>CM077308.1:126691013-127428513 GCA_039655065.1 Glossophaga mutica
TTATTTCACTTAGCATAGTACCCTCTAGATCAATCCTATCTACACACAATTGAATGTTGTCTCAAATTACAAGGTTTCATCCTTTTTATTGCTGTGTAACATTGCATTTTATATACACTACAGATTCTTTATCAATGCATCTATCAATGAACACCTAGGTTGCTTTCATATCTTGGCTATTATAAATAATGTTGCAATGAACAGAGGAGTGCATCTTTTTGAATTGCTGTTTTTGTTTTTTCAGATACATACCCAGCAGTGAAATCAATGGGTTGCATGGCAGATCTATGTTTAGTTTTTTGAGGACTCTCCATACTATTTTCCAGTGGTGGCACCAATCTACAGTCCCACCAACGGTGTACAAGAGTTTCCTTTGCTCCACATCCTCACCAACAAATGTTATTTGTTGACTTTTTGATAATAGTCATTCTGACTGGAGTGAGGTGGTATCTCATCATGTTTTTGATTTGCATTTCCCTGATGATTAGTAACACTGAGCATTTTTTTTATGTCTTCTTTGGAGAAATGTCTCTTCATGTCATCTGCTCAGTTTTTGATCAGATTATTTTTCATTGCTGAGTTGTCTGAGTTTCTTACATTCTGAATATCAACTGCTTATCAGATATATCATTTACAAATATATTCGCCAAAAAGATATTACTCAGATTCATGTCAAATAGTTTATTATCTACATTTTCTTCTAGAAGTTTTATGATTTCAGGCCTTACATCTAAGTCTTTAATCCATTTTGAGTTTTTATATATGATATAAGAGAGTGGTCCAGTTTCATTTCTTTGCCCAATCTGTCCAATTTGCCCAACACACCTTGTTAAAGAGACTGTCACTTCTCTACTATATATTCTTGCCTCCTTTGTAATAGATTAATTGACCATATAAGTGAATTACATTCTCTTTTCTATTTCTGGGCTCTTTATTCTGTTCAGTTGATCTATGTGTCTCTTTTTGGGCCAGTACCATAGTGTCTTGATTATTATAGCTTTGTATTACAGTCGGAAATCAGCAAGGGTGACACATAAAACTTTGTTCTTCTTTCTCAATAGTCTTTTGGCTATTTGTGGTCTTTTGGGATTCCATATAAATTTTAGGATTGTTTGTTCTAGTTCTGAGAACAATGTCATTGGTATTTTGATAAGGATTGGGGTGAACCTGTAGGCTGCTTTGGGTAGTGTGGTCATTTTAACAATATTAATCCTTCCATTTCATGAACATGGTATATCCTTCCATTTATTTGTATCCTTTTCAATTTATTTCTTCAGTGTCTTTAATTTTTTAATTCATTTTAGAGTGGGGGAGAAGAGGGACAAAGAAAAAGAGACAGAGAGAGAGAGACCGATTTGTTGTGCCACCCACTCATGAACTTGTATGTGCTCTGACTGAGGCTCAAATCCACAACCTTGACTTATCGTAACAATGCTCTAACCAACTGAGCTATCCAGACAGGTCAATTTCTTCAATGTCTTAATGTTTTCAGAGTATGAGTCTTTCACCACATTTTTAAAATTTATTCCTAAGTGTTTTATTATTTTTGATACAATTATAAATGGGATTATTTTCTTGTTGTGGCTAGGATTTCCAATACTACAATACATAATAGTCATAAGAGTAGGAATCCTTTTCTTGTTCCTCATCTCAAATGAAACGCTTTCACCTTTTCACTATTGGGCATGAAATTAGCTATGGGCTTGTCATAGACAGTGTTTATCAAGTTGAGTTAAGTTCCTCTCTACCCACTTTGTAGAGAGTTTTGATCATAAGTCAATGTTGAATTTTGTCAAATGCTTTTTCTGTATCTATTGAGATAATCATATGATTTTTGTCCTTGGTTTCACTGTTATTAATCACATTATTTTGCAGATGTTGAACCAACCTTGCATCCCTGGTATAAATCCTGCTTGACCATGGTACATAATCCTATTAATGTATTGTTAAATAAAGTTTGCTAGTATTTTGTTGAGAATTTTTACATCTATGTTCATGAGAGATATTGGCTTATAATTTTCCTTTTTTACTAGTGCCTTTATCTGGTTTGGGTGTCAGAGTAATATTGGCCTCATAGAATAAGTTTAGAAGCATTCCTTTCTCTTCAATATTTTGAAATAGTTTAAGGAGAGGTACTAATTCTTCATTAAATCTTTGGTAGAATTCACCTGTTAAGCCATCTGGGCTTTTGTTTGTTGAGAGTTTACTGACTACTATTTCAATTTCATTGCTAGTCATTGGTTTGTTCAGATTGTTTTTCTTCCTGGTTTATTCCTGGAAGGTTATGTTTCTAGAAATTTGTCCATTTCTTCCAGATTGTCCAATTTATTGGCATATAACTGTTCCTAGTATTCTATAATAGTCCTTTGCATTTCTGAAATGTTGGTTGTAATCTTTCCTTTTTCATTCCTGATTTTACTTACTTGGGCTCTCTTTTCTTTTTCATGATGAATCTTGCTACGTTAGAGGTCTGTCAATTTTTTAACCCTTTCAAAGAACTAGCTCTTAGTTTCATTGATCATTTTACTGTTTTTCTAGTGTGTATTTTGTTTATTTCTGCTCTGACTTTATTTCTTTTCCTCTATTTATTTTGAGTTTTGTGTTCTTTTTCCAGTTCATTTAGGTATAAAGTTAGGTTGTTTATTTGGGGTTATTCTTATTTCTTGAGGTGGGCCTGCACAGCTATGAACTTTCCCCTTATAACTGCTTTTGCTGCATCCTATAAATTTTTGTAAAGTTGTGTTTTCATTTTCATTAGTGTCAAGGTAGTAATCTGTTGTTTAATCTCCATGTATTTGTGTTTTCTCCAGTTTTCCTGTTGATAATTTTTAGTTTAATGCCTTTATGGTCAAAAACTATACATGATATAATTTCAATCTTCTTGATTTACCAGTTTGTTTTGTGGCCTAATATGTGGTCTATCCTGGAAAATGTCCCATGTCCACTGACCAAAAAGGCACAATCTGCTGTTTTGGGGAAAAATGTTCTGTAAGTGTCTAATAAGTCAATCTGATCTAATTTGGCATTTAAGGCCATTATTTCCTTACTAATTTTCTGTCTGGATGATCTATCTATCCATTGAGGTAAGTGGAGTGTTAATGTCCACAACTATTGTATTGCTATTAATTTCTGCCTTTACATCCATTAATATTTGCTTTATGTATCTGAGTGCTCTTATGTTGGGTGCATATTTACAAATGCTATATATCCCTTTCTTGGATTGGATTGACCCTTTAATGATTAAGGGGTCAATCTTTAGTCCTTTTTATTCTTTGTTTTAAAGTCTATTTTGTCTGATATAAGCATTGCTGTCAGAGCTTTGTTATTGTTTCTATTTGCATGGAGTCTCTTTTCCATCCCTTCACTTTGTGTGACTTTCAATCTAAAGTGACTCTCTTGTAGGCAGCATATAGATGAGTCTCGCTTTTTTTCTCCATTATGAAAATGAGTCTTGTTAATTTCCCCATATCTTACACCTTTTGATTGGAGGATTTAGTCCATTTACATTTAATGTAATTATTATAGGTATGTGCTTTTTTGCCATTTTGTTGTTTTTAGGATTGTTGTTGTTTATTCCTCTTCTCTGTTCCTTTCTCTTCTCTTGATCTCTTTCCTCTTGATTTTCTGATTTTGCTGATTTTCCTTAGCTTTCATTGGGTGCCTTTCTCTTTATTTTTTGTAGGTTTTGGTTTATGGTTACCATGAGGCTCATATATATCCATATATTTCTATGAAAGGCCCTCATATGTGACTTGTTTTCATTCTTGCTGCCTTCATTCTTGTCTCTTTACTCTTAACTTTTGCCATTTTGATTACAATATGCCTTGGTGTGGGCCTCTTTGGATTTATCTTGTTCGGTATTCTCTGTACTTCCTGTACCAAAATGTCTGTTTCATTCCACAGATTAGGAAAGTTTTCTATCATTATTTCTTCAAATATACTTTCTGCCCCTTTCTTCTCCTTCTGGAATCCCTATATTGTGAATTTTAGAGCGCTTTACATTATACCAGAAGCCCCTTATACCATCCTTATTTTTAAAATTCTTTTTTCTCACTTTGTTGTTCAGATTAGGTGATTTCTACAATTCTGTCTTCCAGGTTGCTATTCTGTTCTTGTCTACTAACTAATCTATTGACAATTCCTTCTAATGTATTCTTCATTTCAGCTAATGTAGTCTTCATCTACGACTGGTTCTTTACTACATTATTCATTTCTTTAAGTGCTCTCCGAGTTCCTCTATTCTACTCTCAAGTCTGTTGAGCATCCTAACAAATGTTTCTTTGAATTATTTATCAGGTAAATTACTGATCTCCATTTTATTAGTTTTTCTCTGGATATTTTCTTGTTCCTTCATTGGGGCTTATTCTTCTGTCTCCCTATTTTGTCTGACTTTCTATGTTTGTCCTAAGACTTGGATGAAATAACTATCTCTTCCAATTTTGAAAAAGTTGCCTCTGTGTAGACTGTGTCAGATGGTTTGGGCAGGCCAGTTATAGTTAGGATAGGTACCTGTGGTGCCTGATACATTGCCAGAACAGAGAAGTGGGTTCTGGGTAGGAAAATCTGGTCTGTGTGTGTTTCCTTGCTCTTCGGATCTGGGCAGGGCTGCCCAATGAGGGGAGAGCTTCCTAGGGTGTACATGGTGTGTCCTGTTGGTTTAATTGTCTGTCCCCTGACCCGGGTCTGGCAGGACTGCTCTGCACAAATGCCTCACAATGCCTTCCTAGCTCCAAACTTTCTCCAGATGGGGCAGCCCTGTGTGCACACACTGCTGCACTTTGATAGCTCAATACCCTCTCTAGGCAAGGCAGCCCCACATGTGTGCACAGCAGTGCCCCATTATCTCTGCCCTTTCTCTGGATGGACAACTCTGTCTTCAAGCACCGCAGTGTTTTGCAATCACACTAACTCCAGCCAGATGAGAGAGCCTCATATGCATGTGTAGCCCAGCTGGTGCACTTGTTGCATACCATTCAGCCTGGTTTCAGAAGCTGTAATCCTTACCCTATGGTGGGCTGAGTAAGAGCCAAGGGACCCACTTCATCTGGGTCTGTCCTGTCAAGAGGACATGAGCTACTAAGGAGACAAAACTTATCTCCCTGGCAGGAGCACCGCTTCTGCCTCATCCATCTCTGGCCCCAATGCTTGGTTGGCAGTCAATGACGGGTAAGACTTCTCTGGGGAGGGGCAACCTAAGCCAGACATGACCACTTGGGAGGCCCTCATGGAAGGACTTGGGGGGCTGCAGCAAAGAGGGGGTGATGGACCCTCACCCCCTGGCTATTCTAACATAGCCCGAGTCCCCATTTCTGTCTGGGAGATGTCTTCTGCTTCCTGAGCCTAATCGGCTTAAAGCCTGAAACTACGACGGCGGGCAGTGCAGCCCTGTGCCGGCCAGAATGGTTCCCCGGGTGATCGGGCATAAGAAAGAATTCCTAAAGTCCGGTGAAACCTGCTTTGCTAAGAGTGCTCTCATTTAAATGATAAGGGTCCAAGGAGGAAATGAGTATGTCTCCCAAAGTTTTGCAACTCCCTTTCCTGACAGACACTGACTCAGATTAAGCCCTCAGATTTCTTTGAAATGATAAACCTGTATTCCTGTGTATTTAAACCCAATAAAAGCCTAGTGAGGAAGGGGATCTGGGTCATTCTCCTCTGAGAGTTTGACCACCTTTCCTTCCCAAGCAGATCATGTCTTGGTAGTTTTTATTTTCATCCGTGACGGAGGGATGGAGCTCTGCGGGCAGAGCCCCCCACATCTGGTGCCCTGGACAGGGGCCTCCCCCATGCACTCAGCAGCACACTGCCATAGCTGCTAAATCAATACTTTGGTGGAGGGGCCTCTTGTATGCCTGCTACAGTGCCCTCCTGTTCCTGTTGGATCTAGCTCTGGAAGGAGTGGTTAAGGACGTGCTACAGCAGCCTTGCAGGTTGGCCAGAGAAACTGGATGGATCTCCTACCTACTATCTATGTGCTGGGAAATATAAATAGTGGTGTTCCTGGATAGTTCCCTCCGCTCCCAAGAACTCTCACAGTTCCCTAATGTTCTCAATGTGGTCTCTCTCTCTCTCTCTCAGAAGTTGTTCAAGTGGTTCTCAGTTGTCTCAGAAGAAACTGCTCTAAATGTAGATGTACATTCAATGTGTTCCTGGGAGGAGGCAAGTTCAGGATCTATGCCACCATCTTTGTCCCTCCTCTAGACAAATACTTCTTTTAAATCACCCATTCAACAAACATTAGATCAAGACACATAGTCCCCTGGCCTTAAAGACTAGTATGAAGACAACACAGGCATATAAGCAACTAATACTAATTAGGCCAGCTAAGCACCACATGATAGCAGAAATAATCACTAACATCTGCAAAATGCTTTGGAATTTTCCTTCCTTCCTTCCTTCCTTCCTTCCTTCCTTCCTTCCTTCCTTCCTTCCAAGAGTTTATGTTTCTTAATAAGGCCTTGTAACAACCCTGAGAAGGAGCCTTGGTTGGTGTGGCTCAGTGGATTGAGTGCTGGCCTGTGAACCAAAGGGTAGCTGGTTCGATTCCCAATCTAAGGCACATGCCTGGGTTGCAGGCCAGGTCCCCAGTGAGGGACACGTGAAAGGCAACCACACATTGATGTTCTCTCCCTCTCTTTTCCCTCTCATCCCTTCTCTAAAAATAAGTAAATAAAATCTTTAAAAAAAAAAACAACCCTGAGAAGGAAATAAAGCACTTGTATTATTCTCATTTTACACAAAGCTTATAAGCAGTAGAGCTAAGATTTAAACATCAGATACTACTGCACTATACTTCTTCAGTGCAGCTTTCTGTTAGAGGCTAATGATAGAGGTAGAGGCATTTTACAGGTAAAGAGACCACAGCATTCCAAAGAAACAACATACACAGAAGTCTACAAATATAATACGTGAGAAAGAACTGCTGGGTTGATTCACGTAAGGTGGGCAAAGGAAATATAGCTATTTGGGTTGAAAGCATGGGGAGAGCTTTAAGCAGCTGACTTAGTGTCTGTTCATGACCCTACAGACAATAAGAAATCAGATGGCTTAGGTGAGAGAAGGAAGAAAAGAACATAAATGAAGCCTTACTGTGCATTTGATATTTTTCCAAAGAACTGCCTCATAGCCAGGGATATTAAGTTATGAGGTAGTATTGAAAGGGAGATTAGACTTTCATAAGTCTTCTGCAGAAATGGAAAGAAGGTCTAAAACAGGGAAAATGGTAGAAAGCTAACTCTGCAGTTTCAGCATGAGGAAACAGTGAATGCAATGCAATATTCCTATGTCTGAATGATGACTTTTACAGGTCCCCTAGACCACAGGTGGCAAACACAAGGCCCGTGAGCTGAATCTGGCCCTCTACCTTGTTTTATCCTGCCCAGCACCTTGTTTCTACTCAGCAGAAGAGCTGAGCTCCTTGTTCCTTAAGTTAAGGGGTAGTTACATTTATACAGTCCTAAAACTACATTCAGCCCTTTGAAGGCAACCATGAGGTTGATGCGGCCCCTGGTGAAAATGAGCTTGATACCCCTGCCCTAGACTATACACCCAAAATTAAAACAATGTCCTAAATAACCTTAAATTTTCCTACATATTATCTAAAACTTACCGAATCTTCTGGAGGTCTTTGGATTTTTCCCCAATCTACAGAAGGTCCCTTTTCTTGCAAAAATCTATGAAATAGCTTGCGAAATCCATCAAGGTCTTTTTTAGTGTGCTATGAAAACAGAAATTGTTGTTACAACTAGCAGAATGCTTAATATTTAATAAAACCAGATAGATATTATACACTTAAAATACATTTCAATGAAATTCTTATACTATTACAACATGGAATCTTTTTTATACCCCAACTTAAAACTAAAGAAGAAGAAAGATCTAATAGGAACTACACTTAAAGAAATACAAGCAAATAATCCTCCCTATCTCCCACCACTATCATGTAATCTGAATACCATTTGGTCCATGGGAATTCCAAATGGTTCTCTATATTTATTCACCAATATCTTTTTCTGTTTCTTTTATGTAAAAATTAATCTTCACCAAAAGAACAAAAAGTAACAAAACACAACTAACCTCACAACTAATTTGTTAAGTACAAATTGAAATTTGAAAATGAAAAGGATAATCTACTGATTTATAAACAGAAAAGTAAATGCACTGCCTATTGTGGTACGTCTACTATACAATAGCTGACAAGTAGCACAGTTCTATTAGAATTGGCTTTTTAGAAAAGGTATGCAAGATACACAATTCATAAAAGTTCTTAGAACTTTTCACAATTCTAACTGAACTATGATACCCATTTCTCCACCCAATGATACCAAAACACAGAATAAATGAAGTGTAATTTTGTTCTGATTGTCTTAGATTTTAGAAACTTCCTAGAAATAAAAAAGAAAAAAACAATGGTTTTACAATGGCCAAATGTTGAAAATCCTTAATTGTTAAGGAATCCTAATTTTTTTATGTTCTCATTACATCCTGTGCTTATTTTAAACTGGATGATCAGCAACAGCAATAGCAATTCAGCATGCAGAGAATGAAAATAAAAAACGTTATAGAGTCCTTACCTCAAACTCATGTGATGGTGCTGTAATGAGTATTTTTTCTAATTCCTTCTTCACAGACAATTCTAGCTCTTGTCGAATGACCTCTTGAAACTGAGAAGCACCCTCTTGAGACATTGCTTTGCTAAGATCTTAAAACAAAAATATAAAATCATCAATTGAAAAATCAGATACCCATTCAAACAGCTGACAGGCTATAACTGATTTCTTTCTGATGTTCCAACAAATGAAAAGAGTTCAACTCTATATATTCCCATCATCCTCACACAGAATTTCAGTAATGTTAATTAGTTGGGACTATATAATTATATGTGCTCAAATTTGACTATTTGGTACATCTTTATGCTTTACTAGTATATCTAAAACACTAAACACTTTTGGGAAGATGGGGCAGGTGGAAGTTAAAGGATTAATCACCATTTGAGTACATAATTCCATCTCTACTAACGTTTCCCTCCTAGCCATCAAAGCTAGAGAAATATCTGAACAATTGGAATAATGTAAATAAGGGTATGTTTTATGGAACATGCCCTTATGGAACTGCTACATCATAACTGAAGGGATTTAGCAATTTTGCAGAAGGTAAAGACTCCTCCCTCCTCCAGGCCAGATGAAAACTTTAAGAAATTCTTTCCATTTCAGAAGGGCAGTCACTCTAGTTTCATATTTCTTACTAGAATAACCCCTTGATAGATAGATAATGGCAATTCCAAGATGTCTCTACTTCCCTGGCATCAAAATTTTCACTTTAAAAGGAGAACGACACAGGACTAATTCCCCACTCTGGTCCTTAATTTCAACCAAGACATTTCTTGACTTATTTTTGTCAGACAAGACTATCAGGGCTTTTGGCATAGCTGGGCATCTCTGTGACAGATGGATCTTACTAAAGGTGACAGAAATGGCTTTTTGATGAAAACAAAAAAAAAAAAAGAAAAACACACAAAAAAGAAAACATCCCAGGCCCAAGGTCCTTGGGAGAAAAATGCCAACACGGATGTTTTACACTTGAGTATCTAGATCATAATTACCCTATTTCTTATAAAATAAGGGGCAATAATATTATTGTTCACCTTCCCCTTTATCCTCAATACCTACTTGATTCAATCTTACTTTATAAATGTATTTATGAAGCTTATGTTCAAACATTTTCTTTGATAACTAATTAGTTCTACAAATATTGGTTACTTTAGCAGAATCATATTTCACATCCATAAATTCTTTCACTTGTTATCAGGGCAGAAAGGAACATTTATACAGACAGAATTAAAGCCAACATAATAGATATTTTTAAGATAATTCTAAGAGCAGAAATTAGTATATTATATTAACTCCTAAGGCAATTTATTTAATATAGACAGTCTCTCTCTCTCCCAAATATATAAAAATGTTAACAAATGATGTATTAACATAGCTCTCCAAAAATATGTTATACATTTTTCATCATATTTAAAATCCAAGAGAGAAAAAAAGGGTATTTGGTGAAACCACACAATCCAATTCTAAACTAGCCATTTTCTAACTGTGATCTTTTTACAGGAATAAACCACCACACAACTAAGTTTATGGACTCCAGCAAAACTACCAAAGTGATCCAAACTGTGGTTCATAAATTAGGTCTTTGTGAGGAAAAACAACAACAACAACAACAACAACCCACCACAAACACGTGTGTTCTATAAATAACCTAAAGATAGGTTTCAACTAGTAAGTAGCAATTGTAAACTGTAAAAATTGATGATAATGGATGAGCATGTTTGCATAACTATGACAGATAACTAATAACCTCCTCCAGAACATTTTAAACTAGAGTTAATGTGACATCACCCACACATGTTCATCCCTTCACAAACTTAGTAATTTAAAATCTGTCACAGGTTAAGTCCTCTACTCTGCCACCCCATGTATACCCGTGATGTCTCTTCCCCAATCTTTAAGCCAACTACCTTATTAATGTTTAGAAAATAATTTGGAAGCAAAATCTATAAATATAAAACCTCTAAATTAAAAACAAATGAATTACCATAGCCAGGTAGCTCAGTATTGTCCCAATACACCAACCTTACGGGCACTTACGAGAACCAACCAATGAATGCATAAATAAGTTAAACAACAAATCAATGTCTCTCTCTCTCTCTCTCTTTCTCTCTCTCTCTCTCAAAATGAATTTTAAAAAAATGAATTGTTTCTGTGTCACATTGATTAAAATAGATCAAGAAATTACTATATAATGATTTTTTAAATAAAAGGGTTTTTTAGTTTGTTAGACTCAAAGACATCTACAGGCTTGCTGCTTTGTTGTTAAAGTTGGATCCTGAACACCAGCATTCACAATCACATTCCTAAAAAATAGAATGATGGAAACATTTAACTCACTTATATTCTGGGCAAATGCCAAAATGAGATAAAACTAAATGTAACTGCTAAATTTAAAAATAACTCTAGTAGCTGTCTGAGATTTGTCTACATGAGAACAGTCCAAAAAAAAAAAAAAAATCAAAACTCTACACCAAATTTTAAAGATTCTCTGCAGAACAACAGCCTACCAACGTACATGACTTAAGGTCAAAAGGCACCGAAACTGTGCCACTATCCTACCAAGCAAAGCTAAGAAGGCTGGCTGACAGGCTCACATTTAATATTACATGTGATCTCTGCCAGCTATAGCAGGCTGAACCTTCAAACACTGATTCAAAAAGGGAGAACAGAGATTCGAACATAAGTTTTGACAAATAGCCCTAACCTTTATTCCTCCCATTTGTTTGACATAGCGCCAAATGCAGAAAAACAATTTGTATTCCTTCTACCCCCTCTACAAACATGAACGGCTTACACAACAAAAGAAAATTACAACACGCCTATCACTTCTACTCTATTCCACAGCTGTTTCCCTCTCCTTTCCCTGAGGAAAGTGCAACTGTGAAGTTCTGTTTTTAAGTGATTAGAGGCTAAGGAAGGGCTTTTAAAGAATAAAGAATATTCAAGAATAAAGAAGAGTGCCCTTAATCAAGAAGAGTGTCTATCTTGCACGGACCAGGAGGCACAGAGATAGAAACCATTTCCCTTTGTAGTGACCTCCTTATTCATCCTGAGTTTTTAAAGAAAGGTCTGGAATTTCTGGGTAGGAAAAAAAGTACAGATGTTAGAAGTACAGCTTTCTTGGGCTTTTAGTATTCTCAGGTTACACTTCTGGCAATGACAGCTGACTTTCAATGGAAGGTCAATTAAAGTATCCCCTGAATAATGCAAGATTTCTAACCTAAAATGTTTTTTTCCTCATTTCTTAGCAATAGAGAATTGATTCTCTTTGACTTTAGACAGCAAGTGGAATAGGAATCAACCATTTCATTAACTCAGTCATAATCAAAACATTTTTACAGATGAGAGGGAGCATTTACCTATCTACCTTCAATTTTAGAGATAGGAAAACGAATAGTTTAAGTGACTTATCCAAGGTCACAGTACAGGCCTTAAGGAATTCAGAATCAAAGCCAGTTTATGCTGAGGTCCAGTTCTACACAATGAGGTGAAACTATCTTGCACATTTTTTTCTCCTAGTCTAGCTCTTTAATCATGGCACAAAAATCCCTAAATAACTCCAAAAGCATTTCTATCAGAATGTCTTCTTATACTCAATGGAATAAAAAGGAAACTCCCTACCACATAAAACTGGGCTTACTAGAATTGTCTTGGCTGACTTAATTACAACTTAGTCAATTTGAGACAGAACAAGCAGTAACTTATTTTTACAATTTTCCCCCCACTTCAATTTCCTAATTCTTCCTTGTTCATAAGAACTAAAATTTCCACATTGTGAACTTTCCTCTACTCAACTAGGGCCAACAACAATAAAAAAAAATTTTTTTTTAAAGGAGGAGGAGAAAAAACAATAAATCAAGAGGTAGGAGACAAGTGATTGTTTTTATTTCTTAATTTAGGTACTTCATTTCATCCATTTCAGCAGCTAAGAAGTGTATATATTACCCTTTCCAAATATCATGATACTGGCATGCACAAAACAACTTCACATTCTTAAGTAGAAAGATAGCTTCACAAAGCAAAGGCCATGGAAAGGCTGAAAAAAGAATACCAAGAGCAACAAAGAAGGTGAGCAACCCTCTCCAGGCCACCTACCACCATTGATTATTTCTGAAGAATCCCAACCTTCCTTGGAAACCCACACTAAGATATACTTAAAATCAGAGAATTGGAGAGCTCGTTTCATCTTAAACCAGGAAACGGTTTAAAAACTTCAAGAATACAGTAGCAACTGAAAATAATCATGAATAAAGTTGAAGATATATACTGACTAGATTTATGGCCAATTAAAGCTAAACATCCTCTTCTGTGGTTATACTACAGTCCTTTAAACTCAGTTATTTGTTAATTTTCCTCCTAGAAAAACTTTTCTTACTTGGACTCTATTACCCAATATCATCCCGCATCATCTTCTACATCTCTGTCCAGGTCTCAATTTCCATTCTTTTTCTACTCCCTGGATTTCCTAAGATTCTGTTCTCACACCATTTCCCCCTCAATTATTCCTTTACCAATCTCCTTACTAATAACTCCCAAATAAGTGACTCTCATCCTGATCTTTTTTTTCCATGAGCTACAGGCTCACATTTCCTATACTAGTCTAGACCTTTTGCACCTGGATAGTCAACTGGGTACCTGAAATTTAACATGTCCAAATCATCTAAATTCACCTCCCTGCCCTGCATGGCATTAACATTCTCCCAGTCACTCCTAGATGACCTACAAATCTCAGTTACAATTGACTCTTCCCTCCTTTCCCCTGAATATTACATCCAATACAATATTATACTTAATTCAATTCCACTCACTGCTTTCTATTTCCACTGCTGCTACCTTAATTTCCCTCTCATTTTCACTTGCCTGGTCATAATGAAAAAAGCTTTGTAACTATTCTGCCCATCTGTTACTCTAATCTGGTGGTACCAAGCAGAATGGATTGGTTCCCCCTAAACTGCAACCTTAATCATATCACTTCTCTTCCTCATTTGATGGGAAATATATACAATTCCTTAGTTAGGCATGTCTTAAAAAAAGTTGAAGTACCCCTTTTGAGTAGTCAAAGCTAATGAAGGTGCTAAAGCAGACGGCCTAAAGGCTGCAATTTCCTCATCTGTTTGTGACATCTCAATAGTGCTTCTAAAACTTTAATGTGCATACAAATCACCTGGAGGGCTTGTTAAAACACAGATCTCTGGGCAACCTCCCAAAGATTCTGACTCAGTGGGTCTGGAGTGGGGAGAATATGCATTTCTAATAAGTGAATGCTGATAGTATTGCTTTGAGTAGCTCTGATGTAGATTATACTCCATCTTAATATATTTGTAGTAGCCATGCACATTGTTCTTTTCCCTACTCCAATGTTTTTCTGTCATATATTCTCTGCCCCAAGGCCATGTGCTTAAGAAATGGCACCGGGCCCAGATTTTAAAGCCTTCCAGTGATTGTTTTAATCATCAAACATAATATGTATGATTCTGGCCAGTGAGCCAATGAGGATAGTTTGCCAAAAGACTTGGGAGAAACACATTTCTGACTGAGAAAAAGAAACACATGAGAAGAAATAGTACCTTTTACACTCCTGGACATAATGAGTATGTGTTCATCTGTCACCTCTAGTTTCTTTTGCTATTTAGTGAGCTTAAAGACAGCTGACCCAAGAATGAGACAGATATGCTTAGGAGTGCAGAAGGAAGGAAAGACTGATGCAATCGCTGTTCTGAATTAACCAATGCTGGAACATCCTACTTCAAGATTCATGTGATACAAGTCCCTCATTTTTTAAGCTAACTGAGGTGGTACTTTTCTGCTCCATGAAATTAAAATCATACTAAGTATTATAAGTTTGTTCCAAAACACAAATCACAAGTGTCAATGTTTTTACAGACAAGTAGGAAGAAATGAGGAGAAAAAAAAAGGAAGGTAATAGCCTAGTGTGAATTCTAAAATCAAGGGAATCACCTCCTTTCAGGAAACCTAATCCCTCAGCCCACAGAGGCTCAAACCCTGTGACTTTAGCTCCTGCTATTTTGGGAGTGGCATTCCTAGTGTTCTAGGTGGTAGCTTCTGAACATTAAAAGAGGCCTTCCTTTCTACCACAACTCTTATGTTAACTATGTTATTCAACTTTCCCCCCTCAACACTTACCTCAGCACCTGGCACACAGTACAGGCACCTGATAATGTGTAAATAAATGGGAGATCTTAAATTCTTATATTAGTGTCTTGAGTAGTCACTAATATATCATTTGTCAGAGTTCAATTATAATCTCTTCCTAGAAATCTTCGAAACCAACCAAAGTTTCCCATTACATGCTCACATGGTAGATCCTTGTGCCACTCTTTTATATCATATTTTAAAAAATTCATTCAATGTCTATTTACCCAACAAATTATAATCTCTTTAAGAATAAATCATCTCTATTTTGTTCAGTGCTATAGTCCCACTGCCTTAACACACAGCATGAGACACAGTAAATAAGTAATGATTATTAATAAAAAAGGAATAGCCTATTATGATGGTTATGTACTGGGTACAGATGAAGAAGATAGAGTCCAGTCTCATGAAGGTAGTGTGCTTAAGAGCCATTTCTGGTCATAGGGAAAGTGTGGCTAAGAAAAGTGTGGACTATGCCCTGAGTACTTGAAGTCCCCAAGGCTCCTCGGAGATGTGGTCAAAGAAATTCCAAAATGTAGTTGATCTAGACAAAATGATCTTGAAATTTCTTTTCAATTTCTTATTATCTAACATATATGTTAGTGTAATGTTTTCACTAACTTTAGATATTAAACAAATTGGGCAATTATAAGTACCACTCTCTAACCAATTGTGCCACCGGAGCTCCCAAAATTGGGCAATTATACTTAGGCTTAGCTTAATTTAGGAAAAATACAGAAAAGTTATAGTCCACAGCATTCAATCATATAAGAAAAATCAATAAGTTGATTTTATATGATCAATTTTTATATGATCTTTTAGTATTAAAGTCAATGTTGATTATTTTAGATTGTAAACTACAGTACAATAGTTTATATTTACATATTTTTTAATGACTCAGCTTTACACGCATATGAATGCTTAATAAATGCCTTTTGGTAACAAAAAAAATGTATCAGGCTTTTTAGAACTGTTCCAATACTCCAGCACTGAATGTGCAGAGACCCTTGCTAATATTTTTGCTAATCATGCATTGCTTACTTTAAACATTTTTTAACTGTTAGAATTTATACCTAAACCAGACTTCTCATTAGCAATTAAGAATAACTTTGCGCTCATACAACAAAGTAGCTCATAAAATCTAAAATCTAAAAAACAAAAACAAAAAATATCACTTTTGAAAACAGAACATTCAGAAGAGATGTATCAACTAGTTACCACCTGGCATCAAACTTAATGGATGATAAGAAAGGTGGCATGCCAAGGAGCCTATCGCACTCATTTGCTGAGAGGAGGGAAAAAGGATACAACATAAAATCACCACCAAGGACCAAAAACTTATTTGGCAGGCCTGCTCTGTAATTTCATATATGTGCACTTAAATTAAACTTTTAAGCTCAGAAAGGCTTTAAGGTCAGTGAATGAGTCCAATTCCCTTATCTTAAAGATGAAATGCGGCAGGGCAAGGTAGGGTGCTGACTTGCTTAACGACACAATGGCAGTGCTAACCTGGAATCCAAACCCTGCTGCCCCGTGCCCTGCTCTTCTTACTGGAGGAAGGTCTCCCCTTTCTTTGTTACAGCTGTATCCCACCAAATCTGAATAAAAACTGGCAAAAACTCACTATGTCTATTATGTGATGTTATTATGTGAGATTAAAACTATATATCAGAATAAGCATTCTCTTATGCTCTTTAGCCTTTCCTTCTACATAGTTTATTTTCTGGGCAATGAAAAATCGAAGAAAGCTTTTATGTACTCTATAAATATTTTATTACCAAAGCTAAGCATTTTACCATTGGCATAAATGAACCCAAAACAGTGCACAGAATTGTGTTATTCTGTTTTCCTGCACTCATTGGAAATTGTAAATTCTAGGCAGGTTTATAACATAAAGGAAACATCACATCATCCTTTGCCAGAGCAGCCACCAGAGAAAAACACAAATGCCAATCACCTTGTCTGCAGGTCTCCATAGCCAAAGAGCAAGTGATGCTACTGTTAAAGGGAGTGTCCCCTACAATGGTATTTTTTTACAATTTGTTGACTAATAATTAAAAAGTAGATTAAGCATATGACTATTTATGTACATGAATACAATAATATTTTTAAGCCACAAGCGAAATCACAGAGAAACAGAACTGTTTTGATTTATATACAAAAAAAGTAATAAATACCTAAAAGTGTTTTGGAAAATGAAATATTTTCTTGTTTATGTAAGTTAACTAAAACAACAAGCCAGTTTCTCCATGGTTCTCAAAAACAATCCTTAATTATCAAAATGGTTTGGGGGCACAATCAATTTCATTTGGCAATGGCTGAGAAAAATAAACAATGGAACTGTTGGCAGAGGCAGAATTTGAGCCCTAGACAATTACTGTCCAACAAACTAAAGGAGATGCCTGCATTACCAATCAAGAGAACTAGGAAACAGCTTTCAAACGAAGTATTATCTCCTTTCTCTCATATAAGCCCAATCAAAACCCACAAAGTTTAATTCTCTTTCAGTAGCTTAGCAAGCCAACTTTCAAAGGATTTAGTAAGCTATTAATAAAAAAAAAAAAAAAAAAAAATGCATGCCTGGTAGAGTTTTAGAGGTCTCAGTCAACTAACAGTCATTGTGCCTGAACAATCCATTAAACTACCCAAGATGTCCACAATTCAAACACTACCAAGTTTAACTATATTTTAGAAAAGAAATTGTAGGCTATGTCAAAATGACACCAGTCTTTAGAAAAACTCCAACTTCTAAAGAGATCCTAAGCAATCAAAAAGGTGGTAAGTGAACTAACTACTTCATTCACTAAAGTCCAAACGCTCAGAGGATCTCCCCAACAATTTTATTCTAATATTGCTGAAATTTTCTCCACTGGCATAAATACTAGCTATCAAAAGAAATAGCATTATGAAAAGTTAGCACAGTCAACTTTTAATCAATCATTTTTACAGATAATGCAGAATTGGTTTGACTTTCAAATATTTGTTCACATTAACTTTTCAATGATGAACATATCTGACTTTCTGGGAACTCTTGCACTTTCACAAAAAGTACCAAATACAACTTGGTGGAAACTGGAAAACTACAGTTTATTATCCTCTTGCCTAGGACATTTCCATTATTAGATCAACTAATGTTCCTCACATAAAATTAAGTGTCCTATTATTTTAATTAAAACTACAATTGTCTATGAAGAAAAAATAACACACGGAGTGTGTAAATCCACGTTACAAGAAAACACCTATTGCCCCAAAATGAACATCTTAATTTCCTCATAAAGTTATTTTTCAATTTATCTTCACAATATTAAAATGATACTATTGAGAGTTTACCAGCTAGTATTTCTTATTTCTCCAATGTTCCTTGTCAATTTCTTTTTTCCTTAATTGGCTTTCACAAATGAAAATCATCCATCTTTCCAGAAGAAAGACTCAGTTATCAAAAACAAAGTCTAACCACAGCGATCACAAGGTCCACAGTGGAAAACAAAATTTTCATCAGCTCAACTCTTTGAGTTTAATTTTCCATTTATAACTGTGACTCTGAATTTAATTAAATCCCTCACTCTCTAGCAACATAATGAATCCTAAGGCACATCTTTTAAAAAAATGAGGAGTGTGTCTTAGTCATTGCTTTGCCACCTCTAGTCCTGCCTCAAATCCATGCCACAATCCCTCTGGGCTAAAAGCATCCTAGGTCTCTAATAAGCAGCAACAAGCTAAATTTGGTGTTAAGATTTGAGAAGAACCAGGTTAAGGTCCAACCTCCACAACCTGGCCCAGAATATTTTTCATCCCTGTATTCATCAGTGACCCCTCTAGTTATAATTAGCTCAACTAATCTTCCCTGGCTAGCTGCCATCTACCAAACAAGCATCAACAAAAAAAAGTCATAAAAAAGAGAATTCCAACAAATGGGAAAGTTGACAAGTCTCAAATATTTTTTTAAAAACAGAGATACTAAAAAGGCTTCCTTGAAATATAAGAAAGTACCTCAATTTAACAACATTAAGAGACATTTTTATATAATTTAGGTAAATAAAGTTCCTCTAATATTATAGTATAAGCACATAACATGGCCTTAACTGGCTAGATGACAACAGTCCTTGCACCATTTATAAGACTCAAGTCATGTAGGGAGACTACCCCAAAGCAGTCAGTTTTAAAATAGCAAAATTCCAAATGGCATGGAAAGACAAACCTGGCAAAAAGTCAGAGCTACCTTGCTGGTGTAGCTCAGTGGATTGAGCGCCAGCCTGCAAACCAAAGGGTTGCCGGTTCGATTCCCAGTCAGGGCATATGCCTGGGTTGTAGGCCAGGTCCCTGATGAGGGGCTCCCAAGGGGCAACCACACATTGATGTTTCTCTCCCAGTCTTTCTCCCTCCCTCACCCCTCTCTAAAAATAAATACAATCTTTAAAAAAAAAAAAGTCACAGCTGCTGATTACCCCTAGTACCTCCAACTGTGGTAAGGAGCCCTTTCTCACTCAGCTAGTACTCACATATATTTAGAATAATTGGGGTCCTGAAAAACCCCTTCAAGGAGAGAAATCTAGCAGATGGGTAAGTAATATCACAGGCAGGCAGGCGGGTGACCTGAGGGAAGAATATACCAAACTAAGGTACTATGCCCTAGAACCAATAAAGGAACACAGAGTTGGGAGATGCCCAAATAGCACCGAACCTTCTTTTGGCCAAGGAATATATATTGAGAACTCTCCTAACAACATTAAGTAGTTTTATTAATTGAATATTTTTACCTTAAAACTTATGGTTGAAGCACTTGAGAGTGGAGATGACCAGCTTTTCTGTAAAAGCACATTGCCTCAGTTTGGGGAAAGAGATTCAAGCCAAGTATAGCAACCCCAATTTCCAGGAAATTCAGAAACACGTGTACACAACACATCTTCTGAATTTCATGTTCCTACCATAAGAGATATATGAGAAATACCAATATAGAAAACTGCACTTTGTAAGCATTCAAAAAAATTTTTTGTTGACTGGACTTCAACAAAAACTATCATCAACTATGTATTTACATCACTGTTAAGCTTCTTCTCTATACCCTACGCTTCTTTTTTTGTTGATGTTAAACGTATCAACTCCCAAGTGCTAGGGGCCTGAACACCAAATCTGAAAGAGGAAAATAAAAACCTGTCATACCTGCTTTGTTTCTGTTTATTTCTGTAAATGACACAGGGTTATCTTTATGGTGGCAATGCTATCTGAAAGGTCACTGTCATTTTAAGAAAGAAAAAAAGTAAAAATTATTGGCCATCTAATATGTGACTAGGAAATTCACATAATTCATCTCATTTCAGCTTCTCAATAACCCTGTGACATAAGTATTAATACCCAATGTTTCTATAAGTAGAAACTGAGGTTCAGAAAAGTTATGTATCTAAGGTCACTGCTGAGCAACAGGGTTCAGAAATAAGTCCATACCCTTTTATCTTTCTCAACATTTATGTAATCTTAAGAGGTGTTATAAAAACAGAACAAAAGAAAAATGTAGGCTAACTTGCTAAAAAGTACATGGAAAGAGCTGAATTTCTTATTTATCATTCATGACAAATTCTCATAGAGTACCAACCACTACAAGATACTTTATTTGTCCCAAGGATATGATACAATGCCCACAGGGAACTGACAGTCTAGGAGAAACACATCATTTAGATAACTTAAGTTTTAAGAGGCAAAGGGTATTGGAAAGGACAAGCGTTTTAGATACATCTATGCGCACAAGTCCTTACTCACTGTGAATTTTGGACAAGACACTTAAATTTTCTCAGCTGTAAGGTGAATATAAGCATCTGCTACCTCACAGGGCTCTTGTAGACAACATATGAAAACAGTTAGGGGCCTAATAATTGTTCAATCTTTGCCTTATGAGTGGCACAACCTATGTATCAATGAATGGAAATATCAATAAGTACTACAACAAAGATCAAAAAATTTGATCAACTAAAAAGCTTCAGAAACAAAAATCCCAATCCTTACACTTGCAAACCGATCTGTGGAGACAGCTAACTCATTGGCCAATTAGGTTTATCATTTATAACAGCAACGGAGTTCATTAATCATATAAAGGGTTTACACTTGAAGTACAAAAAAATTATTTTAATTCTTACCCGAGGATGTGTTTATTGATTTTAGAAAGAGGGGTTTCCTGCACACATCTCTCAAAGGAGTAAACCCCCAACCTTTCAGTGTACAGGGACAACGCTGTAACCAACTGAACTACCCGGACAGAGTTTGAAGCACAAAACTTAAACAATGATAAATAGGAGGACAATCATGTTAATTTGGGGGCGGGCAGTGGCAGGAAGAAATGTTATCTCTGTGCAAAATTGCCAATTTAAAAGGAAAACTACCATTTAAAGCAAAAATGTATGGCAGCTAAACGAATGCTGGACTGAGTCATGGAATACTAGTCTGAATAAGGCTAGTTAGTAGTAATGCATCTATAATAATTTCTTAATTTTGACGTGTGCAATTGTCCTATAAATTTAAAAGTATTCCAAAATAAAAAGCTTTTTTAAAAAAGTAGATGACAACAGAAAGGAATGACAACATTGACATCAACTCTCAGGTATTGCCACTTGATTTAGAATCTCCTGAAGACAGCCTTTAACAGTAAAGGCTGTGAAATCAGTCAACACACGCCACCTCTGCAAGCTATTCTAAAACACAGCTACACGGAACAGCTAGAGTTTAACAAACATTCTTAGCTTTTAAGGAGAAGTGACTCGTCCACTTTTACCTAGCATACTGTTGCAAAATAATAGTTTTCTGGTAATTAAATTTTGTTGTTGCAAAACCAGCACTTTCCTAAGTTACTTCTGCCTTGCTTTTTCTGACTACGGCATTTATTCAATCAGCACTTAAGAAGCATATCTCACCACATGTAAGGTATAACATGAATTTTTTAGTCTAATGACAAGTGACATTTCTGAGCTTAGTGCTAGAGGCAGGAATGTGTCCCCTCTGTTTCCATAAGGCAAGCTGTCAAATTCTCTTAGATTTTCATACAAAAGTCAAAGAAGAGTTAATAAAGTGATGTAAAATTTACTAGGGCATTTTTATTCCCAGGGTCAAATGAGAGCCATTACCAACACTTTTTTAAAAAAGTACATCTACATTTATTGAAGAGTCACATTAAGTGGTTTTGAACTTTACTAGATGTGTGTTCAGCAAGATGGCTGAAGGTTTCATACTCTGGGGTCCACAAGAAAACGTTTTTTTGCATAGCAGAAGGCAAATTTTATGCTATAAACTGGTGATGAGGTTTAAGATAGCACCAATTTCAAACTGTACAAGGTATACACACATACACACAATGTTAATGCTTAAATCGGTTGAGAGTAATTCCCTAACCCCTTTCTAATATATAAGTAGAACTTAGAGGACAATTTTCAAATTTCAAAGAAATTTTAATAATCTTTGCAGATTTTAAAGAAGGAAAAAATAAACACAGCAATGCAGCAAAGTCATTTCTCCTGCCGAAATGACCTCCAGCTTCTATGAGCTACTCCCAGTTTCGCAATAAATGAATCTGAGACTCAAACCAAGCACACAGAGTAGGAGCCGAGAACAACACTCAAGCTCCCCTAACAGTCCTGGCAAAACCCACCTGCCTTCTCTCAGCCCTCCCAGTTCCCCTTTTTGTCCGCGCACACTCAGTTACCTCAACTCCGACCAGGAAAAGAAAACATTATCAGCAACCAAAATCCTGTTTTACCATCATTTAAAGCCACTATCCCGGGGATTGGAATGCTACCAACCTGATTTCAGAGCGGCAGAACTAAACCCAGCAGAGCACAGGGGTATAAGTTATACGTACCCGAAACGCCAGTTCAGCAGTTCACGGCAGCCCAAATGTCAATTTAACGAAAAAGGTTTCACAAATAGTATCCCAAATGAACATACCCACCAACCCTCCCAAGTGCCAGTATCCAAATTCGGCTGAAGCAACCCGGGAGATAAGAAGAAGTGTGTCTTACCTTGTACAAATCTCGACATTTTAGGGATTTATTAAAATACTCTGGTTTTTATATATGTTAATTTCTAGAGAAGTCACGCTTATCAGGTAGTGATTTCCTCCCCTTCTTTAACAACCGACGTGTTCCTTCTCCTCTTCCAATGTTTAGCTACTTAAGTATTTATTGAAAGCGATTAAAACTGCCTCAAAAAAGAAAAGAGAGAGAAAGAAAACCTCCACTTCCAAAG
This sequence comes from Glossophaga mutica, assembly GCA_039655065.1. Lineage (NCBI taxonomy): Eukaryota > Metazoa > Chordata > Mammalia > Chiroptera > Phyllostomidae > Glossophaga > Glossophaga mutica. Next base: position 126,714,002 of record CM077308.1, read on the forward strand.
ACAAAAACTTGGTGCGACTGAGTCTGCTTGTAACTCCTTGCTACACTGCGCTCCTGACACAAACGAGGGCCAACTGGAGACTCCCAGCAAAGGTAAAATCACACGAACTTAAATTTCATCAATGAAAGAGGCGGATCTACAGAGGCTATTTCACCGCCCCTGGATCCCCACGCCCTCCGGGGCTCGGCACTGGCTGGCGCTGGCGGGCCGCATTCCTGGCTCTCCTTCCAGACAACGCAGTCCAGCCTCTCGGACAGTTCTCCACAAAACTGGTCAATAGCGGCCCCCACCCGAGCAGGGTTCAGAGAGGCGTGTGAGGCCGACTGCTGGGGGGCGAGGAGGAAGCAACCATTTTTACCAGCCCATAAATATCCTGGGACTAGGAGGTGCTAAGAATTCCCTGCGACGGAGGGCAGGGGCCTCCATCTCCCCGCCTTCCCGTTCACAGCCGCGAAACCCCAGCCGACACATTTTCTCGGGATGGGAGGGGCCGAAGGCTCATCGCCCCTCCCCCGCAGCACACCGAGGGGCCGCCTGCAAGGGGAGAAACCGCGTGCCGCCCGGAGTCCGACAAACAGGATCCCGGGAAGGCCTGATCCTTCTAGCACACATTCCAGTCGCTCCTGCCCTTCGCTCTTCCCAACCCCAGATTTGGCCTCCGGGGCCACACGGCGAGTAGAGCACAAAGGCTCTACACATCTCAGAGTGGGAAACACACCCTCCTAGGGAGTGGTGGGAAGCCCACCCCCCAAAAACTGCCACCGACACCCACCTTCCTCTTCTTCCTTTTAGCAGCTGGGAAATTGGGGGCGTTTCTGGTGCCCCAGGAAGAAGGCCCGCAGGCTGAATGAATGTCACCTCAGAGGCACCCTTCTCTTTCCCTCCGTACCCTCACACAAGCACACCTTGAATCCCCCGTCCGCAGTTGCCTCCCAGCTGCTAAACCCCTCTGCCCAACCAGCTGCTGGCTCCGGATACCTGAAACCCCCCCTTACTTTCTTCTAAATTTCTAAATAGTTCCCCTCCCCCTCCGTTTGGAGCAGCCCCCTCAGTGCAGAATTGTTCCTGCCGCGCAGACGAACAGGAGCAGCCGCCAGTCAGGAGCCGAGGCGTACGCAGGACCTGACCAATGAGATGCGCGGAGGTGTCAGGGGGCGGGGCGTCTGGAGCTCCAGGAAGCCCAGCCGAGGTAGGCACCAAGCCGAATGTGGGGATTCCGCGCACTGGGTGTGCATTTGAGGAGGCTGACAGGAATATTTCGCCAGTAAAATATCCCACTTTCTACAGATACTTCAGCAAGGGAGTGTTTATTTTGCAGTCTGAAAAATGTTTCCGCTTACAAGAGGATGAAGATAGACACCTATCCGGCGAATAGAGCCAGAGCACCAGACAGCTCTATCCCGAGAGACCCCAGGCTTTCCTCACAAACTGTACGCACAGTATCTGTTTTGGGAAGGGTGAAGATACCTTAAGAAATAAGCAGGGGATGTGTGGGGCCCACTAACAGGAGGAGGGATTTAGAGCGTGGAAGAAAGTGCCGAATGAAGGCTATCCTACCAGAAGCACCACCTCCGGCTCCTATTCCTGTAGAAATTTCTACTGTGATAGGCGTTTACTTGGTTCCTATTCCTGTAGAGATTTCTGTTGTAATAGGCATTTACTTTTCTAATCAAAGTGGAAATGGCTTAAGTTACCTGTCAAGAGATGCTTACCTTATATAGATTATTGAAGTCCTCAAGGAAAGAGGATGTTAAAAGATAGAAGGTTGGCAGTGGCCAGGGACTGCTAGAAGGCCCGCCCAGCGCCCGCCTTACCTGTAAGATTCAAAGCGCCAGTCAACAGGTATATCTCAGATTTTACACCTCAGGACTCAACCTGTCTACATTGGGACAGGTGAGTTGTCAGCACTTTCTTAGGTGCCTTCAATAAACCAAGTAATTCTAGAAAAGTTTGGACAACACTAATCAAAGTGAGAATTTCTAAATGGCTCATTCTCTAAAAAAACGTTACTTTTTTTAGTGCCACATATTCATATGGAAATATTATTAAACAAGTAACCGAAATGTCCAGTGATTCATTTGTCACACTAGAGAATGACAACCTTTACTAGAGAGTAACAACCTTTGTTACTATATTTCTTATGTGAAATCCAAAAAGATTACACCCAAAAACCTATCAGCTATAAAATAATTCCCCCAAATAAAAGCAAAGAAGTATCTGAAATCCAGATGCATACATTTTAATAATGGCATTGGGAGATGAAGAACTTAATCAGAACCTCCACATCTTTTGTGTACAGTAGAGAAATTGTTCCAGCTCTAAATAAGCAGTATTAATCAGCATTAACACCAAAATAAAATATCACTAAAAATTTTAGGCCCATACCGTTGCTCAGCTTGCAATAGATAAAGTTAAAGGGCAACGAAGAGTATTTAATTATATATGGTTTATTGTAAGAAGGAAGATTAGTTATTTTCTTCCTTTGCAGAAGATTATGGGAGAGGAAGTGACTTTCAGTTGCAGCAAGAGCATTTAGTAATACTTAAGAATAACATCTTCATTTATGAGGGATTATGTACTGAGACAGAGTACCAAAGGATGTTGTACACATGCTGCCTCAAGAAATCTCCAAAAAGTAATTAGCTGTCTTCAATGGTTAAGTTTATAACCACCCAGATGCTGGCTATTACAGAACACTACAAGCTGTATTCCCAAATATTACTTCTAAATAGTGCCCTGTAAGTGAAATTTTTTTATACAGTAGCTTAAATTTTAATTCTGAACCCTGAAAGATTTTGTAAAAGACCCTCCCACTCCCTCAGAACCACTAAAAACAACCTCACTCAGCAGATCATGTGGAGTTAGGGAACAAAGATCATGGCCATGGATCAGTTTCAAGTCTGCTTAGAAGGCAGTTGCCTGTTTTTCTCTATATTTATACATTTAATACCTGAAAAATTGCTCTCTCTCTCTCTCTGTTTAATGTTATTTTTCATAACACACTACAGTGGAATTTCCCTTTAAGGTAAATGGTGCTGATATCTATATCATAAGAAATGTGTAACATGGATAGATAGATTAAACCTTGGGAGAAACCCAAAGGTATCTAAAGGAGGTTGAAGATGCAGGGCTGGGAATGAGTATGTGCAGGTTTTAATTGGAATGAATTATAAACTAAAAAGAAGATGGAAACAATTTTTCACTGGTAGCGTGTGCTATCATCCAAGGATGATATAAGTCCTGCCTATACTCTTCCCATTCCTTCTTTCTACTTCTCCATAGAAACTTGAGAAAGTTCAGTTTCATTTAACTAGTCCCAAGCCCTGGCATGTATAACAACCTTGACATATCATTTTCTTTTTTAAAATTATATTTTGCTATTACAGTTGTCCCAAGGTGGCCCTGGTACCCCCCTCTACCCATCCCTCCTCACAGCCTCAGGCAATCCCCATACCACTCTTCACTTCCATGGGTCATGTGTATAAGTTCTTTGTCTACTCCATTTTTCTATACTGTACTTAACCTACCCATGGCTATTCTGTACCTACCTATTCGTGCTTCTTAATACCCTCACCTCTCACCTTTTCCCTCATACCCTCCTTCCATTTGGGAACCATCAAAATGCTCTCCGTATTTATGATTCTATCTCTGTTCTTGTTTGCTTAGTTTTTTAGATTCCATTGTTTGATAGATATGTATTTATTGCCATTTTATTGTTCATAGTTTTGATCTTCTTTTTTTAAATAAGTCCCCTTAACATTTCATATAATAATGGTTTGGTGATGATGAACTCCTTTAATTTTTTCTCGTCTGGGAAGCTCTTTATCTGCCTTTTGATACTAAATGATATTTTTGCTGGGTAGAGCAATTTGGCTGTAGGTCCCTACATTTCATGACTTTGAGTATTTCTTGCCAATCCCTTCTAGCCTGCAAAGTTTCTTTTAAGAAATCAGCTGACAGTCTTATGGGAATTTCTCCTGTAGGTAACTACTTGCTGCTTTAAAGATTCTCTCTTTACCTCTAACCTTTAGCATTTTAATTGTGATGTTTCTTGGAGTAGGCCTCTTTGCATCCATCTTGTTTGGGACTCTGTGTTTCCTGGACTTGCATGTCTATTTCCTTCACCAAATTAGTGAAGTTTTCTTCATTATTTGTTTCAAATAGATTTCCAATTTCTCGCTCTTTCCCTTCTCTTTCTGGTAGCCCTATGATGCAAATGATGTTCAGGTTCTCCCAGAAGGTGCTTACACTATCCTTGTTTTTTGGTTTTTTGTTTTTGGATTCTTTCTTCTTGATATTCTGATTCATTCTTTTTTTGCTTCCTTATGTTGCAAATCATTGATTTGATTCTTGTCTTCATCCATTCTACTTGTGTTTCCCTGTAAATTTTTCCTTATTTTAATTAGTGTATCCTTCATTTCTGACTAGATCTTTTTTAAATATATTTTATTCATTATGCTATTACAATTATCCCATTCTCTCCCCCCCCCCGCTTTATTCCCCTCCATCCTGAACACTCTCTCCCACCCACATTCCCCTCTTTAGTTCATGTCTATGGGTCATACATATAAGTTCTTTGACTTCTACATTTCCTATACTATTCTTAACCTCCCCCAGTCTATCTTCTACCTGCCATTTATGCTACTTATTCTCTGAACCTTTTCCCCCTCTCTCCCCCTCCGACTCCCCTGCTGATAACCCTCCATGTGATCTCCATTTCTGTGATTCTGCTCCTGTTCTAGTTGTTTGCTTAGTTTGTTTTTGTTTTAGGTTAGGTTGTTAATAACTGTGCGCTTGTTGTCATTTTACTGTTCATATTTTTTATCTTCTTTTTCTTACATAAGTCCCTTTAACATTTCATGTAATAAGGTGATGATGAACTCCTTTAACGTGACCTTATCTGGGAAGCACTTTATCCACCCATTCATTCTAAATGAAAACTTTGCGGGATAGAGTAATCTTGGATGTAGGTCCTTTCATGACTTGGAATACTTCTTTCCATCCCCTTCTTGCCTGCAAGGTTTCTTTTGAGAAATCAGCTGACAGTCAATGGACACTCCTTTGTAGGTAACTGTCTCCTTTTCTCTTGCTGCTTTTAAGATTCTCTCCTTATCTTTCATCTTGGCTAATGTAATTATGATGTGCCTTGGTGTGTGTTTCCTTGGGTCCAACTTCTTTGGGACTCTCTGAGCTTCCTGGTCTTCCTAAAAGTCTATTTCCTTTGCCAGATTGGGGATGTTCTCCTTCATTATTTGTTCAAATAAATTTTCATTTTCTTGCTCTTCTTCTTCTCCTTCTGGCACCCCTATGATTTGGATGTTGGAATGTTTAAAGATGTCCTGGATGTTTCTAAGCCTCTCCTCATTTTTTTGAATTCTTGTTTCTTCATTCTGTTCTGGTTGAATGTTTCTTTCTTCCTTCTGGTCCGCACCATTGATTTGAATCCCGGTTTCCTTCCCGTCACTGTTGGTTCCCTGCACATTTTCCTTTATTTCACTTAGCATAACCTTCATTTTTTCATCTAGTTTGCGATCAAATCCAACCAATTCTGTGAGCATCCTGATTGCCAGTGTTTTGAACTGTGCCTCTGATAGGTTGGCTGTCTCTTCGTTGCTTAGTTGTATTTTTTCTGGAGCTTTGATCTGTTCTTTCATTTGGGCCTTTTTTTTTTTTTTTTTTTTTTTTTTTTTTGTCTCGGCTTGCCTGTTATATAGTAAGGGGCAGAGCCTTAGGTGTTCACCAGGACAGGGCAACCCTCATCTCTCGTTGTGAAGCTGATGTGCGGGGAGGGATCCAAGAGGGAACAAAGCCGCTTGCTCCACCCTCTGCTGGTTTTTAATCACTTCTCCCGCTACCCACAATCAAATTGGGCCCTTCTGGTGTTGATTCCTGGGTGGGTAGGTTTGTGTACATTCTAGGACCCTGTAGGTCTCCAATGAACTCTCCTGTGAGGCTGGGAGTTTCTCCTGCTGCCTCCTCGACCCCCACAGATGTTTTCAATCAGTGGTTTGAGGCTTTATTTCCCCGCGCTGGATCTATGGGTTGCACAGTCTATCTCGCTCCACAGTTGTTTCTCCCGGTTTATCTGTACGCAAATATAGGACCACCTGGTCCATGATCTGCTGCCTCGCTGTGAGTCCTCTCTGCCAGGCTGCCCATCTTCGCCCCTCCTACCAGTCTGGATGAATGTTTCTTCTTCTATTTTTTTTAGATTCACTGTGGTAAAATTCTTTTTTTTTTTTTTTAATTTTAATTGTTCAAGTACAGTTTTCTGCCTTTTACTTCCAGCCCAGCCCCCCCGTCCCCGGCAGCCCTTTCAATGTTTCTTCTTTAACTCATTGGTTGTCGGACTTCCATACAGTTCAATTTTCTGTCAGTTTTGGTTGTTTTTGTTTTTAAATTTGTTGTCCTTTTGGTTTTGTGAGGAGGCAGTGTGTCTACCTACTCCTCCGTCTTGGCTGGAAGTCCCCTGACTGAATCTTTTTTATACAGTTAAAGTAATCACTAAGTTTCTTGAGCATCTTTGTAACCAGTGTTTTGAACTCTGCATCTGATAGATTGCTTATATCCACTTTGTTTAGTTCTTTCTTGGGACTTTTGATCCGTTCTTTCATTTGGGCTATGTTTCTTTGTCTCCTCATTTTGTCAGCCTTTCTATGTTTGTTTCCATGTATTATGTAGAGCTACTATGACTCCCTGTCTTGGTAGTATGACCTACTATAGTAGGCATCCTGTAGGAACCATTGGCACAGCCTCCCCTATCAACCATGCTGGGTACTTGAGGTGTTTGTTTCATGTGGGGTTACACCGTGTCCCTATAGTTGAGCCTTGATTGCTGTTGGCAGGTCAATGGAAGGGATTTACCCAGGCCAGTCAGCTGCAAGGACTGGCTGTGACCACTGACCACCAACCTCCACCCTCCATGGAATATCAGCTGTGCACGGGCAGGGTTGAAGTGTTCCAGTGTGGTCTGTAGCTGTCTACTGTTCTTTCAGTTTGGTCCATTTTTTGGCTCTGGGGTTTCCTGGCTGGTACAGGCCAAAGTTAGCTCCCACCTGTGTTTTTCCTGCAGCCAACCTGCCTGAGCTAAAAAAAGCAATCTGAGATGGCTGCTACTTGTGCTGAGCTTGGAGATTCCCAAGTGAAGGCAAGCTGTGAATCTAGCTGGCTGTTGCTAGTGCCTAGCGTGTGGCCACAGAGCAAGAGGTACAGAAGATGGGGGCTCACTGAGGCTAGCTGTTGCTTGTTTGAGAAAATTTAGGAAGTTGTGAAGCATGAGCCATGACCAGCCATGCATATGGAAAAGCAGCTTTGGTGGGCTGGTAAGTTGAGTGGGATGGAGTCTCTGGGTATCAAACAGTGTTAGCCAGGTTGATGCAGTTTCAGATATAACACCCACCTGCTTGCTCTGTAGCTCTGAGGGGGAAGGGTTCAGAAAAGGGACAATGGCCTCTGCCCACTTTTCTGTCCCCTGGCTCTTGCCTTGACACCAGAATCTTCAGTTTCTTCCTATATGCCACTGCTGCCTTCAAGCTGCTACCCTAGTGTTAGAGCTCAGAGGGAGTGAGTCTGAGTAAGTCCGTGTTTGGATTCTTTAAGAGGACCTGCTTGGGACTCCAGAAGTTTCTTCCACTGATTCAATCCCTGCTGGTTTTTTGCAGCCAGAAATTATGGGGACTTATCTTCCTGGCACTGGAACTCTAGGCTGAGGGGCCTGGTATGGGACTGGGACTCCTCACTTCCGAGATATCCCTCCCTAATTTTTATCCACCACACATGGATGTGGGACCAGCCCATTCTGCGTTTCCACCCCTCCTACTAGTCTAGATGGATGTGGTTCCTTTAATTCTATAGTTGTCAGACTTCCATTCAACTCAATCTGACTGTTCTGAGTGATGGTTGTTCCATAATTCAATTGTAATTTTGATGTGGTTGTGTGTGGAAGTGTGGTGTGTTTACCTATGCTTCCATCGTGACTGAAAGTAGCTCATTTTCTTTTTCTTTACATAGGAACATTTTTCAACAATGAGACAATAGATATTGCCCTATTTCTAAGCACCTTTTTTTGTACCTTTTTAGATTTAGTGTTTGGCATGATGTCTGGTACATAGCAAACACTCAATAAGTGTATACTGAATGACTAGTTTATTGCCACTAAATCTTTTTAACTTGCAGTGTTGTATCCTTTACTCTTTGAGAGCTATAAATAAGACTTAAAAATTTATATTTAGAGGTATTTGTTCCAGTTATTTCTACTTAGCATGTGAATTTGGACCAAAGTATTAAAATAGTAGCAGCAAATGCAACTTTCTGATAACTTCAGAGTAAGCTTTGCTAACTACCCACCATAGCCATTACCAAAAAGAGGTGGTTTAGAAATTGCTAAAGTATGAAATAAGTGTACAGATCAGAAATGTGTGTGGCTTTGGGGGATATTTTTCTTGTCTATCCTATCCCCATTCCCTACACACAATGAAATAAAGCAGTGCAGTTTTGGAAAACATGTCAGAGACTTAAGAATTTCTATGTCATGCCCAAAATGTTTAGTCAAGAGGCCAGGTAACAATTATACACTAGACTATTGTGCACACTCAATATAGGCTTCCACCTTTATCCATCTTGAATCCTAGGCCACCCACATGAAAGAGGAAAAAGAGGGTTACTATTAGTCAGAAGTTGCCAATTACTGACTAGATTTAACGATAGGGCATTTTACTGAGTTAAAAGGTAACCAAACAGGGTTAACTGGAAAAAGATATCAAATAATATCTGTGAGATGGACTGTTAATGAATGAGTAGTCTAAAAAAATGAATGTCATTTCTCAATACTTGAGGAAGAGAAGACTTCATTCTTTGCGGTTGCCAGCACCCTGTTAATCAGGAAGTTTGCTGAAACAGGTTATGAATTTGAATTATGACATATCCTCCTATTTTTTCATACTATGATTTTAAATTACATTGGAAGGTTATATAACTTTTATATCACAACAGTAGCATTTATTTCAAATAAGCTGCTTAAAAAAAACAGGGTTATCTCGCATTACAGATAATCATCTAAAGAGTTGAAAAACCAATCTTTTAAGTCATCAAGTTTTAAAAGTCATCAAGCTCTCAAGAATGCATTTTAAGGACAACATGCACTGTCTTGTTCACATTTATCAATAATTCTCCAGGTTCTTTGAAAGTTGCTTAGAAGACAGGTCCTTTCTATGTTGTCTACTCTTTCTCCTGTTCTGCATGTTGCATAGAGGAGAGTTGATGAGGATTGGGATGCCCATGAAATTGTACCTCACTCATGTACCAAATTGCATCTCCTAATCCCCCTTGATTATAAAGACAGAGGAGTTATTTCATTTAATGAGTAGACCCAGGAATTAAACCATAAAGAAACACCCTGTGTTTTCTCAGGGTTTTTAATAAACATAGATCATTATGTAATCATAATTTGAAAATACAAAAAAAAAAAAAAAACCCTAAGAAATAACACATCTCTTACTAAACTCCTAAGACAGAATAAACATTATTCTTTTTCTGTAGCGATGTATAAAAAGATGATGAGGTCACTTCTTCTTAGTGACTTTGAAATCCTCATAGAAAATAGCTGTGAAATAGAAAAACATTCAGTTTAATTCTGTTTTTTTCCCCTCTTTCAACCATGTTAAAGATCCCATTTTGTGTATTCCATCAAATGTCTTTTGATGGTTTTCCAAACATCTCTGCCTCTGATCTAGGTTATTAAATTTCCTGTTAGTGCCACCACTGGGAAGGAAAGGATAAAGAACTTCTGTTTCCTAACTTAGGGAATTTATTTTAAGCATTTCACACCTACCACTATAACTAAATATTAAAGAGAAGATCCTCAGGATTCCTTTGGATGAGGCCTAAATAATTGGGCAATTATATGTCATTAAATGTACAATATAATTAGGGAATAAAACGTAACAGTATTCTTCCCTTTCTAGAATGAAAAGGAGAATGTCATATTTAGAGAAAACACTGCAGGAAAAAGTATGGTATATTAATGTTAAGTTCTGGTACCATTTTTAACTGACTTTTAAAAAATTTTTCAATTAAAGATGCGCATCTTTTTTAAAAAAATCTAATTACTACCAAAATGTCCATAATGAATAACAGTACTATCCTGCCTTACCTCTCTTTACTCCAACCCTGCACCCCAGAGGCAACTATTTTTCTTCTGACAGTTACCTCAGTTATATGCACCTGATCATTATTTCTAAATGTTTATATTGCTATTTCTTTGGTTTCTGGATTTTGAGCATTACATGTTTTAACTTCCAATTATAATAGATATGAGCTCTGCTCACTTACACACCCAGCCTTCTTTTCTCCATTGTATTAGTTTTCTAAACTTTGTAGAGCTATATTTTGCAACCTTTTCTTCATTGTGAGACACAGAAAATGATCGTATTTATATGGCACCTGGGGTAACCTAGAAGGAATTTGTGGGTGTCTATACTAGACATGGTAAAAAATGAATTGCTTTAAAAATACACATAAAATAATGAAAATAAAAATAAATGCAAAGTAATAGGGGAAATAGTAAATATTGAATATGTATAAAATTCTTGAGAGAAAATCTTTTTTCAACTTTTTGAATGACAGATTTGAACTTCCCTGCATAAAGTTTTTAAATCAGGTTTTATGTTTGAAATAGCTGTTCATAGTTCCTAATTAAGATTTTCAAATGAAAGCTACACTGTAGTTTACTGAATAATGGCCCTCAAAGATAATCCAGTTCTTAAATCCTGAGATCTGTGAATGTTACTCTATATGATAACAGGGACTTCAAAAATGTGACTAAAGTGAGGATTTTAAGATGGAGAGATTATTCTGGAGGGGTCCTAAGTGTAATAAAAAGTATCCTTATAAAATGTAGACAGAGAGAGATTTGAAGACAGAGAAGAAAAAAGCAATGTGATGATGGAAGCAGGGGGACAAAAGGTGGTATGATTTGAAGGCACAAACTAAGGAATAAAGACAGCCTCCAGAAACTGGAACAGGCAAGGAAATTTTTTTCCCCTAAAGCCTCCAGAGGTAGTGTGGCCCTTGTAATGCCTTGATTTCAGCCCAGAGAAACTCATTTTGGCCTTTGGGCTTCAAAAACTATAAGAGAATAAACATATGTTGTTATGAACCACTCTGTGGTAATTTGTTTCTTCAGCCAAAGGAAACAAATACAGTCACCATTCATGAGAAACATTGCGCAAATGGTGATAAAAATTCTTTAAACCATTTCATTTGCAATCATTGAAAATGTATTCTGAAGTTTCTTCAGAATAATCCCTACAAAATATGTATCTTTATATGAGGTTAAAAAAAATTTATTGGCCTTTTTTTCTCTTTCAGGTACTCAACAATATTGTTTTCTAGGGAGGCAGAAAAGTATGTTGGAAAAAGCAGGCTTTGGAAAATAGCTGCGGGGGGGGCTACGGGGTGGGGGGGCAGTCATTTGTTTTGTTTTACTTTTGCCACCTATGACTTGAAAACCTTGGATAAATTACTTGATTAACTCTATCAGCCTTACTTAGTTTTCTCATCTAAAGATAATAACAACTAGTTACCTGCCTTACCTCTTAAAGGATTATCATAAAGATCATCTTACTCAGTGTTGGCACAGAGTCTGACTAATAATGATTTCCTGTGTTGCCTTGCCATAACATTAATCTCAAGTTATTACTACTTGATTGTTATTACTTATTAAATATCTATTTTTTCTCTTCATAGACTGTAAGCTCTTTGAGGTAAAGGACAATATCTATCTTGTACCACAGAGCGTATCAGTGTAGTTGGTGCATAATCAGCACACAAAAGAAGTTTGTTGAATGAATTATCAAATGAGATATTTGTGACAGACTTTAAAAGCTCTAGAGTGCTGTTCTGGTCAGGTGGCTCAGTTGGTTGGAATGCTGTACCATACACCGAAAGGTTGTGGGCTTGATTCCCAGTTGAGGCACATCTCTAGGTTCCATCCCTAGAGTGCAGGTTCCATCCCTGACTAGGGTACATAGAGGAGGCAACCAATCAATGTTTCTCTCTCACATTTATGTCTCTCACTCTCTCTCAAATCAAGAAACATATCTTTAGGTGAGGATTAAAGATGGAGAGCTAGAGCTAGAGACACACACAGAGAGAGAGAGAGAGAGAGAGAGAGAGAGAGATGTTGTAGAGTGCTATTGGTGTATGTTAGAGTGTCCCCATTATTTCTTTAGGAAACAAATATTTAGATAGCAAATAGTCAACTTAAAATATAATTCTAGGAACACTAAATAAAGGAGGCATTTCAAAATGAGTTCTATGTGATAAAGTTTTTGCAAAGATGGCTATAATTCTTCCAATCCCTGTGGTGTGCCTTTTCATAATATGACCTTGTCACTCCTCCCATTAAGAGGTAGAGTTTGGCCCTGGCTGGTGTAGCTCAGTGGATTGAGTGCGGGCCTGCGAACCAGAGGATCGAGGTTCGATTCCCAGTCAGGGCACATGCCTGGGTTGCAGGCCAGTTCCCAGCATGGGACACACAAGAGGCAACCATACAGTGATATTTCTCTCCCTCTCTCCTACCCTTCCCCTCTAAAGATAAATAAATAAAAATCTTAAAAAAAAAATAAAAATAATTAAAAAAAAAAGAGGTAGAGTTTGTTTTACCTACTGGCCTGGTGACTTTCTTTAACCAATAGAATGAAGCAGAAGTAATGTGTGATGTCCAAGCCTTAGCCTCAAGAAGATTTTCAGCTTTTCGTCTCCTTCTTTGGAATGCTTCCCTGAGACCACCATATGAAGAAAGTCCATTCTAATCTACTGGGAAATGATAGACTACATGAAGTACAAACACGTTTTTTCCAGTTTTTTTTCCAGCTTAGGGCCCCTGGACCAACCACCACTAACTGCCAGAGATGCTTTGGAGCCCATCTTAAGCTCTCTAGCTCTAGTTAGACTGCCTAATGAATCAAACTGGCCACATAAATGACTCAGGCAAGACCAGCAGAAGAATTGCCCAGCTGAGCTATATCTATGTATATTGTTAGAAAGTTCAAGATAACTGATAGACCTATACATGTAGTGTCAAAGAAAAATCAAACCACGCTCACTTTTTGTTTAGCCCCAGAATTGCCCTTAATCTTTGCACACTGGGACTGTGTTTTTTCAGCCCATTCATTTCTCACCTCTAAACTCTATTCTCCACACCCTTACGAGGAAGAGATTTCCTTTGAACACTTTCCTTGTAAACATCAATGCCTCTGAACTTACTTATCTGCTTTTCAGCTAGAGCCTTTCAGATTCTTTAAGTGGAAAAAGATAAGTTTTGATTTTAAAATATATTTTTAAACATAATTTTAAAATAATGCTTTGAAGTTGCACTATGTATACAAGGATATTTCTTGCAGTGCTAATAGTAAAAAATGAAGATACAACTTAGGTGCACAACAGGGGAGTAGTTAAATTATGATAAATACATTTGGAATCAATATAAAAGGAGAAGGATATTATCAGTCATTCACAGATGACAGTAGTATGTATACTGATTGACATGAAAAGATATTCCTTATATCCTAAATGGGGCTAAATTAGGTGATAGATAGGTAAATACATAGATAGATTCAGTTCTTAAAAACTTAAAAAAAAAATTTGTCTGTTAGTTATTTAAGACTGGATAAAATTATACCAAAATTTTAATGATTGTCTCTGGGTGGTGAGATCATGGGTGAATTTTATTTTCCTCTCTTTGATTATTTTTATGTAATACTACTATGAACAGGTATTATTAGTGTAATAAATATAAAAATATAGACCTGCCAAACAACAAAGAATACCCATATTCTAGCATCAGTATTAATCAACCTAGTTCCTTATTTATCAATGTAGAAAATCAAGAATAACAAGATACTTGAGGAAAACCAACTGCACCAAAGAGAGGAACAATAAAATGGGAATGTTTATGAAGGACATGAAGATTAATTCAGAGAATTAGAGTTCCTATGTATATAAAACTAGAACAAGATATATAAAAATGACAGTCAGTACGTGAAATAATGATTGGGAATTAAAAATATGATTGCCAAAATTAAACAAGAAATTCCTGAAACATACAGCGGAGACAAAAAGAAAATATGAGAGAAAAGTTATGATATGGTGTATCAATCCAGGAATTTCAGTATCTATGTGTGTCCATTTTATTAAACTGTTGAAACTAGTTGTCCCACAAACATTAAACTTTTTAAACACTTCCTTCAATCATGACCTGTCAAATTGCCCTCTTCTACTTCTTGACAACACCTTGGGCAGATTCCATAGTTTTATGGTTATTTTTGGCTTTTAAGACTCAGGTAATTCAGTTTAAAATTCCAATTTCAAATCCCATTTAAATTTCATCTCCCCTTCTCCATCTCATTTTAGTTCAGGATTTACCTGTGGCTCCAGAGGCCTGCAATAAAGAGGGAAGCATGGTCTGCTTTTCAGTGTTCTTCCTTCTCCTCGTAGCTCCTCAGGAGTTGGGAGACTGGAAGGAAAAATGGGGAAGAGTGATAAATATCTCTTTAGTTCACTGGATTTGCAATTACAGTTCTTTAGTTGTTACTGCTTTACTTCAATGGCAGAGATGCAAGTGTTATTTTTCTAATGCAGAGCTTATGTGATTAGTGGGGACCAGGAGGAAGGTGCTTGCAAGGCCTTCCAGCTATACAGTTTGCATAGATCCCTGACCTAGGAGAGCTAATGCAAACTTGACATCTTTCACACTACCTCAGCTCTTACAACTGGCAATGCACCCTGCACACCCTTGGTATGAGGATCACCTAACCCAAAGACTGCTCTCTAAAGTGACACACTAGGAAAGCGACTTAAGCCCTGCTATCTTCCAAGGAGTCATTGGCTAATGAGAAATTCCTACTTCCTCACCAAACTAGATAGTCTGAGTACAAACTTCTCTGCTTCCTGCTTTCTACCCTGCCATCTCTTTCATTTTGCCTTTCCCCACTTAAAGTGGTACTAAAGCAGATCAACAAGTAGGCTCCGTAAAAAATATCCAGCATTTGAGGTTGATGTTGGTCTTGTAAGAAGTGATTTTCAGTCTTTATACTTCATCTTTTGGGAGGTAGGAAACACACTGCCCTACTCCCTGTGGAAAAGGTGCTGCACTCAAATCTACAGCAATGCTAAAGATTTCTTTTTTTTCACTATTCTTTTTTATCTTCTAGTCATAGACACTGGGGTTAGCTAGGGAAGGGGGATTGATGTACTGGTTAGAAATAGCAAAGATCCCAACTGTTGAGGCTTTCTCTTTAAAATGAGAGATACTTAATACCTTTTTTGTATTTAGTTTGACATATCACGAGCTCTGGGGCAATGGAATAAATCCCATTCAAATCCTTTGATGTGTCAAAAGAGGTTCTGGGAAACAGAACAAAATTCAAGGGGTAGAAATAATTAAATAGTAAAAGAAAGTGTAAAGAAAAACAAGTATTCAGATAAGTATTTGTGAAAAACTAAACTTGAGTTAAACCATTTTTTATATTCTTGTGAATTTCAGAACACAATTTCTTTCATTTATTCATTCAATAAATATTTACTGAACACCTATCATGAACCAGACCCTGGTGGGCTATAGGTTTGTAATAGTGAACTTCACAGAGAAGTTCCTAACCTAAGTGGGAGTGACAGCTCATAAACAATAAAATAATAATTAGTTAAATAACTGCAGATTGAATGAAAAGCTATGAAGGAAGCGAACAGAGTGCTGTGATCCAGAATAACAGGCATCATTAATTTTGTAAGGTGGTCAAGGAAATGCTTCTGAGAGGTGGCATTTAAAGTGCTGCCTGTGGGAACTAAAATCCAACCTACATTGTGCTCTCTAGAAGGGTACCTAAAGCTAAAAACTGAAGGATAAGAAGGAGTCAGCCATATAAGGACCTGTGGGTAAAGTATGCCAGATGGAATAGCAAGTACAAAAGCTTTGAGGTTGAAAAGGGCATTGTGTGTTTTAAGGGATGACAGGAGGCTGGCATGAGGAAATAGTGCGTGGAGAAAGGCAAGAGGCAAGAAATGATTTTGGAGAAGAAGGAAGAAATCAAACATGCAGGGCTGGCTACATAGGTTTTGGATTTTATCTTAAGTGCAGTAAAAAGCAATCTGGTCATTTAGAGCAGGGAATTGACATGATATGATTTACATTTTAAAGAATATAGAGACATATTTTGAAGGTGGGAATAACAGGTATTGGTGATGGACTAGGTGAAGAGGGAGGAATCATAAGAAGTGAATGAAAGAGAAGAGTGAAGGAGGAAAAATTAATCATAGGGCCATTTATTGAGATGGTGAAGGCTGAGGCAGATCCAGATTTAGAGAGAACCATTTTGCTTATGTTAAGTTTGAAATGCCTGGGAGACATATAAGAGAAATGGCAAGTAGATATATAAAGATGTGAATCTGGAGCTTAGAAAGGAAGTCTAGCCTACCGATACAAGTTTAGGAATTATCAGCAAATAGTTTTAAAAGTATGAGAATGGATAAGATCATACAGGGAGAAGGTATAGAGAATAGAAAAGAGGATACAGGAACTTCAACCTTTACAGGTCGCATAGAAAAAGAAAAACAGTTGATGGCAAAGAAGCAAGAGTAGCCAATTGAAAACCAGGATAGTGTGTAGTATAGAGCCCAAAGAACAAAGTCCCAGAAAAGCCCAATTATGAGAGTTTAGTTAAACTGAGGACAGAAAAGAGTCAGCCAAATAGAGTTTGTCAGTTACATTTACAAGAGTGATAGGGACATTGAAGTAGACTGAAGTTTCCCATTTACCTTATCAGCAACATTGATTATTAGAAGACAGTACAACAATACCTTCAAAGTTCAGAGAGAAAATTATTCTGAACCTAGAATTCTATAGACAGACAAAACACTCATGAATGAGGACAACTTAGGGACTTTTTCACTTTTTTGACCTCTTATGCACCTTTACAAAAAAAAAAAAAAAAAAGATTGCTTTCAGAAATGTTCTATAAGTATAAAAAGAGAACTCAAGAAAGAAACATGAAAACCCAGGAATGGGATCTGTTCTAGTAGTACAATAAAAAGGTGTTTCAACACAAAAATTTAGGCCTTCAAGGTGACCAGTAGTATTAGAACAGGAAGTTAGAAAGATCTCAGTAGAACATCTTTAATAAAAAAGTAGAGGAGTGCTGGTCTACCAGGTGGTCATGAAAGTAAGTCTTGGCAGAAGGGCTTGATGAAGAGGAGCAGCTGGTGAGAAGGAGTAGCAAGCCAAAATTCAAGGCATGAAGAATGCTATTCCCAAGAATGACAAAAAGAGAAAGAAGCAACTCACTGAAGGTTCGAAGCAGAAATGGAACAGAAATATAGAGAGGAACTGGAACAATTAAAACTGAGTAAAAGAGATTCTACCACTGTTAACATTTCAAACCTCAATCCCATAAGATACTAAGAATACAAAAGAGGTCAGTCCAAAAACAAACAAACAAACAAAAAACACAAAAACAACTGCATTGGAGAAAGAGCAGAAAGAAAGGATAGCACAAGCTGAAATTGAGAACTTACCTCAATTTCATATGGAGCGATACATGTAGAAAATGAAAAACTTGCTCAAATACTGGCAGCTAGACAGTTGGAAACTAAACAGATACCATCTGATGGCCACTGTATGTATAGAGCCATCGAAGATCAATTGAAGGAACAGGAATGCCCTCTAACTGTAGCTGCCTTAAGAAATCAAACTGCTAAATATATGCAAAGCCATGAGGAAGACTTTCTGTCATTTTTAACAAACCCTAATTACAGGAGATATGTAAACTCCAAAAGAGTTTGGAAAGTATTATAATATTATAAACACAGCTCCATAGGGAGGTCAGCTTGAGCTAAGAGCCCTGTCTCATATTTTACAAACACCAATAGAGATAATACAGGCAGATTCTCCTCCTATTGTAGTTGGTGAAAAGTATCCAAACAACCTATTAATACTTATATATATGACACATGAATATGTACCATTCTGTTACATGGTGAACAGAGCTATTGAAAATTGCAGCTAGTTTACAAAACGTTGCACAATTACATTTTAGTGTAGTGTGCTGATATGACTATTCATACCAAGTGTTGGATTGTTCTCAGTGTTAACTAAAATACAACTACTTTTAATCAGTTTTATGGCAAAGCTGCTAACAGGTTTTTAAAAAATGTGTCAGAGATAAACTTTAACCAGTATCCTCTTGGTGGTATTTAAAAAATACTTATCAGCCATTGTGGAGAACAATATTTATAGACCAAAATGTGACACTATTTGCTTATATTTTTATTAATATAGGATCCTGAATATTCTGTTAAAATAAAAAGTGTTTTACTAAAAAATTTCAGTACCATTTCAATGTAATTTTTCTTGAAGAAATGAAATGACTCAGTCCTTTGTCATTGCAGTAATGTGGGGATGGTGATAGCAAATTTAATTATTGCTTATAAATAAATTTGATTACAATAACTTTGGTATTGATGGGGATTAATGTTGCAAAGCTTTTTTATAGCCCCATCAAAGTGCAGCTAAGAAGCTGGCTTTAATTATTAAGAATTTAAAAATATTTTTTTCTGATGGGAATCAGTTAAGTTTTAAGAAATCAGATAAATTCAAAGGTAAGTAAGTATTCCCTATCAGATTTAAACCTCTAAAGAATTTAAAAAGACCCAACAGATTAGTGTCTAAATCACTTATTATTACTTGCTCTTTCTTAAACTACAGAATTGAATTTGTACTATTTCTTGATTATTTTCATAACTACAAATTTTCATATGCTCTATTGTACTTTCTCCTTCACTATTTAGCTGCTTTGCTTTTTTTGCAGCTTTTCCTACTAAGAAACAGTTTCTTTATTTCCCACTAAGAGACAGTTTCTTATTCTTTAATTTGTACAAGTTGAAGGAGTAGCAATGAAAAAGCATCTAAGGCCAAATTTACTTCGAATTCTTCCTCTTTTCCAATTTGTCTTACGACATATTTCTCTGTTTGCTTTATCCCTAGGATTAAAGGAAGGCCTGCCTCTTTTACTTGTTATTTTGTTAGTCTTATTAATGTCAGCTTTTCTTAGCTCAAGTATTTGAGAATTTTTGTATTATATATATGGACCAGGTTGAAAACCACTCTTTGGGAGCCAACATTGTATGGTAGAAATTAGTATACAGTCTTTTTTGGTGTGAATGATTTATCTAGCTTAGATTTCAGGTTGCACATAACAGTACCCCATCTAAGAAGATAGTACTCTATACAAACATGTCTCATATGTGGGGAAAATTTATGAAAATGAGAACTTTTTGTTGGATCTATTTTTCCCCAATTAGAAATAACTAGTAACAGCATGAAGTTTATAATTTGAATTTTGCTTTGTGAATACAACTAATTTTTGCAATTAAATATCAGGTTTATAATATTAAAAGTGATTTGTCTATCACATGCCTAGCAGGTGATATTGTGGGAAGCTGGTCAACCAGTGCAACTGAGTGCTACATGAAGGTGTTCAATTTCAAGCCCAAAACTATTCTGCTTGTCAAACAAAATATATTTTGAAGGCTGCCTCTTCTGTAATCTATGCTCTGAGTTTTCTTGGGGATCTGAAGTTTGTAAAATAATGAAATTATAAAACATTAAACATCTCAGCTTTATTTCAAAGTAATCTGTTACTTTAAAAGTAAAAGATAAGCATTAAGAAGTAATAAAACAAGATATCATAAACCTGTTTTATTTATTTATGTTTTTAATCCTAACCCAAGGACACTTTTTAAAATTCCTTTTAGAGAAAGAGAAAGGGAGAGAGAGAGAGAGAGAGAAACATCGATTGGTTGCCTCCCTGATGAACCCAGGGATCATAATTGCCGGGACCAGGACTAAACCCACCATCTGGGTATGTGCCCTGACCAGGAATGAAACACATAACAAATTGAGCTACACTAGCCATGGTGCATTCTAGTTATTATAAATTTCACCTATATTTAAAGTATTTGAAAATACCTTATTGGTAGCTGTTTTTTTCTAATAAGTGGAATTTTCTTGATTATAGTTTTATTTTGTGTTTTTTAATTATTTTTAACTTTTAAATGGTCATCATGGTTATGAACATTTGTATGGTTAACTTCTGTTCTTTCATAAAACTTCAGATAAAAATTATCTTAACTGTAACCTAAAATTGAAGTCTTTAAAAAATGGCAGACATTAATTTAAAAGCAAGTATACTAATTTTGTTTGCTGTATGATGATAGTCTAATGGAAGTTTTATAAGCTATCTCTTGCTCTAATTCAAAAAGTATGTGAGAGTTCTGGAACGTGTGTTCAGCCAAGAATTTTATCCACTTAAATATGTTTACAATTTGTATAAAACAAAAAGTGTGTATGACTATAGCAAACAATATAGTTTTGTTCATATTATGAACAAAATAAAAAAAAGAATAAAATATGAGTTAAATAAAAAAGAAAAAGTAGATTTGTTATAGGGAATAGCATGATTAAAAACCTGATAATTACAATATTTTTAACACTAATAATTTTAATATTAATATATGCTTCTCCTACCATCAACACCAAAGAAAGACAATTGGAATCTTTAGTAAAGGCAAAAAGTTGTATTAGCCATAGTCCAATAATGAACCAAACTGAAACGTGGTATTATAAGTAATCAATAGGCATATAAGAGAATCCATCTGACATTGACACCTCGAACATTCTCCTTCAATACATGTGTGTTTAGTAACATGGCTTACATTTTCCTTTTCATAAGTCCATTAACACTACCTGATTCAGCAGTGAATAGGATTTACAAAATTCTGATACTGATTGGAAAACTTCACTTTTCAAAAGAAATTTATAGAAAAATGCAGAAAACAACTAAATTAATCTTATATAACAGAGAAGATCAAAAATAGAGGTTTAAGTATAGTACAGTTTTGCAGCAGTCAAAAATTAAATTTGGATTTTCAACAACAGGGAGTCAGCATCCTTAACCCCTGTGTTGTTCAAGGGTCAACTTTATTCTTTAAAATGATACAGTAACAAATAGAACTTAATGTAATATAATAAACATTACAAAGAGGAGACTAGGGGAAGAAAAATGGACAGTAATATGACAGAGCTAAATTCTTATTTTTCATTTTCAAAGTGTGAAGTCAATTTCAAAAAGTGAGGAGTTGAACCAAAAAAGTGGCTTGTATGCGTATAGTTTTTATTTATTTTAAATTATATTTTATTGATTATGTTATTACAGTTGTCCCAATTTTTCTTTCTTTTCTCCCCTCCACCCAGCACCCCCTACTCCCTCAGGCAATCCCCACACCATTGTTCATGTGCATGGGCCATGTGTATAATTTCTTTGGATACTCCACTTCCTATACTGGACTTTACATCCCCATGGCTATTCTGTAACTATCTATTTGTACTTCTTAATCCCCTCACCTGTTTACCCATTCCCCACACTCCACTCCCATCTGGCATCCATCAAAATGCTCTCCATATCCATGATTCTGTCTCTATTCTTCTTGTTTGCTTAGTTTGTTTTTTAGATTCAATTATTGATAGATATGTATTTATTGCCATTTTATTGTTCATAGTTCTGACCTCCTTTTTCTTAAATAAGTCCCTTTCACATTTCATGTAATAATGGTTTGGTGATGATGAACTCCTTCTGGTTTTTCTTGTATAGGAAGCTCTTTATCTGCCCTTTGATTCTAAATGATATTTTTGCTGGGTAGAGCAATTTGGCTGTAGGCCCCTACATTTCATGACTTTGAGTATTTCTTTCCAAACCCTTCTAGCCTGCAAAGTTTCTTTTGAGAAATCAGCTAACAGCTTATGGGAATTTCCCCTATAGGTAACTACCTGCTTTCCTCTTGCTGCTTTAAAGATTTTCTCTTTACCTCTAACCTTTAGCATTTTAATTGTGATGTTTCTTGGAGTAGGCCTCTTTGCATCCATCTTGTTTGGGACTCTGTGTTTCCTGGACTTGCATGTCTATTTCCTTCACCAAATTAGGAAAGTTTTCTTTCATTATTTTATCAAATAGATTTCTAATTTCTTGCTCTTTCTCTTCTCTTTCTGGCACCCTATGATGTTAATGTTGGGCCACTTTAAGTTGTCCCAGAGGCTACCTACACTACCAACAATCCTTGTTGGGGATTGTTTTTTTCTTCTTATTGTTCTGATTGGTTGATTTTTGCTTTCTTTTGTTCCAAATCACTGCTTTGAGTCCAGGTTTCCTTCCCTTCACTCTTGTTTCCCTGTATATTTTTCTTTATTTCACTTTGTATAGCTTTCACTTCTTCCTTTATTTTGCAGCCATACTCAATCATTTTTGTGAGCATCCTGATTACCAGCGTTTTGAACTCTGCATTTGACAGGTTGGCTATCTCCTCATCACTTAGTTCTGTTTTTGGAGTTTTGATCTGTTCTTTCATTTGGGCCATATTTCTTTGTCTCAGTGCACCTGTTATGTTGTGAGGGGCAAAGCCATAGGTATTCTCCAGGGTGGGGAAACCCACTTCACCACGTTGTGGTGCTATATGTGGGTGAGAGGTCAGAGAGGGAACAATGCCACTTGCCCTGCTTTAAGTTACTTCCCCCACTTCCCACTAGCAACTGACACCCTTCTAGTTGCTCCCCAAGTGCTGATTCCTGTGTTGGGGGAATTGAGTTCATTTAGGACCCTGTGGGCCCCCCAACAGACTCTCCTGAGAGACTGGCAGTTAATTTCATCACTGCAATCTCTACCCCTGCTTTATATAGCCAGAGGTTCTGATGCCAACTGCCTCACTCACCCCATCCATCAGCCACCGCCTTGCTGCACATCCTGTCTGCCTGAGCTACCTGTCTCTGCCCCTCCTACTAATCTAGATGAATGTTTCTTCTTTAACTCTTCAGTTGTTGGACTTCCATACAGTTTGCTTTTATGGAATTTCTGGTTGTTTTTTGTTTTTAAATGGATTGTTATCCTTCTTTTGGTTGTGCAAGGAGGTGAAGCATATCTACTTACACCTCCATCTTGGCCAGAAGTTTCTCTAGTCCTGCTGCCAAACAGAAGATAACTTTAATCTTAATAGCAGTCCTGTTAGCTCCCTTCAATAAAAATTGAGGCTTAGAGAGGTTAAATAACTGTTCATTAAGTAACAGAACCAATATTTGAACCCAGGGCTGTCTGATTCTAAGTCTTCTCTCTTACCTTCCTATCTATAAGTCCTAATTACTTCTACTTCAACTGTTTCTGTAGAATTTGTCTTTTTTAAAACTTGTTTTAAATTGTGATATAAATACACATGTAAAATTTTATCAGCAACACCTGTATGCTTCTCTCTTTCCATAGGTAACTACTATCTTTACTCTTGTGATAATCATTTCTTTGATTTTTTTTCATTAAAACACATGTAAAAGTATTCTCAAAAAACATAGTTTTTTTCTATTTTGAACTTCATATGAAAAAAATTATATTGTTTATATCCTTTTGTGTCCTACTTCTTTTTTGTGTTTGTGACATGTTCATCCATGTTGGTGTATGTGACCATTGTTTGTTCATTTTTGTTGCTATATAGTATTTCATTGAGTGAATAATAAATATTTCATTTATTCCAATTCATGATTTTTTTATTCCCATTGTCACTCTCCTAATTCAGGAATTCATTAAATGATTTCTTAGTATTCTAAAGGCAGTGAAAAGCCCTATCTGGCTGGTAATTTTGACTTTCTAAATTTAGAGACTCTTACCTGAGAGTCCCTAGACCATCAGATTAGACCCCTTTGAGAATTATGCCTTCAAGAGTCCAACCATTTGTCTAGACCCTCCTTAAGCTACGCCACCTCATAGCCCCTTGGGATCACTTCAGCTGCTGGTTAAGTTCTCTCAGCCCTGCCCCATCTGTTGCCAGTTATTTCCTTCATTTCTCTGTAATCAACTGTTAAGTTTTATAGGGAAGGGGAATTTTTACCTTTACTCTCTTAGGGTCCTTTTGGCTGGGCTTTGAGGATTAAGTTGACATAAGGTAGATCAACAGAAGAAAAATATATCAATTTATTTAATATAAGTTTTACCTGACATGGGAACTTTCATAAGGAATGAAGACCCAGAGAAATGGCAAAACTTCCTTGCTTTTTATTAGGTTGAATAAAGAGATGCAACTATGGAAAAAGTGATTAAACTTTGTGGGGAGGCTAAAAGAAGATAAGAATTATTTTAACAAGGTCTGCTTGTATAGAATTCTCTCAGTCCTAACTTGTCCTTGATGACAAGAATGTTATTTTCCTTCTAATATAGGGAGGCCATCTTTCATACAGAAATTTCATCTTCTACTTTAAGAAAAATAAGTCAAGTCAGAGTGTTTTTCTTGAATATGCTGTATTTCAAGGGCCTTTAACTCAAAATAGTTAATATGCTAAAGTGGCATATTTGGGGGTGGCATGGTCTTAATTCCTTCAGGTTCTTGCATAGTGCACAGAGGCCATATAAGTTAATGCATATATGGATTAAAGGCTATGACTTTGGACCATGTAGTAGTAAAGTATTAATTGTGCTGTAAAGTGGCAAATTAAAAAAATTGAACTAAGCCCTGGCTGGTGTGGCTCAGTGGATTGAGTGCGGGCCTGCGAACTAAAGGATCGAGGTTCGATTCCCAGTCAGGGCACATGCCTGGGTTGCAGGCCAGTTCCCAGCAGGGGATGCACTAGAGGCAACCATACATTGATATTTCTCTCCCTCTCTCCCTCTCTCCTTCCCTTCCCCTCTAAAGATAATAAATAAAATCTTTTAAAAAATTGAACTAATATACTGAGAATCATAATCATAATATTTAGCTCAGAATCTCACCTATGTGCCTAGAGAAATGACATTTCAGTCTTAAAAAACACTGTTAATTCACACTGTTACACCATGAGTTACACCATGTTAGACAAGAAAAGACCTCCATCGCTATAGACATAGTTACAGACTATTAGTTTAGTACAGAGGTTGGCAGAATTTTTCTGTAAAGGGCTAGACAGTAAACATGCTTGGCTTTTTAGGCCATACAATATCTGTCAAAATTACTCAACTCTGACTTTGTAGCATGAAAGCAGCCATAGGCAATATGTAAATGATTGGACCTGGCTTTGTTCCATTAATTTTTTTTTTTTTTGGCAGCCGGTCACATTTGGTCCATAGGCTGTAGTTTCCCACTGCCACTGCCTTAGTGTATGATTTCAGTCCTCACTGCTGTTTGCAGTTTTGTTTTTCTCTCAGTATTTTTTGTTATGATCTAATTTACATTGAATAAAATGTAGCATCTCTTAAATGTACATGATGAGTTTTTGACTAAGGTATTCACTTGTATAATGCAATTCTAATCAAGGTGGAGAACATTTTTATTCCCTCAGAAAGTGCCTTCAAGCCCCTTTCCAATTAATCCCCCACCTTTACTCCTACTCCAGAGGTTAACTACTCTTCTGATTTCTATTTCCATAAGACTAATTTTGCCTGTTCTCAAAGGTCATATAAATAAAATTATACCATGTCTGTATGTCTGAGTATATGGCTTCTTTCACTCAACTAGTTTGTGAGATTTGTCATGTTGTTGAGGGATTGCATAGTTCATTCTTTTTTTAATTGCTGAATTGTATTCTGCGGGATGAGATTCATACAAACCACAGTTTGTATGAACATACCTGTTATTAGTTTCCTAGGGCTGTCATAACAATGCACTTCATGGCTTAAAACAACAGAAATTTATTCTCACAGCTTTGGAGGCCACAAGCCCCAAATCAAGGTGTTGGTAGGGCCATGCTCCTTCTGAAGATTCTAGGGGATAAATATTTCCTTGTTTCTTTCAGCTTCTGGTGGCTGCAGGTGTTCCTTAGCTTGTAGCCATTTAACTCTAATGTCTGCTTCTGTCTTTACATGGTCTTTTCCTCTGTTTCTTTCTTCTCTTCTGTCTCTTATGTGTACAGTATCATTAGATTTAGTGCCCACTCTAATTGGGAATAATCTCATCTCAAGATCTTTAATTATAGCTTCAAAGATTTTTTTTCCAAGTGAGGTCACATTCAGAAGTTCCAAGAGGACACATCTTTTGCAGAGCACCCTTCAACCCACCACAATATCACAGTTTGTTTATCCAGTCACCTAATAACAGACATCTGAATTATTTCTTTTTTTGGCTATTAGGAGTAAAGCTGCTATGAATATTCTTGTACACTTTACAAGGTTTTTTTGTGAATCTGTTTTTAGCTTCATAGTTTTTGAATTCCAATTCTAATTATCTTAATATTAGATGTGGTTAATTTTCTTTTTAGTGATAATTACCCTAATAACATTTTTAATTCTGGCAGGAATTTCTGTAAGAATTGGTCAACCTGTATATACCTGATATAAATATGTTGTATAACTAAAAAGACAATAGATAAGATATAGAATATCTTGCCAAGAGATAAGATATGGAATTTTAGTAAGTATCTTTGATTTTGTTCCTTAAGACGCTATCAAGAAACAAACAAGTTTCAGATTAGGAAACACTGACTTTAACTCTTTAAAATAACTTTAATGCCTGATTAAACTAAAAATCAAAACAAACACAGGTTGACCCCATTTTGCCAACCTATGATACAATTCATTAATTCTTGCAGTCATCACCTAGGCTAAATCTGATACACTTATCTCATTATAGACCTGACTAACACAAACAATTCCACTGGTATGGGATTTGATGCAGCTCCTTAATAATCAAACAAATAAAGCCATTCATTTGGACTGCTCTCCCACCATTAGATTCTAATAGGCCCAACCTTAACAGAACAAGTGGAACATGGTTTAAAGGTTTTCTGCTTATGTGGCTGGCTGAATGCTCCACAATGAATGCTTCCTGGAAGGAAGACTCTGTCTTGTTCATCTGTGCATCCTCCGATTCCAGACCCAGCTCAATGCTTTCTTAACCTTATAAGTGTTTCATGACTAAATAGTGCCTATGAATAAAAAATAAGAAGGAAGATGCTGATAACTTTACTCTTCATAGTAATTTCCACTAATGCAGAATAGTTCCTGTTAATGAAATTTCTTAGAAATTGTTTTAATAAATGATTCCTTTTATAAATCTGTTGGGAAGACTCCAGGATTGTTATTTATTACACTGGTGGTTTCATATTGAATACTTGCTTCATTTATTCAGTAATTCTAGGAACTGGTGATTGGCTACACTATTCATTTAAAAAAAGCAATTTAAAACACTACTCAAGCCTTGATGATATTTGGCAAGTATAACAGAGAGAAGCGTAGAGTTCTTATTATGCTTTTTAGGCAGCTTAAAAAATGGTCCTGTAAAATGGTTTGGAGTTTTAAAAATAGGAACAAAATTGTGTAATATGCTCTGTAATCACCACTTCAGCCTTTTGCAATGTCTATAAATCAAAAAAATCTTACTTAACTTATTTTTTGAAAAGTGTAGATAGAGCTCAATTATTTTGGAATGCAATTACTTTGAAACTTTTGAGTGAATAAATTTATAATGTGCAGTAATTCTAATTTTCCACTTTTACAGTATTCTGTTCCTTTCATTTTTAATTTAACAGGCCTATCTATGAAATCAGAGTTGACAAACATACTCTATTGACATCATAATTTCTTCATTTTGACACAATTATCTACAGGATGAGGTTTAACAGAAGAGACAGTGAAGACTATGATAACACAGTCAAATATTAGGTAGTGTAACTTATGACATATATTTTAAAAGATACGTAAATGCTATTTTCAAAACCAAATTAGGCATTTTAAAGACATTTCATAGACAGCATTATTTATCATTGTATTACTATCTAGATTTTTTAATCTCCTCTACTAGTTTAGAAATATTTTCAGCTAGAAGTAACAGAATAACACACTAATAGATCTTAAACAAGAGGGGTTTATTTGTTAGACTTCTTATAAAATAAGAAGTCTAGAATTAATGCTTGCTGGCACTGATTTAGCAGTTTAATGTAAGGGCTTAAGTTGATATCGCTGAGATTCTCTTTGCCTTCTCTCGGAGTCACATAATGGACGCAAAATCTCCAATCATGACAACCATTTTCTTTTTCTTTTTAAAGATTTTATTTATTTACTATTTAGACAGTGGGAAAGAGGCGGGGGGAGAAAGAGAGGGAGAGAAACAGCAATGTGTAGGAGATACATTGATAGGTTGCCTCTCACACACCCCCAACCCAGGTATGTGTCCTGACTGGGAATTGAACCTAAGACCTTTTGGTTTGCAGGCTGGCACTCAGTCCACTGAACCACACCAGCCAGGGCTTCATCACAACCATTTTCAAAGGCAGGAAGCAGAGGACTCTACTGACAGAGCTTTCTCCTTCTACTCTTTCTTCTCCTCTTCTCCCCCTCCTTCCCCCTTCCCTCCCCCTCCCTTTCTCCTCCTCCTCCTTTCTCTCCCCTTCCCCCTCCCCTCCTTCTCCTCCTCCTCTTTCTCTCTCTCTAACCAGAAAAGACTCATCTTTCTCAAGTCATCTATCCAGTATTTCTCCTTGCATTTCATTGTCCATAATGGTTTGTCACATGGCTATCCTAGCTATAAAGGAGACTGGGAAAATGAATGTCCACTTCCACCTCAGTAATTAGAGGGAGGCAAGGGAGAATGGGTTAGCAATGACTTTTGGATAACCAATCACACCTTGCATGTACTATGTGCTTGTTATCCATTTGTTGAATGAATTAACAAGTGATTCACAGTGTTCAACAGAGTTAAAGTTTAGGTATACACCCACCCTTTCATTATCTTTCCTATTAAATTTACATTTTCTTTTCCTCATTTGTCCAGAAACATTAGGAGAGGTTCTTATTTGTACTACTTATCAGCAAACATTTTTAAGCATGTGGAATATACTAGCTCTGTGACTGAGGAGAGAATTAGGAATTACTAATACTAAGACATTCATCCATTTACTCAGGAAATATTTATTGAGTGTCTACTATATGCCAGACACTATTTTACAGTTATTGGATATATATGTGAATGAAGTAAAGAGCCTTACCCTTGAGGAAGCCTACAGTCTAACAAAGTATATTGACATTTTAATTGGATTTTAAGAAGTGAGTTGGATTGTCATAAGTGAACATAATTGGGACATGTAATTCATTCAAAGCATAAGCAAAGATATGGAAATATAAATATGCCTGTCATTTTTTGGCAACATCAAATAGCTCCATGAAGCACAGACTACATGGTGAGGGCTGAAAAGGCAGATTATTCTGAGGTTGTGAAGAGTCACGTCCAGGGCAATGTAAATTTTGCCAGATCAAAACTAGTATCTCTCAAAGTTAGTACCAAAGCTTACTAGATATTTTCACTTGAAGGTTGTACAGGCACTTGAACTTATCATGTCCCAGATAGATTTTATTTCTCCTGAAACTTGTTCTTACTCCTGTATTTCCTAGCTTGGCTTAGGCCCTCATCATTCCTGAGTTATTGCCATTATCTCCTGCCTGTGGTCTCCCACTCCTCCAATCCATCCTTTCAGCTGCTTTAGAAAGTGATTTTTCTAAACCTTACATAATTCAGAGGTCAGGTGATGGCCACAAATTATTAAATACCTGTAAATTTGGGGAAGGGGGAGACTGGGGAGGAGAGTTGTTATATTTATATTAGTTTTGTATTGTTATGTAACAAATTACCACAAATTTTAGAGATTTAAGACAACACACATTTATTATTTCCCAGTCAGGAGTTTGGTACAGTTTAACTGGGTCCCCTGCTTAGGTCTCATAATGCTACAAAGTGTTGAAAGTCCTATGTTCTTATCTGGGAAGAATCTGCTTCCAAGCCCACTGAGGTTGTCAGCAGAATTCATTTATTGGTGGTTGTATGACTCTCAGCTCCACTTCTTTCTGGCTGTTGTCTGGAGGATGCCCTCCAGTCCTAGAGACCATTTACAGTCCCTTGTCATGTGGCTTTCCTAACATGGCTGCTTACTTCAACAGACCAGCAAGGATAGTCTCTAGAGTGAGTCTGCTAGCAGGACAGAGCAATGAGATCATGAGAGTGACAACCTACCACATTTGCTATATTCCATTCATTATAAGCAAGTTACAGGTCCTCCCCACACACCAGAGATATGAACACGAGGAGGTAAATATTATGAGGAGCCACCTTAGAGTCTGTCACTCTCATAGTCTTCTCTGTCTTTGGTATGTATTCAGTGAGTACTGTTTCTGGGAATGATCTTGAAGTAAAGCTCAGTTTCTATCAAAACAAACAATAAACCAACTACTCACAAGTATTTGTGAGTTAGTGCTTTATAGAAAATATAAGGATGTTGCCATTGGCTGTTTTGCTGGCTTCTCTCACCTCTGTGCCTTTCCCTACAGTTGTCCTAGGGAATTCCTTCTCCCTCTGGGAAGCACAGCAGCTCAGCTTTTCTAGCTTTCCACTCACAAATGTGTACAGCCAAATTTCTTTAGGGGCTCAGTAAAACAAATATAAGTCATGCTCTTTAGAAGGCAGTAGGGATTAAAATAGAAAACCTTTTTATCCTGTTATTTCCAAATCTGATGCTGTTTGTCCTTTGCTTGAAAAACCCTTTAATGGGTCTTTATTGTTGCACAATAGGCGTAAGAAATATGGAATACATTTGAATTCCCAAGTAGGACAAGTCACCCTTCATGATCTGGCCCTTACCTGGTTTCTAGCCATTCCCCGCTTTACACTCTAGGGCCCATATTTTAGGGAACTATTGTACAGGCTGATTCATGATTCGGGAACTTGACTCACACTGTTCTTTCCCCTGAAATGCTGGTCTACTTCCTCCCCTTCTGTCACTCCTTCACTTAAGCATCTACTCCATGCAGCATTTCCTCTATGCAGCATTTTTTCCTCAGTGTAGCATTTCCTGTCTCTCTTTATATAAATTGATATTATTAATGTTTATTATACTTCCATAAAAGTTCTTTTTTCATTTTTATTTTAATTGTTGTTCTTGTACAATTTTCTGTCTTTTCCATAAAAGTTTTTTACATGCCTGTATTTCTGTTTATGAACCTGTAAAACTCTTGAAGAGATTGTCCTATGGGAAGAAAAACAGGTCAACACAGCAGGAAAGAGATGATGGCTGGAGTACATGTTTGAAAGTACCATATTTTTAGGACTATGACATGCACTGGACTGTGAGAAGCACCTAGGTTTTAGAGGAGGAAAATAGGCCAAAAAATTTTGAAGCAAAAAATGTGGTAAAATATTTAATAACCTGTGACCCTGCTCTACTACCCCTCACCCCACAGCAAACCAGGTAAGCTACATTTGGACTATAAGATGCACCCCCTTTCCCTCCCAAATTGGGAGGGAGTGCATCTTATAGTCCGAAAAACATGGTAATTAACATGGCCAATGACATTTGAAATCATGAGAGTGAATGAGAATCTAGAAGACAGTAGAAGAGGACAGATCGAGGCAGTATAGAAATTCTAATTAGGATTCTCAATGACGTGTAAAGCCAACCTTGTATTGTACTTACAGTTGCCTTGGTCTTTTGGTGCTATTTCATATTTGCTTTTTTAATTACTTTTTTTTACTAGGTTTATTAGTCAAATGTTGTGGAGTGGTTTGTAGTTTTAGTACAGTCTACATAAGATATACTGTAGAGGAAACTTTTCATTTAAAGAAAAAATACTTCTTATGAAGGAATTAAATGTTAAAAAACTTTAGGTTAAAAATTCCATTTTTCATAATCTGAGAAACGCGAATGAATTTTCAGTATCCTGCCAGTTTCATCTCAGTAAATTCCTGTTCTAAACAGATTTCTACTAAAGATCATAACATTGGAAGCTCACAGCCTTATGACCTCAAGTATTTTATTGAAATGATGAGCTCTGAATGAAGGCCTTAATGTTCAGAGATGAAAACCCGATTTCTTCAGATTTTATAGAGTCATTCTGTAGTAATTCAACAAGTGCTTTGAACACCTGTTATATGGATCTGTTTCTGCCTTCGCTGGTTTGATTGCTTTCTAACAGATGGCTTCCATATGATATTTGTGAACTTCATGAATCCAATGTAACTTCATTTCCTGAGATTAATTTTTTTATTTTAGAAGTCTTATTGTTTAGAACTAAATTGAAAACAAAACTTGTCTTCTCAGTTTTAATCTTACTATGTGAAAATAGAAGATTGAGAGAACAATGTGAAATTAAATATAAAAGCATGCTATTTAATTGTCAGTGATATAAAGTATATATCCAAGACTAAACACTGAAATTACATGTGTCTGTGTTCAGTATTCTATATTTCCAAGCATGTCTGAAAATGCCTTATATTTGGTTGAACACTGAATTTAGCATGTTGTGAGTGTAATTGAGGGAGATCTCAAGTCTGAACTGTAAATTCCTTTGTAATATTAAATAAGTGAGCTAGTAGGAAATAACTTATATTTTTTCTTATTGTCTGCTATAGACTGAATATTTGTGTCCTACCAAAATTTATATGCTGAAACATAATCCCCAATGTGATGGTATTTGGAGGTGGGGCTTTGGAGAAGTGATTATGTCATGAAGGTAGAGCCCTTGTGAATGGGATTAGTGCTCTGGTAAAAGAGAACCCCAGGGAGCTCCCTTCCCACTTCCTGAATGTGAAGACACAGTGAAAAGGGGGCTGTCCATGAACCAAGGAAGCAGAATCTCACTATGCACTGAATCTGCCAGTGCCTCAAACTCGGACTTCTCAACCTCTAAAACTGTGAGAAATAAATTTCTATTGTATGCAAGTCTAGTCTATGGTATTTTTTATAGCAGTCTGAGTGGACTAGGATATTACCATATTTTGCCACGTATAATGTACTCCTGTGTATAATATGCACAAATGTTTTTGGCCCAAACTTTCAGGGGAAAAAATCTCTCATTTTAATTTTTAAATTCAATTATTTATTTATTTATTTATTTATTTATTTATTTATTTATATTTCAACATTTGTTTTTTATTATAAAGGAATTTTAGCATTTATTTTTAACATATTATGCTACAAGAACTGCTGAACACTCAGTGTGGGCAGGTATGCTCATAAATCACCCATTATGGAACGGGCAAACATGTTAGAAGACCCTTCCAAAAAAATTCACTGAAGCCAAAGGCAGCCTCTCACAACAATCCCAGCTGGGACACCGACACAGATGGGTTCCTAGAACACTCCCTAGCAGGGGAAACCTGTACTACAAGGGGCCTACCCTCCAGAAGATAATTCCAGGTTTTGGGGGTCCTCCCTCATATATTATATATATTTATTGCCTGCAATAAATTTTAAATTTGTGTATGGTCTGAAGACCAGATTTATAGTTTTTTCAGTATTGAATCAGAAACTCTTTTTTCCTTGTATGTTTGAAATTCATAGGTCACACTCAGAGCATTGTCTGCTATCAGGGTTGGTGTCTCTGCCAGTGAATAAATGTTAGAGTGAAAATGTCAGAATCTTGTGAGACATAGTTCCATTTAGAAGCTGAATGACAAATTTCCATTGATAATTAATGATAAACATCAGTAGTTTGAAAAACAAATGCTGGTGGACAGGCACAGCCTTTTTGACCATCTTTTTGAAGTATGTTACTCCATAGATAGTTTTTAAGGTTTGGGCTTTTAAAATGTGAGGGCTTCTAAAAATGTTATAAAAGGATCCACAACAATTCTTGGAGTAATGTTATTTCATCATAATGTGGATGAGGAAAATAAATTGGTTCCTGGCTAGGGCTACTTTTTATGTTTGCACATTCTCCCATGTCTATTTGGGTTTTCTCCAGGTCTTCCAGTTTCCTCCCATGTCCTGAAGATGTGCTTGTGAGGTGACTTGTCATGTCTAAATTGTCCCAGTCTGAGTCTGTGTGTGTGTGTGTGTGTGTGTGTGTGCACTCGCGCGAGCGCACGCACGCGCCCTGAGGTGGAAGGGTGTCCTGTTCAGGGTGGGTTCCTGCCTGGTGCCCTGAGCTGCCAGGAAAGGGTCTGGTCACTCACTACTACCCTGAACTGAAATAACTAGGTTAGAAAATAACTATCTTACTTGTTTTTGTTAATCTTTCTGAAATGTATATATAGCTCTCATTTATTTCAATGTTTAATATTAGAAGTGTTTTCAGTCTTTATTTAGAAGTTTGATGTTTTTGTGACCAGAAAATATGCTGTAAGAATTTAATTCTTATTTCTATTAATGAGCCTATGATAAAATTGGTTTCGTAATACATTGTTTCACTTGAAGTTGCAGTATCTAAGAGCCTAGTGATGATATTAAGTGACAGCTTACTATAACTACTAAAAGGAAACCTTGAGTTTTTGCGTCATGACAATGTGAAAAGGGTTCACTTCCTGAACAGGTGCAAGTATGAAACCTTGTGTTCCAGTTGGTTAGAGATTGGGTAGAATGCTCTCTGCTTAGTGTAATGTCCTAAACTGCCTCCTGTAATTGGTTAAGAATGTGCCAAAGAAATTAGAATTTTTCTGAATTCTTGTTCCTTCTCTTATAGTAGAAGAAATAGAATATATTTGTACATCTCTTATTTTTTAATCTATATAGGCTAACAATAACATGGATAATTTTTATGATATATATTTGCTGGACTAGGTTCAATGCAGCAAAATTCTTAGGTGAGAGGTTGTATACGGTATAATTTTTTAAATTATATTTTATTGATTATGCTATTATAGTTGTCCCAATTTTTCCGCCTTTGCTCCCCTCCACCCAACATCCCCCACTCCCTCAGGAAATCCCCATACCATTGTTCATGTCCTGGGTCATGCATAGGTTCTTTGGCTACTCTATTTCATATACTGTACTTTATATCCCCATGGCTATTCTATAACTATCTATTCATACTTCTTAATCCCCTCACCTCTTTACCCATTTCCCCACACTCCTCTACCATCTGGCAACCATGAAAATTCTCTCCATATTCATGATTCTATCTTTGTTCTTCATGTTTGCTTAGTTTGTTCTTTAGAATTGTTGATATTTATTTATTGCCATTTTATTGTTCATAGATTTGATCTTCTTTTTCTTAAATAAATCCCTTTAACATTTCATACAATAATGGTTTGATGATGATGAACTCCTTTAGCTTTTCTTTGTGTAGGAAGCTCTTTATCTGCCCTTTGATTCTAAATGATAGCTTTGCTGGGTAGAACAATCTTGGCCGCAGGTTCTTGCTTTTCACAACTTTGAATATTTCTTGCCAATTTCCTCTAGCCTGCAAAGTTTCTTTTGAGAAATCAGCAGACAGTATTATGGGAATTCCCCATGTAGGTAACTAACTGCTTTCCTCTTGCTGCTTTTAAGATTCTCTCTTTATCTTTAACCTTTCGTATTTTAATTGTGATGTGTCTTGGGGTGGGACTCTTTGTAACTGTCTTGTGTGAGACTCTCTGTGCTTCCTGGACTTGCATGTCTAGTTCCTTCACCAAATTAGGGAAGTTTTCATTCATTATTTTTTCAGTAGATTTCCAATTTCTTGCTCTTTCTATTCTCCTTCTGGCACCTCTATGATTCGAATGTTGGTACACTTGAAGTTGTCCCAGAGGCTGCTTATACTATCCTCATTTTTTTGGATTCTTTTTTCTCCTTGCTGTTCTAATTAGTTGGTGTTTTTGCTTCTGTATGTTCCAAATGATTGATTTGATTCTTGGCTTCGTCTTCTCTACTGTTGATTCCTTGTAAATTGTTCTCTATTTCAATTAGTGTGTCCTCCATTTCTGACTGGATCTTTTTCTATGCTGTTGAGGTCCTCACTAAATTCCTTGAGCATCCATGTAAGATGCAGTGTTTTGGGCTCTGCAACTGATGGATTGCTTATCTCCCTTTTTTTTAGTTCTTTCTTGGGACTTTTGATCTGTTCTTTCATTTCAGCCATGTTTCTTTGTCTACTCATTTTGGCAGCCTCCCTGTGTTTGTTCTGTGTATTTGGTAGAGCTGCTATGACTCCCTGTCTTGGTAGTGTGACCTAATGTAGTAGGTATCCTATAGGGACCAGTGGCACAGTCTCCCATATCACCCAAGCTAGGTACTTAAAGTATGCTCCCTGTCTTGGCTGAGTACACCATCCTCTTACAGTTGAGCCTTGATTGCTATTGGCAGGTCAATGAGAGGGATTTACCCTGACGAGTCAATTGCAAGGACTGGCTGTGATCACTGACCACCAACTTCTGCTCTTTGTGGAGGATCCGCTGTGCCAGGACCCACTCCACAGTGCACGACTTACTTCAGAAGGGTTCTGGTGCCTGCTGAGTCACCCTTTGAGTGTGTCACTTGTGGAGGTGGTTGGGTGGTGGTGCTCCAACATGGTCTATAGCTGTCCACTGGGTGCACAGGCTCTGGGGTTCCTTGGGAGGTGCAGGCCCAGGTCAGTCACTGCCTGTGTTTTATCCTGGGCCACTTGGCATAGGCTATAAAGTGATATGCAGATGGCTGTTACTTGTGCTGGACTTTGAAGTGACCAGGCATGGCCAGGCTATGAACCAAGGCCAGCTGCTGCTAGTGCTGGGCCTGGGGCCACTTAACAAGAGGTACAGGAGCTCACTGAGGCCAGCTACCTTTTTGAGAGGACTTAGGAAGATCTGGAGCATGAAACAAGACAAGCTGTTTGTATGGAAAAGCTCCCTGTTAACAGCTTGGGTGGACCCTTAAGTTGGGTGGGGAGGAGCCTTAGGGAATCACTGAGATAGGCAAACAGTGCAAGCCAGGTTGATAGACTAGTCATTATGGTGCCCATGCTCTGTGGCACTGTTGGAGGAGGGCTCAGAAAAGTAACAATGACCTCTGCCGACAATTCTCTCTGGGAGAAAGCTGTCCCCCAACTCTCGCCATGATACCAAACACTTCAGTTCCTCCCTGTATGCCACTGGTGCCTTTCAAGCTGCTGCCCTGGTGCTGGAGCTCAGGAGGAGTGAGTCTGAGTAAGTCTGTGCATGGGCCCTTCAGAGGAACTGCTTGAGAATCCAGCAGTTTTTTCCACTGACTCAATCCCCATTAGTTTTTACAGCCAGAAATTATGGGGACTTACTAGCAACTCTGGAACTCTGGGCTGGGTGGCCTGGTGTGATGCTGGGACCCCTTGCTCAAGAGATAGCCCTCCTGAATGTTTATCTACCACATGTAGGTATAGAACTAGTTCATTTCCATCCCTCCTATGAGTCTGGATTTTTGTGGTTTCTTCTTCAATTCTGTAGTTGTGGAAATTCCATTCAGCTTGATTTCTGATGGTTCTGAATGATGGTTTTCTATAGTTTAGTTGTAATTTTGATGTGGTTGTGTGAAGAGGCAAGGTGTGTTTACCTAGGCTGGCCATGTTGGAGAGATTGCCCCCAATTTTTAAAATCACTATCAGTAGGAAATGTTCCTCTAAGAAATTCAGACCAATAGTCTTCACAATGCTTTACCTTCAATCAGAGTTATATTAAGGTCAGCAAGGCAGTTCTTTCATCTATTTTCAGGACATCTATAAATGTTATTGTGAGATTAAACAGCACTGGCTATATTATTTCATGAAGGAGTCTGTGTAAATGGTGTTTGCTGTTTGTGGGTTGATATTTTCATAAACTGCTTGGTGCTGGTGATGGGACTCCTTCTCACAGCATTCTGAGAATAATAAACCACTTTTAATGATGATGATATAGTATGCCAGTTTGAGGTTAAGGCTAAATTACTCAGGGCAATAAAAATAGAGATAATGCACTTGTTTCTTGCTGTTTGAGGTGGTTTTAAGGTGTGTCCATAAATTTTTTGCTACTCTGCCTTGAAGAGCTGATGCTTACCATCCTCCCTCTTTCCCCAGCTTGAGTGTGGACTGCACTTTATATAGTTACATAGGTAACTATGCACTATTATTCCATAAAAGGGGGAACATATTAATGCCTTTCTCTCCCTCCAAGGATGTGATTTCAGGGCAGAGGACAGTCCTTAAAATTGAATGAATTCAGCTTATTACATTGCCCTCTTATTTTTTTCTTTTTGCCTTGGGCCAATGGGAAGTACTGACTGACACTCTCTGATCTATAATAGGCATTGGCAAACTACTGGCCCTTAGTCTGTTTTTTAATTGGTGCTCAAGCTAAAAAAGTTTTTACATTTTTAAAGCATTACAAATATGAAAAGAAGAATGAGACAAAGAATACTTGTGGCTCATGAGGCCTAAAATATTTACTATTGGCCCTTTACAGAAAAAGTCTGAAACCTCTTGAATCATCACTCTAAAATTAGACCCATTTAGAAAAGACTCTTATGCTGCTGCAAACCATTGAGATTACTATTATTGAATGGTTGTCACCATCAGGAGTAGTATCAAGGAAAGATTAGAGTTGAGGTGACTGATATTTTTCCAAAACTTCCACTATCTCTGAGACCTTGTGCAAGTTACTGAATTTCAGTGAGCCTAAGCCCTCTCATATGTAATTGGATAATGATTGAGGTCACATCCCAATCTAAAAGTCTTTTTCTAGGTTACTAGTCTTGTACTTACCCTCCTTTATATTCAGTTTCACTTTTTGAATTCAACAGCTAGCTAATAAGAGCTTTAATTAAACATTTTAATTTCCTCATAGGCTAGATCTTTTATACATTCCTGTTCACTTTGACCAAAATTGCTTTTCAGAAATGCAGTTGATTTGCATAATAGGAAAAATTCCAAAAACAGACAACTATTTGTATTGGCAGACTCAAAGTGTAAATCATTCTTAGTAGGTATGATAATTAAGCAAAGGTAAGAAACACACATTTGCTCACTTGTAAAACATTTCAGATCATAGACAGATCTTAGATCTAGGAACATGGATTATCTACCACAATTCAAAATAAGTAGTTATAAGGTTGCTGTGATTTCAACTGAGAAATGTAACATTTTAAGGATATAAAATATGGTATTATCACCTTTCTTAGTCAAAAGAAAGATACGTTAGATTTCAATTCAATAACTAATTATGAGCCAAAATAAAGATATTTATTCTTGTTTAATTCTCCTAACCAGAGATTTTCTCTGAAATAAAAAAAAAATGGGCACATTAAAATGTCATTTTTAATACTTATCTTTTTTTCTACAAAGAAGCTTAATTGTACATGAAAGAATCAAAATAGATCTAAGGTCAAATACAGGGTCCAGCACAAATAATGCCCCTTTTTATTACAAAATCATAAGCACATAATTATGTAACATTACAATATCACACTCAAGCCCACCATATAACACTTTAGGAGAAATGTTCAAATTAAAACTATAAATTAGTATACCATATTACTACCCTACCAACTACACTCAAGCAGAGCTTACTTCTTCTGGATCCTGTATATTATTTACTTATTAATTCTGTTTCTTGAAAAACTCAATTGTTAAAGAATTATTCTATGGACTCCTGTAAATAGGTAATAATTTATAATATTAAGACTAACTTAGAAGAGCTCAAAATAGTTAGACTTTAAATAGTTAGACTTATTGTGCTATGACCACTTATTTCTTTGCTAATAGTTGTAAATTTTTTTTCCTAAAAAAGCATCTGAAATCAATTGGACTAAAATAGCTCACCACAATTTATTCCAAGGCAAGTTGGCAGGGATTGGGGACTGGCTGTTAAGTCTTCGTATCAAGAAAAGCCTAATGTTTCCTTAGCAAAGTAAATGTAGATCTAATTACTGGCTCTGAACATGGAAGAGAAATAGAACAGTGACCAATGATGGTGTACGAAACTTGCCCCCTCCTTTAAAACCAAGCACAAAAGTTATCACCTTCTACATAAAAAGCTTTCCAGTACTATCCCTTCCTTGTGCTATTTTCTTTTCACCTTAGTTTGTCCTACACCTTATTTTGTAGGTGTAATTATACCTTTTTTCATTGTCTTGGTATTCTATTAAATTATATAAGTGAGGACAAGGATCACATTTTAAATATTTTTTTACTATTCCACTTTCTTTATAATTTCCACATCCTTGAAACTTTATTGATAGTCTTGAGTAACTTTTACAAAATTGTTCATTGCAAATCTTGTGAACAAAGCCTCACCAATTAAGACTGATTATAGGAAAGTCAGTCTGAATTAATAATCAAATATTTTAAGATTAATGCAACTTTATTCCTTTCATGAATGTAACATTTATTTATCATGAATATTTATGATGGAAATCTGCTTTAATGTACACAAAAGAATGATCTGCAATTGGCATATGACTTATTGAATTATAAACAGTTTCTTCTAAATTTTTTGACAATAACCTCTCTTAATTAGATAAAACTCAATGACACAGCTACTTTACTGAGCTCTTTAAGAACAGGAGCTAAAGGCAAAGCATCTGGATACAAAGTCAATATTCAGAAATCACAGGCATTTTTGTACACCAACAACAAAATATCAGAAACAGAAATCAGGAAAAAAATCCCACTTGCTATAGCAACAAGAAAAATTAAGTGACTAGGAATAAATCTAACCAAGGAAGTAAAAGAACTATACTCAGAAAACTACACAACACTGGAGAAAGAAATTAAGGAAGACACAAATAAATGGAATCATATACCATGTTCATGGGTTGGAATTATTAACATCATCAAAATGTCCATATTTCCCAAGGTAATTTATAGATTCAATACAATCCCTATTAAAATACCAATAACATATTTCACAGGTATAAAACAAATATTTCAAAACATTATATGGAACCATAAACGACCCTAAATAGCTGCAACAATTTTGAGAATGAAGAACAAAGTAGGAGGGATCACAATACCTGGTATCAAACTATATTACAAGTCCACTGTAATCAAAATTGTCTGGTACTGGCATAAGAACAGACACAGAGATTGATGGAATAGAATAGAGAGCCTGGAAAAAAAACCCAAGTCTCTATGCCAATTACTAGTCAACAAAGGTGGCAGAAGCATAAAATGGAGTAAGAATAACGTCTTCAATAAATGGTGTTGAGATATCTGGACAGCTACAAGCAAAAATGTTAAACTAGACCACCAACTTACACCATACACAAAAATAAACTCAAGGTGACTGAAAGACTTAAATATAAGTCATGACACCATAAAAGTCCTAGAGGAGAACATAGGCAGGAAAATCCCAATATTCTATGCAGCAATATTTTCACTAATATGTCCACTGGAGTAAGGGAAATAAAGGAAAGAATAAACAAATGGGACTTCATTAAAATAAAAAGCTTCTGTAGGGATAAAGAAAACATCAGCAAAATGAAAAGGAAACCAACCATATGGGAAAATATATTTGCCAATGATACCTCAGACAAGGGTTTGATCTCCAAAATATAAGAAGAACTCACATGACTTCACCCCAGGAAGACAAACAATTCAATTAAAAAATGGGCAAAGGACCTGAACAGATACTTCTCCAAGGAGGATATACAGAGGACTAGAGACATATGAACGGATGCTCAGCAACACTAGCCATCAGAGAGATGCAAATCAAACCACAATGAGATACCACTTCACACCAGTCAGAATGGCTATCATAAACAAATCAAGAAACAACAAGTGATGGGGAGGTTGTAGAAAAAAAGGAACCGTAGTACATAGTTGGTGGGAATGCAGGCTAGTGCAGCCACTGTGGAAAACAGTATGGAATTTCCTTAAAAAACTAAAAATGGAACTGCCTTTTGACCCAGCAATTCCACTGCTGGAAATGTACCCTAAGAATCCTGAAACACCAATTCAAAAGAACCTATGCACTTTAATGTTCAAAGCAGCACAATTTACAATAACCAAGTGCTGGAAACAGCCTAAGTGCCCATCAGTAAATGAGTAAATCAAAAACCTATGGTACATTTACACAATGGAATACTATGCAGCAGAAAGAAAGAAGGAACTACTACCCTTCACAACAGCATGGATGGAACTGGAGAGCTTTATGCTAAATGAAATAATCCAGATGGTGAAAGACAAATGACATATGATCTCACCTATAAGTGGAACCTAATCAACAAAGCAAACAAGCAAGCCAAATATAA
This sequence comes from Glossophaga mutica, assembly GCA_039655065.1. Classification (NCBI taxonomy): domain Eukaryota; kingdom Metazoa; phylum Chordata; class Mammalia; order Chiroptera; family Phyllostomidae; genus Glossophaga; species Glossophaga mutica. The sequence continues at coordinate 126,755,967 of CM077308.1, forward strand.
CCAGAGACATTGAAATAAAGAACAAATGGACCGTAACCAGTGGAGAGAGGGGGAGGGCAATAATGGGGGAAAGAAGGGGAAGGCTCATCAAGGAACATGTATAAAGGACCCATGGACAAAGTCAAAGTGGGGAAGGATTGAGGGTGGGAGGTGGGGGTGTGTGGGGAAAGTGGTAGCGGGAAAATGGAGACAACTGTACTTGAACAACTATAAAAAATAAAAAGAACAGGAAGTAAGTACTATATTCACCTCTGTAACCTAGCATGTAACAAGTCCTGGGAAATAGTAGTCACTCAATAAATGCTTTTAAAGTTAAATTGAATAAGCAAATAAATGCATAGCATTGTAATATTTATGCCATTTATTTGCTAATTCTGTTAAAAAAGAAAAACTCTTGATTCCTAAAGAAATGGCACAGATACTGCATTAGTTTTCTAAAACAGCCATAACAAAGTACCACAAACTGAGTGGCTTTAACAATAGAAAGGTATTGTCTCACGGTTTTGGAAGCTAGAAGTCTGATATGAAGGTATTGGCAGAACTGGTTTCTTCTGAAAGCTGTGAGGGAATGATTTGTGCCACGTGTCTTTCCTTGGCTTGTAGATGGCCATCATCTCTATGTTTCTTCACATTATTTTCCTTCTATGACTGTTCCACTTATTGATGCATTCATTGATTGATTCTTGTTATGTGCCCTGACTGGGGTTAGAACCTGCACCCTTGTCGTATTGGGACAATGCTCTAACCCAGTAAGCTACCTGGCCAGGCTATCACTTTCTTGTATCTTCTTTAAAAAGTAGAGAAATCTTTACCAGAAGTCTTCTAGCAAACTTTCTACTCATGTCTCATTGATTAGCATGCCCATGTCAGAAACAGTTACCAACAAGCAAATAGGAGAGTCATGATCAGCCTAGACTACTGGGGACTTCCCCTTGGAAGTAGATATGAAACCAATCACTCCTTATGCGTGCACATGGACACATAGAAGGGGATGGGTACTTGAACAATGGTAGGGATCTTTCAAAAAGGAAGAAGGGGAAATGGATGTGGAATAGACAACCAACAGCATCACATATGTCAACTTTCATACCTCCCTCTTTCCACACATGTGATCTAAAAATGCCCCTACCTACCTGAGGCACATTCACTACATCTCCATTTGGGGGGAAAAAAAAAAAAAGGGAGTCTCAGCCAGTAACAATATCCAGTTCCAAGGACAAGACCTCTCTGCTAGGTCTGAACATGTCTCTTTGTGAACCAGGGACCCATGGCTTAAAGATAAGTTTTCCTCCCCAAGTATGTTTAATATACAACAGTGGAGAAGAAACAGGATAACTACATTAAAACTCATTTGCAAAGGTACTAATAGTCAGTGGACATTATTCTATAGCCCATATCATATCCTGTTAGAAGAGACAGGACTGCCCATCCTAGTAGTCCTGAATTCCTTGGTTAACTAATTTGGTAGCTTCTGAACCTATTTTCTAGGAGGATCCATTGTCATCCATGGTCCTTGGTTCTGTCCTTTGGAAACACTTTCCTTGTTGATTGTCTTTGATGACCACATCTGAGATGGGTATTCTGTTAGTGTGAGTTTGGAAGACTCATGGTGTGCCTTAGAGATTGAACTATTACAAAATTATTCATTGTTGATTGGCCAGGCTTAGAATGTTTTTGGAAGTCAATTCTCTTAAAAACTTAGTGGGTTCCAATTTTTACTTTCAGTTGATTTTATAAGCCAGTAAATATAGCCAAAGAGTGCATAGTCTTAGTCTTTGGGTCTGAGAACTCTAAATTTAGAACTCAGATTCGCCCATTCCCTTGGCCCACATTTTGATAACCTTTGCCACAAGTGCAATTGGAAACAAGGGATTTAGGTGGAGAATCCTATTTGTAATCCTATATTTGACACAAAACCAGTTGCCTTTTCCTAATGCAGATTATTTAACATGAAGTTTTTAGGAGAAACTTTGGCAGCTAAACTTATCTCTTGCTATGTTCTTCCACTTTCAGCCCAAGCTTCCCTCTTTATTGTAGGTTTTCAGTGAAATGCCTAAGTAGTAGCCAACACTCACCAACCATTCTCATTTGCACTACCATTTCCCTTAACACTAGAATCTCAAAAGGTTGTGTTCCAGGTACAAATTGCCAATTCAATGAAATATATTCTTCAACCAAAGAACAATAGTGATTTTATTCTCAGTCTGGAATACTGGGATCCTCATTGTCCTCTGATCTACCACTGCGACTTACCCACTTCCACAATCTGGTGTTTGTTATTTGCAGCATCCTATATTTTGGTAGTAAATTCTCTATCAGTTTAGTTGTTTTCATATTCAAAGAACAGAATACTGCAACTCAGATAGGCTTAAAAGATGACAATATTTGTTAGTCAAATAATAAGAAGGCTGAAAATAGTGTAATGTTAAATGACATTATCAACGACTCAGGCTTTTTCTTTCCATTTTTCTGTTTCGTCATTTTCAGCACATTGACTTTGTCCTCAAGCTACCTTCTCTCATGGCTGCAACAGGTTCATTCCCATCCTACATGATCACGTCTAGTGGAAGAAACTGGGAACAGTTATTGGACAGACAACCAAAATGTTCACTATGAATGACTGGATAGAAGAGCGATGATGATGGTTAGAGCTAAGAAATACAGCAAATTGGTCAGTTAAGTTAGAAGCAAAGTGGTAGGCAAAAGTGGTGAGTAACTGAATCATTTAGAATGCATTCAGTTACATGTAACAGAAATCCAACTCAAAGTGGTTCACACAACTGGAAATCCAGAGGTACATGGGGCTTCAGAGTTGGTTGAATCACAGTTTAACAATGTCATCAAGGATCTAAGATATCAGTTCTATCCGAAGGCCATTTCCTTGTGGTCATAGAATAGTAGTAACAATTAGAGCTCCATGCTTTTTTGTGGGAAAAAAAAAAAAAAAGATGCTATCTCTGCTAATGAGTCTCACTTAAGAGTTAGGAAACTTTTCCTTAGAACCCCCTATGCAATCTTTCTGTCATGTTTCATTGGCCTAGAAATACTGATATGGCCATTCCTAAACTACCCTTTTTCCAAAGGGATGTGCTATTTGACTTAGGATCAGATTTTCTTGAGTCAGACTTAATCAGAGCCTGCCTCAGTTGCAGAGGTCAGTTCTTTCAACCACATGGCTAATGCACAATGTCAAGAGGTGGGATAGAGGGTGAAGAGATGACCTCCGTGTCTACTACACAAAAAGAAGCCAGTATTAAGGGATAAAAGATAAATGGCAAAGTACAAACGTGAAATGTGGCAATTCAGAGCTAGGCATTGGCTGGAGCATGCCTTTTATGGTGTAATCTGGTCCGCTTGATCACATGAGAAACAGAGGATTCAACAACAAATACCTGATATTTTTATCTAATATTTAATCTGTGTATGATTCAATAGATGCCTTTAATTACATTTCTGTTCCTCTAAGTTCTTTTACAATCTCTTCTCAAAAATTAAATTTCCTGCCAGCATACTAAAAATGGCAATGTGCCATATGTATTATGAAAGTATTTTACAAAATTGACAATTTTAAGAATTTTTGTACTTAAATTGTCAGTAACATCTATAGAGCTTAATGTAGACATATCTACATTAACTGCTGGAAGACGAAGCATTTCACATTAAATAAGTCATTTTTATTAAGTCATTTTTAGTCAGACCTGTGACTACCAGGGGTGTGTACAGAGAGTGTCAAGACCATAGATGTGGAGCACAGGTAGGGGTCCTAGAATTTCATTTTAATCACTGTTGAAGATATATAATTTTGTTTTTGTAAAAAAAATCAAGAAATAAAATATACTTTATTTTTAAACTTTTTTTATCTGAACACCTTTGGAATCATTTGAGCATTACATTTACATTAAGAGGGGAATGAACTTCTTAAGTAGCACATGGGCTTCTGCTATGGTAGTTCTGCCTCTGTTTTCAGTGTTATTCAAATCCGCAATGTTATGAAGTGTTTGAAGTGATTTTTCTAAAACATAATCTGATCATGTTGCTCATCTGCTTAAAATCCATAAGCAGCCACTCACAGCCCTCAGGTTTGATCCCAAACTCCTTAGCTCAACAACAAGGACCATCAGGAGAGACCTCTACTTACTTACCTTTCATTTTCCTCTCTGACTTACTTTCCTACTTTATTATCCAACCACACAGTTTCCCAAATCCACCAAGCTCTTTCAGACTTCTGCCAGGAGCATCTTTTAACCCCCTTTCCTCCTAATCAGTTCTTTTCTTTAGGAAGCTCTTTCAGAATCATCTCTTCTAGTTTTCGTTTCCCTCTTATGACTATCTTCATCACCCTGGGCTGATGTCTGTCATTGCACTATCCACAGTATATCGTGGTGAAGATGTCTATTTACTTTTTCCTTTTCCCCACTAAAGGACCATGTCATCCTCACCTTTGTACTTCCCCCCAGAGCTCAATACAATACTTGGCAGCTTATAAGCACTTAATACATATTTGTTGGATAAATAAATTTACTTTTTTTTCTTAAATTTGCTAGTGATCACAATAGCTATAATTTGGTAAGCAGCTTTTACACTAGATTAGTAGATGCTTTACATTATTTGTCTTATTTAATTTTCACAGTTGACATGTAAGTAAGAATCATTCCTTTCATTTTTACAGATGAGGAAATTGGCTTAGAGGAGTTCAGTGATTTATCAAAAATTAACTAACAGGATCAACCCTCATGTCTCAGGTTCCAAATCTTTGCTTTTTTTCTCCTCACAACTTTCCTATGTATTAGGAGATCCTCCTTAACACCTAAATGTGAAAGGGTGACAATCTCAGTGTTATTCCAGGCAAACATTCAGGCAGTAAGCAATGCTCTAAAATAAGCAGGTGCCATTTCCATGGTTTAGGGTTATCAACACCTTCAGAAAAGAATCTTTGTCAAAAGCTAGAGGTGCAGAAAATAGGGTTCAGTCTTTTAGGACTCAAGTCCAGAGATAAATCAGCTGCCCAGCCAAGTGAACTGTGTCTCAGTATTAGACTCAATCTTCAAAATTAATTGTACTACTAAAGGAGGAACTTGAAGACCAGTGATTAAAATTTAGCTAACTTGGCAGGGATAGGGAGTAACTCATGGCTCACCAGATATTAGACTTATGAAAAATAAGGCAAATTCTAAGTCTATCATATATTGAATCTCCTACTGTGTCCTCTTCCCTATCCCAGGAATTGAGCAATGATATGTGTGGCTAAATAATGGATACCAGTGATGTCCAGAACTGGCACACCCTGTCTCTATGGTGAATCAGACAATGAGTCAAGGGAAAAAAAATGTGCTGAGCAGCTTCCTAGGTGAGGAAGTCGTGTCAAATAATTGCTAAATCAGTGTTTAGGAAAAGAAAGCTACTTTTTAAATCCTAACTTAATTATTCCTAAATTTAAAAAGAGATTTTAATTACAGCCTATATTGACATTTTCTTTCTTGCCTTATTATATATAAAGGAAAGCTAAAGCACTAAAAAAAATCTGATTACTTCTTATTCCCACTAAAACAGTATTTCCCCTTACTAAAAGGTCTTCATTTTTTAGTAGTTTAAGTTTTAAGTTATCTTTATTTTGTTGCTAAATTTTCTGTAATATGTTCTCTTTTGATGACTTATTTTAAAAGCCCTATACATTGGTAGGGCCTTCCTTTACTTTATTATCAGTCAGATTTTACTTTGTTCTAAGTCTCTACAGTTGTCTTCTTCCCTCAGTAAAGGTTAACTTGTTCCTAACCATGAGCTTAGCTTAGCCTACTGTCCCCAATCCAGACCTTGAATAGAAGAGATTTAAGGGGCTGTAGCTCAATGCTGAAGGGTTCAGCATCAGTCACCTTTGTTGCTAGTGCAGCTCTTGACTGCTTGCCCAAGTTCTGATTACAAATCTTATTCTCTAAGACCTGCTTGTGCTTCAGTTGGTTAACTGAGTTGACACCTTGCTTCCTTGTGGCTTATATCTGACTTAGTAGCTTCAACAGCCAGAGTCCTGTTTTGTTATTATCAATCTCTACTATAAACCCTTCCCAGGGACTGGAGTCTCTCCCTGAACATCAGCCACATCACTAAAGTTCTGTTACCTGCGAATGGGCATTCCTGATATTGATTCTTTGCCTCCTCCTTTTAGGGTACCCCACTTGGAGTATCAGAACTCACAATACCAACTGTTTGAATTTATCTATTGCGATACCTTTTAGATATCATGCTGCCCTATGTTTCTCCCAGCACCTTGAGAGAAGACTGCCTACTTCCAAGTTCTCCCATCAAGCTCTAATTGGTTGGTGGGTGGGTCTAATTCTAGGTGCTGGTGCTTCAGAAGTAGCTCCATCGGGAAGCAGTTAACCCAACCATATATCTCAATTTTAGAATAGTGTCAAGTAGGACATGAATAGAATAGCAATATCAGGTCACAATATGCATTTTATTCAAGTAAGGTATTTTAACTTGGAACTCTATGTGGAAGACTTCAGTCACTTCCAAATGTTGGTATCTTGGGACTGGATGTAATCCTACTCACATATGTTTCCCATTATTCAGTTAGAGGGAAAGAAGAGGAATCATTCTCTCCAACTAAGAAACATAACTCAAAGGAATAAATTTCCAGACACATGAAAATTAATCTGCATATTCTTTGGAGATAGAATTTTATTTTAATTTTAGCACTCATGAAGAATGAAAGCACAAGGAAAAATATTGCTTCTTGACTGTGACACCACATGGCAGCCTCTAGCCTCATTTTCTCTGCCTCTGCCATTTTGGCTTCCCACTCACTGGGTTCAGTATCTCTATTGGCAGGTGTGGTACCATCACAGTTTCCAGACTGATCAAGCCTGGAGACAGGATATGCCAAAGAGCCTTAGCATAGGCTGACCTCTCCTTCATTAAACTGAGTGTCATGTCACTACCCTTAGGCCGACAGCTATTCCTACATATTGTTTTAATAAACTTCAGATGTGCCAGGCTCTGAGCTAGGCAATGAATGGGCAGATTCATGTTTCATGTGCACTGAAGCTTATAAAATTTGGGACACTCTTTAAGAAAAAGAATACTAAGTTACAAAAAGTGGGTGTAAAAATGAATAGAGAAAAGGAATAAAAGCCAATTTAATTTTTTAAATATATTTTATTGATTATGCTATTACAGTTGTCCCATTTCTCCCCCATCATTCCCCTCCACCCTGCACACCCTCTCCCACTCACATTCTCCCCCTTTAGTTCATGTCCATGTGTCATAAGTTCTTTAGCTTCTACATTTCCCACACTATTCTTGCTCTCCCCCTATTTTCTACCTACCGTCTATGCTACTTATTCTCAGTACCTTTTCCCCCTCTCTTCTCCTCCCCCTACTCCCCTGTTGCTAATCCTCCATGTGATCTCCATTTCTGTGGTTCTTTTCCTGTTCTAGCTGTTTGCTTAGTTTGCTTTTGTTTTAGGTGTGGTTCTTAATAGCTGTGAGTTTGCTGTCTTTTTACTGTCCTATTTTTTATCTTCTGTTTCTTAAATAAGTCCCTTTAACATTTCATATAATAAGGGCTTGGTGATGATGAACTCCTTGAACTTGACCTTCTCTGAGAAGCACTTTATCTGCCCTTCCATTCTAAATGACAGCTTTGCTGGATAGAGCAATCTTGGATGTAGGTCCTTGCCTTTGAAGACTTCAGATACTTCTTTCCAGCCCCTTCTTGCTTGCAAGGTCTCTTTTGAGAAATCAGCTGACAGTCTGATGGGAACTCCTTTGTAGGTGACTGTCCCCTTATCCCTTGCTGCTTCTAGAATTCTCTCCTTTATTTGAATCTTGGCTAATGTGATTATGATGTGCCTTGGTGTGTTCCTCCTTGGGTCCAACTTCTTTGGGACTCTCTGAGCTTCCTGGACTTCCTGGAAGTCTATTTCCTTTGCCAGATTGGGGAAGTTCTCCTTTATTATTTGTTCAAATAACTTTTCCACTTGTTGCTCTTCTTCTTCCCCTTCTGGTACCCCTATAATTCAGATGTTGGGATGTTTAAAGATGTCCTGGAGGTTCCTAAGCCTCTCCTCATTTTTTTGAATTCTTGTTTCTTCTTTCTTTTCTGTTTGGTTGTTTGTCTCTTCCTTCTAGTCCACTCCATTGATTTGAGTCCCAGTTTTCCTCCCATCTCTATTGGTTCCCTGCACATTTTCCTTCATTTCACGTATTGTAGCCTGCATTTTTTCATCTAATTTGTGAGCAAAATCAACCAATTCTGAGCATCCTGATCACCAGGTCTTTGAACTGTGCATCTGATAGGTTGGCTATCTCTTCGTCGGTTAGGTGAATTAGCTCTAGGGCTTTGATTTGTTCTCCTGGTTGAGCCATTTTTTGGTTTTCTTTTTTTGGTCTGGTCGAGGCTGTTATGTAGTGAGGGGTGGAGCCTTAGGTGTTCCCCAGGGCAGGGCAGCCCAGTTGCTGGGTAGTGATGCTGTATGTGGGGGTGGGATCAGAGAGGGAACAATGGCGCCTGCTCCGCTCTCTCCTGGATTGTAGTCCCTTCCACCGCTTCCCCTTCACCTGGATTGTCTGTGTGCAGGAATGTGGGACTACCTGGTCAGCCAGCCACCTTGTTCGGCCTCACTGGGTCTGCACAGTTGCCATCCTGTGCCTGGGGTCTGCTAGCCGCCGCCTGAATGCCTGGGATCTGGCAGCCACTGCTGCCTGCATGCCCGGGTCTGCACCTCCACTTTTTTCTGCTTCAACTCTGCCCCTCTTATTGGTCTGGATGAATGGTTGTTGGACTTTCGTACAGTTCAATTTTCTATCAGTTCTGGTTGTGTTCTTGTTTCTAAACCTTTGTTGTCTTTAATTTTGGTTGTGAGAGGAGGCACAGTGTGTCCACCTACACCTCCATCTTGGCCAGAAATTTCCAAGTTTAAATTTTAAAACTCTGATAAATAACACAGAAATGACAAAATCCAAAAAAATTATATTTTTGTTAACTAATTGCCTGACAAAGCTCTACAATTCCTTTTTCCTACTTGTTGTCAGCATACTCTTTGATAGTTTCTTCATATAATAATAATTTTGTTATTTTTTCTATAGAAATAACAGAGATAACTGCTGGCATAGTTGATCAAAAATAAAAATTTTATTGAGAGTTTAGAAAAGTTTCTTTCAACCTCACTATTCATTATTGCAATTTCATGTAAATTTTTGGGAAGATCTCTGCCAAGTTTTCTTTATTGATAACCAGTAATATCTGAACAATTTCAAATATCCTATTGCATGGGGCTAATCTTAATACTTTGAATTGTCACTGATGTCCTCATTGTAGTGGTGTCTTATGAGTTTTATATTATCTTTATTGATTCAGTATTTCATATCAAATCAACAAGCAATTTAAATCTTTTATCAGTGTATTCCTGTGATAACACTTTGAGATACATAAAACATGCACTGATGTGTACTTATTGTTTGTAGTACCGTTACAGGTTTATTCCCTGTGAACATGGGGATGATGATAACTTCTGTGTCACCTGATTTTCATTAAAATGGGAGAAAAGTATATAGTACTTTTATAATTATGCAAGCAGCATTGTTAAGTTCATTCTGGATAGAAGAAACCTTCTGTTTTGTTTAACGTTGATGAGAATCAAACCCTCCACTTGTAATCATACACATCTAATGACTAGAATGATTTCCCCCAGACTGGCTTCTGATTCCATACATATCAAACTTAGATTCTTTTCCATTACCTGTTAATTCTAATTCTGTATTGTCCACTGTTCACATCATGATACAGCCTCTGGCATTCTTTGCCTTAGGATCAGAAGACACCTGATACCATGCTGAGTTAGTGGTATTCTTGGGAGCTATTCCTACGCTGAGATGGCTAGCAAAAACTTAACTAATTCAGGAACAATTACAGACCACATGAATATTCCAACTAAACCCAAACTAAATTTATCTTCAACTCAACTTTTTCTTAGCTGAATCTACTTACAGCTACTCCAACATCACACCATGAGGGAAAGTGTGAGAAGCTCTAGTGAGTATATTTTTACTTTAGTTATAATTGCAGTTAGAATATCTCCTTTTGCAAATTTTGGAAAAGCATTTGACATGTGAACACCCCTAAGTCCACACAAGTGAAGTGTCCCAAAGCCTCAAATTAATTAGCTTCATAAGAAATTTACTTCTGTCATTAAAGAAAAAAACTATAAAACAGACAGAGTCTTTGCTCCTGGCCTGTCCCTCCTTGTTCTGGGAATAGGGAATGCACTAGGTAATACAGACAAGGAAATAGGCTTCCATATTCTGAGATTTGTCCTTGTGTCAATCCTTATATGGGATATAGTGTCCTTCCCACCACTTCCCCTCTTCCTCAGCCCTGCCCCATACTCTCTTTGTTTTGGTTTTGTTGGTATTTTTGTCTTCACTCGTCTTTTTGTTGTTGTATTATTGTATAAGGATATCTGTTAGGTTCTGAGTGGTAGAATTACAGGCACATTTTACAGATAGGTGTGTGTGATACTAAAGTCTGGCAATGGTAGGAGCAGAAAGCAATATGTTTGGATAGCAGAGAAAGAAATGAGATTTGAAAGTGTGAAGGCAACCAAGGAAGATACAATTTGTATGCAATTTTCAAAACCACTTGCAGAATTGGTATAACAAAAAGTAGTAACAAAAAGAAAGCAGGATGTTTCTCTCCTTCTTCTTCTCCTCCTCCTCCTCCTCCTCCTCCTCCTCCTCCTCCTCCTCCTCCTCCTCCTCCTTCTTCTTCTTCTTCTTCTTCTTCTTCTTCTCACTTGTACAACTGAACTATGGTAGTTTGTTTTTTAGGTAAAGATAAAAATTTCCTTTAGATAAATTTATACTGATTAAAACAGGACTGTATCTGTATTTAGCATTAGGAAGAAAGAAAGTCATTAAAAGAGTTCTGAAAGATGCCATAAAGATGTGGCTGCAAACAATTTTCACAGGCCTCCTACCAATACTAAGTCTGTTAAGTATTGAACCATATGTTTCTCTCAACTGTAAAAATATGAAGTTGGAAAATTTACTAAGAAAAATTCTCCTGTTTCCCATTACATCAGTGGATCAGACTTTTTATTGTAAAATGCATTGACTAATGTCCTGCGAGTCATACACATCAATGACATGTTGCTTATTTTTTGTTTCTTGTAATACTTGACTGTACTAGAACATCATGGTCTAGAAAATTACACTACTTGTTTATACATGTCTTGAAGGGTTGTGTCATTATTTTGGTTATAAAATTTTGCAACATATGTCTGCAGATGTGCTAGATATCATAAACTCAAGCAAAGGCTAAAACAAAAAGAGATGATATAATATTGCCCCCCCAATTTTATTAATCAAACTGACTTAGTATTTTGTTCCATAGTTTATTCATAATTTATATTTGCTATTGTTTTAATTGACAGAAGTTAGATTACAGTCAGTTCTCAAGTTTACCACCAATTTTGTATATTGCCACTCTGATGTATGCTTGTTATAAATGCATCTTTTAAAGTACTTTGTTCTGGAACAACCAATAGCCAATGAAAATAGGCCACACATGTGATTCTTCAAAATTTTAGATAAAGTATGTTTAAGTAAGTCAAAATTACTTTGTTCTAAGATAAAAACAAATTCGATACAATCATTGCATATTTCATCTTTCTTTGTACAACAGTTTTATCAATAGGTATACATAGAGGAAATTTTCAGTCTGTTTTTGTACTTTACTTACTTAAACACATTTTGCTTATTGGGCAGGAATCCAGGTGACCCTGTGCAAAGTTACATAGCAGGTAATGTTTGTTTTGGATGTCTGCCTCTTCTTTCCTAAAGTCACTATTGCCTTTTGGGCTCTATCTTAGGCACTGTATCCTAAAAAAATTTTTTTCGGTTCAAAAGATGATGAATATCCCCTTTTCTTTCTCCAGTTTAAATTTACCTGTTCTCTATTGACTTTCCTTAAGATCTCAGGATGCACTAGTTTATAAAATGTTAAAAAATAGTAAGTCAAGGCATATGTACTCATATGAGAGGACTAGGATAATCATGAATCAGGGAATGTAAGAATTTGCTAGAAATGATGCCCTTTATGCATCTATATTGTCTTGATCATTTATTCACTTGATGTATATTTACACCTGTATGTACCAGAAACTGTTCTAGGCACTTAGAATACATCAAGTACCAAAGGATAAAATTCACTGTGCTTGTGGTACTCACATTATACAGTTTTATATCTTGAGAGTATGAATGATTCTTTTCATATTGTAAGTCATAGCATCAGTGCATGCAATTTGAATTTCTTTTTTGGCAGATTGTTTCTTCTGATCATGCTTTATGTCACCTTTGGATTACTTGATGAAACACAATTTAGTGTCTTAGATGCAGCCATTTAAGTGAACAGTCAGTGACAGACTTGCTTCTCACCGTATTAAAAACAAATTGAGAGCCTAACAGGTTAAAGTTCATTATTTTCAAGTGTGAGGATACAGAGCAGGATTTCATGAGGCTGAGCTCATCTTACATACTTGGCACCAGCAGTATCATGAGCCAATCCTAGGCATAACAATATCTCCAGGACTCCTGAAGTTTTGGATTAGGATGCTTACTCAGATGCCCTCTTCAAAAATGCATAAAACCATCCTCCTAAAGACTATACATAATGGGACTGAATTTTTTTAATTCAAGTATCCACTATCTGCTTAATTGACTGTCACATAAAGAAGCAAAATGAGAACATAAAAATTTTAAATAAGGAATTTGTCTGTGGAAAACACCTACCTGTTTTTAAAACATTTACCTAAAGCCAGGTCAGTGTGATTAATCTTGTTTGCAAAATATGAAGCTGTGCTTCCAAATGTGTACTCTGTTTTTCCTAATAAATATGTATATATTGTTATGATTATTCAGTCTTGATGCATTCTTTTTCTTAAGCCTTTTTCTTGCTGCACAATCATATAAAAACCAGTATTAAGCAATTCAAGTTTAAAACAAAAACTAAATTAAAACTTATAGAATTCAAATTAAGGGACAAAAAATAAACTTAAGAAGATTTTAGTGATTCTTTTGCTTTAGTTAAGTTGAAGAATGCATGCATCTGGAAGACACCTAATTTTTTTTAATATATTTTATTGATTATGCTATTACAGTTGTCCCATTTTTCACCCATCATTCCCCTCCACCCTGCACACCCCCTCCCACCCACATTCCCCCCTTTAGTTCATGTCCATGTGTCATAAGTTCTTTAGCTTCTACATTTCTCATACTATTCTTGCCCTCCCCCTGTCTATTTTCTACCCACTATCTATGCTACTCATTCTCTGTACCTTTTCCCCCTCTCTCCTCCTCCCACACCCCTATTGCTAACCCTCCATATGATCTCCATTTCTGTGGTTCTGTTCCTGTTGTAGCTGTTTGCTTAGTTTGCTTTTATTTTAGGTGCAGTTCTTAATAGCTGTGAGTTTGATGTCCTTTCACTGTCCTATTTTTTATCTTCTTTTTCTTAGATAAGTCCCTTCAACATTTCATATAATAAAGGCTTGGTGATGATGAACTCCTTGAACTTGACCTTATCTGAGAAGCGCTTTATCTGTCCTTCCATTCTAAATGACAGCTTTGCTGGACAGAGCAATCTTGGATGTAGGTCCTTGACTTTCATGACTTGGAATACTTCTTTCCAGCCCCTTCTTGCCTGTAAGGTCTCTTTGGAGAAATCAGCTGACAGTCTGATGGGAACTCCTTTGTAGGTGACTGTCCCCTTATTCCTTGCTGCTTCTAGAATTCTCTCCTTCATTCTAATCTTGGCTAATGTAATTCTGATGTGCCTTGGTGTGTTCCTCCTTGGGTCCCACTTCTTTGGGACTCTCTGAGCTTCCTGGACGTTCTGGTAGTCTATTTCCTTTGCCAGATTGGGGAAGTTCTCCTTTATTATTTGTTCAAATAAGTTTTCCACTTGTTGCTCTTCTTCTTCCCCTTCTGGGACCCCTATAATTCGGATGTTGCGATGTTTAACCATGTCCTGGAGGTTCCTAAGCCTCTCCTCATTTTTTTGAATTCTTGTTTCTTCCTCATTTTCTGTTTGCTTGTTAGTTTCTTCCTTTTGGTCCACTCCATTGATTTGAGTCCCAGTTTTCCTTCCATCTCTATCAGTTCCCCATGCAGCTTCCTTCATTTCACGTATTGTAGCCTGAATTTTTTCATCTAATTTGTGAGCAAAATCAACCAATTCTGTGAGCATTTTGATGACCAGTGCTTTGAACTGTGCATCTGATAGGTTGGCTATCTCTTGGTCGCTTAGAAGAATTGGCTCTGGGGCTTTTATTTGTTCTCTGGTTTGAGCCATTTTTGGTGGGGTTTTTTTTTGTTTGTTTGTTTTGTTTGGTTTTAGTCTGGTGGCGGCTATTACGTATGAGGGGTGGAGCCTTAGGTGTTCCTCAGGGCGGGGGCAGCCCAGTCGCTGGGTTGTGATGCTATAGGTGGGGGCGGGGTCTGAGAAGGAAGAATGGCGCCTGTTCCGCTCTCTCCTGGACACCGGTCCCTTCCGCCGCTTCCCCTTCGCCTGGATTATCTGTGCACGCACCCGTGCTGTTACGTAGTGAGGAGTGGAGACTCAGGCGCTCCCCAGTGTGGGGCAGCCCAGTTGCTGGGTTGTGACGCTGTATGCGGGGGCGGGGTCTGAGAGGGAACAATGGTGCCTGCTCCGCTCTCTCCTGGATCAGTCCCTTCCACCACTTCCCCTTTGCCTGGACCATCTGCACTCGCAAATGTGGGACCACCTGGTCAGCCAGCCGCCTTGTCCGGCCTCACTGGGTCTGCACAGTTGCCCCACTGTGCCCGGGGACCGCCAGCCACCGCCTGTGCACCTGGGAACCGCCAGCCGCTGCTGCTTGCGTTCCCGGGTCCGCACCTCCACTTTTTCCTGCCGCGACTCCGCCCCTCTTACCGGTCTGGATGAATGGTTGTTGGACTTCCTTACAGTTCAATTTTCTTTAAGTTCTGGTTGTTTTCTTGTTTCTAAATATTTGTTGTCCTTAATTTTGGTTGTGAGAGGAGGCTCAGTGTGTCCGCCTACACCTCCATCTTGGCCGGAAGTCCTCTGGAAGACACCTAATTTTAAGTTGAAAAAAAAGGAAGAGAACAGAGGAATATGATAAACCTTCCTAAAATATAGCACTCTAGGAAAAAAATTATCTGTAGGAATGTTGCCTTAAGAACTTTATAAATATTCAAATAGAATAATAAATGTATATAATTCAATATTTATGGATTCTTAATTTATAAATGCCTATTTAGTATCCTTTCAAAATACTGACTGAAAAAAATGACACTCTTCCCTTCTTCGATAACAAATGAGCTCAATTCTCCACACAGAGGGAGGGAGAAGCAGTGAGTGTGAACTCATGCAAAGTAGCTACCTTAGGTAGAAGAAGCAGAGGGGAGTGTAGGGGTTAAATATAAACCATTTCCCTTTGATCATGTGTGGAGGTGGGGGCTCTGTGAGAGGACCTACTGGCTTGTTGGCCAGTGATGTTGTTCCTACTTCTTCATTCTACTTGTCAGAAGTTTTTCCTAACTTGTTTCTATCTTGCTTCATTATGATAAGCACAGCCAAACTCTTTATGCACATATATATTGTCTTTGTATATGTACATATACATTTTATCTTTATAAATCAGTGAGGTAGCATAATTATGTTCATGGCCTATATTGAGAAACTGAGGCTTTCAGAGGTTAAGAAACCCATCCAAAGCATCAGGAGTCACATACAGGTTTGCCTATTCCAAAGCCTTGTCCTAAACACAGCACTGGTTTCATGTATGATTTTATTACTGAGATTTTAATTCAAGTACAACAATCCAATTGTATACATGGTTTATGATTTTTAGTTTATAATAACAAAATGATCATTTCAGTTTGCTAGCATTTGTGTTGGGTAATTGGGCCTAAACACTGACTTGTTATTTCACTGTCTTTCCTTGTTGCAGCAAGATCTTTGGCGGGGTATAGGGACATGGTGGGGTGAAAATGGAGACAACTGTACTTGAACAACAATAAAACAAAGAAAGAAAAGACACATTTTTCATTTTCATGAATAACTTTATTGATTTGGATATTTTGAGTATGTTGGCTCTCTCCCTTATGGTACAACATTGATTGTTCTCAACTAATGTCTCGATTTGATCGTTATTAACTTCGATGGTCTATCTGACCATGGAGCATTGTCCAGCAAGAAATTTCCAGCATGCAACTTTACAAACCACTTTTGACACATTAGATCAGTTACAACACCTTCTCCATACACTGCACAAATCTTGTTTTGCATTTCAGTTGCATTTTCACCTTTCTTGAAATAATAAAGCATAATATGCCAAAAATGTTGCATATTTTCTTCCATCTTCAGTATTAAAATGGCTAAACAAAAATTTACCAATTTTGATAACTTTTTTAAAAAATGCACACTAATATGACAGCTGCCACAATACAAGCTAACAAAATTGTTTCAAATGAAGTTAAAGACAACTAAGTGCTACTAGGGCCATCTTATGGAAAAAATCAAATGAACTTTTTGGCCAACCCAGTTGTTTTTTTCCTGCTGTTAACCTGTCTATTGTCAGTATAATTTGAGGACTCCAGTCATGAACATAAGAGGGTAGATGAAGAGTTTTTTCTTCTTCTATGGTGCTCACTTTTGGCTCAAAGAGCTATGGCTGGGGAAGAGAGGGCAGAGTCCTAGGGGCTACCTGGACTATCTCCTCAGTGGGGTACCGACAAGTGGCAGCTTCACTTACTGGAACTATGGTTGTAATAATTCATGTTGAGGACATACCACTGCCTCCAACAAGCTTCCCTGGTTCTCCTAAGCAGAGTGATTGCCTCTGTTCCCCTCTTTTATCTCGTACCTGCTTCTATGTTACATTTACGCCACATATTGTTTTGTTCCTGTTGTTTACGTACCAGTCTACCTCCCAAGTGGGCTGTGTTTCTTGGGAAAAAGTAGAAATACGATTAATGAAAGTTGGAAGTGGGGAGGAAATGGAACAGGATACTTTTACTTTTAAATATTTTAATATGCCTTTACCTTTTTTCAAGTTTCTGCCATATCATAGCATGTATTAGTACATTATTTCTTTTTATTACCAAGTAATATTTCACTGAATGAACTTACCACACTTTATTTATTTGTTCATTAGCTGATGGACATTAAGGTCATTTCTACTTTTTGACTATTATGATAATGCTGCTATATTTTGTTGTGTACAAGTTTATGTAGAGATTGTTTTCTTTCTCTTGGTCATATATGTAGGAGGGAATTGCTGAGTCGTATGTTTAACAATTTTTGAAAGCAGTGTACCTTTAAATGTGAGCTCTCATTATTTTTGTTTTTCCCATTCCTCTATCTCCCTCCCTTTTGGCAACCATCAACTAGTTCTCTGTATCTATAGGTTTTTTTTTTATTTTTTGTTGTTTATATATTTGTTTTTTTAAAGATTTCATGTATAAGTGAAATCATACAGTATTTCTTTCTCTGTCTGACTTCACTTATCATAATACTTTAACCTGTCAGCCTCTCACTTTGTTTTTAATATGGTGAGTAACAAGTCTGTCACTCACTGTCCACTTAAATGAACACATACAACACTAAACTGCTTCACCAAGTAATCCAGAGATGACATAAAGCATGATCAGAGGAAACAGCATGCAAAAAACACCCAAATTGCATGCACTGATGCTATGACTTGCAGTATGAGAAAGAATGATTCAGTCAGCTGACGTCTATCCCATTCCAACATTTCTGGTGCAGGTGTTTGGCATATTCTGCATGGACAGGCATGTGTATTGGCAGATACGTGCCAGTCATGGACTACCTATTCTCAGCAAATACAGTGACACTTCAGTGCTGGCCAAAGTCCTGACATGTGAACTGTGACTGAGTATGTAAATGATATAGGAAAGAAAAAAGTTGCAACTTACTGTGCTATTAGGGGTATAGCGTTGAAGAAATAATTTAGGTGAAAATAGCACTAGTTGAACCAAGTGGTTCAAAGATGAATACCCTTTTCTCAAGCTAATCCTGTAACAGACCTAATTCTCCAGGTTTTCAGTGTTGGCTCAGTTCCAGCTGTGTGTAGCAATCCCACCCATTTTTTGGAGTGGTTTTCTTTGTAGAGGAGGGATATAAGATGACTACTTGGCCTAGTTTCAGGTCCCACATGTATTTTTGTTTTGCTTTCTTTTCTTCTTTTTTAAGAGCCTAAAATGCTCCATTACACTGGAGTCTAACTGCCTTTTTATTTTCTTTATCGCTTCCATTCTGCCTGAAGTTAGTTACCATAATAAATGTTGTTCTCCAAGCCATGTATAAATTATCCATCAGTGCTAGGAAACAAAGATGTGTTGTTCTGGGAAGACTGCTATTGTTAAATAAAGCAGCAGGTGTCTTGAATTAGGCTTCAATAGCTGATTAAATCACTATGATTCTTTTTCTGAAGTTGCAGTTTACTTGTTACACATCAGCCCCTACTTCAGATTATGCCAAGTATGTCCTTGGGAGTTCTGTGCTTAGAAGGAAAAACATGTAACAAGAAAAATATCTACTTCTCTATAATTGAGGGTAATCATGTTCAACTAGGCTCACCAGCAGGGTATCTTTCTGGTGAAGAGCAGAATAATTTGTCTATCTGTTGTTTCCAGATTCTATTCTGGCAGCCATAGTCTCCCATGAACCATAGGAGAACCCTTTCCACTAGCTTTTCTACGGTGATTGGAAATTTTACACAGGGTAGATTGAGAAACATAATATTCATTAATAAAACAAATATATTGAGCCAGCATTCCTATGAACCAGATATTATATTCAGGATTGGAAAAATCATTAACTGCCAGTCACTCTTTGACATAAGATATTTGCAGTTTATGCCAGACAGAATCAAACAGCTGCGCGTAGCTGAAAACTTGAGTGCAGGAGTACGGAGCTGGAAATAAGTATAAAAGACAAAGTTCCTTAGGTTGTTTGGCACCCATAAAATAGCAGTGGGAATATTGTAAGTAGTTGGGAGAAAGTGAGAAAATGGAGGGCAGAAATTCTGTGTTATCTTTGTAGACCTATAATCTATCTGATGAATTATTATAAAAATATGTCAAAGATTAGGACAATGTCTTGTTTCCAATAACTAGTTCTTGGAATCTTTTCAGAAAAAGAGGTGAGGGGATAATTCAGACACATAGATCTTATTTATCAAGTAGCTAAACTAAGCTTTATAGTGCCATGCTCACACAGTGGATTAGAAATTGACTCTAAGGTTTTTCAACAGTATTTTTACCCATCTGAGAAAGTGATTTGAAAGACTCTCTTGTAAAACTGCCTTGCATTTTTGCACTCAAGGATGGAAAGCATTTACCATTTATTCCTCACAAAGTAATTAATCAACATCAAGCTTTATTCTCTGCCCCAAGGAAATACACACTTGCAAAGAGACCTCAGGCAGGAGGTTTGGGCAGCCTTCCCTTCCAGACAAGGGCTGAACAGGCCTGCTCCTCCACAGCAGCAGCTTGCTGCCTCTGAGGCTCATGCAAAATCAGAAGATGTTAGGACAAGCACATGCCTTATTTCTCAACAATTTTACTTTGGCTCCTTCCCAGCTTATAGGATATAATTACCTAAGCACTATAAAAATCCTTCCTTTTACTGCAGAAATGGAAGTGAAACTTTAACACCTATTGTTCCAAGGCTCCTCCAAAATTTATGTTTTATAGTTGGAGGCCACAGCAATGCACCCTATCATTAAATAGCCATTTATACAACAGGTTTTGGAAAACAGTTCTAGTATTTTCACAGTTCTCTAGAATTTTTCTATAAATAGAAACGTACAGCATCTATTCTTTTTTGTCTGACTTCTTTTACCTAGTGTAATTATTTTGAGACTCATTTATGCTGTTGCATGTATCAATAGTTTATTTCTTTTATTGCTGAGTAATATTCTACTTTATGGATGTACCATAATTTGTCTATTCATTGACTCATTGATGCACATTTAGACTTTCCAGTTTTGGCTTTTACAAGTAAAACTATGA
Source organism: Glossophaga mutica (assembly GCA_039655065.1). Lineage (NCBI taxonomy): Eukaryota > Metazoa > Chordata > Mammalia > Chiroptera > Phyllostomidae > Glossophaga > Glossophaga mutica. Next base: position 126,776,046 of record CM077308.1, read on the forward strand.
ATATTCAACTAGAAGTCTTTGTATGGATATACTTGTATGCTTTCAATATGGTAGATGTATATTTAACTTTTTAACAACCTGCCAAACTGTTTTCCAAAATGGTTATCACATTTTACATTCACGACCATAGCATATGAGAATTGCAGCTGCTCCACATCCTTACTAATACTTGGTATTGTCATGTTTTAAATTTTAGAATTCTAATAGATGTGGTTTTAATTTGCATTATGTGACTTTAATTCCCTAATGACTAATGATGTTGAATATCTTTTCATGTGATTATTTACCATCTGTATATATTTTTGGTGAAGTATTTATTCAAATCTTCTGTCCATGTTTGTACTGGCTGTTGCTGCTTTTGTTTTCTAGCTGTCTGTAGCTTGCCTTATCATTTTCTCTGTGGCCACTTCTTCATTTTACATTTTACATTTCCCCCATGATGATGACCTGATTCCATGGATTCTCAGACTGATTGTAAACATTTTCTGTCATAAAAAAACTTTTGTTATCAGATTTGGCATCCTTTGAAAGTTATTTCTTTAGTATGTTTTTCCCTGTGTAATTTCTGACCTATTATTTCCTGGACTTCACTAATGTCATCTAGATTTCTGTCTGATTTATTTTGTATTTAACCATGGCACATTTTTTTTTAGAGTAAGAGATCTTTTTAGTTTGAAGTTCAGTTTTTCCCAGACTTCTAAATGATATTTTATATAGTCTCTAGAATATATCATGACTTATTACATTTATAATTCTTCATACCACTATTTCCTAAACAATGTTCATATTTTTATCAAACATGAACATTTTATTTTTATCAATGCTAAAACAAAATGTTAAAAATTTAAAGTTTTTTCTTTTCACAATAATGTTGAACTAAATTATATAATTATAGTTTGATCATTCTAATGGCACAGTCTGATTTAGCTCAAAAATATTTTTGCATCAGCCCTGCAATTTCTCTAAGACTTCTTACTCAATAGTCATTTATTTGCTTCTACAAGTAAAAAAGAAATCTCTCCTTCAATCTCTTGTACAAATATCTTTATGAGTTATTTTATTGAAGTATAATATATATACAGGAATGTACAAAATTTGTTAAGTGCTCAACTTGATGAATTTTTACACATTGAACATATCCATGTCCTATCCACTTACATCAAGAAATAGACCACTATTGACACTTTAAAAATCCCCTCCTTGTATCCTTGAATAATATTGTGTTATATTTCAAATCTCCTTTAATATCAGACTTAAGAGAAGACAACTGGATTCTCTTATCCTCTTTTGCTTTCAACCAGTTGCAATATTGTCATGTAGCTTCTGGAAAACTCTACTATATACTTGTGAAATAATAAGTACAAAAAATGAAAATAACATATGATGATTAAGATAGTTTTGGCCTTGTGGACCCCTTGAACTCAGGGATATCCAAGGGTCCTCAGAGTACATTTTAAGAATCTCTGTATTAATTGTCATAAAGCACCACCTTTGTTTTCTATTTCATTATAACTTAGGTTTTAGTTTTTCATAATTTTCTTTCTTCTATTAGGTTGAACAAAATGAAATTGCTCTTTTCATAAGAAAATGGTTGAATACAGATAATTTCATATGATTCACTGTAACACATCCTCTAGGTATAAGTTGGTATTCTTTCCCTAACTTCTTAAAATGATTTTCAGCCCTTCTTTTTAAATATATTTATTTAGGTTACAAATATTCCTGAGTGCAACTTAAGTTGTACCTCAGTTTCAATATGTTTTATTTTCTAATATGAAACAAATATTCCTTTCAGTTCAAAATAGTTTCCAGTATTTATTGTTTTCTTCTTAGACTATAGGTTATTTAGGAGTACATTATATAATTTCCAAATACTTAGAAATTTTCTAATCATCTTTTTTAGTGTTGATTTTAGCTTAATTCCTTTGTAATCAGAAACATGGTCTATATGGTTTCAATTACTTGAAAATTTTTAGACTCTGTGGCGAAGAAAATGGTCAATTACAGTCAACATTCCATGTGCCCTTAAAGAAAAACATTATATTTTCAAATCTGTCAAACATTTTACCTGTTACTTTACCTCCAAAACTTTATAGCATATTATCATTATCCTGATTAAGTGATCCACATAAGAGATTGATTCTACCCACTGAAGTTTCATAGTTCTGAGCCTCCATTTCCAAGTGAGATTGCTCCATTATTACCATTTCTATTTTCCCTCTCCCATAATGCTGTATACCCCTGTGTATTCTTATCCTTCACACAGAATTAACTGTCCATCAGCAATTTATTTCATTTTACCCCTTCAGCTCTGGGATATGAATCCTAACAAAGTCTATACTTGTGTCCCAACAGTGTGATGCAGCCATTTCATGAAAAATATTAAAGAAGTATCTCATAGACTCAGAAGCTCAGAGTAGTTAGCTTACCATTTTTCCAAGAATTCTGCTGATGCTGAAAAGCCTCTGAACCTTTTTATTAATACATAGTAGGCCCCTGGTGAATGCCAAATGTACAGATCCCACCAAATCCTTATCCAGTCTATAAAACTAGAATGATCCTCTTTCCCAGGAAACCTAGTGTTTCTGAAGACATCACTGACTATTGTAAGGCACCTCCTTGGGTGGATATGATGTCTGACTCTCTGAGGTTTCTGTCTATTGGATTAGAAAGAATTGAATTTCTCTTTCACACAATACCCTTTCAAATCTCTGTCTCCTTGAAAGTTTTTCTTTAAGTTCATCATAACTAGTTAATGCAATAACTTTTTTTGTGTTATTCATAGCTGCTTATTCCCTTTAGGAGAATTAAGTAGGCAAAAGCCCATTAAGAGGTATGTTGAGACTCACTTTTTCCCAACATGGGTGCACATTAAAATCACTTGTGAAATTTATTAGAAAATAATGATACCCATATCTCATCTCCCAGAGATTCTGATTCAATTGGTCTGGAGTAGTCAAGCATCAGTATTTTTTTTAACATCCAAGTAATTGGAGACTTGATATTTTTAAGATGCCATTTCTCCCCCAAATTCATCTATAGATTCAATGCAACTTCCATCAAAATCTCAGCAGATATTTTGTAGAAGTTGACAAGTCAATTTTAAAATTCATATATTTCATATATTCATATATATGAAATTCATATATTTCAATTCATGAGAATTGAAATAGTCAAGTATTGAGGTAGTTCAATGGAACAGAATAGACTCCAGGAATAGATCTACACACACGTGGTCCATTGATTTCAACAAAGAGACAAGGAAATTCAATGAAGAAAGTACATAGAGTTTTGCCCTGGTCAGTGTGGCTCACTTGGTTGGAGCATCATCCCATAACCGAAAGGTTGTGAGTTTGATTCCCAGTCAGGGCACATACCTAGGTGATGGGTTCCATCCCTGGTCTGGGCACATCCAGGAGGCAACTAATTGATGTTTCTCTCTCACATCAATGTTTCTCTCTCTCCCTTCCTTTCTCTCTAAAAGCAATGAAAAAAAAAGTCCTTGGTGAGGATAAAAAAAAGTATAGTTTTGTTTTGATCTTCAACAAATGGTGCTGGAACAATGGGACATTTATATGCAAAAATGAACCTTTTATCTCTCACTGAAAAAAATTAATTCAAAATGGATTATAGACTTAAATATAACACCTAAAACTGTAAAACTTAAATAAGAAAAAAGAAAGGAAAAATTCCTGGTAACCTGGTTAGTAAAAGATTCCTTAGATGCCACCCCAAAGGGTAATTCCTAATTTTGTTTTGATAAATTGGACTTCATCTAATTCAAAAGACACTGTGAAGAGAATGAAAAGACAAGCCATAGACCAGGAGAAAATATTTGCAAGTCATATATCAGGTAAAAGACTTGTATCCAGAATACATCAAGATCTCCTGAAACTCAGTGTAATAAGAACACACACACACAAATGAAAATATGGACAAAAGATTTGAAAAGACCCTTTACCAGAGATATTCAGATGGCAAATAAATACATGAAAATATGCTCAACATCATTAGTTATTAGACAAATGCAAATTAATACCACAGTGATATACCTATAAACCTACTAGAATGTTTAAAGTTAAAAAGACTAACCACACCAAATATTGGAGATGATATGGAACAACTAGAACTCTCATACACTGCTGGTGGGAATGTAAAATATGACAGCCATTTTTTAAAACAGTTTGGCAGTTTCTTTAAAATTTAAGCCATATACTTACCTAGGTATTTACATTCAACTCATATGTATTTACTTTCAACTCATAGGTATTTACCCAAAATAAATGAAAACATACATCTACACAAAGGCTTGAACATGAATGATCATAGCAGGTGTATTTGTAATAACTAAATATTGGATACAATCCAAACATCCATCAACAGATATAAAAAGAATCAACTACTGGCACATATAACATGAATGAATCTCAAAATAATTATGTTGAGTGAAAAAAAGCCAGACAGAAAGAATATATGATTTACAATTCCATTATATAAAGTGCTAGAGAACACAAACTAATCTATAATAATAGGAAACAGATCACTTGTTGCCTAGGAATGGGATAAAGATGGGACAGAAGGGTAGTATTACAAAGAGACATGAGGAAACTTGTGGGTAATCTATCTGTTTATGATCTTGATTGTGGTGGTGGTTTCAGAGGTATATTAATATGTTAAAACTTATCATTGACACTCTAAATATATGAAGTTCATTGCATGACAATTATATCTCAGTAAAGCTGTTTTTTTTTCCTTAAGTAACATTACTACGGAGTAAGATAACAACTGTACATTATCTCACTGTCAAAGTTAATATTTGTGCATATTACTTTTAACCTAATTTCTTCATAAATGCACTTTAAAAAACATGTCTGAAATAAAACTATATGTATTTTTTAAATCCCCATGATATGCAGGCAGGGCTGAGAATCACTGCTTTGGCTGCTGTTTTCTCACATCTCTATGAGTGGAGAAAACAAATCTTCTGAGTTAGCTGGGAAGTGCTTTGGCAGAACCTCCTGCCCTGTGCTCAGCCTCCATTTAGTCATTACAATGATATTTTTAGACTCCCTATCATGTAGTGTGCATGTGCCAGGTACCAGAATACTACTCCAAATAAGGTGGACAACTTTCATGGCCTCCTAGAGCAAAGGATGGCTAAGGGTGCTGTTCCTCCCCATAGTCATTCTAACCAAATATCTGCTAGGAAACTTGGCCCTGATGTAACAGAGTTTTATGACTCTACAGGCTGTTCATTCCTGGGGAAGCTTTTCTGCTAGGTAAAGCACAAACATGGCTACACCCTTCCTACCACAGGAGAGTTAATGTTGTGAGGGGTTTCTCATGCAGATGGACAAACATCTATGCCTCTATGTTGAGCTGAAAGTTTAACTCGCCAGCACCACGTGCCTTAGTTTTAGCTCCTGCTATGAGACTTGATCAAGAGTCAAGAATAGTCTTGGAATTTCCTGAAGAGACTGAACCCACATCATTGGGACAATGTTACATAGAAGCCTGGGGCATGTAAAAAGGCCAAACTAATGGCGTAAGTTCATTTAGCTGAAGTTAAAACAAGGGCACCTGCCAAATCCTGTTACCAGGTTTTTTAAGATCCTAGTTCAGCTCACATTCCACAGTCTACAACTAGGAGGGACTCTCTGCCCTGCGTGGAGCTGGGTGCTTTTGTAGCAGGATACTCGCTGCAAGTGCAGGGAAGCAGCCAGCTCCGTAAGCTGTGCCTCTGCTTCTCTCCCCAGCCCCTGTACTTGAGTCCACTGGCCTCAAACTCAACCTCCTCCCACTCAGAAACATTTGCACACTCTTTCCAACACCTTATCCTTCAGGTTTCAGCTGATATGTTTCCTCAGGGAAGCCTTCCCTGTCCTTCCAGACCTGATTAGATTCCTCTGTTAAATACTGCCATGGCCAACTGAGCTATTCCTTTGTACACTTTATTATAATCAGCATTTATGTAGTTCAATTTAAAATATCTACCTCAAACTGTTAACTTCCTGAGGTCAGGGACTGTTTAGCATTATATCCTTCATGTCTAACAAATGCCCTGCACTTAGTTCTTCCCACACTTTTTTTCTTTTAGTGGATGACCTGCCTTGGCCTAGTTTAAAAGTCCTCCTTTTTAGCCAAACAGCTCTTGTAATTTTCCATTTTTTACTCACGATGTCCCCCACCCTATCCCACCCCAACATGAGTCCCAGGAGAATATGGGTTAGGAGAGGAATCTGAATGACAAATATAACACTGAAATTAGAAAAACCATGCCCTTCTGGTGACTCAGACTTTGTTTTTGGCCCAAACCCATCCTCTAAGCTCTTCCCGTAGCATGGATTTTTCTCTCCATGAGGTCTTTTGGTAGCTTCCCCTAAATGCATGAGTCCCTGCATCAGCACACATTCTTCATCAATAGAGTCAAGGCTCCATTGACAGAGTCAAGGCTGTGAAGAGGTAATTCCTAGAATTTGTTAGTATAGTGTTTATGACTTCTTTCTTATTCCAACCCATTTAACAACTTCGAATCCACTTTTCTTTTTAACCACTTACCACATATCCTGATTGCCTGGTTATCGATAATTCAAAATTACTTATGTACGAAAACCTTGAATATTCTTGAAAACTCAATTTTCATTTTGATCTTCTAGGATCACCCAGGCAGCTTTCTCAGAGGCTGTAAGGTCTGTGCAGAGATGTAACTGCTGCCCGCCTGTAGGGCAGATCATACTCTCATGTTCAATCAGAGGTCAGGAGAACATCACTCCTGGGGTAATAGGCTGGACCCTCCTGGCCCTTTAAACCTTAGTATTAAGTTACTATTTTTACTTTTTTGGAAGGAAGTAATTTCCATGTTGTTTCTCTATTACATAGCTGATAGTATTTGTGCTTATTACATGGAGCCAAAGATTTTAAAGTTCTCGTGGTAACTGTTTAATGGGTAAGGGCTTTTGTTTGGGGATGATGAAAATATTTTGGAATTAGATAGAGGTGATGGTTGCCCAACATTGTGAGTGCACTTAAATGTCATAGAATTGTATACTATTTATATTATGTGAATTTTACCTTAATAAAAATAATAACAATTATTCTTAGGAAACAGAATTTCTCTCACAAGAAAAGCCTACGAGTATAAGTTGTTCATCACTAAGATCATAAAATTCCCTGGGAGGACAGCTGTAACCCCCATATCCCCTAGGCTTACTATCATTTGAAGCCAGCTGGGTTTAAACAACTACTTAAAGATTAAATTTGTAAAAACGACTTCAGCAGCAAATTGTCGGCACAGAGAAATAGTTGTAATGAAAGTAAACAAAAATAACTCCTGACTAATCTCTGAATATGTCCTTTATAAGGCAATTTTCCTACATAACTTCATTAATCAAGATATTTTTTGGTGTTACATTTCAGAATATATGAGATATATTTTGCTTTCATGAAGTTTTAGTCATAATAAATTAACAGTATATTCATTTTGGGTCAATTTCTCAAACTATTCTATTTTCACTGGAAATGAATTTATTTATTCAGTTAACAAATGTCTTCTTGAGTATCTTCTATGCATCAGTCAGGATATTAGGTGCTAGAAATACAGAGATGAATATGACACCCACTCCTACTAAAAAATGTATGGCCTAATAATCACATTAGTTATGTAGATGATCATGTTTCAAGTCTGGAAAGCTATATCAGATGACAAAAGTGAGCTTCAGGGTATCAAGAGCCTGTTCGTCTTTGTCACTGCTGAACCCCCAGCATACATAATAGGTCTGGCACATTGAAGAAACTCAGCAAAGATTTTTTGATAAATGGATAAAGCTTTCCACAATTATGTGCTATTTTTCAGTGTTTTATGTGGTCATTTAGAGAGTTGAACATTGACTCAAACCAGAAATGCCTAATATATTGGCTATAATCTGGTTAGAATGCACTCCTTGTGCACAAAGTTTGCAGGTTTGATCCATGGTCAGGGCTCATACAAGCATCAAGCAATGAATACCTAAATAAGTGGAACAACAAATCGATGTTTCTCTTTCTCTTGTTCTCTCTCTCTTTCTTCCTCTGTCTCTCAAAAACCAATTTAAAATTTTTTTTAACACACTGACAGGTTGAGAGAAAGTGGAAGAAAAGAAAAAAAATTAAAATTAGTCCCTACAGCAACACACATCTTCCATATTTCCAACAAAGACCCCATTTTCATTTTGTTCCAGGCCCTACAATTATATAGGCAGGGAAGAATTTCCTCTTATTAAGTGTCCTGTACCTGGCTCACAATGCTTGAAGATGTTACAGTGTTTCCCATGCCATTCTATACAGAATCAAGTTCTTGGGCCTGAAGTTTGTATAATATAGGGGACACCCTTTTAAAAATTACAAATGCGATGTTGCTAGGTCCCTTCACAGGACCTTAGAGGAGACCTATGTTAGTGAGTGGTCCTGAAACTCACACCTCATTAGCTTTTTCTTTTTCTTAATGGAAATGTATAACTTTGTTTTATTTTTTAATATATTTTGTTGATTATGCTATTACAGTTGTCCCATTTTTTCTTCCCCTTTATTCTGCCCCACTGCGCACACCCCCTCCCACCAGCATTACCCCCTTAGTTCATGTCCATGGGTCATACACAAAAGTTCTTTGGCTTCTCCATTTCCCATACTATTCTTAACCTCCCCCTGTCTATTTTGTGCCTACCATTTATGCTTCTTATTCCCTGTACCTTTTCCCCCACTCTCCCCTCCCCACGTCCTCCCTGCTGATACCTTCCATGTGATGTCCATTTCTTTAATTCTGTTCCTGTTCTAGTTATTTGCTTAGGTTTTTTTGTTTTTGTTTTTAGTTCAGTTGTTGACAGTTATAAGTTTGTTGTCATTTTACTGTTAATATTTTTATCATCTTCTTTTTCTCAGATAAGTCCCTTTAACATTTCATATACTAAGGTCCTAGTGATGATGAACTCCTTTAACTTGACCTTATCTGGGAAGCACTTTATCTGCCCTTCCATTCTAAATGATAGCCTTCCTGAATAGAGTAATCTGGAATGTAGGTCCTTGCCTTTCATGACTTGGAATACTTCTTTCCAGCTGCTTCTTGTCTGCAAGGTTTCTTTGGAAAAATCAGCTGATAGTCTTCTGGGAACTCCTTTGTAGGTAACTGTCTCCTTTCCTCTTGCTGCTTTTAAGATTCTCTCCTTATCTTTCATCTTGGCTAATGTAATTATGCTGTGCCTTGGTGTGTGCTTCCTTGGGTCTAACTTCTTTGAGACTCTCCGAGCTTTGTGGATTTCCTGGAAGTCTATTTCTTTTGCCAGACTGGATAAGTTCTCCTCCATTATTTTTTCAGATAAGTTTCCTATTTCTTGCTCTTCCTCTTCTTCTTCCGGCACCCCTACAATTCAGATGTTGGAAGGTTTAAAGTTGTCCTGGAGGTTCCTAAGCCTCTTCTTATTTTTTTGAATTCTTGTTTCTGCATTCTGTTCTGGTTGAATGTTTATTTCTTCCTTCTGCTCCAAATCACTGATTGGAGTCCGGGTTTCCTTCTTATTATTTTTGGTTCTCTGTATGTTTTCCTTTATTTCACTTTGCACAGCCTTCACTTCTTCCTCTATTTTGTGACCATACTCAACCATTTCTGTGAGCATCCTGATTACCAGTGTTTTGAACTCTGCATCTGACAGGTTGGCTATCTCTTCATCACTTAGTTCTACTTTTGGAGTTTTGATCTAATCTTTCATTTGGGCCACATTTTTTGTCTCAGCTTGCCTGTTATGTAGTAAGGGATGGAGCCTTAGGTATTTGCCAGGGCAGGGCAACCCAGGTTGCTGTGTTGTGGGGGCTGTAGGTAGGGAGGTGTCAGAGGGGGAACAATGCTGCTCTGCTTGGTTCTTGAGAGCCTTGCTTTCAGTCACTTCCTCTGCTACCCACAAACAAATTGGGCCCTTCTGGTGCTGATTCCTGGGTGGGTGGGTTTGGGTACATTCTGGGACCCTGTGGGTCTCTCCAACAAACTCTCCCATGAGGCTGGGAGTTTCTCCTGCTGCCATGAGCCCTACAGGTTTTTACAGTCAGAAGTTTTGAGGTTTTCTTTTCCTGCATTGGAACCCTGGATTGTGCAGTTGATCTTGCTCCCCAGTTGTTCCTCCCAGATTATGCATGCAAATGTGAGACTGACCACTCCACCAGCCTCTGCTTCGCCCACCCTGGTCCTCCAGACTTCATCTTGCCTTGAGTGCTCACTGCCCTGGCTGCCTGTCTCTGCCCCTCCTACCAGTCTGGATGAATGTTTCTTCTTAAACTCCTTGGTTGTCTGACTTCCATACAGTTCGATTTTCTGACAGTTCTGTCTTTTTTGTTTTTAAATTTGTTGTTGCCCTTCTTTTGGTTGTGGGGGGAAGCAAAGTGTATCTACCTATGGCTCCATCTTGTCTGGAAGTCCTAAAAATAGACAATACCACAGGTTGATGAGCATTTGTATTAATGGGAACTCAGCTGTGCTGGTGAGAGTACAAATGGGCACAAACACTTTGAAAAATAGTTTGACACTACATCATAATCATGAATACGGTCATACTTTACAAACCAGCAATTCCATTGCTACGTATGTACACCCATAACTTTCTCATGTTCATCAGGTGATATATAGAACATTCATGAAAGCGTTGTTAACAATAGCTCTTGTATTAGTCAAGGTTCTCCAGAGAAACAGAACCAGTAAGGGTGTGGGGGGCAGAGAGAAAGACAGAGAAATTTAAGGAATTGCCTCATGCCATTGTGGAGGTTTGATGAGTCCAAAATCTGATGGGGGAAGCCAACAGGCTAGAGACTCATGACAGAGCTACGTTTGGAGTCCACAGGCAATCTTGCACATGACGTCCAAAGACAAACTGTTGACCAAATTTCCTCTTGATCAGGGGAGATCAGTCCTTTGTTTTATTTAGATTTTCAACTGATTCAATGAGATCTACTCACATTATGGAGAACAATCTGCTTTACTCAAAGTCTGCCAATTTAAATTTAAATCTCATCCAAAACACCCACACAGAAGCATTCAAATATTTGGTTACTATGGCCCAGCCAAGTTAACACATAAAATCAGCTCTCAGACCTCCAAACTAGAATCAATCTAAATGTCCATCAGTGGTAGACTGGATGACAACCTATAATAAATTATGACTTATACGTATAATGAAATACTAGATTACTGTTGTGGTAAGCAGAATTTTAAATAGGCCCCCATGATCTCTATCCCTGCTATTACTCTCTGCATAATCTCCTCTCCTTGAAAGCATGCAGAACCTATGACTTACTTCTAACAAATAGAATGTGATAAAGTTCATGGGATATTACTCTTAATTTGGTTATATATATGACAAAAGTGATAGGATATCATGCCCATATTGTAAGTGTCTCTCTCACTCCATATATTTATGCATGTGTGTATATACATATGTACATACATACAGAAACATATATATCTATTTATCTAATATATGTAGATATTTATTTATGTGTAAATAAATATGTTAGATATTTATTTATATAATATTTATATATTAACTATATTTAGACATATGAGATATACAGATATATTTATATATTAGATAAGTATTTAATATATATGTGTGTGTATGTGTGTGTATACACATACATATGCACATATTAAGATCTGTCCAGATTATCCGGCCACTGTTAATATACTGAGAATGGTTTGTACAACATTGACCTAGAAACCAAGAAGAGTGGACCATAATGCACATGTGTGAACAATGACAACCTCACTGCACTAGTCAGTGGGGGTGGTAGATACCATTGAGTGAGCATGTGTACTGCATGGCTATCGCATTAAAAATGACTAAGTAGAGCAACGAATTTGCATCAAATTTTGTGTTAAGCTTGAACATTCCTATGTGGAAACTATTCAGATAATTCAGAAGGCTTTCAGGGGTTTAATTTAATGAGTGCAGTGCAAATAAAAGTGTGGCACAAATGCCTCCAAGATGATCGAGAATCCATTGAAAGCGATCCACATTCCGGAAGGCCTGCAACAAGCAGAACACCTGAGAATGTTGAATGTGTATGGGATGCAATCAACAAAGATCAGCAACTGACAGTGTAAGAACTAGAAGCTGACCTGGGGATTCCAAAAACTACTATGTCTCTATGTCTGAGACTTTGACGCAGGACCTTGGCATGAAATGTGTCATGGCAAAATTCATTCTGTGGCTTCTGCTACCAGAGCTGAAGGAACATCTTGCTGCAGCTTCTAGTGACTTGTTTCAAACCACTACCAATCAATCATATTTCCTTAAGAAGATCATAACCGGAGATGAATTGTTGATCTATAGCTATGATCCAGAAATGAAGGCCCAATTGTCTCAATGGAAGTTGCCTTGTCTACCATGCCTAAAGAAGGCACAGCAAAATTAAGACCATGGTAACTTTTTTTGATTGGGGAGGTATTATCCATCATGAGTATTCCCATCCAGGCTACGATTAAGAAGCAGTACTACCTCGATGTTCTTCATTGGTTGAGAGATGCAGTATGATGAAAACAGCCGCAGCTGTGGGCAACTGGTTGGCAGCCTTGCCACAATAACGCATCTCCTCAGGCATCACTTATTGTGCAGAGTTTTTTTGTGAAACATCATTTCACCCAGGTGACTCAGCACCCCCTACAGCCCAGATTTGGTACCCTTAAGCTCTGGCTTTTCCCAAAACTAAAATCATCTTTGAAAGGGAAGAGATTTCAGACTGTTGATGAGTTTCAGGAAACTACAATGGGGCAACTGATGGTGATTCCAGCAAAGGATTTAGCAGAGTGTTTTGAATGGTGGAGGAGCCACTGGGAAAACTGTGCAAGGTCTCAAAATGCTTACTTTGAAGGGGACTGAGGCATCATTGTGCTGTGCACAGTGTTTCTTGTATTTTCTTCAATAAATGTCTCTACTTTTCATATTACATGGCTGGATGACACTTTCTGGACAGACCATAATACATATCTATTCCTCTCTGTTGCTGGCTTTGAAGAAGCAAATTTCCATGAGTTTTACAGGTGGAAAAAAAAAAGAATTCAAGAATTCTGCCAACAACCTGAATAAGTTTGGAAGCTGATTCTTCTCCAGTTAAGCATCCAGATGAAAATGCAGCCTGGCTGATTCCTTGGCCACAGCTTTGTGTGACCCTGAATAGAAGATCTAGTTATGGCACACCTGGACTCTTTACACTATAAAAAATGTGAGATAATGAATGTGTGATGGTTTAAACCACCAAACTTGTGGTAATTTGTTACACAGCATATATAATTAGTACACTAAAAAAGAAAAGTCAAAACTACAGTTACATGTGTCAATGTAGGTGAATCTAATAAACATAATGTTGAGAAAAGAAGCAAATCATAAAGAATACAGACAGTATGATTCTATTTGCCTGATGTTTGAAAACAGATAAAACCCAATCAGGAGACTTCCGGCCAAGATGGAGGCATAGGTGGACACACGGTGCCTCCTCTCACAACCAAAATTAAGGACAACAAATACTTAGAAACAAGAAAACAACCAGAACTTATAGAAAATTGAACTGTACTGAAGTCCAACAACCATTCATCCAGACTGGTAAGAGGGGCGGAGTCCTGGCAGGAAAAAGTGGAGGTGCAGACCCGGGAACACAGGCAGCAGCAGCTGGCAGATCCCAGGCATGGGGTGGCAACTGTGCAGACCCACTGAGACCGAACAACGTGGCTGGCTGACCAGGTGGTCCCACATTCCCGCAAGCAGACAATCCAGGTGAAGGGGAAGCTGCGGAAGGGACTACAATCCATGAGAGAGTGGAGCAAGTGCCATTGTTCCCTCTCAGACCCCACCCCCCCATACAGCGTCACAACGCAGCGACTGGGCTGTCCCACACAGGGGAACACCTAAGGCTCCATCCCTCATTACATAACAGCTGCGACCAGACCAAAACCAAAACAAAACAAACAAACAAAAAAACACCAAAAATGGCTCAAACCGGAGAACAAATGAAAACCCCAGAGCCAATTCCTCTAAGCCGTGAAGAGATAGCCAACCTATCAGAGGCACAGTTCAAAGCCCTGGTGATCAGGATGCTCACAGAATTGGTTGATTTTGCTCACAAATTAGATGGAAAAATGCAGGCTACTATATGTGAAATGAAGGAAGATGCATGGGGAACCAATAGAGATGGGAGGAAAACTGGGACTCAGATCAATGGAGTGGACCAGAAGGAAGAGACAAACAACCAAACAGAAAACAAGGAAGAAACAAGAATTCAAAAAAATGAGGAGAGGCTTAGGAACCTCCGAGACATCGTTAAATGTCCCAACATCCAAATTATAGGGGTACCAGAAGGGGAAGAAGAGCAACAAGTGGAAAACTTATTTGAACAAATAATAAAGGAGAACTTCCCCAATCTGGCAAAGGAAATAGACTACCAGGAAGTCCAGGAAGCTCAGAGAGTCCCAAAGAATTGGAGCCAAGGAGGAACACACCAAGGCACATTGTAATTACACTACCCAAGATTCAAATGAAGGAGAGAATTCTAGAAGCAGCAAGGGATAAGGGGATAGTCACCTACAAAGGAGTTCCCATCAGACTGTCAGCTGATTCCTCAAAAGAGACCTTACAGGCAAGAAGGGGCTGGAAAGAAGTATTTGAAGTCTTGAAAGGCAGGGACCTATATCCAAAATTTCTCTATCCAGCAAAGCTGTCATTTAGAATGGAAAGGAAGATAAAGTGCTTCTCAGAGAAGGTCAAGTTAAAGGAGTTCATCATCACCAAGCCCTTATTATATGAAATGTTAAAGGGACTTATTTAAGAAAAAGAAGATAAAAATATGACAGTGAAAAGACAGCAAACTCACAGCTATTAAGAACCACACCTAAAACAAAAGCAAACTAAGCAAACAGCTACAACAGGAACAGAACCACAGAAATGGAGATCACATGGAAAGGGTTAGCAACAGGAGAGTGGGGGGAGGAGAAGAGAGGGGGAAAAGGTACAGAGAATAAGTAGCATAGACGGTGGGTAGAAAATAGGGGGAGGGCAAGAATAGTGTGGGAAATGCAGAAGCTAAGGAATTTATGACATATGGACATGAAATAAAGGGGGGGAATGTGGGTAGAAGAGGTTGTGCAGGATGGAGGGAAATGATGGGGGAGAAATGGGACAACTGTGATAGCATAATCAATAAAATATATTAAAAACCCAATCAATATGTAATTTAGGGAAGCATACATAAAGGGTAAATTTATAAAGAGAAGCAAAAAAAAAAATCAGAAAAGACAGGGAGAAGGTTACTTCTGGGGAAAAGTACAGGACACATAGAGCTTCTAAGATAATAACAATGTTGTTTCATAACCAGAGGTCACATTATAATTACATACATACACTTTTCTGTATCTATATGTTTTACAGTGAACCTAACATAATATTAGAAACAATTTAATTTGTAAGATATACAAAGAATATTCCTATATTTATGACCAGCTCTACTACAGCCTTCCTGTCTAATCCCCCCTCCTTATGGTGGAATGACTTGAGGTCAAACAAACCTAAATTAAAATCTCTGTCACTTTCTTACTGTGTGATCTTCATGTAGAGCTATAAGATAAATATCCAGACTCCAGTCTTTCCAGATAAAAGGGCTATATTTAAACAACAGTTGAAAATTCATTACCTTGTTCAGTGAAAAAATAAATATGAAATCAACAATTATGAGTTCTAGCTAATACATTAACAATATGTACATATTTTTTAACTAAAATGATAATAATCAACCTACAGTGTAGAAAGACTGGCATTCATGTTGTTGGAAGCACTCCAAATTTATACAGTCTTTCAGTGGAATAGGTTTAACTGTGTTAAAAATATAAAGTGACATATTAAAGTATTGCCATTCTTTGACCCAAGATTTCTAGTTTAGGAAATTTAAGATTATTTAAGAAAATTATCTTAAAAAGTCAGATTCAAGCTAAAAAAATGTACAATAATGTTTTAAAAAGTAATATTTACAAAAAAAACCTGAAACAATTCAAATTCTTTATTTTTTATAAATTCTCAAAGTAGAGCATATTGACAAAAATAATACAATAAATATATACCTTGTATTGATATATGGATATATTAAACAATATCAAATGAACAACCGGGACTAAATTGGCTGTCTGTATAATTAAAAATATCTCCAGAGGCATTTAAAAGTTCAGAGATAGTTAAAACAATATGAATAGTTATATTAGGTTTATGGGAATGTTCAATGAGTGATTGTGAATTTTTAAATAAGTAGGTACATATTTAATCTGAAGGAATATATTTAATGGTGAAATTTCAGGCACTGTTATAGACAGATGGTGAAAATAGTTGTGCAGGAGGTAGGGGTGGGTAGAGAAAAGGGGGATATAAAATCTCACCACATGGAAAGTTTCTATAATCATAGGATTTTTTTCTGGGCTGTGCAGTCTGTGGAGCCAAAGGGGGACAACCATACAGCAGACTTCTTACAGGGGAAGCAAAACTGGAAGGACTATACATAGAAAAATGTGATTGTAAATTAATTTCTCTTTAGGATATAAGTGTCTTTCTTTTCTTTGCTCCTTATATTTATTTTTATAAAGTAATTGCAACTTAATTATTTACTTCAGTATATAAGAGAAACTCAAGCTTTCCACAGTGAGTCTGAATTCTGTGTGCCTTGGTCTGACCAATTTGTTTCATTACAATGTTGAGAGAAGTCTGAAAAATGTAACAATGGAAGAACATAATTATTCATAAAATGGTATCCAGTAGCTTTGATGGCAGCAATATTGACATGGTTATCTTCTGAATCCTAGCTTAGTAAGGAATTTTAGTAAATTAAGTATTTCAGTAAATTAAAGCCAGAAAGGAATGAAGTGTCATTCCCAACTCCAGGCCAGAATTAAAAAAGGCAGGGAGCAAGAGGAGAAGGCTCCATAGCAATTGCAGCTTTCAGATTAGGGTAGACTAGAAACCAGGAAGAAGGCAAAGCTTCCTTAATTTTATTCAATATAGTTTTCTGCTTAAAGAGAAAGTGAGTACAGATTATGGTTCCAAAAGCACTATGGAATTTCTGGTCAAGGTGGTAGTATAGGTAAACACAGCTAGCCTCTGCACACAATCACATCAAAATTACAACTAAACTATAGAACAACCATCACCCAGAAACACCAGAAATCAAGTTGAATGAAAGTCTGACAACTACAGAATTAAAGAAACCACATCCATCCAGACCGGTAGGAGGGGCAGAGATACAGAACATGCTGGTCCTATACCCACACATGGTGGATAAAAATTCAGGAGGAATACCTCAGGAGCAAGGAGTCCCAGCCTTGCATCAGGCACCCCCAGCCCAGGGTTCCAGTGCCAGGAAGATAAGTATTCATAACTTCTGGTTGCAAAGACAGCAGGTATTTAGTCAGTGGAAGAAACTTCTGGAGTCCCAAGCAGTTCCCCTTAAAGAACATACACACAGACTTATGCAGACTCATTCCCTCTGAGCTCTAGCATGGGGGTAGCAGCTTGAAAGGCACCAGTGGCATACAGTGGGGAACTTAAGTGTCTAGCATCAAGGCAAGAGCTGGGGGACAGCTTTCTCCCAGACAGAAAGGCAGGCAGAAGCCATTGTCCCTTTTCTGAACACTTCCCCTTGAAAGAGCTACAGAGCTGGCAGGTAGGTGCCATATCTGAGACTCCATCAACCCAGCTAACGCTATTTGCCACTGCCCTGGAGATCCACTGAGACCATATCTCACCCAACTTACGGGCCCAACCAAGCTGTTATAACAGTGGCTTTTCTATATGAATGGCTGGTCTTGGCTCATTCTTCACAACTTCCTAAATCCTCTCAAGCAACAACTGATCTCAGTTAGCCTCCAGCCCCTGTACTTCTTGCTAAGTGGTCTCAGGCTCAGCACTAGTAGCAACCAGCCTAGGTTCACAGCTTGGCTTCACCTGGGAAGCTCCAAGAACAGTACAAGTAGCTGCTACCTCAGATTGCTTTACAGCTCATGCAGGGTGGCCCCAGGAAGAATACAGATGAGGGCTGATCTTGGCCTCCACCACCCAGGAAACCCCAGAGCCTTCACACCCAGTGGACAGCTACAGACCACTTTGGAGCACAACTACCCTGCCCCTGCACAGCTGACCCTCCGCAGATGGCGGAGCTTGGTGGCCGGTGGTCACAGCCTGACCTTGCAGCTGATTGGCCTGGGTAAATACCTCCTTTGACCTTCCAACAGCAATCAAGGCTCAACTACAAGATGGAGGATGCACCTTGAGCACCTAGCTTCAGTGATAGGGGAGGCTGTGCCAGTGGACCCTGCGGGACACCTACTACATTAGACCACACTACCAAGACAGGAAGTCATAACAGCTTTACCCAATACATAGAAACAAACACAGGGAGACTGCCAAAATGAAGAGACAAAGAAACATGGGCCAAGTGAAAGAACTGATCAAAGCTCTGGAGAAAGAACTAAACCAAATGGAGATAAGTTATCTAACAGATGCAGAGTTCAAAACACTTTATAGGGATGCTCAAGGAACTTAGTGAATATTTCAAGAGCATAAAAAAGAGCCAGTCAGAAATGAATAAATGAATTGAAATGAAGAACAATTTAGAGGGAAACAACAGCAGAGTAGATGAAGCTGAGAATCATATCAATGCTTTGGAACATACAGAAGCAAAAAACATCCTATCAGAACAACAAGAAGAAAAAAGAATCCAAAAAAGATAAAGATAATATAAGCAGCCTCTGAGAAAACTTCAAGAGGTCTAACATTCATAGGGGTGCCAGAAGAAGAAGAGAAAGAGCAAGAAGTTGGAAATCTATCTGAAAAAATAGTGAAAGAAAACTTCACTAATTTGGCAAAGGAAAGGGACATGCAAGTTGAGGAAGCATAGAGAGTCCCAAAAAAGATGGATGCAAAGAGGCCCACTCCAAGACACATCATAATTAAAATGCCAAAGATAAAGAGAGAATCAAAAAAGCAACAAGAGAAAAGCATTTAGTTACCTACAGGGGACTTCCCATGAGACTGTCAGCTGATTTTTCAAAAAAAAATCAGGCTAGACTTTGCAGGCTAGAAGGAATTGGAAAGAAATATTTAAAATCATGAACAGCAGGGACCTACAGCTAAGATTGCTACACCCAGTAAAGCTATCATTTAGAATCAAAGGGCAGATAAAGAGCTTCCCAGACGAGAAAAAAACTAAAGGAGTTCATCATCACCAAACTATTATTATATGAAATGTTAAGGGGACTTATTTAAAAAAAGAAGATCAAAACTATGAACAATAAAATAGCAATAAATACATATCAATCAACAATTGAATCTAAAAAGCAAACTAAGCAAACAAGTGAACAGAAACAGAATCATGGATATGGAGACTGTTTTGATGGTTGTCAGATGGGAGGCAGGTATGGGGGAATGGGTGAAAAAGTGAGGGGATTAAGAAGTAACAATAGGTAGTTACAGAAAAGCCACAGGGACATAAAGTACAGCAAAGGAAATGGAGTAGCCAAAAACTTAAATACATGACCCATGTAAATGAGAAATGGTGTGGGATTACCTGAGGGAGTGGGAGGTGCTGGGTGGAGGGGAACAAAGGGGGAAATATTGGGAAACTGTAATAGCATAATCAATAAAATATACATTTTTTAAAAAAGCACTAAGGCTTCAATAAGTGACTCCCCTTAATTTTCCCAGTTATAAAATAAAATGAGAAATAACCCTCTTTCCATCACCCCTTTGTATGCCCACCATCTGGAACATACTATGGCTATAGGTTAGAATAATCAATGATTTTTGTTTTCAGAACATGATGTACAAAAGTTATCCCTGCCATCAAGTGGCTTATTACACTTTAATTAAGACTTCCCGCCTAGATCCAGCCACAATGGAGGTGTAGGTAGATACACTTTGTATCCTCACACAATAAGAAGGACAACAAATTTAAAAACAAAAACATAACCAGAACTTTCAGAAAAATCAAACTGTATGGAAGTCAGACAACCAAGGAGTTTAAGAAGAAACATTCATCCAGACTGGTAGGAGGGGCAGAGACAGGCAGCCAGGGCAGTGAGCACTCAAGGCAAGATGAAGTCTGGAGGACCAGGGTGGGCGAAGCAGAGGCTGGTGGAGTGGTCAGTCTCACATTTGCATGCATAATCTGGGAGGAACAACTGGGGAGCAAGATCAACTGCACAATCCAGGGTTCCAATGCAGGAAAAGAAAACCTCAAAACTTCTGACTGTAAAAACCTGTAGGGCTCATGGCAGCAGGAGAAACTCCCAGCCTCATGGGAGAGTTTGTTGGAGAGACCCACAGGGTCCCAGAATGTACCCAAACCCACCCACCCAGGAATCAGCACCAGAAGGGCCCAATTTGTTTGTGGGTAGCAGAGGAAGTGACTGAAAGCAAGGCTCTCAAGAACCAAGCAGAGCAGCATTGTTCCCCCTCTGACACCTCCCTACCTACAGCCCCCACAACACAGCAACCTGGGTTGCCCTGCCCTGGCAAATACCTAAGGCTCCATCCCTTACTACATAACAGGCAAGCTGAGACAAAAAATGTGGCCCAAATGAAAGATTAGATCAAAACTCCAAAAGTAGAACTAAGTGATGAAGAGATAGCCAACCTGTCAGATGCAGAGTTCAAAACACTGGTAATCAGGATGCTCACAGAAATGGTTGAGTATGGTCACAAAATAGAGGAAGAAGTGAAGGCTGTGCAAAGTGAAATAAAGGAAAACATACAGAGAACCAAAAATAATAAGAAGGAAACCCGGACTCCAATCAGTGATTTGGAGCAGAAGGAAGAAATAAACATTCAACCAGAACAGAATGCAGAAACAAGAATTCAAAAAAATAAGAAGAGGCTTAGGAACCTCCAGGACAACTTTAAACCTTCCAACATCTGAATTGTAGGGGTGCCGGAAGAAGAAGAGGAAGAGCAAGAAATAGGAAACTTATCTGAAAAAATAATGGAGGAGAACTTATCCAGTCTGGCAAAAGAAATAGACTTCCAGGAAATCCACAAAGCTCGGAGAGTCTCAAAGAAGTTAGACCCAAGGAAGCACACACCAAGGCACAGCATAATTACATTAGCCAAGATGAAAGATAAGGAGAGAATCTTAAAAGCAGCAAGAGGAAAGGAGACAGTTACCTACAAAGGAGTTCCCAGAAGACTATCAGCTGATTTTTCCAAAGAAACCTTGCAGACAAGAAGCAGCTGGAAAGAAGTATTCCAAGTCATGAAAGGCAAGGACCTACATTCCAGATTACTCTATTCAGGAAGGCTATCATTTAGAATGGAAGGGCAGATAAAGTGCTTCCCAGATAAGGTCAAGTTAAAGGAGTTCATCATCACTAGGACCTTAGTATATGAAATGTTAAAGGGACTTATCTGAGAAAAAGAAGATGATAAAAATATCAACAGTAAAATGACAACAAGCTCACAGTTATTAACAACAAAACCTAAAACAAAAACAAAAACGAACTAAGCAAACAATAGAACAAGAACAGAATCACAGAAATGGCAATCACATGGAGGGTTATTAGCAAGGAGGGGGAGGAGAATGAGAGAAAAGGTACAGGGAATAAGAAGCATAAATGGTAGGCACAAAATAGACAGGTGCAGGTTAAGAATAATGTGGGAAATGGAAAAGCCAAAGAATTTATATGTACGACCCATGGACATAAACTAAGGTTGGGGAATGCTGGTGGGAGGGGGTGTGCAAAGCAGAGGGGAATAAAGGGGAGAAAAAAATGGTACAGATGTAATAATATAATCAATAAAATATATTTTTAAAAAAATTTTAAAGAAGACTTCTCTCTGTCCCTTTTGAATTATGTGAATTTTACACAAGTATTTTTTCAGAGAGATTTTTAAATCACAAAGAACTATAAATAGTGAATGCATTTTTAAACTTAATTTTCCATGGTATTAAATTTGTAAGAAATATAAAAATATTACATAGACAATGAGTTTTTTCTTTAAGCAGCTCATGACTGTTTTAAAAAATGCTTTTAGTATCACAAGGTCTACAATGCAATCTCCTTAATAAGATCACTTGGTATCAATTTGCTCAAATGTGCACATGACCTTTCAAATAGAACTCTACCTCTAAATGCTGTGAACTGTCATCCATGTATCCATAACTTGGGATTAAATTTCATATACATTATTTGAGAAGTCTACATAATACCAGCATAATACTTAAAAAAAAACTGTTCTTCCAGATATGTCTTGATATACTATGTATAAAGTATATACATATATATTTTTTCAGTTGCAGTATTTAAAAATCCCTTTACAATTTGAAGTTTAGATAATGTCGCAAACTATTCAAAGGAATTAGTCTTTTCAGCAGCTGTTCTTCCATTTCCTCTGGCAGCATCAGGTGGCAGGGACAGGCAGTAACCAAATCCATTTAGTGTTAGGTGTGACTCTGAGAGAACATTGATGACCTTACTGAAATAGTTTGGTCTGACATTCCAAGCAATGATGAAATAAGGAAGCCATATAGCAGGTTGCACATACCACCCTCCCACCAAGCTTTGTTTAGTGTATGGCTTGACATTTTGGCTTGACAACTTACATGGAGGGTGAACAGCTCAGGAGAAAAAGTAGTGGCATTGGACAAATTTAGGGTAAAATTCTAGCTCATCACAACTACCCTGTAAACTCCCCAGAACTTTGTTTACTCATCTGAATCAAGAAAATACAAACAATACTAATTTCACAGGGTTGTTTGAGGATTAAAAAGTTGTAAACAACCTAGTTAGCATAAAAATAGAAGCTCAAGAAATGTTAGTTTCCTTTGTTCCATTGCCCTGGGAAACTCTGGCCTTTCTTCTTAGACTTTCACTTCATTTTCAATTTTATCATTCTTAGATTATTTACAGTCTAGTTAAGAGATGCAATTGATAGTTGTGTTCTGTGTTGTTAATGTAAGACCTGAGTGTACAGTTTTCCTGGCTGCTTGGTACATTTCACAGACTTTCTACAAGGTCATGCATAGTCCGTGGCATTGTGCAGAACATACAATCTGTTAACAATTTTATGTCCTTTCTGAGTTTTTTGTTTGTTTGTTTGTTTGTTTTGCTCTGGGGTGTTGTGTTGATGACCTAAAGATAATCTCATTAGAATTTTGTAGATTAAAAAAGAAGCCTCATAGCAGTAACAGATTGCATAAAATAGATTGAATAAGACTGGACTTTTAGTACAACCTACTTGATTAGTGAGAGTCTTGCTGGGGAGACCCGAGGTAGGGGACGCCTCCTCCTTGATTTTTGCCTTGCTTGTAGAAGAAGAATTCAGATGACAGACAACAGGTATAGTTGAAATGAGATAATAAGTTTATTTATGAAGTATACTTGAGAACAAAGCTGCAAGCAGGCACCCAGATAGTCTGAGTGTCCCATGTACAGTGGAAATGAGTTTGTAAGTTTGCTCATAGACTTGACCACAAAGCTACAAGCGGGTACCCAGCTAGCTAATTAGAGTGCCCTGACTGTTGGGATTTTAGGGGTTTTATGCTTGTAGCCAGCTTCTAGGTTCCCCCTTCTCCCATTTCCAGATCTTGAAATTAATAGACACTTTTGAAAGCTTTCCTCCCCTCCTCCTGTGCTGTCATGAGTTTTCTTGTGATGTTCAAACACCTGACAATCTTATTGGACCAGGCTCAGGACTGCTGAGTTAATTGGTGACACATGTCTCCTTCCTGTTTCTAGCCTCTTGTTCTAAGTTTTTTGTTAGATTTCAATGGGCGGGGCCCATTTTCATTTCCCCTCTGGCCATTCATTCCTAACTGCTGCCTAAGAAGAGGATAGATCAAGCAGAGCACCATAAACTCTGATGTGATCATACCATAATGGTCCTTTGTTCCTATTCCATAATGAGGTAGAAAGACCAGACTTATTACTCTTATTTAGACCAGACCTATTACACTAAGTGTCTATATAATACTTAGAGAACATCATCAATAAGTTACATGATTGACACTTTAATTAAGAGGACCACTGAAATGACAAAATAAAATATAGACATTGAAATAGTTTCCTTCCATCCTTCTTTTCTTCATTTTCTTTCCTTTCTTTTTTCTTTCTTTCTTTTTATCATTTTACAGAAAGGATAACAAGCTACCAGTTGCAATAAGATGAACTATTAGAGATTGAGAAGACTAATATTGCTGGACATGCAATCATGAAATTCCTCTAGTTTTAGCCAAGATTTAGAGAGCAGGACTGAGATAAGCCCAAGCACATTATGGCAATCTCTAAAATATGCCTAAAACGTGATGAAAAATTCATCTGAAGTTCAGCTATTCCATGTTATTCAGTTTGCTCTTCTTTTGTTGAATTAAAATTAACTCTAATAATTTTTATTAACCACTGGCTGTTGTATGACCCAATTTCAAGAATAATATTATTTTTCTTTCTGTTTGTCTAAACTTTTATCTCTATATAGGTAGAGAGCAGCAATTTTCAACCAGTGCGCTGCCAGAATTTTTAAAACGTGAAATACCTGACTATTTAGTCAGGGTCACTGACCCATTTCCCCTTAGATTGTCAAATTAAAAAAAAAATGACAACAACCAACACAACAGTAGCTATCCAGTGTGAATGAATCAAAACTATACCTATTTTTTGTCAGATCGGAAAAAAGATATTTTTTGGTGTGCTGCAGAATTTGAGTAACTATTTACATGTGCCATGAGATGAAACAGGTTGAAAATCACTGGTTTAGAGAGATGTCTGGAATAACATTCACCTAAAGTTAGCCATGGTTTTGTGAGTGCTAAAGGGGAGTAATTTTTTGCTTTATGTTTTGTGCTTTTTTTTAACTGCTTGAGTTTTAAAATGAGCATTTATCTTTTTAAAAAACCAAAGTTGTTACTCTTTTAAAAAATAAAATTGTCCAAAACAATGATTTTTCCAGTTATCCAGGTCCTGGTAAAAAATTATATAGTTAAGCAACTAAATATTAACAGGAAGCAAGTATAAATATTATAATTGACCAGGTGAACCAGCAAAATGTAAGATGTAATATATCAAAGCCAGAAATCAGTCAGAGTAGTCAAGCAAAGAAAAGAAATAAATATTAAGCTATAGTGAAGTAATAATAAACTGATTCTGCCCTTTCCTGTTCAATGAAACAATTATATAAAATGTTTATTTATAACACTTGGTTATCAGAGATTCTGTAGAGAAAATCAGCCAAGAGGAAAAAAAAAAAAAAAAAGATCCTACAGTGGCCTAAAATTATTTCCCTAGCCCTAGCTAGTCTTTGCACCACAAAAGGTGTCCCTGTTAGTGTTTTGTCTCAGCGTTTTTGAAGGATGATTTTACAGCAAAGAGGAGTTGGGTGGTATGAAAAACTTGTTACTGATCATTAGAGTCAACCTTTGACCAGAAAGTGGACAGACTTACTACAAACGAAATCTGCCAGTCGCCAAAATCAAAGTACTATTGTCTACACCTTTAGATTATGGCTACAAATACAGAGAATCATTATCTTCCCATACAGAATGTTCTCTGTGGCTTAAAAACCAACAGTAGAGAGAAAAAAACAGTAGATACCTCATTTTGCCGTGTATAATGTGTTCCCATGTATAATGCACATTCACATTTTTGGCCCGAACTTTCAGGGCACAAATCTTTCATTTTAATTTTTTAATTCAATTTTTTATTTACTTATAGTTAGAAACAAAACCGATTATCGTATTCCAGGGTATTATTTTGTATGTGGATATCGTTATTGCTTTCTAAAGTTACACTTTTAACGCATAAGCATAAATAAGAGAATTAAAAACATTTCTATAGATACAGAATTTGTACTACCCATGTGTAGTGCGTATCCTTATTTTTCCCTCAAACATTTATACAAAAGTTGTGCATTATACATGGCAAAATACTGTAATACTTAACAGTAGGGAAATGCACTTAGATAGTACATGCGCTAATTTGAGGTATCTATTTACAAAGTGATTGAAGAAACTTTAATGCTTCAATTGCTTAAAGTGATAGAAGTGCAGTAAACTCAAGATGTATGAAAATCAGCTGAAGACACTGATGACTTAAATCCAGGGAAGCTTACCTTTCTTTAAGTGAAAAGTGAAATCTGAAGTGTGGTGAAAATGTGGAGAAATGGGAACTTTTATATTCTTCTACAGGGAGTATGAATTGGTGCACCCACTTTGGAAAACCATTTGACAGATCTCCTAAAGCTGAATATATACATACCCTATGACCCAGCCATTCTACTACTAGGTATATACTTAACAGAAATGCATGTGTATGGGCAGCAAAAGACATATTTGAGAATGTTTACAACAGCACTTTTTCTAATCGACACAAAATATAAATGACCCAAATGCCCATCAACAGTAGAATGGATAAATTACAGAATGATCACACAATGGAATACTGGACAGCAATGAAGATGAACTAACTACAACTCTTCAACAATGTGGATGAATTTTATAAACATAATGTTGATCAAAAGAAGCCAGATGCAATGTAGTACATACTTGTATGAGTCCATTTGTATAAATTATAAAAACAGGCAAAACAAATCTGTGATGTTAGAAGTCAAGACAGTAGTTACCCTTGGGATTAAAATTGTGAAAGGGGCACAAGAGAGATTGCTGGGGCCTGGTGATGGTCTCTTTCTTGCTCTGGGTGCTGGTTAAATGGTCAATGTAAGAAATGCCCAAACCTGTAGAGAATTTTTATTAGTTTATTTGAGTCAAACTGGTAGCATATGCCAGGGAACAAGATCTCAAATGCTCCAGAGAATAACAGTTTTGCAGCTTCTTCTATGCATTTGAAATTAAGGAGGGAAAGTATATGAAAGTGAGAGAAAGCAAGGCAGGGATTGGATGACAGGGTAGTTAATAAGGTTATGTGCTCTCTTGAGGGTTAACACCCCCTTTGAGGGGCATTACTTCTGACATCTCAAAGGTATGTTAACCTAGACGCACAAAACGGACAAAACTGGCTTAAAACTGTTCACTAAAGAAGTTTTAGGCCTGGGGTGTGACTACCTACCATGACCTGCCTAGTTAGGAATTTATGATCAGATCACCTTGTTAGGTTACCTTCTGTAGAACCCACTCCCTCCAACCCATTTTTTTTTGTCCACAGATGTGTGTGTACAATTTGTGAAGATTTAATGAGTTGTATACCCAAGATGCATGTACTATTGTATTTATCTGGTTTACTTCAATAAAAAGCATGTAATACAATCATCTTTATGAATCAGGCTGAAAAGCGTTTTCACCAGAAATATTGAGATTCATAGAGTTTTTCAAAGTCAGAGGCAAGGTAGGTAATGCAAATAAGTAGAGCAAGCCAGGTGCATTCTCATGGGGTCTGGTGTTGGCATGTGGTAAAATTATAGAACCTCTAAGAAGTGGTTCTCAAGAGTGTGTCCAACATCAGAAACTAGGTAGAAATTCAAATCATCAGTCCCCTACCCAGATCTACTGAATCAAAAACTTTGGAGGTGGAACCCAGTAATCCAGGTTTTAACAAGCTCTTCAACTTTAACAAGCTTGACTTGGATGCATGCTCATGTATGAGAATCACTCATCTAGATGTCTTCTAATTCAAAACATTAAAAAAAAATCATATGGCCTTAACTAAAAACCATCTAGTCAGATTTGGCCACAGGTCACCAATTTGCAACTCATGATAAGAATCAAATGAAAGAAAAAGTTGTGTAATTACATCAATTCTGTATTTCCCTTTTCTAAAATAAAGAAAAATAGTATGTGGTAATGCTTGCACCTCAGTTTTATCCTCCCAAGGATTCAGGTATATCTGGGCATGCCTGGAATCTGGTGCGGGTCAGCCTTCTGGAATTCTATTTATAAAACAATGCTCATTGCCCACAGGAAAGCACTAATCCCAATGGAAGAAAAACTCAAGGTACAGAGGTTGCATTGGAGCAGTAGAGGAAGTTGAACATGTCTGAGTACATCATGGTGTCTGACACTCAGAGTGTTTGCAGCCCAGCCTGAAAGACTCATTCATTCTTTCAACAAATAGCTATTGAACACCAACCTAGTCTGTCCCCAAGCCCTGTGACTTCAGGGCAGCTCTATATAAGACCTAGTAAAAGCTTAAAAGCTAAAGGACTTTTTTTCCCTAATTCTTAGGTCATGGAGAGTGCAGCTTTTCTGTGGCATGAATATTGGTGCCAGGGGCAGCAGTATTAATGCCAGGATGCTTTATACTTCTGACACACTTGAAGTTGGACTTTAGGCCTTGGTGACCTGCTTGCACACATCAGCAGCTGCAACAGTGGTAGCAATGCCTTTGTTGGGCAGTGGTGACTTGGCTTGGAACATTGGCAGTACTGTTTATATTAGACAAGGAGATTATACATTTGGCAGCAGATGGAACTGTTCTTGGAGCACACCTGAGACATCCCTGAGCTCCCTGATGTAGTGGAAGTAGAGGATGAAACCTCTAGCAAAAGTAAGGAAACACAATTTTGGAGCTATGGTTGTTACTCTGTGTAACATATATTACAAATAGAAGAACATTGACTCCTTAAGGGAATCTATATATATTTTTTTGGTTTTGGCAACATTTAAAGAAGCAACATGTTGCTTCTTGTGATAAGGTTCAGGTTTTGTGCCTGCCATGCACATGATAGACTCAAAGATCAAATCTCAAACATTTGGTTTCCTTTTTTAAAATAAAAAGAAGCAAGATTTTCATTATAGGTTTTGGGACACAAAGTTTTAAAAATTCACAGCACACATTCCTGCTTTATTTTCCTCTCTCAAAACATCTCTATAAAATGAAACAACATTGTTGATGAGCTGTTCTTTGGCACAGGCAAGCAAATTACTGCATGTTGCAAAGGAAAAAGAACTTTGGAAGCAGCCACTCCTTTTCTGACAGAATTTTGAAAGATTGATGCTGCTTTCCTTCATTTCTGCAATGCCTGTTGGCTGCAGATCTTCAGTTACTTCCTGAAATCCCAAATTGAATTCTATTAAAAACATATTTGTTGTTCTTCCCAAAACAACAAATATGGGAGTTGGGGAGTTTGAAGATCACAAGTCTCTGTAAGACCTAAGGAATTCCCCTAAGTAACCAGCATTTCCCCCTAAGAGTCAAGTAGTTGCTTAACTGCACGTAACTCAGTGTTTTATATAACCAATGAGCAAGGTGTGTGGTATGTCAGTAGTCCAACCAAATAGCAATGCCTTGCAGCTTTCCAATTTTATGGTGGAGACACTTTTCTTTTCTTGATAGTTGTTTCTTGGAAACCAACTTTTCAAGCCCAAGCAAATTGAGTCACTTAATTTTGCTATCTCAGTTCTAACCAACCCAGACTATCCACAGTGGAATGTGGGTTGTGATGTAGGGGCAGAGATTTGAGTTCTAACCAGGCATGCTTGTCTGTATAAGTCAGCTTCCACCATAGGGCTCAGTTTCACTGTTAGTAAAATTGGAAGTGGGGCAAACTGGCCCAAAGTTCTGTCATGAACCTGGAGTTCTGAGGGGAGAGGCCTGAATTCTTTAACCTGTAGACTATGAGAACTCTCCCTGATGAGTCCTAGTGATTAAATATTTGAAAGAGAAAAAAATCACCTTGAGAGGACTCTCAGAGGCTACTGATATTATAGATTCCTTCTTTATAGAGAGTTGAGGTAATTTTCTGTGTACCTTTGGGTACAAGTGACTGATATTGTTACCAGTCAATCAAAGGTTTATTTCTATATTTCCTTAATAGAATTTAGTGTCCTTGAATACAAATTTATAACAAGAATATGAAACATTTATTGAATTCTGTTTTAGTCCTGGCCAGGTAACTCTGTTGGTTAGAGCATCATCCCTATATGCCAAGGTTGCATGTTCTATCCCTGGTCAGGACACATTCAAGAATCAACCAAGGATTACATAAGTAAGTAGAATAATAAATCAATGTCTTTCTCCCTCTCTCCCTCTCCCTCTCTCTCTCTCTCTCCCCCTCTTTCCTCTCTTTCTCTAAATTTAATTTAAAGAAAAATAATTTGATTTTCTTAATGTTTCTTTCATCCATGATGAAATGTTTCTTTTCCTTCAGACTCTCATCTGTCCTATACCCCCCAACCTTTTTTATATATGGTTTCATACTTGGTTTATCAAATTAATCCTAAGTGTGACTCTTTTCACATTACTTTCCTGCTCAAAAACCTTAACAGTTCTCTGTTTACCACAATATAAAATACAAACTCCTCATGGCATACAAGGTCCTGTGCCATCTAAACCAACCCAGCTACCCATCCTGTGGCCAGAAATGTTCTTGTTCTTTGCCTTTCTCCTGCTGGTTCTTGACTCTTATTTCTACCTGTTCAAATTCTACCTATTCTAAAGTTTAGGGCCAGGATTTTGCTCCCAGCTTTTCTTGGTCTCCCTCAGGTACAGATGACCTATCTTCTCTGAACTTCTGTGCCAACTTAGCTTCATCTCTCTAGTAGCAGTTATCACTTTCTACTCTATGTTATAGATATTTATGTTCATATCTTGTATTCCTTACTAGATAATCAGTTTTATGAAGTCAGAAGAAATATCTGTTCCATACTGGTACCTCACAAACTACCTGGCACATAGTAGATGCTCCACAAATGTTTGTTCAATGAATAAACGATATTAGAGTTGCCATGGAAATTGGAGTTTATCCCAACTCCTCTAACTGAATTAGAATGACTCAAAGGACATTTTTTTTTTAATTGAGAAATTTCTCCATTTATCATCTATCATCTATCTATATACCTATCGATATCAGCTTATGTCTTACTTTAATAAAGGAAATTTAAAAAAAAGAAAAATAAAAAAGGTACAATAACTTAAACTACATGTTTAGCAAGTAATTAGTATCTAGTTCCCTTCCTTCAAGCATTGTGCTGTAGTCAGCTTTCATGGTTTAGGTCCACATGAGTTTGTGTACTGTGATGCTCAAATATTTGTTAAAGCTTATGTAACTCTGAGAAAGATCAACATTAACTCTGTAGATGGTACATACAAGTTTTAATCCAGTGAGATGAAGCTACATGTGGGGCATTGAGAAAAGTCATGACCTTGTTTTCAGGGGGTGGAGACAACTAAGAGTAACTACTCAATGGAACCATTAAAAGCAATGAAGTACTGATACATGCAACAATGTGGATGAACCTTGGAAACGTTATAAGTGAAAGAAGCCAGACTCAAAAGACCTCATATTGTGTGAGTTCATTCACATGAAACTTCTAGAACGGGCAATTCTAGAGAGACAGAAAGTCAATTCTAGGTTGGCAGCTGCTGGGGGAAGGGGGAAGTGGAATGAAAGTTTCTTTTTGAGGTGCTGTGGAGGAGAGACTGTTGCATGACATGCCCCCTGTCTTTACCATTAGCTGGCCCTGAGCCAGAATAGAAATTGCTTTCCACAAAGCCGTCTTAGAGACTGTCTAATCATAACTGATATTCATTCTGACATATTCATTGCCTCCTGCTATGTGCTGGTTCCTGGAACAGGTTGTTGGCCTGACCTGGTCAAGCATGTAAAGTGATTTCTGTATTTGGTAGCATTCATGTACTAGTACTCCGAGTACCCTGCAACCCCCCATTACCACTTACGCTGTATAATTCTCTGGTCCCTGCCAAGTGGTGCCAGGGTCCACTGCATCTTTCAGCCACCCAAGATATACCTCACATGTAAGTTTCCCTTAAGAAACTCTACTAATTACCAGATGGGAGTAGCCAACCTCTTTCTTCAGTCTTTCCCTGCCTTCCATTTATGGAAGTAGATTTTCAGTCTTGGGGCTTTTCCCTGGGCCTGTGTGTACTAACAGGTAATGAAAATGGGATAAGATAGTGGTTTTAGTTCCACAACTTTGTGAATATACTAAAAACCACTAAATGGTATACTTTAAAGGGGTGAATATTATGGTATGTGAATATGTCTCAATTAAAAAAATACCAGTTGAAGATTCTGCACAACAAGGAAGTTTTCCAGAGGATTTTTTCAGCCAACGCTGAAAAAGAAATATATGGTAATCATTGATAAGCATAACCTTAATGGTCATGGTGTTTTATGGTAACGGAGCAAAGATCTGCTAAATGATTCTTCCCTCTTTGTCTGGGCTATATATAAAAGCCCACAGCTGCTATGTTCTAGTGAAATAAAACCTTTTATTTGAGTGTTGGCTTGTAATTTTTCAAGCATTTTTATCCTCATTAACTTATTTGATTCTTATGTTTTATTTCCAACATACTTATATTTTATACCTACTTATAATTGTTCATCCATCATGAAAATGGAAAAATTCTATTTCTTATAAATGAAGTATATTTCTATTGGGTTACTTTACTGACTCTTTATTTGTTTCTTTTTCTCATTTCTAAAATATTTTACTCATATATGTTCAGTTCTCCTGACTTCATGTTTCTGCTTTTTGAGTCTTTATTTTCAAGATGGTGATTTATTCTTCATCTTTCCCTCTTCTTCTGATTAAGATCCATAAGTTTTTCACTGAAACTGTAATTCACTTCATCCTTTCCCCTACTCTTGGCTCTCAGTGACTCTGCAATATTTAGTTATGCAATGGTAGTTGCTGCACTATGTTGGACATTTTTATTGTAGAATCATTGTTAAAACATTGTGTAAAACTTTTCTTTTTATATTATATTTAATATAAACTATTTCTATTCATTATTTTATTTCCTATAGCTTTGTATGAATTTTAATACACATATTTAATACTCATTATTTATTCTTTTATAAGTATACATCTCCTTTAAGAGTTCTTGGATAATTTCTTATCATACCATTTAGGTCTTCAATTCTTTACCTTCCGTTGATGATCCTTCATCATATCTTCTGGAAAGATATCTCTTTTATATTTACAATCATCACTCGTTAGCATGATTTTCTGTTTCATCTTGGGCAAATGGAATTTGAAGTTGGTCTCCAATGGTTGCATTTTCTCCCCTTTCAGAATGTATGCCTATTCTATACTTTACCTATTCAGTGCTATTGTATTCCTCTTTATGTCCCATTTTTTTATTGGTATCTATACCTGCTCATCTTGCTCATTCTTAATTTTTTAAGTGGTCATGTTCCTTTCATGGCCAAATAATGCCATTATAGCTATAATTGTATAACATCCCCTTTCATAGCTTCCACCTATGTTTCTTGGATTTGGCCTACACTTTCTGGAGAGAGGATCTACATGCTATGATGCCAAAAAGGTCTATAGTCACATGAAGCCTTAACTAGGTCCCTTTACTCCTCATGTTTTCTTGGACAGAAGGATTAAGTTCATGTGCCCATGTAACATCCTCACCTATTTCAGCAGTTTACCTGGCACTTTTCTGCTCTTCATAGTCTCAAAGAGCAAGTCATCATGGTCTATACACAAGGCTTTTCTGTATCTAAACAGAACAAAGAGTCTCCCTATTACCTTCCTTTGGTATCTTAACACTTCTCTCTCTAGTCCCCTTTCTTTCACTTATGTATACCATCTGATTACATGTCTGAATTCTTCATTAAACTGCAAGCTCTTTTGAAGGAAAATAAACAGATTGTATTCACTTTTTGCTACTGTCCACAATCCCTCTCCCACCATCACTGTATCCAACACACAACATAGTACATTATATATTATAATGTTTCTGCAGAATTTGCTAAATAAGATTTTAAAAATATTTTGTTTGTCTTAAGTTCTTCAGTTAGCCATTTCTCACTTCTTGCCATACCACTGGAACTTTTGTCTTACTTTACTCTCTTTTGCCAGTTTTTCTAACAGCGTTTCTGCAAAACTGAATTACCATGGGTACAGGTTGCTTTTTGGGTTGATAAAAATGCTTTGGAACAAGTTAGAGGTGGTGGCTGCTTAACATAGTGAATGTACTAAATGTAACTGAATTGTACATTTTAAAAGTTAGTGGTTAATATATGGTTTGTGAATTTTACCTCAATTTTTAAAACTGTATTGCTATGAGTTAGTAATGCAAAGAACCCCCATTTTGTAACCAGTCTTAGTGCCGCTAACACTTCTTTTCATGGACTTGGTTATTTCATCTTTCTCCCACATGCCATTAAAAACACAGCCAAATGTTGGTCCAGGTAAATGTCTAAAGGTGTATGGAACTCATCAGTGACACCATCAACATTAGGTCATAATTTAATTTTTAACTCTAATTCCTACCAGTAAGTCATTCTCTCATTTTCATTCTCTTTTTGGCCTTTTAATGATACTCTCCTTTTAGGGTCCATTCTTTCTCTTCCCTTTTCTCAATAGCTTTTCTTGCTCTAGAATCAATTCCATGAAGAATTTTTCCTTACCACAGTAGGTCATCTGTCTTCTGGAGACTTTCTAAAGAAGAGAGTACTTCCAGAAGGCTCCAATTTTTATGGGATTACTTGTTCCTGATACTGATTTGATGATTCCTAAACCTTTTTTTTTTTTTTTTTTGAATAAAAAATCTGGAAACAGAAAGGAGAAAATTCTCCTCCCTATGGATTTTTGAAGTCAGGCAGTTTTAGTTCAGATCCTGGTTCTGTCATGTACTAATTGTGTAATCTTAGGTCAGTGATTTGGACAAGTCATTTTCCTGTGAAAACTGTGGAGACAATACTTCCTACTGTCCTTGTGAAGATTGAATACAATAATGCATATAAATGTCCCTTGGGGGGACACACATGTATGTGCCTGGGTGTCTATGTGCACACTTGCTCTTTTTCTAGTTCTCCCCAGCCTCAGAAATTACTCCACCTTCTTCATGACAAAAACTGAGTTAAAATTGCTTCTTTTGCTCCCTGCCTAGGAGTATGGCTATTTTTCCCATTCCCTCTATACATAAACAAACAAACAAACAAACAAACAAACAAAGCACCCAGGTGAAAAAAGTGAACATGGACCATATTTGATGAGTTTCAGTATTATAAGAAAATAACACGGGAGTAAGTATCAGACACAGGAAGAGAAGCAAAATCAACCTCTCTTTGACAAAACTTGTCATTCCTCTTTGTGATCTTTATTTTTTGATAGCAATTTTTTAATTGTATAAAATGTCATTGGAAACCTAAATATTGTGCAGAAATTTGGTTATAACTGCTCTGTTCCTTTAATCTAGGGGAGGGGGAGGAAAAGTCTTGAGCTATAGATGAAAGATATTCTGCATGTTAAATAAGAAAATAGGAATTTGATTGTATAATATTTCTGATTTGTTTTTAAAATAACAGAGGCAGCAAGGTTCATGGACAGAGCTCTGGATTGGAGATCAGGAGATGCAGGTCCTGACCCTGCCACTGAGTGACCTTGGACAGTCCACTTCTCCTAGCTAGGTCTATTTATTCACCTGAAAAATATACACTGCATCATCCCCCACCTCTTTTAACTCAAGTATTGCTTTCCACAAAATAGCTCTGTTCATCAGGAACTTAAAATATATCTTATCATTTTGCGGGGTATGTTAAGAAATGGTTTTAGGTTAAAAATTTTTGTCAGTATTTTATTAGAAATATATTAAAATAATTTTAGTAAAACCATTAACATATGAGGTCTGTCCAGAAAGTATCAAGCCATATAATATGAAAAATAGAGACAGTTATTGAAGAATATACAAGAAACATTGCACATAGGACAATGATGTCTCAGTCCCCTTCAAAGTGGGCACCTTGAGACTTCACACAGTTCTCTCAATCACCATTAACTGCCCTGTTGTATTTTCCTGAATCTCATCGACAGTCTGAAATCTCCTTCCTTTCAAAGGTGATTTTAGTTTTGGGAAAAGGCAGAAGTTGCAGGGCACCAAATCTGGGCTGTAGCAGGGCTGAGTCACCTGGGTGGTTTGATGTTTTGCTGAAAAATTCTGTATGAGATATGAGTGGGTACACTGAGGTGATGAAGCTGCCAATTACCAGTTGTCCATAGCTGTGGCCTTCTAAATTATCCGAATAGTTTCTGGAGAGGAATGTTCAAGCTTAGCACAAAATTTGATGTGGATTCTTTGCTCTACTTGCTCAGTCATTTTGAATGCAACAGCCACACAGTACACATGCTCACTCAATGGCAACTACTGCCCCCACTGACTAGTACAGTGAAGTCCTCATTGCTCATGTATGTGCATTCCAGTCCACTCTTCTTGGCTGCCAGGCTACATCAATGTCGTGCAAACCATTCTCATTATATTGACAATGGCTGAACTTTTACTGGACAGACCTCCTATAATCAGTATCCTGCATTTCCTGTTGTGACAACATTGGGTTAGAAAACACCAAGTTGTATTATCACCATGTCAATGTTTCATTTAGAGCATATTTTTCAAAGACAAATTTTATTTAGTAAAATATGGCACTATAATTGATTGGTTGAGTTTTACTTTGACCCTGATATTGCAGGGAATATCATTAATCTGGATAATATGGAGTGGACTCTTTGGGGATATAATTAAGTCTTGTTCAAAAACCATGTAATGCATACCAGTGTATATTCTACAAAATATGGATTAAGATCTTTTTGTAGAAATATGTAATTCTTGGTACTGGTTCCAAATAGAAATTAGATGAATAGTTAGATGGAAAGTAAGTTTATTGTAAGTTGTAAAGTATTTTTAGTTTGTGTTCATGAAACTGTCATATACATGCCCTGACATGATGGAGTATACCTGGAAACCTGAGCAGAAGTCCAACCAAGCTTGCAAGTCCTGGACACCAGGTGAGAGTTAGAGGAAAGCTGGAATTAACTGGAATTCACAGGTCTATCAAATACCTATGAGCAAGCCACCTGTGACCTGATCGGCTTAGTACAGAGCTGATTTAAATAAACAGCCAGGATGCCTCCCCTCATGATACTCCTCTGAAGTGGGCAGATAGGGAACATTCATTGACATTTTATAGATTTGCAATAAATAAATCAAAGAATTGAGTATCAGCTCCATTTATGCAGTCATGCCCATGTATCTTGACTCATGTATCTGAATCAGTGTTTGAATTAGAAAAGCAGGGATTGTCAGTGTAGAGTCTCTCTTTCGTAGATAAGCCTGTTTAAAAAACAAACAAAAGAACTGTTTGCTTCAGGGCTTTCTCTTCAAATGCCCCTAATACCACCTGAAATGTCAGATGAGATATTACTTCACTCTTGACATTTCAGGCTCTAAGTTAATGACTGCCAGGTGTGGCAGCATGCTCAGAGAACTGTTAACTGTTTATAAGTAGGAAGATTTCAGATTACCTTATGCTTTAAAATGCATAAGGCAATTGAGATGTCCCATTTTTTGGCATTCATTTCAGGGCGTTGTGTTAATATTTAGTGGGGGGGGGTTTGTTATGATTATTTGTCCTCGTATTGTTTAACTGCTCTGTAAATGATCACCATCCCTAGCAGCAGTTAAAGAACAGTAGAGCACATACATTCTGAGATCTCAGAAAGGTTATGTTCAAGAGCTCAGTTTTTATTTTTTCAGAAACAACTTCAAAGAAAAGAGACACATTGGGTCTTTTCGTGCCACCACCAAGATGGCGGCGCCCATGTTGCAGTGCGTTTCCCAGGCCGGTGGTTTTGTACCCCAGGCCCATTGGAAGTCTTGCCCGTGGGACTACATGAGGCTCCTCGGATGATAAGGGGTTGCTGGCAGTGCAGAAGGCTCCGGGTCTCTTCAAGTTCTTCCCCAAGAAAGGTACGAAGATAGAACTTTCAGAGCTCTTCGACCATGGCAACTTTCCCCACACCATTTACTGCGGTTTTGACTCCATGGCGGAGTCACTTCCCGTGGGGCACCTGCTGGCGCTGCAGGCCCCGTTTCACTTCCAGCAAGCCGGCCACAATGTGATCTCGCTAATGGAAAACGCCACAGCGCTCCTAGGAGCCCCTAGCGGCTGCACCAAGGAGCGCGAGGCACTAGAAGCAGTGTGTGAGAAGCAGCGCACACGTCCTACATCAAGGGCTACAGACTCTGGCAGCTAATCACCAGCCCCTCTTCACTAATGGGCGTACCTGGGGATGCTCACTAATTAGCTTCTCAATGCTGGGCAACTCATCCTAGTACCAGGAACAGCCCCTGGTAGAATGTCTAGTGGCGATGGGCGGCCACTTCCGCATGGGCACACTGCTGAGCCGGCTGAGCATCCAGACATGGATCTAGAGCCCAGAGAACATGAGCTTGTGTGAGTTCTTATACCAGGTGCTCCAAGCCTATGATTTCTCCTACCCGGTCCAGCATTATGGATGCTGGGTCCAGTTGGGTGGATCTGATCAGCTGGGCAATATCATCCCGGGATACGACTGCATCAACAAGTTGCCTGGAGAATACGTATTTGGAATCACTCTTCTTCTAATTACAAGTACAGTTGGAGCAAAACTGGGAAAGTCTGCTGGCATTGCTGTTTGGCTAAACAGAGATAAGATATCTCCATTTGAATTGTATCAGTTCTTTGTCGGGCAGCGAGATGATTCAGTAGAAAGATACTTGAAACTCTTTTTCTGCCCGTCCCAGAGACTGACCACATAACACAGCTGCATGTCCTTTTGAGGATCAAGCCAAAGAAGCGGGGTCCTCAAAAACTACTGGCTGCAGAAGTCACAAAGCTCGTTCATGGACAAGAAGGCCTGGATTCTGCTAAAAGGTGTACACAAGCCTTTATCACAACAGCATAGATGCACTGGAGGTCATGTCTGGTCAAGAGCTAAAAGAGTTGTTTAAAGAAGCTTCATTTCCTGAATTAGTTCTTGACCCTGGAACAAGTGTCCTAGATACAGGCCGCAAAGCAAATGCTGTTCCAGATGGTCTTCCTGGGGGTATTGGATGATAACAGAAGGTGGAGTAGGTATAAATCACAGACATGTAACCAAACCTGAGAGCATTTTAGTTGTTGGACAACATATTCTTAAGAATAGACTTTCATTACTTAAACTAGGAAAATGGAATTTCTACATTATAAAATGGCTTCAGCTATGATGTAAAATCCTTCTGTTGATTCAAACGGATCTGTCATTCATTCTCAAGACAGAAAAAAAGTTGGCTCCAGAACTTACACCTTCACTTATGCGAATCAAGAGACTGGAGTATACTCTTGGCCTCCCAGTGTGAGTAATTTCATTATTTACATAGCTTGGTGTAGGATAAATGGAGGTAGTCTGGCTCCCTCACCCAGATGTCCGGGCAACTAAGGGAAGCAGTTTCCCATAACGCTGAGGACGGGACCTGATAAGCAGTGTACTAAATAGCCTTGAGACTGGGTTCAATAAACTTTTCCCAAGGCCCTGAGTGGGCTCGAATGCGTAGTATGAAGCTCTGTTGCATAATATCTATTTGCATCCTGCTGGCTTTGTTTGTCTGTAGGAGGGGCTCCCTGCTGGGTGCCACGCAGGGGGATGGGTGACGTGCAGTGACATGTACAGGGGAACATGCAGCTTGCATTGTGCGTGATCGCCCACCCTTGAATAAAGGCATGTCAGACCTCCCAATGACTCGTGAATATTCTTCCATCTGTCCAAATCTTGTGAACCTGCCTGGCCTTGAATTGTTGCAACACAGTTGGTTAATAAGTTTGTGTAATGATAGCATATTTTATTTCCTGATCCTTAAACATTAAGGACTACCATCGAAAACTGATTTCTAGGGTTAATCTGTTTTAAAAATTATACTTCATGAAAAAAAGAGATGGAATTTTAATGTTGTTTTCTATCTAAGAAAAAATGAGGGAGTGTACGTGGAAATTTGACATAGCATATGGTAAGCCATGGCAGCTATTTCATTTTGGTTAAAATTTCACATGCTACAAAATTAGCTTGAGAATCTGCCTTGAGAATGGACTGAAAAGAAATTAAGGAAAATATATCCCAATTTTGGAATATTTTAACATAGGACTTTCTAGAAAAAGTAATGGCATAGATAATACAAAAGATTCAGAATAGCTGCACCCCCGCCCCCCCCACCAAAGTATATTAACTTCTGTTGATATGAGGAACGTCCAAACCTGTAGAGTTTATTTGAGCCAAACTGACAATATATGCCAGGGCACAAGATCTCAAATGCTCCAGACAATAACAGTTTTGCAGCTTCTTTTATGAACTTGAAATTAAGGAGGGAATGTAAGAAAGACTGAGAAAAGAAGGAGGGGATTGGATTACAGGATAATTAACAAGAATATGTGCTCTCTGATATTTCAAAGGTGTGTTAACCTAGATGCACAAGAACAATCGACAGAGTTGGCTTAAAACCTTACATAAAGAAGTTATAGGCCTGGGGCGTGACTACTTACCATGACCTGCCCAGTTAGGAATTTATAATCAGATCACCCTGTGACATTACTTTCCATAGAATCTCTTTTTTCATCCACACCTCCCACCCCACAGGCAACCATTAGTAATAGTTTGTTCGGTATCCAGATATTTTCTGTACATATATAAGTAGAGATAGATGATTTTATGCAAATATTAGTAGAATATACATAATACTTTACACCTTTTTCTTTTCACTTAGAAATATATCTTGAAGATCATTTTATATCAGCACATATAAGCCTATCTTTTAATGATGATTTCTAATTGAATTACATTGTGTTCTATGTAATATTAATTTTCTAGCATTTGATCCTATTGTGACCTAGTATGGTAAACTTTTATAAATATTCCATTGCCAATATGATCAGAAAGAATGTATACCGTCTACCTGCTGGAGTAGGCTCTCTCTTCACACTTGCACACATACCACATCTGTCAACCCTGTGCACACCTCTATAAATAGTCCATTCATTCCTTGTCTTTTGTTAAAACTTCCTGAGCATAATATCTTTTTCAACTGAATTTTCCATTCTTCTGATACTTTAGTCAGTTTTAGTTTTTTGAATTTCAAGGCTCAAGTACATATAAGTATGTGATTGATATCTCCTTAGTGAAATTGTTCCTTTTGTATGTAAATGTGTTTTGTTTAAGTAGCATTTTGCTAAACTAGTATTTTTTTAGTTTGCTTTTATCTCAGATATTTTTCTCTCCGTCTCTTATTTTTCAACCTTTTGATGTTGTTTCATTTTGAAATATTTCTCTTTAAGAAAGTTTATAATTTGATATTTTAAACCAATCTGATAGAAAGGTGAATTTTATCTATTCATATTTATTGTGAATACTGATATATTTGAACCTCTTTCTACCAGCTTACCTTGAGTTTTCTGTTTTCCTTCTTTTCTTGTTTAGTCATCAATTGTATTTTTTAATATATTTTATTGATTATACTATTACAGTTGTCCCTATTCCCCTCCCCCCCAGCTCTATTACTCTTCACCCTGCACCTCCCTTCCCACCAGCATCCCCCCGTTCCGCCCTTACTTCATGTCCATGGGTCATACATATAAGTTCTTTGTCTTCTACATTTCCAATACTATTCTTACCCTCCCCCTGTCTATCTTCTACCTACCACTTATGCTACTTATTTTCTGTACATTTTCCCCCTTTCTCCCTACCCAGTCTCCTGCTGATAACCCTCCACGTGCTCTCCATTTCTGTGATTCTGTTCCTGTTCTAATTGTTTGCTTAGTTCATTTTTGTTTTTGTTTTTGTTTTAGGTTTGGTTGTTAATAACTGTGAGCTTGTTGTCATTTTACTGTTCATATTTTTTATCTTCTTTTTCTTAGATAAGTCCCTTTAACATTTCATATAATAAGGGCTTGGTGATGATGAACTCCTTTAACTTGACCTTATCTGGGAAGCACTTTATCTGCCCTTCCATTCTAAATGATAGCTTTGCTGGATAGAGCAATCTTGGATGTAGGTCCTTGCCTTTCATGACTTGGAATACTTCTTTCCAGCTGCTTCTTGTCTGCAAGGTTTCTTTGGAGAAATCAGTTGATAGTCTGATGGGAACTCCTTTGTAGGTAACTGTCTCCTTTTTTCTTGCTGCTTTTAAGATTCTCTCCTTATCTTTCATCTTGGCTAATGTAATTATGATGTACCTTGATGTGTGCTTACTTGGGTCCAACTTCTTTGGAACTCTCTGAGTTTCCTGGACTTCCTGGAAGTCTATTTCCTTTGCTAGACTGGGGAAATTCTCCTTCATTATTTGTTCAAATAAGTTTTCTATTTATTACTCTTCCTCTTCTTCTTCTGGTACCCCTATGATTAGGATGTTGGAATGTTTAAAACTGTCCCACAGGTTCCTAAGCCTCTCCTCATTTTTTTGAATTCTTGTTTCTTCATTCTGTTCTGGTTGAATGTTTATTTTTTCCTTCTGCTCCAAACCATTGTTTTGAGTCCCAGTTTGCTTCCTGTCACTGTTGGTTCCCTGTACATTTTCCTTTATTTCACTTTTTGTAGCCTTCACTTTTTCCTCTAATTTGCCACCATATTCAACCATTTCTGTGAGCATCCTGATTACCAGTGTTTTGAACTCTGCATCTGACAGGTTGGCTATTTCTTCATCACTTTGTATTTTTTCTGGAGCTTTGATCTGTTCTTACATTTGGGA
This sequence comes from Glossophaga mutica, assembly GCA_039655065.1. NCBI lineage: Eukaryota > Metazoa > Chordata > Mammalia > Chiroptera > Phyllostomidae > Glossophaga > Glossophaga mutica. Next base: position 126,818,527 of record CM077308.1, read on the forward strand.
CATATTTTTTGTCTCAGCATGTCAGTTAAGTAATAAGGGGGGGGGTGGAGCCTTAGGTATTTGGCTAAGGGTGGGGCAACCCATGTCACTATTTGTGGCAATGTCTGTGAGGGAGGGTTCCAAGAGAGAGCAATGCTGCTTGCTTGGCTTTCAGTCATTGCCTCCACTACCCACAAGCAAATTGGGCTTTTCTGGTGCTGATTCCTGGGTGGGTGGGTTTGTGTACATTCTAGGACCCTGTAGGTCTCTCCAACAAACTCTCCTGTGAGTCTGGGAGATTCTCCTGCTGCCTCAACCCCCACAGGTGTTTTCAGTCAGAGTTCTTGAGGCTTTATTTCCCTGTGGGGGAACCCTGGGTTTTGTGGTCTGTCTCACTCTCCATTTGTTCCTCCTGGTTTATCTGCATGTAAATATGAGACCACCTGCTCCATCAGCCACCACCTCGCCCGCCCCAGTCCTTCAGCCGCCATCTTTCTGTGAGTTTTCTCCACCCCCAGCTTCCCGTCTCTGCCCCTCCTACCAGTCTGGATGAGTATTTCTTCTTTAATTCCTTGATTGTTGGACTTCCGTACAATTCAATTTTCTGGAAGTTCTGCTTGTTTTTTGTTTTTGAATTTGTTGTTGTCCTTCTTTTGGTTGTGGGTGGAGGTACAGTGCATCTACTTACACCTGCATCTTGGCCGGAAGTTTTATTTTTTATTCTTTAAGTTTTAATGTGCTTAACTATGATTTTCTCTAAAGTATGAAATTGTTTAATAGCTCTGTCTTCTCCCCTGATCAGAAATGGACCATAGCACATTTCTACTTCCCATTGAGTATCTATCCTCATATGCCTTAACATTATAGAGAATTTTAGTCCTACCTTTTTGGTATAAAAAGAGATTTATTCTTTGTAGTCAACAGTGAAAATGTATTCACCAAATATTTTATCAGTTCTCTGGTAGCAGCTCAGTGTCCTTGTCTTGTAGTGATGTGGGGATACCACAAAACTATTCTCTGAACAAGCTGGTCCTTATTGCAAGACCTTACTTGTTTCCTATGACCTTCTTACATAGGCAGCTTCATATAAGCTGTGACCTCAGACAGAAACCAGGGTGGCAACTTTATGGGTTTGTTTTCCTTTGGAAAAGCCTCATTTCTGACCTGGATTTCTGCCCTGGACCCTGCCCCAAATGCTAAAGAGCTCTGTCCACTTTGGACCTGGTGTGGCCATTTGTGTTTCTAGTACATTTCTGGAATGAGGAAACATTTAGCATATTTTAAAGTGAAACTGCATATTCAAAGTGTTCTCTTTTCATATTTTATGTATTATTGGCATGTATTGTTCCAGGGTGCCTCAAAGTACAAATTTATGGTGCTATTTTGACTGGAAATTGAATCCCAAAGTTTATATGGAGCACCTACAATGTATCTTTCAGTAAGTGTCAGAGAACACTGCAAAAATGTATTTTTCTTCTAAGGGCTTATAAGCTCCTAAGTGACATAAGGCTTAAATGCACACATGAAACAATTTTTAAAATACAAAACAGAGTAATATTCAAGTGTCAAAGTAGGTGATGTTTTCTGCAGGTGTAAAGGGAAGGTGATCCTCACAACAGTTGGCAAGGCTAGGAGGGCTGTTTTGTTGTTCTCAGTTTATCTAGAGAAGGAAGAAGATGATTATATAAGGTGGGACAAAAGTAGGTTGACAGTTGTTCATATGGGAAATAATACAATGAATTAATAAATAATAATACAAGAATAAACTCTGTGTTTTGTGTACTCACAACAGTAAACCTACATTGACCCCACCCTGTATGTGTGTTAAGTAACACCCAGGCTCGTGCGTACATCCAAACATATGAAAAAAACATTTTATTAAATTTTCTATACTTTAACCAGTCCTCCAAGGGAGCTCAAGAGAATATCTGAGTATTCATCTTTCAAAAACATGATTCATTTTCTTTTAACTTTCTCTAATATATTTAAACAATTACTAGACCCTTCTCACCTGATAGGAATATCGTGAGTAGGAGCTACCCATAGTTAATACAATCATTTCAAAAACCAAAAACGAAGTGATTATTTCAGTCATGAATAATTGATTCAGACTGATATTTTCTCTTTTTTCAGGTGTTTCATAAATGGTTAGAGCAAAGTCAACCCCATTTGGTTCTTTCATCATACTATATAACAGAGTCTTTGGAAAAGGTTTCAGGTCTCTTTCTAATTATTGGGGTGACAGCAAAATTCCCACCCTGTCCTCTTTCCTATCCTAATCTGCATCCTCCCAGTTGTTGAACTAGTAGAATAAACTTCTCATCAGTTTGGGGGCAGTGGGCAGTAATCTGAATGAACTGGTCTGATTTGAAAGATTATAGATTCAGGTGTAGGGTTAGGGTGGCTATGGGGTCATGTTGAATCTAGACCTCAACCAACTAGAAGTAATCACACTTTTCCCTGAACTCATCATTATCTCTAGCCCTCTGGTAGCATTTTTAAATATGAATACCCCAAATAAAACTTGGTCCTTCCAGCCTATGTATTCCTTGAGGAAAGAAGCCATGCCTGATTTGGTTTTGAATCCATCAAAAACAGTTGGAGTGTCATCCTATAGCCAAAAGGCTGTGGGTTCAATTCCTGGCAAGGGCACATACCTAGGTTATGGGTTTTATCCCTGGTCTGGGTGTGTGCAATCCCTTGTCTGACGAGGCAGCCAATTGATGCTTCTTTTTCACATTGATGTTTCTCTCTCTCTTCCTCTCTCTCTAAAACAAGTAAAAAAAAATACTTGGGTGAGGATAAAAAAACTTTAGCAGAACATTAAAGAGGCCTTTTAATAAATATCGTCTGGCTGTGTAAGGGTCAGATAAGCAGGTGTACATGTACTGACCCTGCCAAAACTTGTACTGCATTACTTCTTTTCTCTTCAGCCTAGTCTCTTTCTATCCATGCCACATATACTTCTTTTCTGCCTCTTGTAATAATAACAAATTATTGTAAATGGCATGGAGAGGTTATCTAACCTACCTGAGGACACACAGTTAATAAGACACCAAGCCAGGGTTTGAACCCAGGCAGTTTGACCCTAGATTCCATGTTTTGAACCACTTCTATAATCTGAATATTCTTGATATAGTATCAGATGCATAGGAGCTCAATAAACACCCATCTTTTTGCTGTTAGTCTTTGGCCCCATTTCCTTGTGAGAGGAACTGTAGCACTAGATTCACATCTAAATTACTTTAAACAAAAGGCTTATTCTTCTTCTGCTTACTGGTGGTCAACCCAGAAGTCCCTTAGAGAGGGTGGGCATGCCCAATGACCAGTGGAGAAATAGTCATAGGCACAGTCACAAAAACAATTAGTTCAAATTAGAATGAACATCTAAAGGGATCCTCATAAAAAATGTGAAGAATAACTGTTTTAATTCTATCACCATCAGTTGCTTTTGAGAAAAAGGGGGTGTGGCATTATTTTCCTGGGTAAGTCTTTTTATCTGGATACATTTTTTAATCGTATTAAAATACCAGACCATATTTCTGACTTCACCTCCAACCCCAGTACTTTCAGCAGAGAGTTATCAGTGCTAACAAAAAAGAGAAGAGGTAACAATAATCTAAAATGACAAATTACTCAGATATATATATATTTTTTTTTACTTTGGAATGCAATCAGAGACTCCACTCACTTGTTGCCAGCAGTCTTGGCCTAACTGATGAGAGTTTGCAGCTTCACCGGGTAGCAGAAAGGAACAGGCCATAGAAAATCCACTCAATAACTGAGGATTAAAAATGAATTCACATTATAGAAACATATATACTTAATTTTAATAACACTAATATTTTTCATCTGTGATTCTTATAACATGTTTAGCTATATACTAGATATTTTTATTTTCTTTAAATGTCTTTTGAGTGTAGTTGAATTCATTTAATAAATATCAAAAGCGTATTAGTGCTAGGCACTGTTCTTGGGCTTAGGACACATCAGAGAACAAAACAAAGATCCCAGCCCTCACGGACCTTATGTTCTAGCTGTAGAGTAACTATGCAGTATTGCTACTAGAACTCATAATGTAAATTTGTTAATTGAAGGCTTGGGTGTTTAATATGCAAGAGTAATATAAATTTTTAGCCCAGTTCCAAATTACCAGGCACTTTTCTTTCTCAAGAGTTCACTTAAGTAATACATGCAACAGTAAAAAATACATGCGACAATCCCAGGGTATAGAATGGCCCTGTCTGGGGACAATTTGAACCTGATCTTAGGAGACCCCGTCATTACCCCAGAAATCCTCAAGAAACTAAGTTAATCAAAATTGTGTTTCTAAATCTTCTTACTACTAGGGACTCTTTAATTTTTTACCCCATGTTTTAGAAAAATTTAATGCTTTAAATATATCCCACTCACTAAATAATAATAGATTTGATTTCCTCTGTATATACCATTTCTGCTACTTCTGTAGTAGGCACCAAACCCCTCGCCCCCAGCAACCAGGAGTGCACGAGGGATATAGACGTAAGGAACAGATTGGGCACAGGCTTGTTCCTGCTCCGTACCCTGACACTTATGTCCATCTGCCACCATAGGAGCCCATGTTTGGGGCTGTTACAGTGGTTGAGGGGTGGGAGGAGGCAGGGAGCCTGGAGAGATAGATGATAGTGTTAGAAGTCATTATGGTTTTTAAGGTACTCTTTCATAAGAACTATAGTATAATTGGTGTGTTAATTTCTTAGGACTGCCGTAGCAAATGACTATAAAGTTGGTGGCTTGAAACAACAGAAATGTATTCCCTTATAGTCTGGAGGCTAGAAGTCTGACATGAAGGTGTAGGCAGGACTGTGCTCCCTCCAAGGCTCCTGGGAAGAATTTTCCTTGCATTTTCCAGTGTCTGATTGCTCCAGATTTTGCTTGGCTTGTGGCTGCATAACTCCAGTCCCTGTCTGTGTCTTCACATGGCCTTTTTATACTCTCTGTCTGTGTTTTCTCCCCTGTTGTGTCTTATAAAGACACTTGTGATTTGATTTAGGGCCCATCCAACTAATCCAGGATGATGGCATCTCAATATCCTTAACTTAATTACATCTGCAGAGATTCTTTTTTCCAAGTAAAGTCACATTCACAGTATTAGGGGTTGTTACATGAACATATCTTTTAGAAAGCTACCATTCAACCCACTGCAACTGGGTAGACCAAAAAAAGCCATCAAAGCTAGAATCACAATATTAGGTAAAGGTTTTTTTAATTCTCCCCACTGTTCCCAAAGCCCATTCTTCGCTCTTATCAGAGATATCTGGCCATTGCTTCAGCTCCCAATTAAATGTTGCCACTGGACTTAAGCTCTGCTCTTGGCTTCAAGATCTGGTTCCTCGTTTTGGTTCTCATCTTGCCTTAACTCCTGGAGTAACTCTTGGTATGCTCTTGCATGAATGACTTCTACCTACTTTGCAGTCCGTCTATGATGCCACCTTCCATGCTCAGCATGGCTTGCTCCCCCATTGCCCAGTTTTGTTACCAATAGAACATATACATAGTGTTTCAGTTGGCCAAGTCCTTGTTGTATAAGGGCATAATGCAGTGACCTCCCAAGAGTTCTCCAAATATCCTAGGTGGAACAAGAAACCACTGCTTCCCTAGAGTTGTGCTTATAAAAATGTATAAACCCTGGATTAATGTGGAGCTATACTCCCCCATGGTGGTGGGAAGCAGATTCCACATTCTATGGCTTCCTTTTATACTGAATTTCTTTTCACTCAAAAGGATGGGTGCTGATTGCTTGGGACTTATCCTATCAAAAGTTACATTTCAGATGTGGATTGAGATAGACCCATCTTGTTTCTGTCCAAATTCTGCATTCCGTTTTTCTTGTTTATCTTTTGTTTTCTTAGTGTTCTTTATTCTCCCTTCAAAATGGACCGATTACAATTTTCCATTTGAAAATACATTTCATCATACTTTATTCCCTAATTTGTTTTTCCAAATGACTCAAATCTCAGTTGAGAATTTTGTTAGCAGCTCCAAAGTATGATGCTCTGTAACTCTTCTTGAAAGTGAAAAGTATAAGGAGCAAGCCTATCCTTTGGCCTGAGGTTCTTACACTAAAATCCTAAAACTAAGTAATCACATGATTTTGACTAACCTGCATGTTGACCTGTCCCTCATCAAAGAGGTGTCCAGAGATTTCATATGTCTGTCACCACTAAAATCTTTGAGCCGTAGAGACATATAAAAGCAAAAATGCAATTATTGTGAAAATTACTTGTTATTCAGATATTTAAGTTTATAGTCTGGCTTTGCATTATTGCCTTATAAAGCAATGTAAGTCTTTATAAGATATCTCATAACTAAGAAAGTGTGGAGATGTCAATTTGATCAAATTATCAAATTACTACCAGAATGAGATATAAAATATTTTTGCAGAGTAGTAATGTGAATATCATCACAATGTATTTATTATATTAACTGTACTTCCAAATTTGAGCAGCCTATCTAGTTCAGTAGACTGAGCACTACATTGGCATTTAATACTCCTACATTCTAACTTCAGTTTTACTACTGATTGGCTTTGTATAGTAAGTAAACCATTTATTTTTCTTTGCCTTTGGCTTTGTAAAATATATAAGGAGAAAAAGATTAAGGCATGGTCATTTGAGTCCATAATATTTAATTTGAGGAATTTTTGGCTGCAGGGCCAATTCTTGGCTGCAGGGCTAGTTTTTATTTTCTAATAAAGTACATGGAACAGTACATCCATAGCTTCTCCTTCTTGCTCCCAGGCCTCCCCTCAGTCCCACACTGTACACCTCAGTCTCTGCCAAACAAGGGCTTTTTTGTGGCCCTTAGAAAAATAGCAACAATTTTTAGAAACAAGCCTGTGAACAACTCAAATATATTGACATTTTTGCATTCTTTTTCAGGTAGTTTTTATGCTTCTTTTCTAAAGTTAGGTAGCCCAATCATATAGATGATTTCAGAGGATAACAAAGAGCTTTAAAATAGTGATGAGAATGCCACAAAGATGATCAAGTTAAGAACTAAGATTCTTTTACATAAAGAATGAAGAACTTATTCAGGGTGGGGATGAACTTTGTGCAGTCAGTTTCAATGGTTTGGAAGCTTATTTTATACATGATGACTTTGTTCCTTATCCCCTAAGATCAGGACAATAAGAAAATATTCATGAAGGAATTATGATAGATACAGGTAGAACAGTCTATTATGATACCAGTCTTGTAGATGCCTTTTCTCAAGAAGAAAAAAAGATCCTGCCCTGGATGGTATGGTTCAGTGGATTGAGTGCTGGCCTGCAAACCGAAGGGTCACCAGTTCAATTCCCAGTCAGGGCACATGTCTTGGTTGGGGGCCAGGTCCCCAGTTGGGAGTATACAAGAGGCAACCATACATTGATGTTTCTCTCTCTCTCTTTCTCACTCCCTTTACCTCTCTCTAAAAATAAATAAATAAAATCTTAAAAAAAAAAAAAAAAAGATCCTGATTTGTTGCAGCTTTCCCAGAGTCAGAAAACTGAACAGTCACTTCACAGGTCATTATATCTATCAGCTTCCTACAGTTTGAATACCTCCTGAAGAAATTTGTAACCTCCTTTAGTGTCTTCTTTCAGCCTCTTTTAATTCTTGCAGCAAGAACATGTTAATACTGCAGAGAAGCTCCTCTGTGCATTTAAGCTTACTTTCTCTTTCCTCTGGGAAGGCACAGCAGATGATCACCATACCATGTGACATCCTTTCAACACTGAATCCCTATACCATTGTCTTATTTTTCCCCCTTACCTTCATGGAGTCTATTTCCCAAAGCCTTAATTACTGGTACTTAATTGTTGCCCCTCGTATTTGATGGTGAATGACAATTCTGACACAGAGAAGTAGAGAATTCTTGACTTATTTTTGCACTAAAAATTTGAATGCAATGGAATGTATGAGCAGAAATAAGTCATTTTTCTTTTTTAGATCACCAATTGCAAGATTTCTTTTCATAAGAACAGGTATATCAATTTTTTGTTGGAAATACATTTTTAAAAAGCATGAAAAAATTTAATCTCAAACTCTATAGCTGTCAGAGAGATGAATGGCTCTTCTATTTGAAACAGCTGCCAAAAGTAAGAGGACCAGGTGTCATTTCTCTCCTTGGTGAACTACCAGGCTTCTCTTAATGAATCTGGCATGTCACATGTGGCCGAAGTAGCTTGTCATTGTCAGGAACTGGTGTAAACAGTTGTTTCTCTAACTATAGCTTATAATCATGTTGCCTAGGAATAAAGGATATTCTGAGTTGCATAGTACTTTGTGAAGACAATTGAATAAAGTGCTGTTTTACATTCATTTTAGAATTGTTTTTATTAAAGTGAAATTCAGATAACATAAAATTTAGTCATATTAAAGTGAACAATTCAGTGTCATTTCATATATTCACAATATTGTTCAACCACCATTCATATCAAGTTCCAAAATGTGTTTATTGCCCCATAAAAGATCTTATGCCTAACTACCTCCAGGCAGGCATCAGCCTGCTTTCTGTCTCTATGAATTTATCTATTCTTTATATTTCATGCAATATGCAACATTTCCTATCTGGCTTCTTCCATTGAACACTCATTTAAATTCCATTTATTTTCATGACTGAATAATGTTCTATTATATGTGTATGCTACAATTTGTTTATCCATTCATTCTTTTATAGGTTGTTTCTAACTTTTGGCTATTGTGAATACCACCACTATGGACATTCATGTACAAGCATTTGAGTACCTCTTTTCAATTCTTTTGGTTACATATAACTAGCAGTGAAATTGCTGGGACATGTAGTAATTCTGTGTTTAACCTTTTCAGGAACTGCCAAACATTTTCTGCATTTACTTCCTTTTTTAAAATATATTTTCTTGATTATGCTATTACAGTTGTACCATTTTTTTATCCCATTTATCCCCCTCCACCCTGCACTGCTCCACCCACATTCCCAGCCCTTAGTTCATGTCCATGGGTCATACATATAAGTTTTTGGCTTCTACATTTCCCATACTATGCTTAACCTCCCCCTGCTTGTTTTGTACCTATTATTTATGCTTCTTATTCCCTGTACCTTTCCCCCCATTCTCCACCCATCCCCTTCCCTGTTGATAACCCTCCATGTGACCTCTATTTCTGTGATTCTGTTCCTGTTCTAATTGTTTGCTTAGTTTGTTTCTGTTTCTGTTTGTTTTTAGGTTCAGTTGTTGATAGCTGTGAGTTTGTTGTCATTTTACTGTTCATATTTTTGATCATTTTCTTTTGCTTAGATAAGTCTTTTTAACATTTCATATAACAAGGGCTTGGTGATGATGAACCCCTTTAACTTGACCTTATCTGGGAAGCACTTTATCTGCCCTTCCATTCTAAGTGATAGCTTTGCTGGATAGAGTAATCTTGGATGTAGGTCCTTGCCTTTATGACTTTGAATACTTCTTTCCAGCCCCTTCTTGCCTGCAAGGTTTCTTTGGAGAAATCAGTTGATAGTCTGATGGGAACCCCTTTGTAGGTAACTGTCTCCTTTTTTCTTGCTGCTTTTCAGATTCTCTCCTTATCTTTCATCTTGGCTAATGTAATTATGATGTACCTTGGTGTGTGCTTACTTGGGTCCAAATTTTTTGGGACTCTCTGAGCTATGTGGACTTCCTGGAAGTCTATTTCCTTTGCCAGATTGGGGGTGTTCTCCTTCATTATTTGTTAAAATAAGTTTTCCATTTCTTGCTCTGCTTCATCTCCTTCTGGCACCCCTATGATTAGGATGTTGGAATGTTTAAAGTTGTCACAGAGGTTCCTAAGCCTCTTCTCATTTTATTTTGGAATTCTAGTTTCTTCATTCTGTTCTGGTTGAATATTTATTTCTTCCTTCTGCTCCAAATTGTTGATTTGAGTCCCAGTTTCCTTCCCTTCACTGTTGGTTCCCTGTATATTTTTCTTTATTTCACTTTGCATAGCCTTCACTTCTTCCTCTATTTTGTGACCATATTCAACCATTTCTGTGAGCATCCTGATTACCAATGTTTTGAACTCTGCATCTGATAGGTTGGATATCTCTTCATTGCTTAGCTCTATTTTTGGAGTTTTGATTTGTTCTTTCATTCGGACCATATTTCTTTGCCTCAGCATGTCTATTACATTGTAAAGTGTGGAGCCTTAGTTATTCGCCAAGGCAGGGCAACTCACATCATTGCATTGTGGCACTGTATGTGGGGTAGGGGTTGAAGAGGGAACAATGCTGCTTGCTTGTCTCTCCACTGACTTTTGGTCAGTTTCTCTGCTACCCACAAACAAATCAGGCCCTTCTGGTGCTGATTCCTGAGTGGGTGGGTTTGTGTACATTCTAGGGCTCTGTGGGTCTCTCCAACAAACTCTCCTGTGAGGCTGGGAGTTTCTCCTGCTGCCTCAAGCCCTACAGGTTTTTACAGGCTGAGGTTTCAAGGCTTTCTTTTCCCTTGCTGGAAAACTGATTTGCGTGGTCTGTCTCACTCCCCAGTTATTCCTCCCATCTGCACACAAATGCAGGACCATCTAGTTTGCCAGCTGCCACCTAGCTGCAAGTCCTCTTCACCCTGGCTCCCTGTCTCCACCCCTCCTACCAATCTGAATGAATGTTTCTTCTTTAGCTCCTTAGTTGTTAGACTTCCACAGAGTTCAATTATCTGGAAGCACTGGTTATTTTTTGTTTTTAAATTTATTGTTGTTCTTCTTTTGGTTGTGCAAGGAGGCAAAGTATATCTACTTATGCCTCCATCTTGACTGGAGTCTGCATTTACTTCTGAAAGGGAAAACCCACAGCATTAATGAAATGAACTTGTCTTAGCAGGACGAGCACAGCCCTCAGAATCTCTGAGGAGAATTCTCTGAAGAGTCAAAGGGCACATACCTGACGGACCTCTGCTCCTGGACAGACAGAACCAAAATACACTTGGGACAGCAAGAGTAACCACAATCTCCATAAAGTACCAGGGGAAGAAATCTCAAATCAGTCTCAAACTCCAGGTAAGTTTTTACAATGGTTTCTTTGAGATGCTTCAATCAATGCACATCAGTTGCCCTTTAGCCATGTTGCTACTATAATTAACCTCAACCCAATTAAGAGAGTTACTTTAGAAAAAGAAGTTGATTGTGATAAGGTTTATTCTGAGAAAAAAAATCTTAAAAACAGTCTAAGGTTGCCAGAAGTTAGGTTTGTGCCTCTTAGGTTAGGATCAACACTCTAATTCATGCAAATTAATTTGTTAATGTTTTTCCTAATTTTAACAAATTAATTACCATTGAATTGTCACATAGCAAGTCATTTCCCTATTTTCCTAAAAGCTGTTACTCTTTTATGGATAAATTGGTATAAGACTAATCTAATTTGCCTATTGTAGAAATGGACTGGACTTTTAAAGTACATGTCTTCATTCAGTTTTCTGAATGTCCCCACAGACATTTCCTTTTGTGGCATTGATGTTGAAGATATAGTGGGGCATTGAATGCTATACAGACCCCACCCATCTTATGGTGCCCATAAAAGGCAACATTATGCTGTCTGGACTCATGATTTAGGGAACAGTTTACCATCCTTGTAACCCCATGCTTGATCAAGCTGTGCTAATTGTGGTGTGCAATAGAATTCAATGATAATAGAGTTAAGATGGAATAAATTAGAAACATAAACATTACTCCTTCTTGGAAGTTTTGTTCAAGCCAATACTGTTAAGATAAGATGCCCAAACAGTGCACCCAGAAAATGAGCTCATCCATCGAGGATCTTGTAATGCATGTTGTAATTCAGAATTACCCCTCAGCACTACATAGCTATTACAGTCTGAGTGGCATAGCTGCCAGAGAATGGATCCTCAGAGAACCCTGGGTAGTTCGAGTCAGAGGAACAGCTCCTTGGCTGCCAATCCACTGTGCTATAATAGTTCAGCCCTGATCCCTGACATTATGCTTCCTGAGTCACGTGCTCTTGAAGGTTACTTCAAATTTGAGTAAAAAGGTCAAAAGAGGACAGGGAGGTAGGCAAGTATGGGCTCCACAGATGCACTCTTTGGTCAGATGGCATTGGAATAGATTAGGGAAAACAGACTACGTGAGACCTCCTTCCCTCATGTGGAAAAAGGCTGCTTCTTGAGGCAGGCTCACAAATTCCTGAGAAGGGAGTAATGATTATGTCTGTGGAGAAACAAAATGTCCCTGAAGTGGAATGTTTGAATCCAGTCATACATAATTGGTGAAGCAAACAGGACAGAGCTTGACACTTCAGGCTTCAACCCTATTCAGGAGGATTTGGTTCATAGTAGAATTTATGTTAAAACCTTAAGTCCCAATCTCTCCCAGGTTATCATCTTGAGATACTAAGCTAGTTAGACCTCTAAAGTTTGATTAACCCTTTCTAAGAATGGAAGAAATCATTCTTTGTATGAGTGCCAGTATTCCTTTTTCAGTAATTTATCTTAAGTTACTTTTCATACTTTTAAAAAGTCTTGAGAAGTGCATCTTAATGAGTTAATAACTCAGAACAGTATTTTTAGATGATGCTCACATGCACTGCTTACATAAACATAGCCCAGAGATAGTCAGGTGATGTCCTTTCAGCTGGCACACAGGTCCCTTCTTTCTTGCCAGAGTGGAGAGCAAGTTCTTGGTAAACATGCAAGGCTCATATGACTAATGAGCGTTGCTTTGGCCCCTAATGAGATTCTCAGTTTCATGAAGCCAAAATAGGAATTAGGGCACCACATCAACCTTGTGAAAGCTCCAAGAACTATTCCTGTCTCCAGTACGGGGAAAATGAATTGCAAGACCTCAATGAAAACAAAAATCCATTAATTTTGCCATACCCACCTAATCCTTTATTCTAATTGTAGCAGAAGTACCAAGGGAATTTTGTGGTTGAGTAGCCTGGTTTCTCCAGTATCAATCTCTAAAGGTCAGGATGTGTTTCAGTTTCTATCGGTAAGCGTACTATCAATCTACTAGACATAGAGTTTACTTGACCCTTTGGAAGCTATTTCTGTAACCCATCTAGTCCCAGCTTCCCAGTCTATGACTATAATGGAAAGTATCCTTCCATTTTATACCAAAATTATGACAACATTCTCTCCTACCAGCACACTTGCTAGAAGGTCACTTCTCTCAAAGGGCTCTGAACTATATATGAAACTTTATTTGTACTACCTTATAGATAAAATCCCAAAAGACAGCATTCCCATGAACCCTCTCTGGCCTTCTCAGTTTCCTGCTTTGACCTTCAGAAAAGTTCTGCTATCATGAGCTCAGTTCTCCCCATTGATGCCTGTGTTGCCCACCTTCAGTTTCAGGAAAGAACCATATGATCTCACTTATAAGAAGAATCTCATGAACAAAATAAACTAATGAGCAAAACAGAATCAGAGACATGGAAACATGGAACAGACTGGCAGCTGCCAGAGGAAAGTGGGGAGACAGGGAATGGTGGACAGAAGGGGAAGTGATTAGTCAAAGAACATGTGTGAATGACCCATGGCCATGGACAATGGTGTGGGGATTGACTGTGGGAGCAGGGGCTGAGCTGGGCACGGGAGGGCAAAGGGGGAAAATTGGGACAACTGTAATAGAATAAATAAGAATTTTAAAAAAGACAGAAGGAAAACCTGAAAACTTACAGAAATGGAAAGTTTTTCCCTTGGTCCAAAGACAACATCCTAATAATGCTTCCTGTTTTTTGTTGGGGCTGGAATTCAGATATTGTACACTGTCTTTTCGGCCTGGGGGTTCCTTACCCCAGGGACTCAAATGCTGTTTGTTTCCTTCTCTGAGCCTTTATTCTCTCTGTTGTGGTTCCTGACAAAAACAGAAGCTTGATGTTGCTGCTACCCTAGGGAGGGCTTACTACCAGCAATAGCCTGCTCAAAGCTTCTCCATACTTCAAAATCCAGGGACAAATGGATCCCTAATCCAGAGAGTGGTGGAAGCACCTCCTTCCATAGTCCATAGTTTCCATTTATTTCCTGCATGGGGATTATTCACTTTCCAGGATGACCAATGGTGGGAACATCCATTCTCTGAAAGAAAAAGCCTACATCCATTCAAACACTGAGCCCAGTAGGTGGCCTTTGGCTCCATAATGCAAGCTCAAAATGGTATAATGTTGGCCTATTTCACAAAATTAGTCTTTTTTATCCATGGTTACCATTTTATAATTATATTTTCTACCCCTACTATTTCTTAAGTATAAGGATCTTTAGGGACATTAAAATGTCTATTAGGTCCAGCGTGGGTCTGGAAACAGATGGCTTACTCCATGTAAGTAATTGAGGGAAGTGAATAAAGGCACTATTTGCAAGGTGTGGTTATTTACAAGGGTTTACAGAAATCAGTAAGGATGGCGCAGTATCTGGGGTTAGCAACATTGGGGAACTTTTACTCCCCATAAGTCTAAAGTGGGAAAGGAAGGATGTATTTCCCAGAACCCAGAGAGAGTGTGGAGAGAGCTATCTGACAAGATTAGTAGCCTTTAGTGGGTAGATTCGGCCAACTCTGCACACCCTGATAGAGAGGGATCTGGGGAGTAAATATCCCAACCTCGTGTTTTCCACCTTCCAGTCTCCTGTCACAGTGTCTCTCACCACCACATTTGCCAAAATCCAACTTTAGCCAGAGGGCAAGGGAGTTTGTTGATGCATTCCATATAGGTCAGCCTTCCAGAGCCAGAGCAGAGCAGAGAGGATAAAAATTAGATCCGAAGAGGTAAAACAAGGTACCCTATTGTGAAACTGAACAGCTTTAGCTTTTCTCTCTAAATTTATTTCTTATGGAATTTCCTCAAAAAACTAAAAATGGAACTGTCTTTTGATCCAGCAGTTCCACTGCTTGGAATGCACTGTAAGAATTTCAAAACACAAATCCAAAATAACTCATGCACCCCTATGTTTATAGCAGTGCTATTTACAATAGCCACGTGCTGGAAACAACCCAAGTGCTGATCAGTAAATAAGTGGATCAAAAAAGAGTGGTGCATTTACACATGGCATATTATGCAGCAGAAAGAAAGAAGGAACTCCCACCTTTCGTGACAGCATGGATGGAAATGGAGAATATTATGCTAAGTGAAATATGCCAGATGGTGAAAGACAAATACCATATGATCTCACCGATAAGAGGAACCTAATGAACAAAATAAACTAGTGAGCAGAATAGAACCAGAGGCATGGAAACAAGGAACAGACTGGCAGTGACCAGAGGGGAAGGTGGGGAAGGAGGGTAATGGTGGACAGAAGGGGAAGGAACTAGGCAAAGAACATGTTTGAATGACCCATGGGCATGGAAAATGGGGATGTTTGTGGGAGTGGGGGTGGGGTGGGCTAGGTAGAGGAGGGCAAAGGGGGGAAAGTTGGGACAACTGTAACAGAATAACAATACCATATTTAATAAAAATAGTTTTAAGAAATGTTCTAACGTTAGTGTAAGGATTCTATCAGTAAGGTCACCTGATCTTTACTGCTTCATTTTAAAAGCCTTAACCATATGCCCCCTAAGTCATTGCTTTCCCAAATTTAAGACCCCTAATCATTTTTGTTGGTCCCTACTCAGTAGCATTCTGTTCTTTCCAAACATTGTATCTATGTTTGCAATGGCTACTTTCAGGAACAGGACCAATCGGTGAGTCCCACCAAAAAAGCCATGACTCCTAGCAGCTTCCCATCCAAGATTCTCCTTCTGAATATCTCTCATGATTTCTTAAAGTTGCAGCAACTAAAAATGTATATTTTATTCTAGAGGCATGCAATTTAGCATAAGAATAAGAAATATGCTAATTCACTCATGAGCACTCAGAACAGTAAAGATAAGTAAGATTTAGGGAAATAGAAATTACAGCAGTATTGAGGACTTCCGGCCAAGATGGAGGCGTAGGTGGACACACTGTGCCTCCTCTCACAACCAAAATTAAGGACAACAAATATTTAGAAACAAGAAAACAACCAGAACTGATAGAAAATTGAACTGCACGGAAGTCCAACAACCATTCATCCAGACCGATAAGAGGGGCGGAGTTGCGGTAGGAAGGAGTGGAGGTGCGGACCCAGGAACGCAAGCAGCAGCGGCTGGCAGTTCCCAGGTGCACAGGTGGTGGCTGGCGGTCCTCAGGCAGCAGCTGGCGGACCCCGGGCACGGGGGGTAACTGTGCAGACCCAGTGAGGCCGCGCAAGGCGCTGGCTGACCAGGTGGTCCCACATTCGTGCACGCAGACGGTCCAGGCAGAGGGGAAGTGGTGGAAGGGACTGAATCCAGGAGAGAGCGGAGCAGGTGCCATTGTTCCCTCTCAGACCCCACCCCCACATAGAGCGTCACAAGCCAGCGACTGGGGTGCCCCGCCCTGAGGAACACCTAAGGCTCCACTCCTCACTACGTAATAGCCGAGACCAGACTAAAACCAAAACAAAACAAAACAAAAAAACCCACCAAAAATGGCTCAAACCGGAGGAAAAATGAAAACCCCGGAATCAATTCCTCTAAGCAATGAAGAGGTAGCCATCCTATCAGATGCACAGTTCAAAGCACTGGTCATCAAAATGCTCACAGAATTGGTTGATTTTCTCACAAATTATATGAAAAAATGCAGGCTACAATACGTGAAATGAAGGAAGACGCATGGGGAACCGATAGAGATGGAAGGAAAACTGGGACTCAAATCAATGGAGTGGATCAGAAGGAAGAAATTAACAACCAAACAGAAAACGAGGAAGAAACAAGAATTCAAAAAAATGAGGAGAGGCTTAGGAACCTCCGGGACATCATTAAACGTCCCAACATCCAAATTATAGGGGTCCCAGAAGGGGAAGAAGAAGAGCAACAAGTAGAAAACTTATTTGAACAAATAATCAAGGAGAACTTCCCCAATATTGCAAAGGAAATAGACTTCCAGGACATCCAGGAAGCTCAGAGAGTCCCAAAGAAGTTGGACCCAAGGAGGAACACACCAAGGCACATCGTAATTACATTAGCCAAGATTAAAATGAAGCAGAGAATTCTAGAAGCAGCAAGGGATAAGGGGACAGTCACCTACAAAGGAGTTCCCATCAGACTGTCAGCTGATTTCTCAAAAGAGACCTTCCAGGCAAGAAGGGGCTGGAAAGAAATATTTGAAATCTTGAAAGGCAGGGACATACATCCAAAATTGCTCTATCCAGCAAAGCTGTCATTTAGAATGGAAGGACAGATAAAGCGCTTCTCAGATAAGGTCAAGTTCAAGGAGTTCATCATCACCAAGCTCTTATTATATGAAATGTTAAAGGGACTTATCTAAGAAAAAGAAGATCAAAAATATGACAGTGAAAAGACAGCAAACTCACAGCTATTAAGAACCACACCTAAAACAAAAGCAAACTAAGCAAACAGAACAGGAACAGAACCACAGAAACGGAGATCATATGGAGGGTTAGCAACAGGGGCGTGGGAGGAGGAGAGAGGGGGAAAAGGTACAGAGAATGAGTAGCATAGATAGTGGGTAGAAAATAGACAGGGGGAGGGCAAGAATAGTATGGGAAATGTAGAAGCTAAAGAACTTATGATACATGGACATGAACTAAAGGGGGGAATGTGGGTGGGAGAGGGTGTGCAGGGTGGGAGGGATGATGGGGGAGAAATTGGACAACTGTAATAGCATAATCAATAAAATATATTAAAAAATAAAAAGAAAAAGAATTACAGCAGTATTGATAATTAAAACAATTTGGAGTAGTTGAGAATTATTAGGAAGCGGCATAGCATGGATCATAAGCTGAAATTCATAACAGGCCTTGCAGTACAAATTCCTGTTAAGTTTTAATATATTTTTGAGAGTTTGAAACTGATCCTATTTGGGAGAGTATTTTGTTTGTTTGTTTGTTTGTTTGTGTTTTTTTTTTAGGTTAGTGGGAAATAATTTTAATCAGAGAATTGTACATTTGCTTCCCACACATCTCGCTTTCTATTAGGAAATGATGTTGTGATCCATTTCACTACAATATTACAAAATATTTACAAGAAAATATTAAAAATAAACACAAAAGGCAAGATGGGGTGAAATAAACTGTTTCCCCCTCAAAATATCTACTCCAGTGCCCACAGCACACAAGAGAATCAGAACAAATAAGTAACAGAGATTCCCCTGATCACATTTCCAAAGAACTGGAGAGGAGAAGAAACAGGATGAAAATGGTGGCATGAAAGGGAATGGATGTCAGCGGAACTGCTTCAGTAACCAACCTATTCTGAGTGAAATGCTCCCTTATATGCAGCGAATTCCGAACAAGGCTAAACTTTAAGATACTCTTTGAACTGAAATTAGAAAATACCCTGACAGTGAAAGTGGCTCTTCTGCCTAAGTTTCCTAAGAGCCTCTTTCTCCATGAACCAATGATGTGAAACAGAAGTGTTTGGGCATCAAAGTTGTCACAGTAACCCTTCCATCTCCTTCATAAAAGCTTCATACACATCATCCTTAGTTTGTACCGAGATGGGAACAGATGGACCAGATTTGGGGGCTGCTTTGGCAAGAGGCACAGCAGAATCATCCTCTGACTTTCTTTGGGGAGCAGCAGTAGCCCCTTTATTCTCCCGACGGACTCTCAGTGCAGTGGGCACGAATAGAGTAATCTCGGCCTTGGGATTAGTGATCTGTGGCTTGGCACTGATGGTTGCTGTGGCTTTCTTCTCAATGGTGGCTGCGCTTGTGTCATCCGCCTTGGGTCGCTGAATCAAGTTGGGTGGAGCACTTAAAACTCCTGGGTTTGGCAAGGGAGCCGGTGGGAAAAGCCCAGGTGGGGCAGGTCCGAGTGGAGGCACCAAAGGTGGGCACATCATGCCAGGGCGTGGTGGAGGGATACCTGGAGGTGCAGGGGGAGGTAGCCTTGGTGGGGGTCCCAGAGGAGGAGGACCAGGAGGCAGACCTGGAGGTGGACCTGGGGGAGGGCCAGGGGGTCGGCCAGGTGGTGGTCCTGGAGGTAAAAGTCAGGGTAAAGGTCCTCGGAGTCCTGGCATTCCAGGTGGTCTCAAGAACGGAGGAGCTCCTGGAGGTGGTCCAGGAGGGAGACCAGTAGGTGGTCCAGGAGGCCGTAAAGGTGGAGCAGGAGGTGGTCCAAGAGGAGGTGGTCCTGGCATGGGAGGTGCTTGTATCTGAGAAGGGGGAACAGACTGTGGGAGAGCTTGTTGCTGTGAAGAAGCAGATGTGCCATCAGAAAGAGATTCCTCTTTATGCTGTTTTTGTGACTGCTTTTCTGCTTCAGAATCATCAGAATCACCTTCATCATCGTCCTCTGAAATTTCCTCTACTTCCCGACCCTCCTCAGGGATTTCCTGACCTGCCATTCGAAGCATCATGGCCTGAAGAGGAGTCAGCTCCTTAATGTTTTTCTTTTTCTTCCTTGATTTCCCGGGCATATCTGCAAACCGTACACTCAGACCTGCTTTCTTTTCTTCATTGTTGTTTCTTTCATTATCATCGCGGTGCGCAAATTCATCCCCCTTACTTTCTCCATCTGATCTGTCAGTGTCGCTGTCATCAGTACTGTCATCATGCTTGTCTTGATCCATGTCCTCAGGATAGCCATCATCTTCACTGGTGCTGGAGACATCATCATCGTGACCCCGTTGAGCAAGTTCAGGACTGTATAACATATCTTCATCTCGCCGACGAGAGGGAAGATTGAGGGCAAAGCCCACTTTCCGGCCATACATTTGCAATACTTGAGGAGGGGGTAGACCAGGGGGTGGCCCTGGAGGTTTTCTGCCAGGGGGCAAACGTGGAACACCATGTCCAAGAAGAGGAAGAATAGAAACTGCCCGAGTTGGAGGTCCATAGGCTGAGGTCTTCTTAAGGATGGAGGGAGACTGGGCACCAGGTAGAGGAATATCCTGGATCAAAATGTTAGAAGGAGCGTGCGGCATATCTGGCAAAGGAATGCTATCCACTTCCACATGCTGAGCATTCTTGACAACATCAAAATATTGGCTAAGCTGAGCCCTCTTCTGTTCATATTCCACTTCTAGCTTTCTCAGTTCTTTGTAAATATCTGGATTTTCTTTCTCGTAGAGCCGTAGAATTCGTTCAAAGGTTTCACGCAGTTTTTTACGTTTGTCTTTCAGCACCTTCTCATTTAACTGTGGCTGTTGCACTGGGTTAAACTCCATTTCATCCAATTTCTCCATGTCCCAGATAATCTGTTTAGGATCCTTCATCTTCAAAACTGCAGCTCGTACCATCATGCGCTGTTTTTTGTTCTTTTTTAATTCTCTCTTCCGGGCTTCTTTTCGGGCTTGGTCGGTGGGGTTCATAAATTTTCCACTCTTGGTGGATGATGTAGATCTTCGTCCCATGTTGATAATCTGTATGGTTCACTTGTTCATTAAAAATAAGTTTCAACCGAAGAATGTCCAAACACTTCCGCTGGACTCTGGGACTGCGAGAAGCCGGGAGGGGACGACTCTCGGCCTCTTTTATTTCGCAGGGGCCTTCACCTCCGCTCCCAGTTGGCTACCCAACAACCACCATCTTGAAACCTGGGGGAGTATTTTGAATAGCATGATGAAGTGCCATTCATGAATAAAATGTGCCTGAATCTGGTCCGCAAATAAAATTCTAAATGTGATAATACCAACAGCCTGAAAGGGGTGGGGTTGAGGGCAAGAATGGAGAGAAAAGGTAGCTAAATCTTTCATATTGTTTTCAAATGAGTAGCTATTGATTTTGTATGTTAATATAAAAATGTAGGTTTAAATATGTAAAGGCAACCATTAACAATATAGAGATACAAATCAAAAATTTTGAAAACACTAGGTAAGAGAGAAAAGGAATAGTAAAAACCCTACCATCTAGCAAAAATCAGTAATGGAAAAATATGTGACAAGAAAACATAAAAAGTTGGAAACCATGTCTGTGTGATTGATTCACTTGGTTGTTCCTTGGAAATGACTCTTGGGTTTGGCTCTTTTCAGTCCCACTACCAGCCCTGTAGTTCCCTCCATCCTGTATTCATGCAGTAGCTCTAAGACAGCATATCCTACCTTGGCCTCACCACAGCATCTTAATCAGTCTTTATAAAGAGTAATATTGCGTCCCTGCTCAAAAGCCTCCCAGGGTTCCCCATCCCCTACCATATACCCTTTTTATATGATTTTCAAGGCCTCCTATGATATGACCCCAACTAACTGTGTTTATCAATTCTAAAATTATATATTTATATATAAATATTATACATATATATATTTAATCTTCACCTAAGGACATGCTTATTGATTTTAGAGAAGGGGGAGGGGAGAAAGAGACAGAGAGAAAGAGAGAGAGAGATGAGAGAAAAACATCAATCCATTGCTTCTCATATGTACTGCACCAGGGACCGAACTTGCACCCTAGGCATGTGCCCTGCTTAGGAATCGAACCCATGATCTTTTGGTTTATGGGACATCGCTCCAACCAACTGAGCCACACTGGCAGGGCCTAAAACATATTTTTTAAAAATAAAAATAAAACATTTAAAATATCTTTGAAATCAGAGTGCATTTTATGATTGATGGCAATCATGGCATCTAAGATTTGATAAAATATAGTTCTCTTCTGAGTTTTTTGCTTGGCTACAGGACACTTCTTTTTAGAAAACAGAACTCACTTTGCTTTAAACAGACTCTTTCACAGCTTCAAACTTTTATTCAGACATTTTCCTATGTCTAGCTACTCTTCTCCCACAGCCTCCCTTCCTATATGGGCTCATCTTTGTTCAGTATCTCAGCTGGAAACAACCTTCTCTTTGAAATCTCTGGGGGGCTTTTTGCAGGGAGTCATAATTCTAGCAACTCATCACATAGTTCCTTTAGTTTAAATATTGTGTACATATTTGGTCTGTACACAGGGCTCATAGAGTCCTGTGAATTTTTTGAGAATGTAGCTAAAATTGTGACATTCGATGAAAAAATATGTTTGCTTCACTGATGCAGTTCAGGACATTATGAATAGTTTCTTTAAAGCCTTTGAAGTGCTATCATTCCACAACTCAGTAAGAACCCTGTTTTGAACTGCCCTCTGGAGGTAGTACTTCATCAGTGAGCCCAAGGCCTAAGATCAGGAGATCAGCCAGAGATAGAAGTACAGCTGAGGTGAGGAGCTGGTAGGAGTGACCACTCTATCAGCAGCACTCAGTGACTGGCCCTGCTCCTGGGAGAAGCCATTGCAAAGGTCAAGCTCTGAAAAACCATGTTGCTTAGAGGTTGCCAGCCCTCCCCACTATCCTTTTATGATTCATCATGATGTCTTAAGAGGGTAGGGCTGAGTGAGAGCCTCTTGGTTTTTCAATTTACCCTTCCCTGAGGAAATCCAGATGAGACTGGAAGCCCCAGAACTCTGGGTTACCTCCTCTGGCACAACAGGGAAACCCCAAATGTAACCCAGCCCTGTTGGAGGGTGTAGCCAGGAAAGAAGACTACATGTGGACATCATTGTCTGGCAGATTCTTCTCCATCACAACTCATTTTGAATTTTCCCAAGTTATATGTATAAATCTTTGCTACGATACATTCACAGGGATTTCTTCCAGTAAACTTCTGTGGACAGAAGGAGACAAAAAAAAATTTCGCTCAAATGTTTTCTTGTTATTACCTCTGTGGCTTAATTTTAAATGACTTGTGAAATTTTCTGCTGAATTCTGCTTCCTAAGGCTAATGTCATTTTCAATAACGGTCTCCCAGTTAACCAACTTCCCAAGGGTAAACTCTCCAACCTCAGTTTCTACAAAGTGAGGGGTTAGATTCAAGAAGTTTGAGGTCCCTGACAGCTTCAGCATTCTAACATCTGCTCAGGGCTCTACACAGCTCACCTCCCGTGCACCAGGTTAATGCAGGTGATGTGTTTGAAGCTCACTTTGCTCTGAGGCCAAATGGTCTGCATGATGTGATCTGGGCATGTCCCTTGAAAGCTTTCCATAGGGCGTGACTCTCCATGACTTCACACCAGAAGGCCCTGAATAAACATCACTATTGTTGAGCCTATTTTGCCAAAAGAAACAGTTTTGTCTTAAGAGTATTTTCCTCGTTTAAAAAATCTTAAGTGTTTATTACAGACAATGTGGACAATATAGAAAATTGTAAAGAAGTAAATAAGATTTACTTAAACTCTGACCTCTCATTGTTAATACCATGTCGTGTATCCTTACTGTACTTTTTCTTTCCACGTGTGATCACATGATTTTTAAAGGTTTGATACAGAATTGGAATCACACTTTTCAAGCTGTTTTTTTTAAGCTTACTTTTCTCCTTTAACGATGACTGATTAACATTGTTTCCTTTGTCACAATGTAACAGTTAACAGTGCGAACTTTGGAGCTAGCCTGTCTGGATTTGAGTCCTGGCTCTGTCCCTCCCTGTGCGTCCCTTAGGCACGTCCTTTAACTGAAATAGGTACTTCAGATTCCTTATCTGTCAAGTGGGGATAATAATGGTTCTTCTTCACAGAATTTTTGTGAATATTTAAGTGAGTTGACATTTGCCAAATACTTAGAACAGTGGATGGCAGATAGTACAGGCTTTAAGGACTAGCTACAGCTACTATGACTACTACTACATTTTCTTCTACAATGCCATTTATTTTATTTTATTTTATTTTATTTTATTTTATTTTATTTTATTTTATTTTATTTATTTATTTTTTCAAAGACTAGGTAGGATTACATTGTTTGGGACATAGCACGATGTCATCATCAGGGTTTCATTGTTGAATAGTTCTGCTTTTCTGGTATTATGAACACCAGTGGATAGACATCCTTCTTCCATTGCATTTGTAACGGGACAGACTATGCATCAGGTAGGGAAGGAATACAGTGACGGGAGATGGGAGAACCATATTTTACCTTCTTGGTTTTGAGCTTGCTTGGAGAGGCAGAGAGAACATCAATACCTCACTTTTGCCTGGAAGGCTGCTGCTCAGAAATTAATCTTTTTTTGTTTGTTTTATTTTGTTTTGTTTTTGTTTTAGAAACTAATCTTTATGGCACTGCCTAGTCAAATATTTGATGGTCTTTCCTGGATTGAATCATCAGGAATCCTATTCTCAGATTTCAATCGGAGAAGGATGTCTGATCAGCCATGCCATATACTTTAGTTCTAGGGGGATAATCAGTGAACTCAGCCTGGAACTCCATTCTTTTCCAGGCTTGTGTGTATGAAGGTTCTATTAGAGATGATCCTGCTCTCTCTTAGGGCTCAATTCCTATTACCTTCCTCCCCAATAGTACTGGGGAGAAGGAGAAGGGAACTTCTTCTATGTCCAAATTCCCTGTTTTTAGTTATGGGAATGGTTGTGATGCATTCTGGTAGGATGGGAACAGTATCCTCTCTACTGGTTGAGGGAATTAGTAGACTAAGAGGTATTACATGACTTCACAGAACAACCTTGTACAGCAAAGCTATGCCAGTGCAGATAAACACTACCAATGGGCAGCCCATGCTGGGGGACAGTAACTTGTAAGAACATCTTTACAAAGCTGTTCATGGGGAAGTGTGTCAAATACCTAGTTCTTATTATATCTCTGTTAAATATATCACCAACTAGACCACCTGTTTGGTCCTCAGCATCTTCTAGCTAAAAGTTTATAACCTATCATATCCTGGAAGACTCACAACTTCTAGATTTCTTATCTTCTAGGTACCCTGGAAAATTCTGTCCATCTAACACACTAGTGGGTTTCTGGATATACACTGCCTAGAGAATTCACTTAAATATGTGGAGGCAGGAGAGATCTCTCCTGACCTCATCCATCTCCAATGAACAGGTATTTAACCTGATGGAGGGGTCTGTGTTTCTGCCAAGGAGTGGACACCTTGTTAGAATACAAGGGTGAGAATACAACCACTGACACTAAACAGAAATAGTGGTGAAATGGCAAAACTGGCCTATATTGTTAGAAGTCAGGAATAGTAATTTCCCTTATTGAGGGGAAAGAGGGTACAAAGGAGGCTTCTAGGCTGTGGATAACATTCTGGGTGCTTGTTATAAAGGTGTGTTCATTATGTGAATGTACAATGAACTGTTCACTTATAAGTGTACTTTGTGTACACATGTTGTATTTCAACAAAAATTTTAATTAATAAACTGAATTAAACACAGGAAGATCCATCTCTGTTAAAACTAGTGGTTCTTTCCCAGGTCTACCAGATTTAGCAAATACAAATACAGGATACCCAGTTAAAGTTGAATTTCAGATAAACAACAAATTATTTTTTTAGATAAGCATGGCCCATGCAATATTTGGGACATGTTTATACTAAAACTGTATTCGTTGCTTATCTGAAATTCAAATATACTAACCATCCTGAATTTTATCTGGCAACCTTAATCTTAAATCTAAATATATATCATCTTTGATTAATGAGAAAGTGAAAAAAAGGATATATGTTGAATGATTAAGGCTACATATTGAATGATTAAGCCTACACAAGCCTATTAAGACTACATAGTCTTAGAAGGAAATACTAAAATTCATAAGTAAAGTATAGGAGACAGAAATGAGAAAATAAATGCTCTAATTTTTCATTTTATTTTTTTTCCTTCATTTCATACCTCTCCTGTTGTTTCTGGTTTCTCATTTCTACATGCATACCAGGGAAAAGAAGAGCATTAAGATAAGCAAAAGAAATAAGGGAGTGTCAAAATCATTATGCTCTCATTTACTGAGTCTGAAGGTGCAACTGTTGGTTGCTGTTTCTGAAAATTTCATTTCTGATTTGTCTTTGTTCTTGTTTTTATTTTTTAGTAAGAAATAGCTGTTTTCTATTTCACTCTTTTTCCTGAATTGAATCATCAGGAATCCTAGTCTCAGATTTCTGTAGGAAAATAGAAATCCTGTTTTCAGACCTTTGTAACCTTTGCCCAGGTGGAAGTTGGACTTTTCTCAGTATAATCAGTGTTTTTCCTGCCTTATCTTATCTTTAGGTTTCAAAGACTAAACTTGAAAAACCTATTTGTTATTGACCTCAGACAGGTCATGTTTCCATTTTCTTTCTCTGGCAGTGTTAAATAATACGTGCCTGATACATTTCAACTACGGTTCTTACATAATTTGTAGATTTGAACCAAGTTTTCAGAATCCATTTCACTTCCTTGTCTGTACTTCCCACGCTTAAAGGTGAAGAAATTCCAACACAAATTATGTAGTACAACTGGGCTCTGTCAGTAAATGGAATCAAGTTCCAAAGGTTTTGTTATTACCATCCATTTCCACTGTATATGGATGGTAATAAAATGAAATTATTTCCTGATTCCCTGGTAACTTCCAAGTTGTAATTTTGTAACACCCAGAGTGTTACCCACTTTCTTTAGAGTAAAATTCTCAAGTCAAAAATGATTTTAACATCTTTTCATTTAAAAAGTAAGTACAGCTCC
Organism: Glossophaga mutica; assembly: GCA_039655065.1. Classification (NCBI taxonomy): domain Eukaryota; kingdom Metazoa; phylum Chordata; class Mammalia; order Chiroptera; family Phyllostomidae; genus Glossophaga; species Glossophaga mutica. The sequence continues at coordinate 126,844,903 of CM077308.1, forward strand.
TAAAATACTTGAAGAGAGGATAGAAGGGCAAAAGAAGGAAACTACAGATCATAAGGTATCTCAAAAACCTGCCTTTGGAACCATGGCTCTAAAAGCTGGCCACCTAATCTTTTCAAAGTTAGTGGTTTCTCTGCACTGTTGCCTACTAATGTATATTTCTAATTGAATCACTCCACTAATCATGATCCAGTGGTTTCTCAATGACTCAAGGCAACACTTTTTACTAATTATTTTTCACACAAGTGATTGAATTGACTGGCTAACTTCTTGTTATGGAGATTAAAATTTTTTAATCACATATATCATATATATAACCTTTACTCCTGTGTTAATAACATTTACTATCAGCAATTACATTCACTGAGTGGGGAGGGAGAACAACAAAGACTTAATACAGGATGGGGCAAAAGTGGGTTCACAGTTGTGAGTATGTGCAACGGAATTTATTCTTGTCTTATTATTTATTAATTATTGTACTTTTTTCCATACAAACAACTGTAAACCTACTTTTGCCACATTGTGTATGTTCACAGGAGAATTAAAAAATGCACAAAGACAAATTAGCATGAAAGTGTCACGAAACAGTATTAGCATAGACACATAAATCAAGTAGCTCTGGATTTTTCAGGAAACTTCCTTCATAAGCAAAACCACAATGAGACATCACCTCACACCTTTCAGAATGGCTATTATCAATAAATCAGCAAACAAGTGTTGGAGAGGATGTGGAGAAAAGGGATCCCTCATGCACTGTTGGTGGGAATGCAGACTGGTGCAGCCACTGTGGAAAATAGTACGGAGGTTCCTCAAAAAATTAAAAATGGAACTGCCTTCTGACACAGCAATCTCACTTCTGGGAGTATATCCTAAGAAACCTGAAAAACTATTTCAAAAGAATGTATGCACCCCTAAAATCATTGCAGTTTTATTTACAGTAGCCAAGATTTGGAAACAGTCCAAGTAGCCATCAGTAGATGGGTGAATAAAAAAGCTGTGAGTGTGGGGGGCTCTGCCTGCAGGCCCCCTGCCTTCCCTGGTGCACCACAGTTGCGAATAAGTCTAACAAGACATGATCTGCTTGGGGAGGAAAGGTGGCTGATCTCTCAAAGGAGAAGGGCCTTGAGTCTATTCCTCAATGGGCTTTTATTGGGTTTAATTTGCATAGGAATACAGGGTGTATATGTAAGCCTCAATCATTGTCAGGCAGTAAAGAGCAAACGATAGATAACATCCAAAGAACTATGAGGGATTATTCTGAGTCAGGGTCAGATAGCTAAAGGGCCATAAGATTTTGGGGAAACAAACTCATTCTATGCTTGGACTCTTATCATTTAAATTGAGGGTATTAGCAAAGCAGTTTCACAGGATTTTATGCATTCTTTTCTTAGGCCTGTTTACCCCGGAAACTTACCCTTTCCGGCACAGGGCTGCACCCATGGGCATTGTTTCAGGCTTTAGTCAGGTGGGGGATATGGGCAGCCAAGAGCTTAGGGGACTCCTTACAGATAGAATGAGGACTGAGGCTATGTCAAAGCAGAGGGGTGGGGGTCCATCATCCCCTTTTTCTATAGTCCCACAAGTCCTTCCCTGATGGCCCCCCATCGTGACCATGCCTGTCTTAGGTTGTCCCTCCCTTGATGAATCTTACCTGTCACTGGCTAACCAGTCATCCTCCTTGGGCCAAGTAGGGTGAAATAAAGGGGGCTGAGGCTGCACCCATGCTGGGAGGATAAGCTGTATCTCCTTAGTGGCTTATGGTCCCAAGGTCATTTTACTCAACCTTAGCTTAGCCATGGGGGCTTACAGCTTCTGAAACCAGGCAGGGCAGCTCCCAATAGCTGTGGAATATTTTCACAGTGGAATACTACTCTGCTGTGGGGGGTGGGGGGGAAGAACAGGAAATCCTATCTTTTTATGACAGCATGGATGGGTGGACCTGAAGAGTATTATGCTAAGTGAAATAACCCAGCCAGAGAAATACAAATACCATATGATTTCACTCATATGTGGAATCTAATGAACAAAATAAACTGACAACTGAAGAACTAAATAGAAACAGAGGCATACATACATGGAACAGACTGACAGCTGTCAGGGGGAGGAGGGTTGGGAGACTAGGTGAAAGAAGGTGAAGAGGTTAGGGAAAAAAACATATGCCTAACGCAGACAACAGTGTGGCAAATGGGGTGGAGGGCAGAAGGAGATGGGGGTAAAGGGGACAGAAAGAGACTTTGCTTAGGGTGATAGGCACATCATGCAGGTGTGCCATGATGTTTTACTGAGTTGTACGTTGAAACCTGTATGGTTTTGCAAACCAATGTCACCCCAATAAATTCAATTAAAAATAAATTAATTTTAAAAACTTTCTTCATAAGCATTACTTAAGGTCCATTAATAAATAAATGACTTATGCAATTGCAGAAACTTTAACAAGTCTAATAATATTTAATAGTTCCCCTGCAAATGCAATAGTGATGTTTAGCAGCTGAATAAGCCCCAAGAAATATGTGGGTTGTTAACAATTACAAATTACTTGCCCTTGTAGCCTCTAACATTCCTATACCATACAAAAGTCCCCAGAGTCTGTCCTCACCTATTGGACTGGCCAAAAAGTCCATTATGTTTTTCCCGTAGATGGCTCTAGTAGTGCTTAGTTATCTTTAACTTCATTTGAAACAATTTTGTGTTTCAAATGAAACAACATTGTGACAGCTATCATACCAGCGTGCATTCAAGAAACTTATCAAAATTGGTGGATTTTTGTGCAGCCATTTTAATATTGAAGATGGAAGAAGATACACAACATTTTTGGTATATTATTCTTTATTATTTCAAGAAAGGTAAAAATGCAACTGAAATACAAAAAAAGATTTGTGCAGTGTATGAAGAAGGTGTTGTGACTGATCGAACATATCAAAAGTGGTTTGCAAAGTTTCTTGGTACTATTGACATTTTGGCCAAATAATTCTTTGCTGTGGGGCTGTCTTATGCATTGGAAGATGTTTAACAGCATCCCTGGCCTCTGCCATTAGAGGCCAATAGTGGGAGATAGCTGACATAATCAAAATATCCAAATTAATAAAGTTATTGGTGAAAATGAAAAATGTGTCTTTTATTTTATGGAAAAAATTTAAGGGACTTTTTGGCCAACCCAATGCTTTTCCACCCTTATCTCCCACAACCCCCTCACCTGCCTTGAGTTATTTCTGGTCAGGTCTGTTTATTGGCTCCTGTTTATTGGTCTCTGACCCAGTGCCAGAATGCCCCTTTCCTCATTTCCTCCCTACTGGCCCAAATCCTTCCCCATTTTCCAGGTCCAGTTCAAATCCCACCACCTTCATTAAAGTATATCTGCCCACTCTAGTCCATAGCCATCTTTTCTTTTGCCTGACATAATTATTAAATTACTGTCTGTACTACTGATGTGGTATTTTATTACATACTTGCTTATACCATCTTCTGCAGTATTTTCATAGTTATTTAATATTCATAGGTATGCAAACATACTTTTGTAAACTATAAAACAGCATACCAATGTAAATATGTTATTATCTTCATTAACTAGTTTATAGCCTGCCTTAGATGAGGGTTGTGCATACATTTTTTGCATGCCATCTAGGAGAGCAGTGTATACCACATGGCCCCTCAATTAAAACTTCCCTGATGAATGAATGCATGGAAGACCAGCAGAATTGGAGGTAAACAACAAAGTGTGTATTTGCCACTTGTTACCTGTCTGAATTTGAGCTAGTTATTTAATCTCAGTGTCAGTTTCCTTATCTGTAAAATGGGAATAATAATGGTATCTACTTCCTAGAGTTGCTTTTGAGGATTAAATAAATTCTCACAAGTGCCTAAATTAGCTTGCTTAGCACATAACAAGTATTCAATAAATATTAGCTATTTGAAAGAATAAATGAAACCAAATAGGTTACAATTAAAATCTAGAGAAAATAGTGACCACTTGTTGTTATCTCTGGAACTAAAATAACATGTAATAGATAAGAATGTTAAGGGAAATTAGTATATGTCTTTAAGATATAAGTTAGGATGTGTTTACTTTTTCCTGAGAGATTTTTTTAGAATAAAGTTTACAGTGTATGATGTATTAGTTACTTTGTATTTTAAAAATAAAAGTTATGTAACATTTATTGAAAAGAAATTTGAGTACACTCATTTTTCTAGACATCACATTATTTTTAGATCTTAATAAATAATATTGCTGAATATTCCTGACCTTGGTTTACATTGTTTAGAAGATGGTACTTAAAAGCAGCAATTAATTCTAGATGATTTGCTCTTGAAATCTATATTGTTACTTTAAAAATATTTTATTTATTTTTAGACAGAGGGGAAGGGAGGGAGAAAGAGAGAGAAACATCAGTGTGTGGTTCCCTCTCATGCATCCCCAATGGGGATCTGGCCTGCAACCCAAGGCATGTGCCCTGATGGGGAATCGAACCAGCAACCCTTTGGTTTGCAGACCAGCGATCAGTCCACTAAGCCACACCAGCCAAGGCTGTATTGATTTACTTTTGTACCTATATTGTGAATTTTGTAGTAGAAATTTACATTAACAACTTCATGATGAACTTTTTGAAAAATATTTTACTTCTAAAATTTTTTCAAAACATTTAGATTACCTTGGCTAATTTAGCAAGTTAAAATTTTCTTTTATACTATTCAAATTTATATGGTTATAAAATAATTATCTCTCTCTGTGTGTCTCTCTCTTTAAAAAAGACTTCCAGCATTAATTTCCAACACATATCAACTCTAAATTGTTTTGATTTTTATTGCTCTGTGGAGCCATCTGCTGGTCAATGGTGTGTTCTTACATAGGTTATGTAAAAGTTTTTTCCCCCTGCGAAGGGATAAAGTCACGCTCTAGGAAGATCAGGTTCTTCCCATAGGAATTTGTAACCCCTCCAAAAAAAATACTTGCAGAAAGTTCTTCCAGATATCAATAATGAGAGCAATTTGGCAATAGGATGATGAAGAAAATAATCACATTTAGAAAGTGAGTAGGTTCTATATTTTGGGCAATTTTTTCATTCATTCAGCAAAGTTTTATAAACTTCTTCCTGCTAATAAGATAGAAATACATACAGGGTCTAGCAGAAATAAGACCTGCTTGAGTGGTTGGTAGGGAAATAATATGGGTGTAACAATTTATAGGTTTAATTTGAACATTTCACTTAAAATGTTATATGGTGTGCTTGAGTGTGATATTGTTATGTGACAGAATTACATGCTTATAATTTTGTAATAAAAAAGTTTGTAATAAAAAAGGGATGTTATTTGTGCCAGACCCTTTATTTTAATATTAACATATATTTTATAGTATATAAAATTTAAAATATTTATATAGCAATATCTTTCTACTAATTAAAATTAATAACAGTAAACTGAAGCTTTGTATTTATTCTTATTTACTATGGCAACTAAATTTTTGTCACTTTTAGTTAACATTTCTCTCTCAGCATCAGTATGAAATCATAGCCTTTAACACTTTTAACTTGTTACAATTAATTATTTTTGTTATTATCAATTCTTTTTGAATGCTTAAACTCAAACCTTTTCAGGGGAAGCTCCCTCATAAAATGCCTTTTGTCCTCTGAACACTTGGATTCCTGATTTCTGGCAAAAGCCTGATGTTTCAGACTCAACATAATGTCTCCTGCCCCCAAATTATGAAGTCAACTATCCTCTAAGAATCTTGTTTCATTTTCATGCAGAACAGTATTAGAGACTGAAATCTGAGTGCTAAGGGAGCTGACATGAGATTTGGTTGGGGGCAAAAATTCTATTGGTGATGTTACTGTTACTTATGACAGAGATACATAAATAAATACATTTTTTAAGGTTATGCATGTGTATTTATTTTTCTCCCATTTGATATACAGTATTATATATGTTTGCATACTTTTTAATAATATGTAGAGTTTTTTGTTATGTTTGCATACTTTTTAATAATATGTAGAGTTTTTTGCTATGACATTTCCCTAGTAATTTAATTTCTCATTTCTGTAGATACCTATATTAGTTCTGATCTTTTGCCTTCAATAGCTCTGCAAGGAGATCATTAAAGATAGAATTTACACATATCCATATCTATCACCTTAAAACAATCTGCTTGATGTTTTGTAATGTGTATTGCCAAACTGCAGAGGACCAAGGTTGTTCCTCAGAGGGAGTTAGTTGTTGGGATGGTGTTGAAAGAGCAATGAGCCAGGAGTTAAATAGGGGTTAAATATCCAGCTCTAAGTAAATCACTTGACCTCATTGTGTCTGTTTTCTCATTTGTAAAATTACAATAATTAACCTTTGCAGCTGAGTTTAACAGTTTTAAATATGTTTTTATAATAATTTTCTCTCCCATGGACTCCACAGGAAACTGTTTTTCAAGTTACTAAAAATAACCAATTGAAAGTATTTTGAACAGTGTAGGTCAGGCTGTACAAAACAGAAGGAACAGATGGTCTCTTGACCATCCTTTGTTCATAGTTCCACTCAGACAAACCTGCCTGATTCCTACTCATGCTCCTGTTTCTGACCTCTTTAAATATTCAGTCTGGGGTTGCCACCACTGTCTGAAATGCAAAGATGATAGATACATACAGAAATAGGATATTGCTCACATCTGTCTTAGGTCTTCTTAAAAATCTGTGCTAGTCACCACATAATAATGTTTTATGACCTGCATTCTTGCATCTGTATAGTACAGTGTGCCAATAACATAAAGTTGAGCCCTTGGCAAGGAAGGTTAAATAGAACCTGGTAGTTCCTGGAGATCTTTATTCTGCATGACAATGAACAACTGAGTAAGTAACTTTGAATAGGCAAAGAAGTAACGGAGAACAATGGGAAAGTGTTGGGTCAGGCCTTACTCTTTTTTGAATGTTTATTTTATTGCAAGCACAATAATGTCATGTTTTCTCAAATAAAACTTTGAAAGAATCCAAGAACCATAAGTGGTGTCTTTGCTCTGAAAGCCAGTGCTAAGTGGACTCTATGTTGCTCTGTGTATAAGCAGCTTTTGTTCTCTCACCAGGGTTAATCACAACCGTGCATTCATGGTGGTCTCTAGCGAATGTCTACCAAGGCTTAGTTAGCTCTTGTTCTTAATGTTTCATGTTGTGGTCTCACATTTAGAATTCACATTCCCTAAGATAAGGACTTTGCCTGGCTAATTATTTCGTATTGGTTATTGATTATTCTCACATGGAACTTGTCTGTGATAAATTTTACATCCTTTGCTCTTCCTGCCTATCTGATTTTTCTTTTCATTCTTCAGTGTTCTGTTTTTTGGATCTCTATCTTGCTACTATTTCATAGCATTTCCTCTACACTTCTACAGATTCTTACACATCATTTAACTATGTTTACATTAAAATAAAAATCTTTTAAACAATTAAGCAAATAGTTAAAAAATGAAAAGGTGTAAAAGTCACCAAGTAAGTAAAGCAATGCTCAGAAACAAGTACACTTCTTAAAAACACCTTTATGAGGTATATTAAGTTAAAAATAGGTGTTGTAGAATTTTGTAAACTTAATTTAAGAATGTGAAGTAAACTATTGCTTTGAGATATATGTAATTCCTCTGATGAATTGTGGGTTTGTAAATTCATAGCCACAGTGACCCCTCCATGCTTGTGCATTCATCAGTGGAATAAACCCATGAAATCCTATGATGAAAATATGAATTGTACCTGCCTCATAAATTCATTGTGAGGGTTAAATAAGATAACGCATATAAAACACTTACTACAGTGCTCAATCAATTATGCTCAGGTAGTTATTATTGCATAAGACATTTTTAACTCCTGTTTGGAATAAAAACTGAAGGGATAAATAAAAATCAGCTCTGACTACCACAAACCCTCTTGTAACTGCTTCTGAAAAGGGCTGACCTTGTGGCAGACGTGATGCTAAAGGAAGTGGGAAAATGAACAGCTTTCCGGAGCCATGTACTGCTGTTCTACAAACCCATCCTGCTGTTGGGCTAATTCTCTTTTCTTTGCCCTCCACGGTCAAAAGCATGGTTGAGGAAAGAGAAAACAGCAAACATTGACATTCTTGTCTTTTTGATAATAGCCATTCTAACAGGTGTGAAATAATAGTTCATTGTGATTTTGTTTATTTGTTTTTTTAATATATTTTATTGATTATGCTATTACAGTTGTCCCATTTCTCCCCATCATTCCCCTCTACCCTGCACACCCTCTCCTACCCACATTCCCCCCTTTAGTTCATGTCCATGTGTCATAAGTTCTTTAGCTTCTACATTTCCCACACTATTCTTGCTCTCCCCCATTTTCTACCCACCATCTATGCTACTTATTCTCTGTACCTTCCCCCCCCTCTCTCCTCCTCCCACTCCCCTGTTGCTAACCCTCCACATGATCTCCATTTCTATGGTTCTGTTCCTGTTCTGTTTGCTTAGTTTGCTTTTGTTTTAGATGTGGTTGTTAATAGCTGTGAGTTTGCTGTCTTTTCACTGTCATATTTTTATCTTCTTTTTCTTCAATAAGTCCCTTTAACATTTCATAGAATAAGGGCTTGGTGATGATGAACTCCTTGAACTTGACCTTATCTGAGAAGCACTTTATCTTCCCTTCCATTCTAAATGAAAGCTTTGCTTGATACAGCAATCTTGGATGTAGGTCCTTGCCTCTCATGACTTGGAATACTTCTTTCCAGCCCCTTCTTGCCTGGAAGGTCTCTTTGGAGAAATCAGCTGACAGTCTGATGGGAACTCCTTTGTAGGTGACTGTCCCCTTATCCCTTGCTGCTTCTAGAATTCTCTCCTTCATTTGAATCTTGGCTAATGTAATTATGATGTGCCTTGATGTGTTCCTCCTTGGGTCCAACTTCTTTGGGACTCTCTGAGCTTCCTGGACTTCCTGGTAGTCTATTTCCTTTGCCAGATTGGGGAAGTTCTTCTTTATTATTTGTTCAAATAAGTTTTCCACTTGTTGCTCTTCCTCTTCCCCTTCTGGTACCCCTATAATTCGGATGTTGGGACATTTAATGATGTCCCGGAGATTCTTAAGCTTCTCCTCATTTTTTTGAATTCTTGTTTCTTCCTCGTTTTCTGTTTGGTTGTTAGTTTCTTCCTTCTGGTCCACTCCATTGATTTGAGTCCCAGTTTTCCTCCCATCTCTATTGGTTCCCCACGTGTCTTCCTTCATTTCACATATAGTAGCCTGCATTTTTTCATCTAATTTGTGAGCAAAATCAACCAATTCTGTAAGCATCCTGATCACCAGTGCTTTGAACTGTGCATCTGATAGGTTGGCTATCTCTTCACGGCTTAGAAGAATTGTCTCTGAGGCTTTCATTCATTCTCCAGTTTGAGCCATTTTCGGTGTTTTCTTTTGCGTTTGTTTTGGTTTTGGTCCGGTCACAGCTGTTACGTAGTAAGGGGTGGAGCCTTAGGTGTTCCCCTATTATTATTATTTTTTAAGAAAACTGGCACTCTGGCTGTGAGGGCAATCTGGCTGCAACATCTGTCACCCAGTTGATTGCCAGGGTTGATCTGACTGGCTAGGCAGGTATCTCCTTCTTCCCTCACAGATCCATGTGTATCCCTCCCAAAGTTGTGCACTTGGTCAAAGAGGATGACCTTCCCAATTAGAGGAGAGGACCGGTCTTTGGTTAAGGATGTATGAGTAGCTGCACGCCCCCTGCTAGAACCTCCAAACAAATTCTCAATATAACTGGCATTCTTTTCTAAAAAATTTTATCATATATTTTTCATTACTATTTATCCCCCTTATATCTTCTTTCACCTTCAATCCCCACAAATCACTACACTATTGTCTGTGTCCATGAGTCCTTTTTCATTTTTGTTCAGTCCCTTCATCCCTTCACCCTCTAACCACCCCCCCCACTATAGCTATCATCCTGCTCTCTATCTATGAGTTTGTCTCTATTTTCCTTGTTAGTTCAGTTTCTCATTAGATTCCACATATGAGTGAAATCATATGGTATTTGTCTTTCTCTGATTGGCTTATTTCACTTAGTATAATGTTCTTCATATCCCTTCATGCTGTCACAAAGGAAAAATTTTTTTCCTTTTTATGGCCAAGTAGTTTTCCATTGTGTAGATGTACCACATTTGTTTTATCCACCCATGCACAAAGAGTTCATTGTGATTTTGACTTGTGTTTCCCTGATGATTAGTGATGTTGAGTATCCTTGCATGCATCTGTTGGACATTGACATATCTTCTTTGAAAAAAAAATGCCTATTTGAGTCCTCTGCCCATTTTAATTAGATTGGCTTCTTTTTGTATTGTGTTGTATGAGTTCCTTACATATTTTAGATATTAACTCTTCATCAGATATATGGTTTGCAAATATTTTCTCCCATTCTGCTGGTTGCCTTTTTATTGTGTTGAGGATTTTGCTGCTTTGAGAACCTTTTATTTTAATATAGTCTCACTTGTTGATTTTACTTTTGTTGCTTGTACTTTTGATGTTGTATCCAAAAAATCGTTGCCAAAACTGATATCAAAGAGCTTTTTCTCTATCATTTCTTCTAGGTGTCTTATGATGTAGGTCTTATATTTAAGTTCTTAATCCATTTGGAGTTAATTTTTGTGAGTGATGTAAATAGGGGTCCACTTTCATTATTTTGCATGTGATTATTCACTTTTCCCAGCACCATTTTTGAAGAGGCAGTCTTTTCCTCATTGAATATTCTTGACTCTCTTGTCAAACATTAGTTTACCATATGTATGTGGATTTATTCCTAGGCTCTCAATTCTGTTTCATTCGTCTATGTGTCCGTTTTTATGCAACTAACACTGTTCTGATTATAATAACTTTGTAATATAATTTGATATCAGGAAGTGTGATGCCTCCATATTTGTTCTTTTTCAAGATTACTTTAGCTATACAAGGTCTTTTGTGGTTCCATTTACATTTTTGGATTATTTTTCTGTTTCTGTGGAAAAATGCCATTAGAAGTTTGATAGGGATTATGTTGAATCTATGATGGCTTTAGGTAGTCCGGACATTTTAACAATATTAACATTCCAATCCATGAACACAGGATATTTTTACATTTATTTATGTCTTTAATTTTTTCATCAACATTTTGTAGTTCTCAGTGTATGGATCTTTTACTTCCTTAGTTAAATTTATAACTAAGTATCTTATTGTCTTTAATGCTATTGTAAATGGGATTTTTTTCATTATTTCTTTGTTGGATAGTTCATTGCTACTGTATAGAAATACAACTGATTTTTTTATGTTGATTATGTATACTTAATCTCTACTTAGTTTGAGTATTAGTTCTATCAGTTTTTTGGTGTGGTCTTTAGTATTCTACATTGAAGCATGTCATCAGCAAACAGAGACCATTGTACTTCTTCCTTTCCAATTTAGAAGGCTTTTATTTCTTTTTATTACCTAATTGCTCTGACTAGGACTTCCAATACTATGTTGAAAAGGAGTGGTGAGAGTGAGCTCCCTTGTCTTGTTCTGATCTTACAGGGAAAGCTTTCAACCTTTCACTGCTGAGTATGATATTAGCTATGGGTTTATCATACATGGCCTTCATTGTGATGAGACATGTTCCTTCTATACCCAATTTGTTGACAATTTTTATCACAAAAGGATGTTGAATTTTATCAGATGCTTTTTCTGCATCTTAGAGATGATCATATAATTTTTGTCTTTCAACCTATTAACGTGGTGTATCACATTTATTGATTTGCATATGTTGAAACATCCTTGCATCTCAGCGATAGATCACACATGGTCATGGTATATGATCCTTTTAGTAAGCTGTTGAGTTTGGTTTCCTGGTATTTTTTTTTAGAATTTTTGTGTCTATATTCATCAAGGGTATTGACCAGTACTTTTCTTTTCATATAGTATCTTCATCTGGCTTTGGTATCAGAATAATACTGGCTGCATAAAATAAATTTGGGAGTGTTCCCTGCTCTTCAGTTTTTTTTGGAAGACTTTGTAGAATTGACATTCATTCTTTTTTAGATGTTTGGTAGATTTCACCTGTGAAGCCATCTGGTGCTGGACTTTTCTTTGTTGAAAGGTTTTTGATTACTCCTTCAATACCCTCCTTTGCTACTAGTCTGTTCAGGGTTTTTATTTTTTCTTGATTCACTCTGGTAGGTTGTATGTTTCTAGGAATTTTTGCATTTTTCTGGGTTGTCCAGTTTATCATACATAATTGTTCATTATAGTCCTTTACAATCCTTTCTATTTCTGTGGTATCTGTTGTAATGTCTCTTCTTTCATTTCCAATTGTATTTATTTGTGTCCTCATTCTTTTCTTCTTGGTAAGTGTAACTAAAGCTTTGTCAAATTTGATTATCTTTTCAAATGAGACAATAAGATTATGTTGATTTTTTGTGGTTGTTTTTCCATTGTCTCTTTCATTTATTTCTGTTCTGATCCTTCCTATCTTCTTTCTTCCGCTAATTTGGGGCTTTGTTCTTTTTTTTTTTTTTTTTCCAGTTCCTTGAGGTGCAAAGTTAGTCATTTATTTTAGATCTTTCTTGTTTCATAACATAGGCATTTATTGCTATAAATTTCTCTCTTAGAATTACTTTTGCTGCATCCCATAAGTTTTGGTATGTTGTATTTCTATTTTTGTTTGTCTCAAGATATTTTTTATTTTTCTTCTGATTTAGACTTTGACCCATTGGTTGTTTACTAATATGTTGTTTAATGTCTACATATCTGTGGATTGTCCAGTTTTCTTCTTGTAATTGATTTTTAGTTTCATACCATTGTGGTCAGAAAAGATACTTGATATAATTTCAGTTTTCTTAAATTTACTAAGACTTGTTTTGTAGTCTAATATGTGATCTGTCCTGGACATTGCTCAATGTGCACATGAAAAAGATGTATATTCGCTGCTTTTGGATGGAATGTTTTATAAATCTTTGTTAAGTCCATCTAATCTAATGTGTCATTTAAGCCTAATGTTTCCTCATTCATTTTCATCTGGATGATATATCCATTGATGAAATTGAGGTATCGAAGTTTTCTACTATAACTGTATTGCTATTTCTCCTTTTAGATCTGTTAATATTTGCTTTCTATATTTAGGTGCGTCTATGTTGAGTGCATAAGCATTTACAAATGTTTTATCTTCTTGTTGGATTGACCCCCTTTATTATTATGCAATGACTTTATTTAAAACATACAAATATACTTCTTTCAGGGAAGGAATGGGAGATGGACACTTTTGTCTACTCTCTTTGTACTGAACCCTGGGGTAATAGCCAGTTAAGAATAGTTACTTTGCTTTCTACCATTCCATTGAACCCATGAACACAAGCCTTGCTGGCTGCCAGAGCCAGGAAATGAACAGATGTGTCCTCTGGGGGACAGTAACATAAGTCAAGGTGCCAGATGTGTGTGCAGGCTCCTTTCATGGAGACACTGGCGACCTTGGGTGGATCAGAGAGACAGCACAAAGTTCACACATGCCTGCCTCTCTGGCCTCTGGAGAGGATTGCAGTGACCCCTAAATGTGTGTTAAACTAAAAGTATGACCCTCAAGCTGCAACTTTTAAGATAAGCAATAGGCCTCTTTCTTGGTATTTCAGTCAGCTGCCTCTGTGCTGTGCCCTGAAGGTATAGCCTTGTGAGTCTTGCTGATGCAATCCTGTTGGCTTTCAGAGTCAGATATTTTGGGGGCCTGTCTCTCGGGATGAATTCTTAAAAGTTTGGGTGCAACATCTGGGCCAAATTCTTCCTTCTTCAGGGAGGTATGGGGAGTTGTCTCCCCGCTGTTTTTCACCACACTAGGGGTGGGGCTTACAGTGAGATTATATCTCTGCCTCTCCTACCAGTTTTGATGTTTTTTACTCATTCGCTCATCACGTAGAAGTCACTCAGCTAGTTTCTAGACTTCTTTCAGAGGACATTATTCTGTATGTAGCTGCAGATTTTGTATGTTTATGGAGGTGGGGACTTTAGAAGCCTCCTATGTCACCATCTTGAACAAAAAACCCTTAACTGATTTTCTGTCTGGATGATCTATCTATTGTTGAAAGTGGGGTATTAGAATTCCCTACTATTACTGTATTGTTGTATATTAATTTCTGCAGTTCTGTTAGTATTTGTTTAATATATTCGGGTCTTCTGATGTTGGGTACATATATATTTACAATTGTTATATCCTTTTGATGAATTGATTTCTTTATCCTTCTATAATGACCTTCTTTGACTCTTGTTACAGTTTTCGACTTAGTCTATTTTGTCTGATATAACTAATAGCTACTCTTGCTTTCTTTTAGTTTCAATTTGCATAGAATATCTTTTTCCATATCTTCACCTTGCGTCTTGTGTGCTCTTGAAGCTGAAACAAGTCTTTTGTAAGCAGGATACAGTAAGATCTTGGGTTTTATTTTTAATCCATTCAGCCACTGTACGCTTTTTGATTGGAGCACTTAATCCACTTACATTTAAAGTAATTATTGATAGGGTGGAGTTATTATTGCCATCCTGTTGGTGGATTTGTCTGTTCTAAAATTCTTTTGTTTCTTTCTTCCTCTCTGATGTTTTCTTTTGTGAATTGATAATTTCCAGTAGTGGTATACTTTGATTCCCTTCTCTTTATCTTGCATGTGTCTACAATAGGTTTTTGGTTTGTCATTACACTGAGGCTTCCTTGAAACACCTTATAAGGTAACAGTCGATTTTAAGCTGATTACTTTGGTTGCATTCAAAAACTATACATTTACACCCTCCATTTTATCTTCATGATGTCACAATTTATATTTTTTGTATTGTGTATCTATTAACAAATTATCATATCTATACCTATTTTCATTTTATTTTTTAAAGATTTTATTTATTTATTTTTTAGAGAGAGGGGAAGGGAGGGAGAAAGAGAGGGAGAGAAACATCAATGTACAAGAGAGACATTGATCAGTTGCCTGTCACATATCCCCAACTGTGGACCTGGCCTGCAACCCAGGCATATGCCCTGACAGGGAATTGAACTGGTGACTTTTCAGTTTGCAGGCCGGTGCTCAATCCACTAAGCTACACCAGCCAGGGCTATAACTATTTTTAATACTTTTGTTCTTTAACCTTTAAACTAGAGTTAAGTTATTAACACACCACTATACTACATTATTAGAGTATTCAGAATCTGGCTGTACACTTACCTCTACCAATGTGTTGTATATTTTCATGTTACTAATTAGCATCCTGCTGTTTTACCTTGAAGAATTCCTTTTAGCAATTTCTTGTAAGGCAGGTCCAGTGGTGGTGAATTCCCTCAGCTTTTGTTTGTTTGGGAAAGTCTTTATCTTGTCTTCATTTCTAAATAGTTAAAGAAATTCTTGGTTGGCAATTTTTTTTTTCAGCACTTTGATTCTCTCCTGGCCTAGTGTCACCGTACACTTCTGTGGCTGCAGGATTTTGTCATGTGTGCACATGTATCAGTAGTGGCTCATGACAGATGTCAGGTTAGCAGTGTGCATACAGCTAAAGGGGCTAGCCCTGAGTATGCACACATCAGTGTGGTACATCTGTGGGGGTCTAGAGTGGTGTATTATACTCACACAGCTACAGAGGTGTGGGCTGGTTGCCAGTGCAGGTCCTGGGGTGAAATCTGGTGAAATTTGGAGGGAGTATGTGGACTGTGCTGACCATTGGTTTTTCAGTGGTGAAAGCTACTGGGGTTATCTACTGAGTAGGTCACTGGGAACTGTGTTTACTCCTGATGCATTGTTGATACTGGTGGCAACTGCTTTTCCTCATTTGTTCTAAGCATGTCTATATACCCCAGCATTGCTGGTCTATGGATGAAGTAAAAGCAAAATGGGTCCTCCATGTGATGTCCCAAAATGCTAGGGAAGCTGGTTGCTCCCTCTGCTCTCCCTCTTCTGGCAAGGGGTCCTCTTTCTAGTTAAGGAGTTCCCTCCTGGTGCTGAGTAATACCAGCTTGGGGGATATGATGATGCAGGCAAAATGAAACTATTTTCCTTCCTTTTTTGTGCACTTAATATCCTGCTAGTTTCTATTGTTGTTATTGTTTCACTGTGTTACTTAAGTTTTTTTAAGTGGAATCCAGATCTCTCCCAGAACTGTTTTTTGTTTGTGAACAGCTAATTGTTGATCTTTTGGGGTGGGATGAGGTGGCAGAGTCTGGGTTCTCTTACACCACCATTTGGTAATGTCATTCAGGCCTGACATTTAAAAATGCTTTTCGGAGGAGAAAATTTATTCAGTTGAAGAAAATTTTATAGACAAAAATAAACCAGTTGCTCAGAATACCCTGGATATTTTTTAATGATCAGTCTGACCATTCAGCTTATGCTCTCTTGCCTCCTTCCCCCAGCACACACTTTCTACAAAGTCTGGCAAGAGGACAAATAAGTGGAAACATACACTGTGTTCATGAATTGAAAGAATTAACATCATTAAAATGTCCATACTACCCAAAGCAATCTATAGATTCTTTAAATTAAAATACCAATGGCATATTTCACAGATATAGAACAAATATTCCAAAAATGTATACAGAACCAAAAAATAGCCTCAGCAATATTGAGAAAGAAGAAGAGGGATCATAATACCCATATCAAACTCTACTACAAGGCCACCGTGATCAAAACAGTCTGGCACTGGCATAAAAACAGACACATAGATCATGGAACAGGATAGAGAGCCCAGAAATAAACCCACATCTCTATGGTCAATTAATATTTGACAAAGGGAGCAGGAGTATGAAATGGAGTAAAAATAGCCTCTTCAACAAATAAACTCAAGATGGATGAAAGACTTAAATATAAGTCATGACACCAAAAAAGTCCTAGAAGAGAACATAGGCAGGAAAATTTAAAATATCTTGCATAGCAATATTTTTGTTGATATGTCTCCTAGGGCAAGGGAAACAAAGAAAAAATAAACAAATGGAACTACATCAAGTTAAAAAGCTTCTGCACAGCTGAAGAAAGCATCATCAAAATGAAAAGGGAACCCACTATATGGGAGAACATAATTGCCAATGATACATCAGGCAAAGGTTTCATCTCCAAAATATATAAAGAACTTGTACAACTCAACACCAGGAAGACAAAAAATCCAATAAAAAATGGGCAAAGGACCTGAACAGACACTTCTCCAAAGAGGACATACAGATGGCCCATAGACATATGAAAAAATGCTTAACATCACTAGCCATCAGAGGGATGCAAATTAAAACCACAATGAGATATCACCTCAAACTTGCCAAAATGGCTATCATTAGTAAATCAACAAGCAACAAGTGCTGGTGAGGATGTGGAGAAAAGGGAACCCTAGTGCAATGTTGGTGGGAATGCAGATTGGTGCAGCCACTATAGAAAACAGTATGGAATTTCCTCAAAAAACTAAAAATGAAACTGCCTTTTGACCCAGTGATTCTTCTGCTGGAAATATATCCTAAAAATTATGAAACACCAATTCAAAAGAATATATGCATCCCTATTTTCATAGCAATGCTATTCACAATACCCAAGATTTGGAAACAGCCTAAATGCCCACCAGTAGATGAGTGGATAAAAAAGCTTTGGTACATTTATACAATGGGATACTACACAGCAGTAAAAAAGAAGGAATTCTTATGTTTTGTGACAGCCTGGATGGAACTGGAGACTATTATGCTAAATGAAATAAGCCAGTCAGTAAAAGAGAAGTGGCATATGATCTCACATATATGTGGAATCTAATGAACAAAATAAACTTAAGAGCAAATAGAAGCAGAGGCATAGAATCATGGAACAGCTTTAAGAGGGAAGAGAGGAGGTGGGGAATGGTTTAAAGAAGGTGAAAGGATTAGTCAAAGAACATATATATGCATGACCTATGGGCAGGGACAACAGTGTATTGATTGACTGTGGGAGTGGGGGCCAGCTCGGTGAAGGGGGCAAAGGGGAAAAATTGGGACAACTGTAATAGCACAAATAATAAGGTATGTAAATTAAAAAATTAATTTGATCCATTCAAATTATGCTCCTCTTGCCCTGTGCCTCCAACATACTTCCTATTCAGAATGCTTGCCACTTTCTATAAAGTCTAGTAAGAAGGATGAAGTTGGCCTAGCAGTAGCCAGTCTAGAAGAAGAGATGGAATAAGACACAGCTTTGTTGGAAGAAGTGCTCTTTGCCTGATGCCTGCATTCTAAATTAGATGTGAATCCCACAATTTGGAACTTTGAAGGAGTAAAAAAGCCAATTTCTATAACTTATGCAGAAACTAATATAAGGGCAAGAAAGGAGCAGCTTTAGCAGGGACAACATTAGAGCTACAGGCTTTTCTCATGCATTTTCCTTTAAAAGTTCATCAGAACTGGATGAAATCTTGGGGAAGGAATAACCCCTCCAACCAAATATATATTGGATGAAATGATAAGTTTGAGTGTTTGTAAGCTAAAGAGGTGAACCATAGCAGATTATAGGGGTGGGCAAAAATAGGTTTACAGTTATTCATATGGAAAAAGACATGTGGGTTATGATTATTACAATAGCTTTATCAACTCTGTATTTCACATGTTCACAATTATAAACCTACTTTTATCTGCCTCTGTATATTGGCCGGAATCAACTGCAGAAACTAGCTGTTTTAAGGAAAATTATTTAATACATGGAATTAAAAATTTTAACAATTATAAGTAGAGGTAAAGGGTTAAGCTCCAGGCTAGTATTTCAAAAATAAGTCCCAGAACAGCTTTGCAGCACTAGCCACTGGTAGAGATGTCACTTTGGCCACCAGCAGGAGACCAATTATTGAAACTGTTGGCTTCAGGAGTACATATTGGGAGTCAGGTAGCTGCTGCCATTACCACCACCACTGCTAGCTTCAGAGCCATAGTAAACCTCTGAGATGTGTGTGTTGTACAACAGGCCCATTGCTACCCATGAGGCTAATGACTAGCTACTGAAATGCTAACACAGAAAAAGCCTGTGTTTCTCTGCCTGACTGTGCTTGCTAGCAGAAGGGATCAAAAGAAACAGCAGAATAGGTTTCACCTCACTCACTGCCACTTCCCAAATCTTGCACAAGTGCATCTTATTAACAAAAGCTAAATCATACAGTATCCTATTTGGGAAAAGTTGATTTTAGCTTTCTAGAGTCCAAAAAGGCATGCTAAATGGAGGGTGAAGTGAATATTTAGAGAGCCAATTGACCTTATCCATTATACAGGTATGGTAGATTGGCTTACTTCATGTTAATTTTCAGCCCCCTTCCCTTTTGTCTTTTTCTACAATAGAGGCTGGAAAGACAAATGCTCCATCAATCTCCAGTGTCTCTTGCAACCAGAGTTGTCCATCTGACCAATGAGATATAAGCAGAAGTTTGTTGAGCAAATTTGAGGAAGTATTGCTTTCCCTCAAAAGGGGGAACAAAGCCACTGATGAAACCTTTTGCTTTTACCTTTTCTCCTTCCTAAAATGGGAGTGTGACACCTGGAGGTAAAGCTGTATGTTGACAATTAGACTGAAAGCTAGCAAACTAAGAATGATGCAGCAGAGAGAGAAAAAGTCCGAGTCTTTGATTATGTTCAGCAGCTGCAAATGGCATGGATTCCCTACCTTGAATATTTTGTTATATAAGCAAAATAAATCCTCATTTTTTTAAGCTGTAATTAGGTTTTCAAATACTTTCAACCAAACATTCCTGCATTTATATACAGACTTTCCTGTCATAGAATGGTTATGAACATAAAATGATATACTGTATGTGAGAATACCTTTTAAAGTATTAAGTGTTATGTAAAAACTACTTTGAGACTTCCGACCAAGATGGAGGCGTAGGTGGACACACTGTGCATCCTCTCACAACCAAAATTAAGGACAACAAAAATTTAGAACCAAAAAACAACCAGAACATATAGAAAACTGAATTGTATGGAAGTCTGACAACGATTCACCCAGACCGGTAAAAGGGGCAGAATCGGTGGCCGGAGGAGAGGGATCGCAGCTGGAAAAAGCAGTGGCTAGTGGTCCTGGACACGCAGGCAGCAGTTGGCACACCCAAGGTGCACAGGCAGTGGTTACCAGGCGCAGGGAGGCAATAAGCAGACCAAGTGAGGCACACAAGGCGGCTGACTGTGGTCACACATTCGCACACAGATAAACCAGGTAAAAACGGGCAGCGAGACAGATTGCGCAACCCAGGGCCCCAGCACCAGGAAATAAAGCCTAAAAGCACCCATTGAAAACGCTTGTGGGGGTTGAGGTGTCAGGAGAGACTCCCAGCCTCACAGGAGTTTGTTGGAAAGACCCACAGGGTCCTAGAATGTACACAAGCCCACCCACATGGAAATCAGCACCAGAAGGGCCCAAATTGCTTGGGGAAAATGGCGGAAGGCACTGGAATCCGAGAGAGGATGGAGCAAGCACCGTTGTTCTCTCTTGGACCCCCCGCCCCCACATACAGCGTCACAACCCAGCAACTGGGCTGCCCCGCCCTGGGGAACACCTAAGGTTCTGCCCTTCACTATGTAACAGCTGCAACCAGACCAAAAAAAAAAGGCTCAAATGGGAGAACATATGAAAGAACCAGAGCCAATTCATTTAAGCGACCAAGAGATAGCCAACCTATCAGATGCACAGTTCAAAGCACTGGTAATCAGGATGCTCACAGAATTGGTTGATTTTGCTCACAAATTAGATGAACAAATGAAGGGCACAATACGTGAAATGAAGGAAGACGCATGGGGAACCAATAGAGATGGGAGGAAAACTGGAACTCAAATCAATGGAGTGGACCAGAAGGAAGAAACTAACAACCAAACAGAAAACGAGGAAGAAACAAGAATTCAAAAAAAAAAAATAAGGAAGTAATAAACAAACAAACAGAAAAGAATGAAGAAACCAGGATTCAAAAAAATGAGGAGAGGCTTAGGAACCTCCAGGACATCTTTAAACGTTCCAACATCCGAATTATAGGGGTACCAGAAGGGGTAGAGGAAGAGCAACAAGAGGAAAAGTTATTTGAACAAATAATAAAGAAGAACTTCCCCAATCTGGCAAAGGAAATAGACTTCCAGGAAGTCTAGGAAGCTCAGAGAGTCCCAAAGAAGTTGGAGCCAAGGAGGAACACACCAAGGCACATCGTAATTACATTAGCCAAGATTCAAATGAAGGAGAGAATTCTAGAAGCAGCAAGGGATAAGGGGATAGTCACCTACAAAGGAGTTCCCATCAGACTGTCAGCTGATTTCTCCAAAGAGACCTTCCAGGCAAGAAGGGGCTGGAAAGAAGTATTCCAAGTCATGAGAGGCAAGGACCTACATCCAAGATTGCTGTATCAAGCAAAGCTTTCATTTAGAATGGAAGGGAAGATAAAGTGCTTCTCAGATAAGGTCAAGTTCAAGGAGTTCATCATCACCAAGCCCTTAATCTATGAAATGTTAAAGGGACTTATCTAAGAAAAAGAAGATAAAAAATAAGACAGTAAAAAGACAGCAAACTCACAGTTATTAACAACCACATCTAAAACAAAAGCAAACAGCTAGAACAGGAATAGAACCATAGAAATAGAGATCATATGGAGGGTTAGCAACAGGGGAGTGGGAGGAGGAGAGAGGGGGAAAAGGTACAGAGAATAAGTAGCATAGACGGTGGGTAGAAAATAGACAGGGGGAGGGCAAGAATAGTGTGGGAACTGTAGAAGCTAAAGAACTTATGACACATGGACATGAACTAAAGGGGGGGGAATGTGGGTGGGAGGGGGTGTGCAGGGTGGGGGGGAATGATGGAGGAGAAATGGGACAGCTGTAATAGCCTAATCAATAAAATATATTTAAAAAAATAAAAAATACTTTGAAACATCTACAAACACAGATATTCCATAAAATATATACATATATATTTATGTAGATTTATCCACCTATTACCCTATTTTTTAATATTCTTGCATATGCATATTTTGATCTGAGATTATTTTTTTCTGGTGGAAAGCACCCTTTTGTGTTTCCCTTGGTAATAAATCCTCTCAATTTTCAATAGATTGAAAATGCCCTTAGTTTAATTCATTTTTGAAGGATATTACTGGGTAATTCTAAGTTAGTAGAGATTTTCTTTTGACATTTTGAAGATATCATCACATTTATTCTCACTTTCATTTTTCTGTTAAGAATCAAGCTGTCAGTTTAATCTTATTGCTGTTCCTTTATGTCTCTTATTCTCTGACTGCTTAATTTTAAGATTCTTTTTCTTTATCTTTGATATTTAGTACTTTCGCTACTATATGAATAGTTATGGTTTTCTTTTTTTGCTTAAGGATTATTTTATTTGTGTTTTTTCCCTTTGTAGAGCTATTTTAAGTATGGGTATATCTACTAATTTATTTATTTTGAGCTTTATGGAGGTATAATTAACTAATAAATTTCTAATATATTAATGTGATGATTTTATATATGTATATATGTTTATATGTATATGTTTTATATACATACATATATTCTGAAATGATTCGCATAATCAAGTTAATTAACACATATATATCACTTAGCATAATGCCCCTCAGGTTCACCCATATTGTTGTAAATAGTAGAATTTCCTTCTTTTTTAAGGTTGAATAATATTTCATTGTCGATATATAACATATTTCCTTTATCCATCTGCCAGTGGACATTAAATATAATTATTTTTAAATCCTTGGCTGATAACTTCAATATCTGCATCTTCTGTGAATGTTCTCATTATCTGTTTTTATTCTTAGTTTTAGATAAAGTTTTGTCTTCTTGATGGACATTGAGTTTAGAAAAACTATAGAAATAATTTGTGATCCTGGATGATGTTTTATCTTCTTCCACAGAGAATTTACTTTTGCTCCAGAGGAAACTAAACTAGTGGCAGATAATCTTAATCCAAGTACTGAAATTATTAAAAGTGGCTTCAGTCCTTGCAAATCAGTGATTTCTCAATCCTGTATGCACATTGGAATCGCATTGGAAGTTTTAAAAATATGTATACCTAGTCTCCACTCCAGAGATCTTATGTAATTGGTCTGAAATGAGATACTGATTTTTTTATGGGTAGTTTTTTAAACTTTCATTTTGAAATAATTATAGAGTCACAGGAAGTTGCAAAGAAATATACTGGGAAGTTTCATGTACCCCTTTCCCAAAGCTCTCTCACCAAATGCCAAAATCCCATACCACTACCATATCAAAAACCAAGAAACTGACAATGGCACAATCTATAGAGTTTATTCAGACTTCATCAGATATACATGTACTTGTGTGTCTGTCTGTACAATTTTTTCACGCCTATAGCCTTTCATAATCACCACCATAATCGAAATACTTAACTGTGGTGCTCTTTATAGCCACACCTATCCTCTCTCCTCCATCCCTAAACCCTGGCAACCACTGATCTTGTACTCCATACCTATAAGTGTTGCTTAATGATTGTTATATAAACAGAATCATACAGTATGTATCCTTTAAGATTAATCTTTCCTCAGCATAATTTCATAGATATTTTAAAATTATAGGGCACTGATTTTTTTTCAATCTTCTTAGGTAATTCTAATGTGTATCCATGATTAAGAGAAAAAAGGTTTTCTTATAATCGTACACTATATTTAAGTAGAAAATGACAGCCCTGGCCAGGTTGCTCAGTTTGTTGGAGCATTGTCCTGTACACCAAAAGGCTGTGAGTTCCATGCCCGGACAGGGCACAAACCTAGGTTGGGGGTTCAATCCCTAGGTGGTGTGTGCACTGGAGGCAACTGATCTCTCTCTCTCCCTCTCCCTCTCCCTCTCCCTCTTTGTCTTTCTTTCTCAAGTCAATAAGTATATCCTCAGGTGAGGATTTACACACAAAAAAAATGGCTCTAGCTGGTGTGGCTCAGTTTGTTGGGCATCAGCCTGCAAATGGAAGGTTGCTGGTTCAATTCCTGGTCAGGGTACATGTTCCTGGGTTATAGGTTCAATTCCCAGATGGGGTGTGTGCGAGAAGCAACCAATTGATGTTTCTCTCTCACATCAGTGTTTCTCTCCCTCTCTTTCTCCCTTCCTTCCCCTCTCTCTACAATCAATTTTTAAAAAGGAAAAATAGAACATGGCAAACATTTAGGACTAAGTATAGTTCATACTAAAAACCAGAGTAAAAAGAGTACACAATAATATGTAATAGCCATTTTTTTCTGTGCCCCATCTAAAACAAGAAACAAAGGATGTCAATCAGGAAGAGGATAGTCTTTACTTCAGAACCATCCCTCCAAACTTCTTCACTGTATGGGTGCCACCCACCTAGAGTTAAAGCCCAGAAAGAAAGAGTACAATAGAAACACCCAGAAAGCTTAGAGGAAATTCCAGCCAAAAAGATTGTAGAACTCTTGGAGAAGCCCAGAGTTTAATGAGTTTGAGCCAGGATTCTGAGAAACTCATTGCCTGGGTGGTAGATGAGCCATGCTGAGGGAGGTGTGTAGGCAGATGGACCCAAGAGGCACTTGGCAGAGTCTCATACTCCAGGGTGGTTCCAGAAGATACTGAAAGTTTCTGAGCTCCCAATGGAGGTGAAAAAGTGATGAAAGATCCAGAGGACAAAAAAAGTTTGGGTTGGGGTTCAGAAGGACCCCCACAACCAGGGCAGGTGAGGACTCACTGTACTCTCAAGTTGACAAAGGCTGGCACAAGAGCAAGATGCCCTGCCCCATACAAGGATAAGCCCTCAGGGTAAATGAAATAACACACCTGCCTAGCAAGAAGTTGGGTAGCCTCAGATCTCAGAGTTGATTTAAATATTTACTTCCTTTTAAGCCAAATTGACTGAATTAAAATGAAGAAACAAGACTGAGTGTTTTCTACTGTCAAGGAAGATGAGAATCCAAGGGCTCAGTAGAGTTCAGTTATAGCAACCTTGTTCTGTAAATTTTAAACTGCTGTGGTACTCTTTTCAATACATTTTTATATCATGTAAAGAAGTTCCCTTCTGTGGCTTTTCTTTTTTCAGAAGTGATTAGACTCTTCTGCCTTTTTAATTCTATTTGATAAACTCTGAATCACTTTGTCAACTTTCCCAAAAGCCTCTGTGCAGTCCTCCCCCACCCCCAGGAAGTTTTGATTACTAAATATAGGTTCATGTAGTAATCTGGAAAAAAATAAAACAAAAAAATTTTAATCTGTTATAGTTGCAGCCAAAGAGAAAAGGAAATATCTAAAGTCAATCACGCTATTCTTTTTAATCCATGAGAATAAAACATTTGTTTTTTGATTACTGGATTCAAACCACTTGGGCCCTGAGGCTTGATATGGGTTTGGTTTCTGGAAACCTGTGCTAAAATCAGGAATGGTGCAGAGCTGGCCTGAGGCTTTGGGGACATGAGACAAATGGAAAAGTGAGAACAGTATTCAAGGGAAAGTCAGACCTGGGAACTCATAAAGCAGACCCAGCCTTTCATCCAACGGGAACTAGGTAGAAAGGCAAAACCCACTGTAATAAACAGGTTCATGGGGGAAATTAAATGGAAGTTTGGTAAATTTACTTCAGAAGGGATACTGAGTTCCAGGCCCTTATGGAGCTTCCCCTGTATTTGGGGATGAATTTGTTGTGGGTACCAAGTTTGTTGAGACAGACAGGAAGGAGGACTTTCTCAAATAAGGCTTTCTCTAGGAGATACAGATATATGCTACAAAGTGTTCTTATCCTCACAATAAATTCAATCAATGAGTAAAGAGTTTCAATAAGCTATGGTCTATGGTCTGAGGGGAGGGAGCACGGAGATATGCTCTTCAGATGTCCTGTTAAGAGAGCCTTTTGTGGAGAGCATGGCTGACCCACAGACTCCAGTGGCCCCTGTTCAGTGACCTGGCCAGTGGGTGTTCTCAAGTCAGACCATTCTTATCTGTTGGGGATTCCCCTAATACACGAGTTTGGCTAAGGGACTCCCCATCAGCTTGGCCAAAACATGCTGAGAACTGTACTGCATTTGAAGGTCTTTCTACCCAATCTTCCTTTCTTCCTCACCTCTTGCCTTTCATATGTATCAGACCTACATTGTGGTGTGACAGCATTTCCTACCTACTCCTTCCTTCTCACTTTGTCCTTCAAAAGCATTTCCCCAAGAAATCTCTAGGACATCTAATCCCATTTTGGCCTCTGCTTAAAGGATTTAATATGGCACAATTGTCCAAATGGGTTTGGTACCTTAATATCTCCTTTCCATCCTAATGCTCCTCCCCTGAACACAAACATTTATAGACATATACATTTATCAAGCATTTATTATGTGCCAGGTGCTATGCTAATTAATTTATATTCATTATTTTATTTAATACTTGCAATCTCGTTATGAGGTAATTACCATTATTGGCAATGTTTTAAGATGAGAAAATTAAAACAGATAAGGCCTGAATAACTCATTCAGTGTGACATTACTAACATAAAACTAGGCTGATATACCAGGCTAGCCCTGGCTCCAGATGTGACACTCTTACAGCTGTGCTAAATGGCCTCTAGTGGCAGCTAAAGAACATTTTGCTATATATACAAATGTTGAATCATATGTTACACACCTGAAACTAACATAATGTTATATAGCAATTATACCTCAATTAAATTATTAAAAAAAAAAAACAAACACCAAGACTTGCGTCCAGAAGCTCTAGAACTCTCTCTAGATTTTTCCACTTGCCTTCCTCTTACTCTGATATGCTCTTCTCTGTTTCCATCCATGGCCTTCTGCCTGGCCATTTCGAGTGGACCCTTAGCTGAAGTATCTGTCTGATTTTGATTTTGATTGGAACTATCCCTGGCCTCCTTGGTTTTGATTTTGTTTTGTCCCTGGGCTTCTTTTGATCACCTCATTTACTCTGCAGATCAAAGCCCAGTTCTATTTTCACCCTGAGCCCAACCTATGTCCTCAGCATACTGTCTCTCTTCTTCTACCATCTTTTACTCCCCAAGCCCTCTTCACCATTTGGCAGCAATTTCTTGTGGGATCATACTGATTAAAAACTGAGGACATCTGGTTACATGTACCCAAAGAATTGAAAAACAGGTGTTCAACAAAAATTTGTACAGGGATGTTTATAGCAGCATTACTTGTAATAGTCAAAAAAAAAATAGAAACAACCTAAATGTTCACTAATTGGTGAATGGATAAACAAAATGTGGTATATGCAGTTGAATCTCATTATTTACAGTATTTATGTTCTATAAAGTCACCATGAACACTGAATTAGTGAATACTGAACAATAGCTCCTAGAGAAAATACAGTTAGCTTCCTGAGATACTGTGGTCACAATATTTTTGTCAACTGTTCAATACATAATCTTGTCTTATGTGCGTTTCTGTTTAAAGATACTTTAATATGTATTGATGATTCATTAACATTTAACTCATTGCCAACAGCACTGTAACTCATCCCTGAATGAAGCTTATCTAACATATATTCTCTCCATAAGGCACATCACAATCTTCTTGCACTTAGGAATACTAAATAGCAATTTAGCACTACACTTGGGTGCCACTTTAAACAGTGAAGTCACCAATGAAATGCAAAAAAACCCTGGAACTACATAGGCTGTGAATAGGACACTTACATTATGAGAGCTGAAACAGGAAAGCAGAGCATTGCCTTGTTCCACCTCAGCTGGAAACATGAACATCAGGTGACTCAAAGTTTTCACCACTCTGTGTAAGCGCATGTCTAGGAATGACCACAAAAACAGTGTTGACTTGGGGGGGTCACAAATACATTTTAACAAGTAGGCAAATTTGCAAATATGCAACTCATGAATAATGAAGATTAACTGAACATACAATCGAATATTTTTCAGCCACAAAAAGGAATGAAGTACTACAATATGCAATAATGTGGATGAACTTTAAAAAATATCTTGTTACATGAAAAAAGCCAGACACAAAGGCCACATATCACATGATTCTATTTATATGATATGTCCGGAATAAGCAAACCCGTAAAGACAGAAAGCAGATTAGTGGTTGCCTTGGACCGGGGAGGAGGTGGAAAGGATAAGTGATTACTTAATGAATACTGGTTTCCTTTTGGGATGATGAAAATGTTCTGGAACTAGTGTGGTGATGGTTGCATAACACTGTGAGTGTGCTAAATGTCACTGGAGTATGCAGTTTAAAATGGTAAGTTTTGTGTTTTGTATATTTTGCCACAATAAAAAATTAGGAAATCTTTGAGTCTGGGAAATAAAAGAACCCTTCTTGCTCAGAAGACTATATGCATGGTAGATCTCATTAAACATGAAAAAGTACTACAGTTTGCATGTTTCCTGTGCCAAATCCCAAAATATATACTCATCATGTTCATGTGTTCTACTTTATATAGAAATTATAAACTTATTAATGTACTGCTTCTCAGAAAAACAAAACAAAACTGAGGACATAGCCTTATACTGAACTCAGATTTTTCTTTGTGGGTTCAAGATGAGCTGTTACAAGTATTCATCTTTCTCAGGAATCTAATGATAAAGTCCAGAATCTACAGAAATGGCTGGACAAACAAGGCTCTCCACATGACACGCAAAACAGTCTTCTTCTCTTGGATGGGGCAAATCCAGGTCATGGCCTCTGGGAAGAAGTGAAGAGCAGTTACTCCATGTCTTGTGTAATTTAGACCCTTATAATATAAAGACTAATAAGTTGCCATAGTTGACTTCTTTCTAATGGAATTTGCCTGGAAAAATGGATGCACTGAGGGAGTGCCCACAGACAAAGCCAGAATTCAAGCATTGGAATGGCCTGTCAAACCACGAAAGCTTTTACATCAGGCCCAGAGCATGGTGATGATTTTTTAAGTATAATTGATCATGCATTGATTCAGGGCATTGCACTGTGGATGATGAGTAGTGAGAGTTAGGACTTCCTCTTTCTACTAGTGCTGTATTTAGATATTGTTAGTGTGGGAAGCAGCCATCACATTGAGATTAAATATGCAGAGATTTTACTAGCAGGGATACCTTTGAAACAAAATGAGGAAGAAGCCCCCGCAAAGCTGGGAAAGTCATGAGTTCATGAAACAAGTCTAAGCCCAGGGGAAGGAGAGGGAGGAAGAATGGGTGGAAAGCATCCTAGACGACTATAGTCTAAGTTCAGCAAGGCTGTTCAGGAGTCCTTAAGCCAATGTAGTCATCAGAAGATTCCTGTGTCTCCCAGAAGTGAAGAAGTGGGCCTGCTTAGTATTCCTGCTGCACTCTGTCATCGACTGAGAGCAGCCTGTGGGAAGCATAATATCAGGACAAATTTAATGATGGATTTCAGAGCAAAGGATCTGTGTCCTCCATCAGTTACAAGAGTAGTTAGAGGTCTGGTAGACACAGTCTCATGGCAGTCACAGGGATGGGGGAGGACTGTGCCAGCAGAAGGAAGAGGATACTAACTGTCCACCTGGACACTCTGGTGACTACTTTAGTCTCTCTAAAAATCTTGATGCTGAGCCTGAGTGGAGACAGAATTAAGGGTTCCAGCTATGAAACAGGTATCGCTTCTTTCCCTCCCTTCTCTGCACAATATTTTATGCTTAGTATTGCCAACCATGCCTGTTAATTTCCTCA
Source organism: Glossophaga mutica (assembly GCA_039655065.1). Classification (NCBI taxonomy): domain Eukaryota; kingdom Metazoa; phylum Chordata; class Mammalia; order Chiroptera; family Phyllostomidae; genus Glossophaga; species Glossophaga mutica. The sequence continues at coordinate 126,874,430 of CM077308.1, forward strand.
AAAGCAGTAACTTCTTTTAGCTTTCCTTTTTCCTTCTCCTTTTCTACAGTCTTCTTTTTTCTTTTCCCTAACTCCTCTTTCCCCTTGCCCACACACACAGACTTCTGCCTTAGATTTTCTTACCTCAAGTAGTAAAAGGTTGCTAACCCTTGTTATTTACGATGTTAACTCAGTCCAAAGGTGAATGTGTTAATGACCTCAGGTGCCATCTCTGACCAGATTGCTGATACTGACATAGGATGGTAAAGGGGCAGATGGGAGCATGCTCTCCAGCAACTGTAGACTCTCATCACTTCTTTATTCCATCTCATTTTCTCTCTTCTTCCCTATATTTTAACTACTTCCCCTCCACCCTTCTGCACATACACACTCACCCTTAGGTACTCACTTTCCTATAATTTTCCTGCTACATTGTGATTTTGCTGCCTCACAACAACCTAAGAATTAGGTACTATGATCGTCCCCCTTTACAGTTGAGGAATATGAAGCCTAGAGAAGATAAAAGCCTCCCTAAGTTCACACAGCTGGTAAGTAACAGGCCAGGATTCAAACCAGGGGCTCCATGTGCTCTCATGCAGGCTTTGCACTGGACAAGTCCTGGGATAACTTCAGAGAGACCATGAAGTGCTCATTGGATTGTGTGGTGCAGGAGTCTTGACAAGCCAGTGGGCTTAAGCACACCACTGGACTTTTGAGTAAATGCATGAAATGAGAAGACCTTTTTAAATGTATATCATAGTTTGTCTATTCTTTAAATTAAAAATTATAGAAGAGTCTTACAGCTCAGATTGCCTTTAAGCACATATCCATGTTGTGTTAGACTTTTTACTACTTTGCGCTGTGTAGGCTTTAGCTGCTGTTTATTTCCTGCCAGATCTCATAGTTTTATATTTTGGAGTTCCAAAGGGAGAGGGTAGAGTTCAGAGAAGTCAGTGTCAAATATTTCCCCTCAATATCTGCCTGACTGTGGATGTTGTGCCACTGTCATCTACTTCATACCAGAAAGAACAAATGTGTTGCCGACCTGTGCATCCTGGAGAAGTTTATTTAACAAGTGCCAAGTTTTTAACTTTTCAGATCACTAGGATCTGGCTGAAAGGATGCTGGCAGCAGTTTCCAAAGCCTGCGTTTTCCCTCCTAGGAAAGGAGAGTAATTATAGAGAGCAATTAGTGTCCTTAAAATTACACCAGCCCTAATTTATGGATGATACTCCAAAGTCAGTGTTAGCTCTAATTCCTGCCTATTAGAATCTCCTACAAAATAAGCAGTGTATATAAAGGAGAAGGAAGGAAAAGAGGAGAGAAAGTCAAAACTTCTCATTTTGTCCTGGAAGGGATGGGGTAGGGGGACTAGGGTGTGTGTAAGTCCTCTACCATCCCATCCCCACTAACTCTTTTGGATTGCCAGGAGGGGAGAAAAGCACAGATACCTTGATCTTGAGTCCTGCTGATGAATGTATATTTATAGTAGAAATAAAAGTATAATTTCACAGTTTTTATCAATATTCTGTTTTTCTAAAAGTGTAGATCTGCAATTTCTTCTGGAGTAGACAATTGTTCTCTTGAGGTGGGGATGTAGTATTATGAATGATTCTTTAGTTGTGCTAAAGCCAAAGTTAGGAAAACCAGAACAATGTGAGCTAAAACTTTTCCTCCAGTTGTTGTAAAAGGATTGGTTTCTTTTGGTGAGGGAATCATTTTTGTGGGGTTTTTTAAGGCTTTTTAGTGTGCCTGGGGACACCGAAACTGGAATTTTGAGGCTTGGGAATAGTGGGAGAGCCTTGGCTGGGTAGCTCAGTTGGTTAGAGCATCATCCTGATACCCTAAGGTTGCAGGGAATAGTGGGAGTGGGGTTGTAGAAGCTAGTGAAAGACCACCCCAGAATTCATAGGGAGAGATGGCCAGGACAGACAGTAACTCCCTACAAAGGGGAGGTGACCTGTAGGTTCTAGGAACGGAGATACCCAACATCCGTTTGTGTCCTCTTCTTGCCTTATAATGGCCATCCATCTGTTGCCTCCTTCTCCACAAAAGCTTCTCCTTAAAAAGCTTTTGTTAATCATCACCTTGAGACTTGGGTAATCTTTCACTGCCTTAGGGAATGGAGGTTTCAGAACAAAGAAAACCAAAAAAGAGAATCCAGTTTCCAGGAGAAGCAGTAAACAAGTAGAGAAAAGTGGGAAGTAGGAAACAGTCCAGAATGTGTGAATAGCCCCTGAAATCCCTAAGAAATATACAACATGGGTTGGGATGTCTATCCCTGCAGCTCACGGTACTTCACTTGAACATTAAAGGAAAGAAGCCTGGAGAATCTAGAGATAGCTTGATTTCACTACCTGGAATCCAGAGGGCACAGCAAAATATTACCTGAAGTTCTTCTTCCTGGGCTATCACATGACCCTGTTTGTATACATTTTCCCTCTACCTCCCTGTTCTTCATCTTATCCTGCAAAAGATACTCACAGGGGTAAAAAATAAGTTTAATGCATCTCTGGAAAAGGAAAGAGAAGACAGAAAAACACCAGAAAATTTCTGAACAAACTGCTTTTAGATATGCGTAATCTACCCCTTGAAAAGTAAAGGGGCAGGGAGCAACCAAACCTATAAGCAATCAGCTATTATTGTTAAAATGTTATCATCATTTTGGTTCCATCCACTGGGTCAGAAGACACAGGATTATTTGTTCAGGCTTTTCCAGTCACTGTGTTTGCAATGTGAAGTATTTGCCTGTCCCAGTACCTTTCACAGCCCTGTCCTGCCCTCAAGGACAGGTCTATTGACGGCCTCTCCCCATGGTTAATAAATGGGTGTGTGAACATCACTGGCCAGATTCTGGCATACAACGACAGTGAGAGACCACACACAAAAAAATAAGTAAGTTTGCTCAGGAGCCCACACATTTTCTTAACTGCTTTATTAAACTATGATGGACATACCATAAGCAGCACTCATTTAAAGTGTACAATACAATTTGTTAAGTTTTAACAGATGTATGCACCCCTGAAATAACCATTACAATCAAGATAAGGGCACACCATGTTAATAAACATTTATGGGTGTTTCTTGGAGATGGTTTCTTTTTGAGTCAAAAATCTACCTTATCAAATGAAATAAACTTCCTAAAAATTATTTAACAAAAGACATCTGCTTTTTGACTATCTAAGCCCCTTTTTTTCTGGATTTGTTTGGCTTTATCAGTGGGGTATTTGACAAGGTTACAAATTTGACAATGTGGATTTCCTTGATTCTCCAGCAGAGAATGTCTGTGGAATGTGGAGAGGGTGGACATATTTGTGTGAGGTAGGATTCGTGGTAAAGTTCCAACATGCTCGGCATGTGTTCTCACAGTGATAGGCAGATGAAAGTGGTAGAGTAGAAACAGAAGGAAACGAAAAAAGCCCAGTGCTCGAGCAACTTGGCTGTAGCAGAAACTTCAAAAGACCCTGGGAGCTTGTGGTCACAGTCTGAGAGTCATTAGCACACAGAACTAAACTATTTCCAGCCTGAAGGCGGGAGAACAAAATTCAGTCCTGCGGGATCATGTAAGAAACGAATTCACTAAAACAGTAGGGAAGTTTGAAAAGGAATAAAGCATTTCTTTCAAACTGGAGTTTTAAACATACAGAGGAAATCAATTCCATGTTCTTAGTCATGCATCTTTGCTTTCAGAGCTTCTCCATTTCTGAAATACAGCAACTGGCCCCGGCAAAGAGAAATGAAAACACAGCAGGCACTGAAGTCAGCCTTCTAAATCCTAACTCCTTCCTGCTGTACAGCTCAAAAACTCTGTTTGAATTTGCAGGTTTTTGAGCTGTTGCATTTTAGAAGAGTATCTTAGGCAGAGAAAAGAAAGGCATTCCTTTCCAAGGAATGAACGTGTCTGAAGTGTTCTAATACTCATTTGAATAACATTAACATTCAGAAGGGGTATATGGAAAGGTCCTTAGTAACTAAAATTATGTCTTTATTTTGGAACACAGAAGCTTCAGTGTAAATATACTTCCCTAAATTTCTTAGGGTGACAATCACTATAGCAACACTACTACATGTATGTGGACATCTGCCCAAAACCAGTTGTTGATTTTGAATCACAGTTGCTAAAGATTTGGCTTAACACAGAGGAAATAACACCCCCAAACCATAACATTTCTGTTTATATCACTGGGTACTTGATAACAGGTACACAGGACTCTGCCTCCCTATATAAAGAGGACTATACCTTTCCTATCGCATCAAACTTACATGGAGAATTATCTATGCGTATTCCTTTCATGTCCTCTCTAAAGCTCCTTTCCCATGTCAACTTCTTTATAATCTATAAACAGCATCATGATACTGAAATTGTTCTTGCCAAATCTCCATAACTTCCTACTTGCCAAATATAATAGTTTGGGTTTTGTGGGGTGTTATTTTTTTTTTTTTGTGATCTTCATTCTTCTTGATCTTACTGCAGTATTTGTATAGTTGACCACTGTTATGTGTAGGTTTAATTAAATCCTCCACAAATTTATGTGTTGAAGTTTTAACCCCTGTATCTCAGCATGTGGCCTTATTTGGAAGTAGGGTCCTAGCAGATATAATTACTTAAGATGAGGTCATGCTAGAGTGGGGTAGACCCTTAATTAAATATGACTGGTGTCATTACATAAAGGGAAATTTAAGGACAGACATGCAAAGAGGGACTATATGAAGAGATACAGGGAGAATGCCACATAAAGGCAGGGATCCCAGTGATATATCCATAAACAAAGGAATGCCAACAATTGCCAGCAAAGTAATGGAAGCTGGCAAAAAAGCATAGAACAGATCCTTCCCTTACAGCCCTCAGAAGGAACCAACCTTGCCAACCCCTTGATCTCAGACTTTAGAAGTATGAGACAATAAATTCCTGTTGTTTAAGCTACCCAGTTTATGGTACTTCGTTAGAGCAACCCTAGGAAACTAATACAACCAACATTTCTTGAAACCCTCTTATCCCAGGGTTTCTGATAGAGAGAGCACTCTCCTTGAGGTCCCTCCAGCTCTCTGATCATTTACTCTTCTCTATCTAGTCCCTAAGTGTCAGTTTCCTAGAATTCCATCTTTATTCTCTCCAAGGAGAGGCAGTATAGTGTAGAACACAAATTTTGGAGTCAGCCTTTTTGCTGGGCAACCTTGAACAATGTGTTTCATCATTCTGTTGATTCAGTTTCCCTGCCTGCAAATCAGTATTTCCTACTGAGAGAGTGATAAGCAGTAAATTATTTCATATATATAAAGTGCTAAACATGTAAGTGCTCAATAAACATATGCTTTAATCATTGTGGTCTCTCCTTGTTGTCCTATCTTCTCTTTTATAACCTCAGTTTTTAGTTCTTGTAGTGGAAATTAGTTCTTGTGTGGTTAATTCCTTTTGACCACACTGCACATTTAATCCTCTTTCCACCTAAAGAGGCCCTGCCTCCTACTGTAGTGGCCATTGATATTCACAGTTCCAGCCTCCCTTGCAACTAGAACATAGACATTCCAATTGTACCCACTCCATAACTCTAGTGCAGGAATAAGGAACCTCTCATGGAGCTCTTCTGGCAAAGGTAGAAGCAGCAACTTCAGTGTCCAGAGGCAGCTATGACAGAGGTTAATAATAATGTCCAATGCCATGTGTTGGAAGTGTTGGTAGTACAGTTGCAGAAGCAGGGCCTAGCCCCACAATATAATTGGGGAATTCTTTTTCATACAGTTTCTAAGCTTAGTTATCCTTTCTTTCTAGAGAGTCTGTAAGCTACCTATTATCTCTAATAAATTATGTTCCTGCTTAAACTATCAGGGTTGGTTTCTATGTTTGTAACCAAGAATATTAATGGGTACAATTCTGGTTTCAAAGACCATCTATGTACTGATCTTCAGCCTCTACTTCTCACTTGGAATTCCATCTGGACCTCTCTATCTGTATATTCTGAAAATGACCTTGAGGGTAAGGGAAGGACAAAGTGGATAAAGAAAGTCAAATACGTGGTAATAGAAGGAAACTAGACTTCAGGTGGGTAGGTAGCTTGCAATAAAATACACAGATGTTGAGTTATAATCTTGTACACCTGAAAATTATATAATGTTATCAACCAATGTTACCCCAATAAATTTAATTTAAATATAAATAAAATTTAAAAATAAAAATGACCTTGAGACAAACATGTGTATAACCAAATGTAATGATTTAATAATCTTGAATCTCCCAAAACTCTATTTTCTATTCAATGGAATTACCAGATGCTCAACTGCCCGTCAATACAGCTTGGGTTAGGTGTGAGATGAGTGTTTTAATATAGGGGGTAAATGCCCTTCCAGCTTCCCAAACTAGGGAGAAAAATCATTTCTGTTGAAAACATGAAAAAAATCAACAAATATATGAAGTTAATATTATCAAATTGAAACATTCTAGTTCTAGTTGTTCCATAAAGCGTAAGGGTCACAAATATTCTTTAACAAAATATAAGATAAAACCCATTTTTAAACATCCAATTAATGTATAACCTCCCTCCAAATGTTTTAGTAACACAATACCCAACTTAGAAACCTAGGTCACTCTGGATTTCAACCAAGTCTTATAAATCCCACTTACAAAATCTTAAAACCTCCCTAGTGCACCCCTTTGTCCTTTCTTCATTTCTGTTGCTATGGTTTAATCATCTCTTGTCTGGAATCTGCAATTGCCACCTTATGGGGCATTCTATTAAATATTTCTGCCTCCAACCTACCCCTTAAGTCTGGGTGAGTTTGGGAGCCAGTCTACACCAGTGTTCACTATTGCTGTCTTTTCTTACTTTCTCTTCCAGAGTTCTATGTCTAGGATAGAGAAGGAGTACATTGTATAACTTGTTTATAAGATCACATAGTTCCCAAATATTTGTTTCAAGGCTAAACCAGAGTTCTTAAAGAACTTGGAATCTTTGTTTTCTGCTCTATAATGAAATTTCCCCAAATAATAGTGATCCCATCTGTAGGGTTAATGTTGGGAAAGGGTAGAGGACAAGCACAAGGGCTCTATCACTTAAATAGTTAAAAATGTTATCTCACTACATACCAGATGCTCTCCAGAATCTCTTATCTGCAGAATAATGTGTGTGAAAGAAGCCCAAGAAAGCAGCCAATAGATTGTTGAATTGTAAGCCAGGAAATCACCAAACAGCAGCATGTATGACATGAAAGAGTCATGGAGTTGTTCATCTTGGGGTCCATGGCAGCCAGTGAGCCTTTGACCCCTCAAGAACAGTGGCATCTATGGAGAAAAGCCCGAGAGGCCATCTGGAGTAGTGCAGAGAGAGCTGTTCGTGAATTCCTGGAGGGAACTAACATTTCTGTGGATACCTATTGTTGGGATGCAATTCTCCATTAATATTTTCACATTTCTGCACGATCTGGGCCTTCTAAACAAAGAGCACTGGCAAACTTGGTTAAAGAATGATTTAATGGCAAATGTGCGTAGGAAATTAGGATAGGATGTTGCTTTGGAGAGATTTAGAGACTTACTTTCCCTGGAACCACTCGCCTCTCTCTCTGGGAGACATTTGCTACATTACAGAGTAAAGATTATCTATCTATCTATCTATCTATCTATCTATCTATCATCTATCATTTATCTATACATATCTTGATAGGAGAGTGGGCAGATATGCCAGCAGCTTTATATAAGCTCTAAGTGTCATAATTTGGGGTTTCTTTTCCTGTGGTGCAGCCCCGTTGCACAAACATTGTTGCATTAGGCTTTTACCATGTCACCCTGTTGAAATTGGGGTTAGGGGACCAGTGCTAAAATGCTCTGTAAGTAATAAATGTCTGTTCTCTGATCCAGACATCTTGCATTTTCTGTCAGAATATGAATAAGCATATATGTCCTGTATCTACATATACACATGTACATACACACATATCATGTGGCAAACCTAGTGCTAATTAAATCCTTAAAAAAAACCTCAAGTGGTATGAACTATTATTACCACCCACTTTACAAATGAAGAAACTAAAGTGAAGTAGCTCTTCGCCTAAGGTCAATGTGATGGTTGACAGAGCTGGGCTTCAAATCCAGCTATTTAACACTAAAGTATATGCTCTTTGTAGTGTAATACTTAATTTTCTTCTATTGACTTATGGCACAACAGGCTAGTCATTTGTCCTCTTTGTGCCTCAGTTGCCCCATATTTATTTATTTATTTATTTATTTATTTTTCAGTTGCCCCATATTTAATGTGAAGGATTAGATTAGATTATATGACCAGTAAGCTTCATTCCAATTCCATCATTTTAAGTTTCTATTATTTCCCTCCTGCCTTGTTTCCAAGGTCTTTCTATAGGTACCCCCTTTTCTTGCCACCTCTTCTATTATGGATCCCTGTGCACAAAACACATACCCCTACATTCACATCTTTGTCTGGCTACCAACTTCCATTGATCAAGGTCCTATTGATTTGTCAAGGCACAAGAATCTTTAAGAGAACCTTGGTGATGGCTCTCCAACAGCATTCGCTACCTACAATATTCATTTGACCCGTAAAGTATTTGGCATCTGTTGCTTCACCTACAATTTTGTTTGTTTCATGTATACTTCAAAACAGCATCAGTGTATAATTACTTATTTCATGGCATCTTGCATTTGACTAGGTACTTAGGTTAACAATAGAAAGTTATAACAGAAAGAAAATGTGTGTGTGTTTTAAAAGATGATTCAAACAATACATGTCACAAATGATAACAGAAATATCCTTTTGTCTTGTTTAAACATCAATACTTACAGCCAGTATGTTCCTTCTGTCATTATTTCAACAAGCATTTATTAAGTCCTACTCTTTGCTATGCATTGTACTTGGTGCTAGGAAGTCATAAACAAATGAATATGGTTCTGGCCTTCAAAATGTTTACAGTCAATTGAGAAGGCAGGGAGGATAGACATTAACTGAATACTTAATGTTGTAGGCAGGTTTCCAGAATGACCCCAACAGTTTCTAGGTCCTGGTACTCAGGGTCTTGTGTAATTCTTTCCGTTTGTGTCTGGGCTGAACTTAGAACTCACTTTTCATGCTTCTGATGAATAGAATACAGGAAAAGGGATGAGATACCATGTCCATGATCAGATTACAGAAGACTGTGAGTTCTGTTTTATAGCTCTCTCTTTTATTCGCTCTACCTCTCATCTTCCAGCTTCCTGCCATTTGGGGAGATTCTCTATGGAAAGGCCCATGTCCCCAGGAGCCAACTGCTCATAAGAAATTGAGGTGACATCAGTTATTAGTGTCTATTGACTTGCCTGTAAGGAAGCCGTGTGTTATGTCATTGAAAATCAAATTATTAATACAGATGAACTTAGGAGACAGTTCCTGATTAATGCTGCTAAGACATTAATGTCATCCAGAATTATTGGAATAAATGGTGATTTCTTTGCTAGTATGGAATAGATGCTGTAGTTGCTATTAAATATACAGATGCAAGAGGCCAGTCTCACTATGCAGTCAATTCCATTAATATTCTGAAAGCCCATGTGAGAAGTTAAATGGAGAGTATGCCCATCAATGGCTATGCACTCAACTGTGTGGTGAGATCCCAAGACATACCCAACAGAATAGTTAATGTAAAATTGCTGGCCTTGACTTTAGCCTGCAGAAAACAAAAATGAAGCTTGGTGTACAGGTGGTTATTACAGACCCTGAAAAACTGGACCAGATTAGATAGAGAGAATCAGTTATCACCAAGGAGTGACTCAGTAAGATCCTGACAACAGATACCAACGTTATTCTAATCAATGGTGAAATTGATGGGAAGTGATGGAATTGATATGTGTTTGTGGAGACTGGAGAATGGCAGTTAGAAAAGCTTTAAAAAGGGACCTTTAAACACATTGCTAAAGCTTCTGGAGCAACTATTCTGTCAACCCTGGCCAATTTGGAAGGTGAAGAAACCTTCGAAGCTTCTTGTTGGGAGAAGCAGAAGAGGTAGAACATGAGACAATTTGTGATGGTGAACTGATTCTGATTAAAAACACTAAGGCTTGTACATCTGCATCAGTTATCTTATGTGGGTCACATGAGTTCATGTATGATCAGATGGAGTGTTCCCTACATGATGCTCTTTGTGTGGAGAAGAGAGTTTTGGAATAAAAATCTATGGTTCTGGCTGGAAATGCTGTAGAAGCAGCCCTTTCTGTATACCTCAAAAACTGTGCTACCAGCATGGGGTCTCTGTGCTACAGAACAGGGGTGCCTGGCCCTGAGTGGGTCTGCCTAGGGCCAGCCAGTAGTGTGTGGGTTCTTGACTTCATGTAGGAAAGATTTCACAATACAAATCCAGGTGACTATGAAGGTGTATTTATTAAAGCTGGAGACAGTAAAACAAGAAGAGCTAGTCTGGGCTGCCTTAGCTCACTGGGAAGTCAGAGAAAAGGTGGCCTTGAGGACAGATTCAGGGGATTAACCTTGAAGGAGCTGCTGTTGCTCACTGCTCCCCTAATTGCAAGTCTTGGAGTCCCTTACAGTTTAGGAGATGCACGCTTGTGGAGGAAGAGGTGAGGGAAGAAGAGGGGAAAAAGAATGGTGTGGACAGCTCCCCAGAGGGAGAGTAGTGCATTGGGTCCTTTATCTTGAGGCTTTTATCTCTTGCAGGCAGGAATCTTAGGGAGGTCTTAGGGGAGGGTATCAGCAGAATATTCATCAGTTTTCCAGGTATTGTCTTTCAGGGTCATGGTCTCCACTGATTGGTTAGTGCCAGGGCAAGAGGTCATTAGTCACTGTAGTTGGTTCTGGTGTAGCCCACCTGGTTTTGCTGCTTTTCTGGGCCTGGGGCGGAATACAACTTTTTCTGGGCCTGGGACTAGATGTTATCTCCTAGACGTTATCTCTAGGGAGGTGAACTTCTGTATCTGGCTGTAAATTCCTTGCCCATTTTGTTTAGCTATTTGTTTCAGGTTCCCTCTTCCACTTGCTAAGGAATTTTCTTAGGTTTTCACTATCCTATTTCATTTGGAACAGCTTGCTCTTGCAGTCTGCAGAATCTCTTCTTGTTATTCTTAATACACTGGCAGTTAATGCTGCCCAAGAAGCCACTGATCTGGTTGGAAAGTTAAGAGCTTTTCATAATGAGGCTCAAATTAACTCAGGGTGTAAAGATCTAAAATGGATTGGTCTTGATCTGGTCAATGGTAAAACTTGAGACAACAACCAACCATAGTTAAAGTTGAGTTTGAATTTGCAACAGAAGCTGCAATTACCATGCTCTGAATTGATGATCTTATTGAATTACATCCAGAAAGCAAAGATGATTAAGGGAGGTTATGAAGATGTTATTCACTCAGGAACCATCAGTGATGATCTCTCTTCTATTTATAACACTGTAAGATGCAGTTGTCTAATACCTTGCATGTTACACATTAAAGTGCAACAAGCTATCAAAAAAGTCACATCAGTAAAGACCCTTTTTCCAAATAAGGTAATATTCACAGGTTCCAGGTATTGGGATATGTCTTTTGGGGGACTACCATGTAGCCCCCTATATCTAGTTTTGTTTCTTTCTCGTGAAGATTGTAATTTCTTTCTGTTGTCCTGAAATTTTTAGTCAAGTGAGGTCAGATCTAGTCTTGTTTTGGCAGAGAGACTCATTCCCGTGAGATGAAATTGTCAACAGCAGTCCAGCTGAATGTTGAAATTAGTGAGAGGAGACCTGAAGAGAGGGAAGCAGGGGGCCAGAGCAAGCCAGACGGCTGAAGTGTCAACAAAAAGCAGTTCAGACCTGTGGAATTTGTCGGCATTTCCCAGAGACACTCATATTAGAGAACCCAATAAACAACTGGACTTCCTGCCATTACACAGGATATGGAAGGTGTGCATGAAAATTATTGTAATTTGGGCATTTAAAGGAAGCATAGTTAACCCCTGACTTTGGGAACTACTAGCTTTACATGTATTTCCAGTGTCTCGATTTGATAATAAATAAGGATAAGCATCATTTTTAAGGGCTTCTTTTGATTAAAATACTCAATTTTATCAAAATACTCAATTCTGTTTTGAATTGTTTGTTCTTTTATAGTCTCTGCTATCTGTTCTATGAAGCTTCTTTCTTTCACTACTGGATCCAAGTGACCTTTCTGCATAGTCGGAACACAGAGCTGATTACTGCTGGGGACCCTGGCCTGGGTGCCAGATGTGGGGGGGCTCCGCCTGCAGAGCCCCATCCCTCCGTCACGGATGAAAGTAAAAACTACCAAGACATCTTGTGCTTGGGGAGGAAAGGGGTCAAACTCTCAGAGGAGAATGACCCAGAGCCCCTTCCTCACTTGGCTTTTATTGGGTTCCAATACACCGGAATACAAGTTTAACATGTCAAAGAAATCTGAGGGCTTAATCGGAGCCAGTGTTTGTCAGGAAGGGGGGTTGCCAGACTTTGGGAGACATGCTCATTTCCTCCTGGGACACTTGTCACCTCAGGAAGAGCACTCTTAGCAAAGCAGGTTTCACAGGACTTTAGAAATTCTTTCTTATGCCAATCCCCCAAAGAGCCGTTCTGGCCAGGACAGGGCTGCACCGTTCTGGCCAGGACAGGGCTGCACCGCTCACCCCCACAGTTTCAGGCTTTAAGCCGATTAGGAAGCAGGAGACATCTCCCAGATGGAAATGAGGACTCAGGCTATGTCAGAATAGCTGGGGGGCGAGGGTCCATCACATCCTCTTTGCTGCAACCCCCCCGAGTCCTTCCATGAGGCCTTCCAAGTGGTCGCGTCTGGCTTAGGTTGCCCCTCCCATGAGGAGTCTTACCCGTCATTGACTGCCAACCAAGCTATGGGCCAGAGAGGCAGAAGCAGCACTCCTGCCAGGGAGATAAGCTTTGTCTCCTTAATAGGTCACATCCTTGTGACAGAACAGACCCAGATGAAGTGGGTCCCTTGGGCTCTTACACAGCCCACCATGGGGTGAGGGTTACAACTCCTGAAACCAGGCTGAACGGTCCGCAACAGATTACCCCATTGTAGAAATAGAGCAGATAAGTACATGGCTGCAAAACAGCTGACACCCCTCAGGAAGGATTTTCTTAACCCATCCACTCAGTCTTTTTCCAAGAGTGTATTTTGACATTGGATAGGGATTATCCATGTGGACCTTAGTCACTCTCCTTACACTATTACATTTAAAACACACTGGATTTTTGTTGTTGTTCTTAATGAAGTGTCGGAATCAGTTATAATGTGAAGCAATTGTTCTGTTTAGGGCAATGGAGATATAGAGCATTACTGTAACCCATAAAGAACAATGAGAGTATTTATGTTATTTATGGTAGTTCTTTTAATATTCTTTTTTTAATTTAATATATTTTATTGATTATGCTATTACAGTTGTCTCATTTCTCCCCCATCATTCCCCTCTACCCTGCACACCCCCTCCCACCCACATTCCCCCCCTTTAGTTCATGTCCATGTGTCATAAGTTCTTTAGCTTCTACATTTCCCACAGTATTCTTGCCCTCCCCCTGTCTATTTTCTACCCACCATCTATGCTACTTATTCTCTGTACCTTCCCCCACTCTCTCTTCCTTCCACTCCCCTGTTGCTAACCCTCCATGTAATCTCTATTTCTGTGGTTCTGTTCCTGTTCTAGTTGTTTGCTTTTGTTTTAGGTGTGGTTGTTAATAGCTGTGAGTTTGCTGTCTTTTTACGGTCCTATTTTTTTTATCTTCTTTTTCTTAGATAAGTCCCTTTAACATTTCATATAATAAAGGCTTGGTGATGATGAACTCCTTGAACTTGACCTTATCTGAGAAGCACTTTATCTTCTCTCCCATTCTAAATGACAGCTTTGATGGATAGAGCAATTTTGGATGTAAGTCCCTGCCTTTCAAGACTTCAAATACTTTCCAGCCCCTTCTTGCCTGGAAGGTCTCTTTTGAGAAATCAGCTGACAGTTCAAAGCCCTGGTTATCAAGAATCTCACAGAATTGGTTGATTTTGCTCACAAATTAGATGAAAAAAATGCAGGCTACAATACATGAAATGAAGGAAGACTCATGGAGAACCAATAGAGATGGGAGGAAAACTGGGACTCAAATCAATGGAGTAGACCAGAAGGAAGGAAGAAACAACCAGACAGAAAACAAGGAAGAAATAAGAATTCAAAAAAATGAGGAGAGGCTTAGGAACCTCCAGGACATATTTAAACGTCCCAACATCCAAATTATAGGGGTACCAGAAGGGGAAGAAGAAGACCAACAAGTAGAAAACTCATTTGAACAAATAATAAAGGTGAACTTCCCCAATCTGGCAAAGGAAATAGACTACCAGGAAGTCCAGGAAGCTCAGAGAGTCCCAAAGAAGTTGGATCCAAGGAGGAACACACCAAGGCACATTGTAATTCCATTAGCCAAGATTAAAATGAAGGAGAGAATTCTAGAAGCAGCAAAGGATAAGGGGACAGTCACCTGCAAAGGAGTTCCCATCAGACTGTCAGCTGATTTCTTTTAATGTTCTTATCTACTAATTCCATCATCTGTCATTTCTGGGTCTGTTTCTATCAACCAGTTTTTCTCTGGGTATGGGTCACATTTTTCTGACATTGAATGTCCAGTAATTTTTATTGAATGTTGGATTTAAATTTTGTATTACTGAATACTTATTCCAGTAAATTGTGTTTAACTTTGTTCTGGCAGGAAGTTATTTGCAAATTAGCTTGATCTTTTCTAGGCTTCCTTTGAAGGTTTTCTTAGGACCTGTCTAGCATAGCCTTACTGTAGATCAAATTTAGACCCACTATAAAGGTTTGACCTATCTGGGGCCACTACTAAACTCCTCATATATCCAGCAAGGTGTTTCCAATCTGGCTGGTGCAAATCTGATTTAGTCTTAATCCTGAATGAGTTTTGGGAACTATTTGACTTACAGTTTCTGAGTACCATGTTTTGCCAGGTATAATGCACACTTTTTTGCCCAAATTTTTGAGGGAAAAATAAGGATGCACATTATATATGGGTAGTACTAATTCCATATCTATATAAATGTTTTAAATTCTTTTATTTGTGCTTATGCATTAAAATGATATCCATATGCAAAATAATACCCTGGAATATGATAATCGGTTTTGTTTCTAAATATAAATAAATAAATAATTGAATTAAAGAATTAAAATGAAATTTTTTTTTCCTGAAAGTTTGGGCCCAAAATGTGGGTGTGCATTATACATGGGAGCACATTATACACGGCAAAAATACAGTAATTGTTCTTCCTCAGTTCTTAGCTAGCCTCAGGGAGTTTCATCCTTTGTATGTATAGATTGATAGTCAATGTCTCAAAAGGACCACTATGCCAATTTCTTGATCTATTTCTCTGTAAAACTCCCTTGTCTCCACTATTAATGATCCCTGTCTCTCAACTCAGCAAGACTTCTTGGCTCTGTTTGGGTTCCCTCTTCCCAAGCCATCGCCAAGAAATTACTCCCAAGAGTAAAGTCAGAGCAATGATAGGGTTTATCTTTTTATTTATTATTATATTTTTCATTGTATTTTTCCATTACCATTTATCCCCATTATCCATTACCCTTGGATATCATAGTACTGCATTATCTATTATCCAATGTCTGAAAATAATTGTTTCATTTTTTTGTCAAAGTATGTAAATTTTTTACTTTATAAAAGAATGAAAAGTGCAGATCTGCACAGTTGCTCTTTTAAGGACCACAGTCATACATTCAAACTCCCTTATCAGGGGTTATATCTACCAGTGTACTCTACATTTTGACTGAGAACATATGGACCAAGATCTGCACTTAAGTTCTCTAACCAGGTACCACCAGCAACTTAGCTTGGAGTAAATTTGGCAAAGTTTATCTTCAGTCAACTTCATTGCACTTTTGAATCCTTTTTATCCTCACGTTTCTGAAGTCTCTATACTTTCTTTCTATCAAAACCTTTCTCTCAGAAAGCCTAAATAATTTAATAGTGATCAAACCTTAACTGAAGGAAATGAAGCTCCAGTGCTAATAAATTTCAGCAGATGGTAGAGAAGTTGAGGCAGGCAGGAGAGCCATCTGGTGGGTTCCTTCCACACATTTTCCTATCTGTAGGCCCAGAAATAGTCCAGATTTCAAGCAAATTAATTTCTTATATTTCTCCTCAAATAAAAACACACCTTTGAATTGAGATCTGCTTCAGCTAAGGGCTGAGTAAGAGTTCAAGTACTTGAATTTCACAACAATTCGTGAATTGCACAAGTCTTATGAACCACCTTCACCCAGAGGGTGTGCCATCTAAGTTGCTGGATGCCATGTACAAAGGTCCAAAGTTAACTGGACTGTGTGTGTGTTGGAGGAACTTCCACTGGCTAATGTTCTGTCCTTGCCAGAACTTCACAGAAGCAGCTTTGCAAATGTCATGCCAGTGTCCCCTTAATGTAGTACATTAAGGCCACTTGCACAATTCAATATTGCATTAGCTGAATAAATCACCCCTCAGAATTGCAGCATTCAACTCACTCATTGAGTCATACTTTGGGTTTATATAATCCCGCTCTTCATGTGAAGCTAAGGCTTAAATTAAATGGTTTATATTCATAAAGAAAGTTAGTATACCTCCAATAACGCATGGCCAGATAATAAACTTGTGAAAATCAGCCTGATGTAAACCATGTGTTTGTAGAAATCCTGTCCATTCTTTAAGACTCAGCAAGAAACCGCTCCTGCAAGAAGCTGTGATGGTTAGTTTTGCATGTCAACTTGGCAAGACTATAGTTCTAGTTTTTTATCAAATACTAATCTAGATGTTGCTGTGAAGCTATTTGGTAGATTAATTTTGTGATTACTTCTATGATCTATTGACTTAAAGAAAAGATCATGTGGTTATGCCTCATCCAATCAATTGAAGGCCTTAATAGTAACAGGATGTTTACTGGAGAAGAAATTCTGCCTCAATCCTGCAGCATTAAGTCCTGCCTGAGTTGCCAGCCTGCCAGCCTGCCCTAGATATATTTTAGACTTGTCAGCCCCTACATCACAGGAGCCAATTCCTTAAAAGAAGTCTCCAACTATGTATATTTATAATTATATTACATACATCATATATTCTGTGCTTCTAGAGAATCTTGATTGAAACAGAAAGCCTTCTCTGACAGGCCTAAAGTGATTTCTCCTTCCTCTAGCTTAACACCTTTATTTCTATAATTTCTATCCTGAAATTTATAATAGTATGCATTTACAGCATATCCAGCACAGACTAAGTGTCTATAATTAAGATACTCTAAAGTACAATGGCTTTAAAAAAGGTTTATTGTCTCTCTCAGCATTCAGAAGGGTGAGCAGTCCAGGTTGACAGGTGGCTCTGTTCCACATGATCAGAGAGTGACCCAGGATCCGTGTTGTTGTTCTGATGATAGTCCAAAGTTTATCTCTTGGTATTTGAGGGAGATTTCCAAAGACCTATAAATTTAAGTCCACTGAACTGCTCCAAGTTGCCCACACTCCATTTTTTCGCCTGCTTGGTAAGGTATTTAAATGTACTTAATGTTGTTTCACAGCTTTCCCAACAATACTACAACTGTAATAATTTATCTTTTTGTCAACCCCACTTCATTGTACCTCTCAGTGCATGTGAACTATGTGAAGGAACCTGTTCCTCTCCCTCACCCTCCAGCACTGAGAAGACTGACAGCTGGTCAATTGCTAAGAAAACTGTTTTATGGTTACCAAGAAGGATCTTCAGGAAACCCTCAGACTGGCTAAGGATCAGCATGAGAAATAAAAGCATCAATTCAGGGTCCTTCTTACTTCACTTCCTCCTATTTTTATTTACAGCTGCATCAGTTTTCCTTAGACCCCTTTCCCTGCATTCCAGTTACCTCCCTCAGAGCCAGGTAAGATGATATACAGGCCATACAAAACAAGGAAAGTAGCCATGGAAAACTTTAGTACTAAATTCATTGGTAAGGTCAGGTCCTGAAAGGGTGGTAGAGGAACCATCTCCTTTCTATAGAATGCTTTCCAATGGCATAAAGCCATTCACTAAGACAGAGGTTCTTAAAGTGTGGCCCTTGGACCAGCACCATAAGCATCAGTGGGGAATTTGTTAGAAATGCAAATTCTTGGGCCCCAACACAGACCTACTGAATCATAAACTTGGAGAATGGGACCAGCAATTTGTGTTTTAATTAGCCCTCCAGGTGAATGGCTCAAGTTAAAGTTTGACAACTCTTGTACTGAACAAATGTGGGGAAACTCCCTCATCATTCCACCTTGAACAAAGGACTTAGAGGCAATCTCTGAACTGGATACCCCAATACCTCTTTCCAGATCCATAAAGGAAGCCATAGTCCTTGCTGGTGTATTGGCTGTACATAGCAATGTCTCAGAGTCTCTCTTAAACAATTAGTTTCTCTCCCTTACTGCCTTTGCATCTCATTCCTGACCCCTACACAGCCCTTTTGCTTCAGATTTGGTTTGATCCTCTGTGGCCAAACCAAGAAGCTGTTACCATGTCTGGTCTGTCTCTTTGGTTTCTGAATCAACCTCTTCCCTCAATTCTGTCTCTGATTCCCTGGGAAATGAGAAATATCTCATTTGCTCCAAGCCCTGCTGCTATTGGTTAGCTGTGCTCCACTCTGGACCCCACACTTTCTGGGAAAGGAAATCAGAATTCCAAATTAAACTATTCCTTTTAAAAAAAAATCAAGTTATTTGATTTTTGTGAATAGTGAAATTTAAGAAGGGCAAGTGTTAAGTATATCTTTAGAAAACAGTGTGGCAGTTCCTGAGAAAATTAAAGAGCTATTATATGACCCAGCAATTTCATTCCTAGGTATATATCTGAGAAAATTGAAAATATATACTCCCATAAAAACTTGCACACAAATCTTCATACCAGTACTATTCACAATAGCCAAAAGGTAGGGAAAAAAACTAAATGTCAGTCAACTGATAAATAAACAAAGTGTGGCATATACATACAATGGAATACTATTCAGCTATAAAAAGAAATGAAAAACTATTACATTGAACAACATGGATGAACCTTGAAAACATTATGCTAAGTAAAAGGAACTAGTCACAAAATATCACAGATTGTATGATTCTATTTACATGAAATGTCCAGAAGAGGCAATTCTGTAGATATAGAAAGATTAGTGGTTACCAAGAATGGAAGGAAGGGAGAATAGGGACTAAGTGCTATTAAGTGTGGGGTTTCTTTCCTGGGGTAGAAATATGCTAGGATCAGATAGTTGTGATTGTTGCAATTGGTGAATATACGTGTGTGCACTATAAAATAGTGAATTTTATGTCACCTAAAGTATAGCCCAATTTTTAAAAATACTATAAAAGGGAAAAAAAGTTAAGTGTTGTATTTGGGTCCCAAATATCAGTTGGATCCTCACAATTTCCAAACAGCAACAGCTGTGAAAGTGACTTGGGATTTTTCTTTGGTAAGTACATAAATGAGAACATTTTGCAATCTGACAGGTAAGAAAGTTAATGTGCTTTTTGATTACAATCACAGAAGACCAGTGTTCCAATAAAGGGTGGAGGTTGTCAATCTTTCTGCTGTGTTCACCCAAGTGATCCATTTCTAGGGTCTTGGGTTAAGATCTGGGCATTTAAGAATGCTGACAAAATTTATGTCCTGGCTGGTGTGGCTTGGTGGATTGAGTGCCAGCCTGCAAACCAAAGGGTTGCTGGTTCGATTCCCAGTCAGGGCACATGCCTGGGTTGCAGGTCAGGTCCCCAGTAGGGGGTTAGTGAGAGGCAACCACACACTGATGTTTCTCTCCCTCTCTGTCTCCCTTCCCCTCTCTCTAAAAACAAAAAAGAAAGAAAAAGTTAAATCTTAAAAAAAAAGAATGCTGATGAAATTTAACAATATAAAGGGATATATGTTTTGAAGCAGTAGAATGAATAAATCTCAAAAGTGTTATGCTAATGAAATAAGCCAGACACAAAAGGCTGCATGTTGTTCGATTCCATTTTTGCAGCATACTGGAAAAATCAAAACTACAACAACAGAAATCATATGGTTGCAGGTTGTCATGGGACAGGGTTGACTAACATTCTGGGGTAATGTAAATACTTTGGTGGAGTTCACATGACTGTACATTTGTAAAACTAATTGAACCATACACTTTAAAAGGGCGAATTTCACTGTGTGTAAGTTATACTTCAATAAGAAAAGAACAGGAGACTTCTGGTCAAGGTGGAGGTATAGGTAAACACAGCTCTCCTCCTTGCACAACCGCATCAAATTACAACTCAACTACAGGCTAAATTTCACTCAGAACCATCAGAAATTGAGTTGAATTGGAAACCCATCAACTATGGAACTAAAGAAAACACATCAATCTGTAGGGAAAGAAATGTGGAGATGTAGAATGGGTGGGTCCCACACCCACATGTGGAAGATAAAAGTTCAGGAGAAATATCTCAGGAGCAAGGGATCCCAGACCCATGCCAGGGCCCCTCCATCCCAAGGTACCAGGAAGAGAAGCCCCCAGAACTTCTGGCTGTAAAAACCAGTGGGATTGTGATGCAGACACTGGCCCTTGGTGTCTGAATCATTATGGATGAAATGAGACATTCACACGGACTACCGAGTCTGGTGGAGGAAAAGGGATAGCATGGCTTTTCTCTCAAGGAGAGCAAAAGCTGAGGCCCTTGCTTTAATCATCTTTTATTGTCTTACTGGGCATGTTACTTGAAGGTCCTCATTTACTATGCACAGGTTCACTTTAGGTGGTTACCTTTTATAGAAAACAAAGGAGCCAATGCCACTAATCACATCACAGAAGAAGGATATTTGCAAATGAAAGAGGGAAAAGTGGTTGAGCCCATTACAGTCATTCGAGGAAGGTTTAGCATGGATTTTAGGAAGTTACAGTAAGCACTTGCTATCTTAATTCAGGGTGAGGGAGTTTTTAGCAAAAGCAAGATTCAAAGTGGCTTAGGTACAAATGCAGGCCTGATTCCCCATGGGAGAACCTATCCGTGGGTGTGGGTCCTGTGCATCTCCAAGTGGGAGCTGTGACCACACCACGCAGAATGGTTTCCTACAGGATTGGAGTTGGTGAAAAAAACTACTAGACTCCCTGGCAGTTTCTCTTACAGGGCTCAAGGTGAACTTACTCAAGTGACACACTTCTCTGAGCTCCAGTACCACTGAGGTAGCAGCTTGAGTGGCACCAGTGGCATACAGGGAGGAAATGAAGTATCTGTCATCAGGGCAAGATCTGGGGACTACTCTCTCCCAGACAGAAAGGTAGGCAGAGGCCATTGTTGCTTTTTTGAGCCCTCCCCACACAGAGCCACACAACCAGCAGGCAGAGGCCATACATGAGACTCCATAACTTGGTTTACACTATTTGCCCCATCCAGACGTTTACCTAAGGCTCCACCCCACCCAACTTATAGGCCTACCCCCAAACCTGTACTTCTGACTAAGTGGCCCCAGGCCTGACACTAGCAGCAGCCAGCTTTGGATCACACTTTGGCTCCACCTGAGAACCTCCATGCCTAGCACAAGTAGAAGCCATTGCTACTTCTACAATACAGATTGCTTTGTAGCTCACACTGGGTAGCCCCGTGGCAGAACACAGGTGGTGACTGACCCTGAAGTGCACCACCCAGGAAACACCAGAGTCTGAACACCCAGTGGACAGCTACAGTGTTACACATCAGAGCACCACCACCCTGCCCTGGCACAACTGATCCTCCATGGAAGGCAGATGCTGGTGGTCAGTAGTCATAGCCAGTCCTTGTAGCTGATGGGACTATGTAAATTCCTCCCATAAACCTGCTAACAGTAAAAAGGCTCAACTACAAGAAGAGGGTGTACTTAGCCCAAATGAAGGGCACAACTTGAGTACCCAGTTTGGATGATAGGGAAGGCTGTGCCACTGGACCGTACAAACCACTCTATTAAGACAGGGAGTCATAGTGGCTCTACTAGTACACAGAAACAAACACAGGGAGGCTGCCAAAATGAGGAGACAAAGAAACATGGCCCAAATGAAAGAACAGATCAATACTTCAGAAAAAGAACTAAACAAAGTAGAGATGAGCGATCTATCAGATGCAGAATTTAAAACATTATAAAGATGCTCTAGGAACTCAGTGAGTATTTCAACGGCATTTAAAAAAGAGCCAGGCAGAAATGAAAGATATACCAGTGGAAATGAACAATTTACAAGGAATCAACAGTAGAGTGGATGAAGCCAAGAATCAAATCGATGATATGAAACATAAGGAAACAAAAACAACCAAGCAGAGCAACAAGAAAAAAGAAATTAAAAAAATGAGGATAGTATAAGAAGCCTCTGGGGCAACATCAAGTGAACCAACATTCCCGTTATAGGGTTTCCAGAAGGAGAAGAGAAAGCAAGAAATTGGGAATCTATTTTAAAAAATAATGAAAGAAAAGTTCCTGCCCTGGCTGGTGTGGCTCAGTGGATTGAGTGCCAGCCTGTGAACCAAAGGGTCACCAGTTTGAGTCCCAGTCAGGGCACATGCCTGGGTTGCAGATTGGGGGCATGTGAGAGGCAACCACGCATTGATGTTTCTCTCTCTCTCTTTCTCCCTCTCATCTCTCAGTTCTTCTCATCTCTCTAAGAATAAATAAATAAAATCTTTAAAAAAAAAAAAGAAAGAAAATTTTCCTAATTTGGTGAAGGAAATAGACATGTGAGTCCAGGAAGCACAGAGAGTCCCAAACAAGAGGTATGTAAAGAAAGAGGTCCACACCAAGATACTTCACAATTAAAATGCCAAAGGTTAAAGATAAAGAGAGAATCTTAAAACCAGCAAGAGAAAAGAAGTTAGTTACCTACAGGGGAGTTCCCATAAGGCTGTCAGCTGATTTCTCAAAAGAAACTTTTCAGGGTAGAAGGGATTGGTAAGAAACATTTAAAATCATGAAAAGCAGGTGCCTACAGCCAAGATTGCTCTACCCAGTGAAGATATCATTTAGAATTGAAGGGCTGATAAAGAGCTTCCCAGACAAGAAAAAAATAAAGGAGTTCATCATCACTAAACCATTCTTATATGAAATATTTAAGGGACTTATTTAAGAAAAAGAAGGTCAAAACTATGAATAATAAAGTGGCAATAAATATCAACAATTAAAAAAATACTTATTAAAAATAATTTAAAAAATTTAAAAATGGCAACAAACACATACCTATCAATAATTGAATCTAAAAAATGAATTAAGCAAACAAGAAGAACAGAGAGACAATCATAGATACAGAGAGTGTTTTAATGGTTACCAGATGGAAAGGGGTGTGGGGGAATGGGTGGAGAGTGATGGGATTAAGAGGTATAAATTGGTAGTCACAGAATAGCCACGTAAAGTACAGTACAGGAAATGGAGTAGCCAAAGAACCTATGTGCATGACCCATGGGCATGAACAATGGTGTGGGGATTGCCTGAGGGAGTGGAGGAAGGGGAGTGGGAGGAGGCAAAGGGTGAAAATAGGACAACTGTAACAGCACAATCAATAAACTATTTTTAAAAAATAAGAAAAGAACAATGACAAATTGAATTTTATGGTGACCAATGTGTCTGAGTTTGACTAGTACTTTCTCAGTTTTAGCACTGAAAGTTCTACATCATGGATAACCCCTCAGCACCAGATATATTGGCATTAGTGTGGTCAGGATAGTGAGGGCATGAAATGATATCTAATGAGAAAAACAAGGGAGGAAAGTCTCAGGGACTATCACATGCATGGAGAGTTGGCCAACAGGGAAGCCCTAGATCCAATGGCTAAAACTTACAGAGAGGCAGATTTCTGCTCAAAACTGAACATTCCTACTGTGATATTCTCCTGTGGTGCGATGGGCTGCCTTGACCAGCAGTGGGTTCATTTTCCTGGAAATATTCAAGCAGCTGCTCAGGGGTCACCTAGAGGAGAAGTTTTATAAGGAATCCGTGCATCAACAAAAATCTGGGTTACATCAGTTGTTCTGAAATGGTAGTCTGCAGACCAGTGTCAGGCCAGTGTCTCCAATATAGTCAAGGAAGTTGTCAGGAATTCAGATTCTTGGGTTGTCTTCTTGAAATCCTGATCAGGCAGGTTACAGATGGAGCCCAAGAACCAAAATTTCTTTTCTTTTTTTTTAATCCTCATCAGAGGACATGTTTTTTTCATTACTTTTAGAAGGAAGGGAAATGGGGGAGAGAGAGAGGGAAAGAGAGAGAAACATCAGTGTGAGAGAGAAACATTGATTAGTTGCCTTCTGGGATGCACCCTGACCAGGGACCAAACCCACAACCTGGGTAAGTGTCCTGACCAGGAATCAAACCTGTGACCTTTTTGGTTTATGGGACAATGCTCAATGAACTGAACCACACTAGCCAGGGCTCTTTTCTTTTTTAATTAAACTTCTAATTTTTAGATAATTATAGATTCACATACAGTTATAAAAAGTAAGAGAGCCTTGCACTCTTTACCCGGTTTCTCCCAATGGTAATGTCTTGCAAACAGGATTTCAACCAGGATATGGACATTGATACAGAACTTTTTCATTACCACAAGGATCCCTCATAGTACCCTTTTCTGGCCACTGTTAACTGCTAGAAACTGCTTCTGTTTTCCATATCTATAATTTTATCATTTCAACGTATTATATAAAAGGAATCATACAATATGTAACCTTCTGGGATTTTTTTTTTTTTTACTCAACACAAAGCTCTGGAAATTCATACAGAATTTGTTAATTTGTTGTATGAATTTGTTGTTTGTTGCATGTATCAACAGTTTCTTTCTTTTTAGATTTTGCTGAGTCATATTCTCTGGTATAGTTTGCCACAGTATGTTTAACTACTTACCTGGTGAAGGACATTTAGTTTTTTTCCACTTTGGGGCTATTCTTAATAAAGCAGCTGTAAACATTCCTGTGCAGGTTTCTACGTGCATATTAAGCCTTGATTTGGGATGGGTGCCCAGAAGTGCAGTTGCTGGGTCATATGGTAATTGCATGTTTAGTTTTCTAAGAAACTACCATACTGTTTTCCATAATGGCTGTACCATTTTACAGGCCCACCAGAAATGTATAAGTGGTCTAGTTTCTATGTATTCTTGCCAGCATTTGGCATTGTCACTATTTTAATTTAAGCCATTTCGATAGATATGCAGTAATAACTCATCATGGTTTTAATTTACACATCCCCAAAGGCTAATGATGTTGAACGTTTTTATGTGCCTACTTGACATCTGTATACTCTCTTTAGTTAAATATCTGTTTACATCTTTTGTTCATTTACTAACTGGTTTCTTGGTTATTTTGCCATTAATTTTTTAAAATATAGGGTCTGGGAGAAGTAAGGTCTGCTTGCATGTGGTTGGTAGGGTAATATTATGGGTACAGTGATTTATAGTTTTAATTTGAACATTTTAGGTGAAATGTATGGTGTGCTTGAGTGTGATATTATGTTACAGAATTACATGCTTGTGATTTTGTAATAAAAATGAGGTGTTATGTGTGCTGAATCCTCTATATTCTAGCTACTAGTCCTTTGTTGGAAATGTGGTTTACAAATATTTTCTCCTAGTCTGCAGCTTGTCTTTTCATTTTTTTAGCAAGGTCTTTCATAGAGCAAAAATTTTCAGTTTTGATGAAAGTCCCATTTATTAGTTTTACTTTTATGGATCATATTGTTGATGTTGCATCTAAGACTGCTTTGCCTAGCTGTAGATCCTGAAGATTGTCTCCTGCATTTTTTTCCCTAAAAGTTTTGTAGTTTTACATTGTACATTTAAGGCTGTGATTCTTTAGGAGTTAATATTTATATAAAGTGTGAGGTTTATGTTTAGGTTCATTTTGTTGCCTCTGCATGTTTAATTGGTTCAGCAGCTTTTGTTGAAAAGACTATCTTTCCTCCATTGAATTGCTTTTGAAACTTTATCAGAAATTAGTTGGGCATACTTATATTGGTTTGATTCTGGATTTTCTGTTCTGTTCTATCTATGTATGTGTTTCCCACTCACCAATACTACTTAGTGTTGATTACTGTAACTGTATAATAACTCTTGAAACCAAGTGAAATGATTCATCCTACTGTATTCTTGTTATTAGTTTTTTTAGTGGTTGCTGTAAGTATTACATTATATATGTAAACTTATGTTGAGACTTTCTATTTTTACTTGTTTCAAGTATGTTCATAATTGCTTGGATTTTTATAATGGCTTAAAAATCCTTGTCAGATAACCCTAACATTTCTGTCGTCTGGGTGTTGGCATCTATAGATTGTCCTTTTCCATTTAATTTGAGATCTTTCTGGCTCATGGTATGACAAGTGATTTTAAATTGAAACCTGGACATTTTGAGTATTGTGTTAGGAGATCTTAAATATTAATCTGGATTTTACCTAAATCTTTTGTTTTTTCTGGCTTTCTCTGATACCAGTCTGGCAGAAGAAGAGAGGGTACTTCATATTGTTAGCTGGGGATAGACTTCTAGGTATCTCCCTCAGCCTATGTTGACACCCAAATGGGGTGTTGGGGAGAATCCTCAATTGTACGAGACCATTCTGCATGGTGTGGGCCCAGCTCCCACTTGGAGATGCACAGGACCCATGCCCATGGATAGGTTCTCCCCTGGGGAATCAGGCCTGCATTTGTACCTAAGCCGCTTTGGGACTTGCTTTTGCTAAAACTCCCTCACCCTGAATTGGGACAGCAAGTGCTTACTGTAACTTCCTAAAATCCATGCTAAAACTCCTCAGTATGGAGTGTAACCAGTTCAACCACTTTTCCCTTTTTCATTTGCAAATATCCTTCTGTGATGTGATTAGCTGCATCCTCTCCTTTGTTGTCTGTAAAAGGTAACCCCCTAAAGCGAACCTGCGCATAGTAAATGAGGACCATAATGTAATGTGCTGAGAAACCCAATAAAGGCCAGTCAAGGCAAGGGCCGAGGCTTTTGCTCCCCTTGAGAGAAAAGCCATGCTGTCCTTTTCCTCCACCAGACTCGGTAGTCTGTGTGAATGTCTCATTTCATCCATAACGACACAGATGCTGGGAGCCAGTGTCTGCATCACTCAATACTGCTGGTTGAGGATGAGAGGTCCAGCTCCCCACTAAGCATTCCCTGGCTGAGAGGCATAGTAGTGTCTCATTACTGCTTCCCACATGGCTCTCATTGGCACCAAGAAGGGACTAGTCTTCTTATTGCTAATGTAAGTCCTGATCCTCCTCTAGCCCTACTCTGACACCACCATAACATAGGGGTGCATACAGGGGGTGCCTCATTACTGCTTGGGTGGGGTGCAGTCAGACTCTGCATGGAGTTCTACTAATACCATGGAGATGGCTTCAAACTGCTCATCCTTGTAGGGATGAAAGTCTTGGAATTCCGCTCAGCTTTTCTGATACCATCCCAGTGGTGAAGTTAGGATGTCACTTTACAGCATTGCCTGAGTGAAATTCTAGGCTCCCCACTAGGCGTTTGCTGATGTGAGTCATGGTGGGGCCACGTTCTTTTGTGTGATGGGGATGATAGGGTAGTTAGTGCCTGGAAGGTTTTTCTCTTGCTAGGATTCACTTTTCCTGCTCCTTTAGCTAAGGAGAGTAGGCTTCTATAGGAGCTTTTTATTTGCAGCTATTGACATTTCCAGGTTGTTGGCTTCTGGGATATATAGGCATGCATATATATACTTACCCCATGTTGTTTTTTTGAGGTCCTAAAGTCTCTAGCCAGACTGCCTTCTTTTCTCAATTTCTAGGAGTCTTCTTATGTTTATTTTACATATAATGTCAAATCCTGGGGGTGAGGGGTCTGAAGCTCGTAGTTGAGTCCAGTGTAGGACCACTAGACAAGGTAATGATGAGGCTGGTTCCAGTTCTGTGATGCATATTCTGGTCCTGGATCTGGGGTATTTAGGTGAGACCTTTCAGGCCATTAGGTGATCTCCAACTTACCTAGTTGATTGCTGAACCACTTCCCATGTACAATGGTCCCTCCTCCCGGAGTCCTGTGGTTTTTTGTTAAAAAGGTGGACATTTATTGCAAATGGCATTATTACCAACCTCCTTAAGCCATATACCAAGGTGTTTAATTGGGAGTTGGTCCTCTGCTTAGAAAAACTGAGTTCCTGTAAACCAGATGAAGCCTAAACTTATAGCACTGAATTTCCTAACAGAACAGAAGTTCAGCAAAATTACTTTGAATCTTAGACTGGAATCTCTCTCCCTATTGTTAACATCTCCACATCTTAGATTTTCCTCAGTCGACAATTTTTGCCTTTTAAATAGATGATTAAAGATGAGCTTTATTATTGTTTCTGTTTAGAAGTCAGAAATAGATCTGTTAAAACCAATGTTCACTGTCAAAGTTTTGGATTGAATACCTGTGAGTATGTGTAGGGAAGGGTAATTCTTCTCTATCCTCTTAGGTACTCTGGCTGAGTCTGTGAAATAAACTGAGAAAAGACGGATTAACAGAAGAACAGGCATATAAATTTATGTGATGTTACCAGTTTTCTGTGACCCTGGGTGTTTCATAGAGAGAAGAGAAAGTCCTCAAAGAAACAGCTAAGCTTGGAGGATTTTATGTCATTTAGGCAAAGGAGGATAGATTTAAATAGGAGGAACAAGACAAAGGAAAAGAGCTTTGAGCTTGTAGGGGTAGCAAATTGTAGGAAGACAAATATGTGAGAGGAAACTAATGGTAAATAAAGGATAACTATTACGGTTTGTCTGTGTAGACTCTTACTTGGTTCTGGCTTTGGTTATAAGGTACAGGAAGTGGAGTGGAAGGGATACCTTTGCAAGGGGAATTTATGATCTGTTTCTAGGTAAATGGGGGGCCAGCAGAAAGCTCATCTTGTGTCTGTTCTTTTTCCATTGCCTTCAGCTCAAAATAATTCTTTAGTCCAGAGAGTTATATTTTGGGGTGGCATGATCTGTTTCCCAACATTTATTATTACCCTCATTCATTATTACTACCCGTATTCATACCCTCAAATATAATTATCTGTATGATAGTAATGTTCTTTCGAGAATTAGAAGAGTGAAAATAGAGTTGACCCTCGAACAACATGAGAGTTGAGGGCAGCGGGCCCCTGCACAGTGAAAAATCCACATGTAACTTTTCACTCCCCCAAAACTTAACTACTAATAGCCTACTGTTAACTGGAAGCCTTACCAATAACATAAGCAGTTGATTAACACATATTTTGTATGTTATATGTGTTATATACACTATTGTCACAGAAAGTAAGCTAGAGAACAGAAAATGTTACTAAGAAAACCATATGAAAGAGAATACATTTAAGGTATTTATTGGAAAAAATCTGTGTGTAGTGGACCTGTGTGGTTCAATCTCATGTTGTTCAAGGGCCAATTGTAGTAGCATTTTTTTTCTCCACTGAGAGAAAAAAAAAGCAATTTTTATTGGTATAAAAATTTTAAAAAGGTACTGTAATCATATTTTATAGAGAAAGAAGCTAATGTTATATAGACTATTGTGAACAAAAGACTGTCAAAATCTATGGAGAAATTTTATGAGTTTATTTGAGCCAAATTTTGGAGAGCATGCCCAGAATCAAGATCTCAACAGATTGAGAAAATGCTCTGGAGAATGGCAGTTGCAGTCTTTTTTATGCACTTTGAATTAAAGAAAAAAAAAAAACATAAGGAAGGTACATGAAATCTATTGGTAGTAGATTAAGAATGCAGGAGAAAGCAAAGCAGGCTCTTTAGGATTTCATAAAAAGCAAAATAGAGAAGCACATACTTCTTTTACATTGATGGTACAGGATAGGTAATAATTCACACCTATAGTGCAGAGATGGTATGCAGGGAAGAAGGTAAAGACGAGGGGTTCTTTGCTCTCCAGCTCTGGTGGTCTTTCTTTTTTCCTTTTTTGAAAATTAATTATTACATTATTTTCCATACACATAACTGTAAACCTACTTTTCCCCCACCCTATATAAACCATTTTTTTCTTTTTTTAAATTGAATTTATTCAGGTGACATTGGTTAATAAAATTATGTAGGTTTCAAATGTACAATTCTATAATACATCTTTTTCTTGTATTTCCCTTGCCTGAGGATATATATAAAAATATTGCTATGAGAAATGTCCAACATTTTACTGCCTATATTTTCTTGTATGATTTTTGTGATTTCAAGTCTAATATTTAAATCTGTAATTGATTTTGAGTTTGTTCTTGTGTATGGTAGTAAGAAAGTGATCTAGTCTTCATTCTATTTTGCATGTCTGTCCAATTTTTTCCAACACTGTTTATGGAATAGACTATCTTTACCCTATTGTGTGTTCTTGCCTCCTTTGTCAAATACTAATTGACTATAAAGTTGTGGGTTTCTTTCTGGGTTCTCTATTCTGTTCCATTGATTTAGATGTCTTTTTTTTTTTATTCCAGTATCATACTGTTTTAATTATTATTGCCTTGTAGTATAATTTGATATTAGGTAACACGATTCTTCCAACTTTGTTCTTCACTCTCAAGATTGCTGTGGCTATCTGGGGTCTTTCGTGGTTTCACATAAATTTTTGGAATATTTGTTCCAGTTTTGTGAAACACACCATTGGTATGTTGACAGGAATTGCATTGAGTCTATAGATTGCTTTGGGTAGTATGAACATTTTAATGATGTTAATTCTCCCTGTCCGTAAAACATGGTATATGTGTTTACTTATTTGTACCTTCCTCAGTTTCTTTCTTTAGTGTCATAATTTTCTGAGTGTAGGTCTTTTACATCCTTGGTTAAATTTATTCCTAGGTATTTTATTATTTTTGAAGCAATTGTGAATGAAATTGTTTTCTTAGTTTCCCTTACTGTTAGTTCATTATTAGTATATAAAAATGCAGGATATTAATTTTGTATTCTGCTTCTTTACTGAATTCATTTGTCAGCCTAGTAGTTTTTTTGGTGGAATCTGTAGGGTTCTCTAAATAGAGTATCATGTCACCAGCAAATAATGACATTTTTATTTCTTCCTTTCCAATTTGGAAGCCTTTTATTTCTTCTTCTTGTCTGATTGCTGTGACTAGAAATTCAAATACTATTTTGATTAAGAGTGGTGAAAGCAGAATTCCCTGTATTGTTTCCATTCTTAAGGGAAATGCTTCTAGCTTTTGCCCATTGAATATGATGTTGGCTATAGGCTTGTCATATATGGCCTTTATTATGTTGAGGTGTGTTTCCTCTTTTCCCACGTTGCTGAGAGTTTTTATTATAAATGGATGCTGGATTTTATCAAATGCCTTTTTTGCATCTTTTGATATGATCATGTGGTTTCTCCTTCATTTCATTTGTGTAGTGTATCACCTTTATTGATTTATGGATATTGTACTAACCTTGCATTTCTGGAATAAATTTTCTTTATCATGGTACATTATCTTTTTCATGTATTGCTAGATCTGGTTTGCTAATAGTTTGTTGAGGATTTTAGTATCTATGTTCATAAGGGATATTGGCCTATAATTTTCTTTTCTGTAGTGTCTTCATCTGGTTTTGGAATTGGGCTAATGCTGACTTCATAAAATGACCATGAGAGTCTTTCCTCCTCTTGAACTTTTTGGAATAGTTTGAGAAGGTAGGTGTTAGTTCTTCTTTGAATGTTTGATAAAATTCACGTGTGAAGCCATCTGGTCTGCGACTTTTGTTTGTGGGAAATTTTTGATTAGTACTTCAATTTCATTAATTAAAATTGGTCTATTCAGATGTTCTGATTCTTCTTGATTCAGTTTTGGAAGATTATATGTTTCCAGGTATTTATCTGTTTTGTGCAGATTGCCCAATTTGTTGGCATATAGTCATTTGTAATTTCTTTTTACAATCCCATAGTGTTAGTTGTTACTTCTCTTTCATTTCCAATTTATTTGGGTATTTGTTTTCTCTCTCTCTCTCTCTCTCTCTCTCTCTCTCTCAGTGAGTCTGATTAGATGTTTGTCAATCTTGTTTATCTTTTCAAAGAACTGAGCTCTGCTGGCCTTGTGCTTTGGTGCCTGTAATTGTGCCTTCAAGGGGTCTAGAAAAGAAAATTACTCTGACATGTCAAGGATATATTATTCCAGATGCATAAGAACAATGGACAGGGCTCACCTAAGGTAAAAACTGACCTTTGCTAAGGAACTTAGAGGCCTGGGATGTGACTACCTATGGATTGCTGTATAGAATAAGAGCAGAGTGGAATTTTTGGATACCTTTGGCAATCCATTATGGCATCATTGTCAGCCTTGATAGTTATGTTAAGTACTATGTCAAGGCTGAGGTAATGGGGTACAATGGGGATGCCCTTAAGTGGGCCCCAGAATGCCCAAAACCATAAGTCTGGACAGTTGGATAAGGAATCCCTCTGGACACTGATATAAGTAGTACTACCACCTTTGGTGATCTATAAGAACTCAGAGCCCTGACCACCCAACCTCAAGCCTGGCGGTACCATGAGTCATGCTTGGAGCCCTGCTGGACTTCTA
Organism: Glossophaga mutica; assembly: GCA_039655065.1. NCBI lineage: Eukaryota > Metazoa > Chordata > Mammalia > Chiroptera > Phyllostomidae > Glossophaga > Glossophaga mutica. Next base: position 126,906,845 of record CM077308.1, read on the forward strand.
CTCCACGAGACACACTCTGCCAAGGCAGCCACCTGGTGAAAGACCAACACCTACCTCTCCACCTGCAGACACTACCAGTGATTAGGACTTCATCCTAGACACTTGCTTGGCTTGCTTGTATCATGTAAGCTCCTTCTCTCTATGTGTAACCTGCATGTGAATCTATTGGCTTATTGGGGAGGTCTCCTCTAATAAACCTGGCATTGTAAAAAGACACAAACATGTATGAGTGACTCCTTTTGAGGCACTCCCTTGCCCAGTTAGGAATTTGTGATCAGACCATCTTACGCTGTTACTTTGGTCACTGAGCTTGTCAGGCCTGCCATGTGGCCCCCCTGAGTTTGTCAAGTTTATTATGTAGCCCCCTTTTTGTTCACACTATAAAACATTCCAGTTATGATTTTCAGTATTGTTTAAGTACAGCAAAAGTTTCTTTGTACCTGTCTGATGTAGTCATTGACTAGAATGTAAGAACTTGTTTATTAACTACTCCTTGACTGTCATGATTATATTGTCAAATACCATGGCTGTCATGACTCTATAATGACACTCTTAAGGAAAGGTAAGAATATATTTATGAGCTTTGTGTTTTGAACTAAAAATCATTTGCTAGAAATCAATCCTGTTCTTGGGAAACTTTGAAAAAATTTCAGTATTTGAGAGTACAGTTCTAGAAAACAAAATGGGGTAATCAAGATCAAAGCAAGAAAATTATTCGTTTATGGAGCTATTCAACAAATGTGTTATTTAATGAATTCCTGGAGTTTTCATGCGAACCAGTGGCATGGTGCTTATTTTTAAACCAAAAATAATTACTGGAAGTCCATTAAGTACAAAATGTGGTGCTAGGCCCCTAAAGAATATAGAATATAGATACTGCCCTCAGGTGCTTAAAATCAAATGATGCAGGGTATAGATCCATGGAAAATTAAACAATAATAGCAGCTAGGGTTCAAAGAAAGGCAATACTGTAAGGCAACATGATTAGTTGCCAAATGAGTTAATTATACTGAAAATATCTATGGAAATTTTGAGGAGGAAGAATCACTTCAGATTGGAGCTTTACAGAGACAGTGACAATTGAACCAAGTCTTGAAGGGTAAGAGGGATATGGATAAATGGAGGTGAAGGAGGATGGGCATTTAAAGCCTTGAAATTCCTTCTGTTAGTTTATTTAAAAGAAGCTGTTTGGGTAATTTATGTGGATGATCTGAGCTACCCATGACCAAGCATACTGACATCAGCTTAAAACTCTTCTCTGTGTTTCATTCTTTTCTTTTCTTTTTGTTCTTTAAATGGTCAGCGGACTGACATGAGTCGGGGGAAGAGAGCGGTGGTCAAGAAATGAAAAAGGATCAGAGAATAAAGAAAATCCTCCTGGGATACCTGATAGTGATTATGTTTAATTTTACATCTCAACATGAATCAGTGTTGAAACAGACCCTACTCACAACATACAATTTACAGCCAATTTAAAACCTAATGATTATCCCTTTTCTATCAAGAGTAACATGTTTTAAAAAGGGCTGTGGTGCCTATGAAGAATTGTGACAACTAGAGCCCAAGGGTATTGAAAGAGAAATTGCTCCAGCATGCCTGGTAATCGAGACTAAGTGACGAAGACAGGGGGTAATCACTTATCATTTACAATTGCAGTAAACAAATTCACAAGAAAAAAAAATGGGCCTGACACCTGGGCAATTAAATTCTTAATAATAAATAGTGATTACACTTGACTGTACTGAATGTGTTGAAGGAACACAATAAAGTCCCTTTCTACCTAAGTTGCAGATGGTACTTCCCTTTAAGCTATTAAATTCAAAGATGCAGTTTGTCCCCAGGAAATCAAGCATCCTCCTCATCTTCCGAGTTCTCTTACTCCATGCTGGCTGAGATTTTATTCTAAACACTTGCTTGAGCATTTTGGAGAATCTTCTTCTCAACAGGATGTTGGTAACTGAGCAGAGAAGAAAATTGTTCCATTTCTAACTCAAGGGTGGTTGTATTTACATAAGCTCCTCTTTCATTTAAATCTATCTTAATCCTCAAGGATTTAGTAGTTGAAATGCAAAATGCATTTTTTAATAAATGAAAAAAACATAGACAACAAATAGTACAAAGGAAGAATTTAAACAAATCACCCTTACTTTTTAAATTTTTTGTTGCCTTGCCTAAAAGTGATGTGGTTTCAAGATATTTATATTTTCCCAATAAAAGGTTGAAATAAAAATCTATATGTATATATATACAAAACATAAAGGAACGAGGTCATAATTTTATCCAAAAGTACAGTGCAATCATTTTAATCTTACTTTTCTATCTCTAAATTGAAGATCATTCTGAAAAAAAATTCAGTTTGATGGCTGAGTTGACAGGCAGCCAGTCCACATTATCACTCCAACAAAGACATCAAATCATAGTTAATTATTAACTGAATGGGTTTTAGGGGCATGGCCAATGTAGTTTTTTCTTCCTGGAGTAATGTGCAACAATTTATTCTGCATGTTGAATAACTTAGTTAATTGATTCTTAAAAATTTCTTCCCTGGTGAGGTACTACTGTATTTTTTGGACCATAAGACACACCTAGGTTTTAGAGGAGGAAAATAGGAAAAAAAAATGTTGAGGCAAAAAATGTGGTAAAATATTTAATAACATAAAAAACATAATATTTCACCAATGTAAATGTAAATAGAACTCAACAGCAGCATCAACAACCATTATTTCTCCCAAATTTGCGGGGGTGGGGAAGTGTGTCTTATAGTTCGAAAAATATGGTAATTGGCCCCCAGTTCTGCACCAGAGGACCTGCCAACAGAACAGAGACAAAAAGCGAAAGGTCCTGGTTTGCATCTATTTCTAAACTTTTTTTTTTTTTCATTTAAATTTGAGCCCAGTTTTCCTTGGAGAATGTATGGACTGTAATTTGATTTAGTTTTTTGGACAGTATCACCAATATCCTTATTTGCACAAAATTTTTCTTTATAATATTTTCTTTTCCTTGCATAGGGTGCTATGCTTAAGTATTGTGAACAAAAAAGGGTTATGTAATAAACCTGACAAACTCAGGGGGCCTACATGGCAGCACCGACAAGCTCAGTTGTTGATGGGAGAGACCTGGTTCTTCTTGCTGATGCATGTAAAGAAATACAGATCAGCAAATCTATTAGTGTGTAATCAGTTCATTAGTGAACCATTCCCAAGGAAGAAAACGGGACTGGGTAGAGTAGGGGGTGAAAGGTAAAGCTGCAGGGCAAAGTAGAGTGGTGAAAGTAAGAGTGGCTGAAGACCAGGGTGGCAAGTCCCAGGGCAGCCTGAGGCCAGGTGGCCAGAGGCCCAGTGGCCCAAGAGCCAAGAACGCCAAGAGCCCCTGAAAGATCCCCTGAAAGAGAGCCAGCTCCTTTGTTCTGAGGACTTATATAGTTGGTGGGATAGGAGGAAAAGAGTTACATATTGATTAACAGGTAAATGTGGTGCCAGCTCTCCTGGGGGACGTGACTACCCAAACTTAGGTATGTGTCGGGGTGTGTTAACCCGAATCCTTATATTGCTCCAGAATCTATTTGTTCATCTTGTTGTAGAACAAATACATGACAGGAGGCAGTTAATTAAAATTGGGGCACTTTCCAAAGTTATTTATGGGTTCTTTCTATAAGCATCAGGGACTCCCTCGTAAAACAGATAGTGACCAGAGGTAGACAATTAACCAAAGTTGTTTTATGGGCTTCTTCTTTCAGCACTGTAGACCCTCTCCTGCATTCCAGGCCCTGGGATGAAAGCACAGTTTCAAGGCTGCCTTTCCCAGATAGTGGAAACACTACATAGAATTTCAAGGACTTCCTTCTTTCTTGCTGACATAGTGTTTCTTGTGATGTTGGAACACCCAGCAATATTATCAGACCAGGCTCAGGACTACTGAGTTAGTGTGTGAGACATGCCTCCTTCCTCCTCTCTGCCTTGGGTTTACTATTTATTCTCCCAAGTGGTAAAAGGTGTTGCCTGGCAACCAGGATGCTAGATGCTGCTCAGTAACAGCAGTGCAGTCTCAGAGTTCCTCCTATGCTGTCTCCTGCCTCACATTGACCCAGAACCACACAAGATGGTCCGATCACAAATTCCTAACTGGGCAGGTGAGCAGATAGTTGTGTTCCAGGCCTCTACCTTCCTAGCAAAGGTAAATTTTACGTTAAGTGAGCCTTTCCTATTTTTCTTATGCATCTAGGATAACATGCCTTTGAAGTGTCAGAGTAATTTTCTTTTGTAGAATCCTCAAAGGCACAACCACAGGTACCAGTGCAGAAGGCCACCAGAGCTGGAGACCACAAAATCCTTCATTGTTATCTTCCCTGCATACCACCTCTATGTGCTGTAAATGTGAATTATTACTTACCCTCTACCCACCAATGTAAAAGAAGTATGTGCTCTCCATTTTGCTTTTTATCCAGTCCTTGAGAGTTCGCCCCACTTTACTATCTCCTGTCTCTTCATCTACCACCAGTGGATTTCATGTACCTTCCTTTTGTTTTCTCCTTTGATTCTAAGTGCCCAAAAGGGACAGGAAAATTGCCATTCTCCAAAGCATTTCCTCAATCCATTGAGATCTTGCTTCTGGCCATGTCCTAAAAACTTTGGCTTGGACAAACTCTAATAAAACTTTTCTATAGGTTTGGATGCCATACTTTCTCTACCATATTTGCATTATGATGCTAGGGGAATGAAGTAGAGTAATGGCCTCTTTTCACTGAAGATAAGCAAAACTGTCCACTAATAAACATTACTGGCAATACCAAAGCCACTAGAATCTTAAAGTTACAGTTATTTTCTTTGATAGTACTTATTGTAAGCCATAGAGTAAAGGTATACAAAGTACTCAAATTTGCAGATTAGACTTTTTTTGTGTGTTAAAAAAATCTATAAATTTCCACTAGACTAGCCTGGTACCTTAGCTGTGGACCCAATGGTTTTCTTCTATCACTAAGCACAATTTAAGTAGTGAAAATGATACAGTAGGCAGTTAAACAGGCATGAGGAGAGTTGGAAAGATAGGCTAGGTACGGAATGTCACCAGAAAGCCCCAGGTGCCTAGCAATGGCTAAAATGGGAGGACAAGTATTGTAGGGTGTGACCTTACCTCCAGGGCCACCTTTTTTTCCCCTAGCTTATTGCTCGTCATGAGGATTAGAGCCCCTGATCTTTCATATTGCTGGTCACGAGGTTCACACCCTCCCCTGATTTTTCCTCCCTAGCATGTCACTAGTCATGTAGTAGACCCCCTTACAGTAAAAGTAAGGAGGCTGGAGAACAGTCTCGTCTGACTCCTATACAAATCCTTGCAGGACCACTCTCTTCAGCAGTAAGCCCTGAAGACAGTGAAGTTCTGACCCACATCAAACAATCTTAGGAAGAAAAACCTAAGTCTGCTCTCCACAGAGACAGAGTTTTGGTCCAACTAGGGATAACACCTAGGCCTCAGTTGTGTTTCAGCTCCAGGCCCAGAAAAGCAGCAAAGCCAGGCAGGGCAATACCATGGCTGACCTCAGGACCAGCTGCAGTGACTAAAGATCCCCTGCTCTGGCTCTGACCAGTCAGTGGAGACCACAACCCTGAGGAGACACACCTGGAAAGTGGATGAATATGCTGCTGAGATCCTCCCAAGATCTCCAGGTTAAAGCCCTGAAGACAAAGGACCCAGCTCTTGTCCGTGCACTGTCTGTCTGTCCCTCTCTGTCTTACACACACACACAGTGCCTTTCCCTGCTCCCTTTCCTCAGGTGTGCTGTCTCTGAAGCACACCTGTACCTTTCCCCCTTTTCTTCCCCAAGATGTGTTACCTTTGCTTTCTTTCTCTTAACCTCCAAGGGCCCTTCTTTTGCCTTCCAGCCAGCTCACTTCTTCCAGGGCTCACTTCTTCTACCCCTCTGACTTTCTAAATAAACTTTCACTTGTGTTTGAGTTCCTTGGCTCAATTTTCTTAGCTAAACTCAAGGACTGAGGTCTTACATTTATTGCCGTTTTGCTGTTAACAAAAAAAAAAAAGTAACATTTATTTTCACCTACTAAGTGTCAAGCACCTATTTAAATATTATCTAACTTAATTGTACCACAATCCTGTGTAGGTATTATTAACCTTATGAAACCTTTATGGGCTATAATAATGGGAATATAGCCTATAAAAAGTACCATTTTTTATTAGACTGTTTTTCAAAGTGTGGCCCATGTGTGTTTCTGGGTGGGCCAAAATGCAAACCAGCTGGGTCCCAACAGCCTCACAGCTTGTTAAGGTGAGGGTCTAGCACAAACAGGCTTTGGCTTACCACCCCAACTCCATTTTGAGCCTCTTATCCCACCCCTCAGCTTGCTCCAGGCCTATTGGCCTTTTCTTTGCTGGAAGAGGAAGAGCTCTTTTTCTAAGCACAGGGCTTTTCCATTTATTTTCTTGCTTTTTTTCCCCTAGGCTATATCATTTTTTTCTTTCTTTTTAAATTGTTGTTCAAGTACAGTTGTCTCCATTTTCCCTCTACCACTCTGCCCCAACCCTTGCTCTTACCCTCTTTGGCTTTGTCCATGTGTCCTTTGTACATTTTCCTTGGCGACCTCTCCCTTTCTTTCCCTCATTATCCTCCTCCTCCTTCCCCTCTGGCATTTATTTTCTTTGTGTGGGTTAAGAAGGAATTCCCCCTCTTCCCTCTTATTCTTTAGGTCTAGGTCTTAGGTATCAACACAGAAAGTCTCAAAGAACAATTTCTAATTTAGTGGGTTCTCACCCATATTTTCTTAACATTGCACTACTTCCACCAAAGAATTTATTGTAATTTTAAGTGTGTTGTTTATAGTATGTTAAGTGAAAAGAGAACTCAATGATGGAGCTAACACAGTGTTTTGCACTAATTTCTCTGCTGAATAAATGAACAGGGGAATATTGGCTCTGAGAGTCTTTATTTGGGAAATTCCCTAGCTCAAGTCTGAGAATATTACTACCAAGGAAGTTGTCAGCCTGAACAAGGTAACATGAATTCAGCTCCATACTGAAATAAGGAAGCTTATTCTCAGGGCCATAAAATAAGAAACACAAGTGGAAAATCATGCGGACATAAATCCTATGTAGAACCCATGTTTAATGCCCTCTCCTTTTGAGCATAAAATAATAGTGCTGCTCTATGCTTCATTAGAAATCAGTAAGGCCAAGTGAGTGAGTTGAGTAACAACGATGCTCTGCCCAGGCCCCTTTTATCACCCACATTCCTACCACCTTAAGTTTTCTTTTGCTTTCCAAAGTCAGAACCTGAGATTCTTTCCTAGATTTAGCCAGGGCTGCTAGAGGCTGCTTTGCTGGCAGCACGGAGAGTGGGAGATGTCTGGATATTACCACCCTACCCTTCCCGTAGCCATGACTGAAAGTTTGGGGAATATGAAAGCCCCAGCCTCCTCACCTCAGAACATGAGTCCATGACTTGATCATGCTGGAGCCATGCTGGTTGGATGCACCATTGGCTTCCTCCTCTTCTCTGTCCCTGTTCTTCCCTCTGTCTTAGAGATTTCTCCTGGGAGCATTGCCTTAATAAGTCACATGCACTCAAATTCTGGAAACCTCTTCTTAAGGTCTACTTCTGGAGAAGTAATCTTAAGACAGTGGGACAGAGGTTCTTAGAATTTCCCCTCTTCATCAATAAGCACACATTGATTATCTATTTGTAATGCACTCTGGAGAAATGGAGAAAATTCCAAGAAGAAACAGCATAATAAAGAACTATAACCATGAAAGTGAATAGCTGTCCAAGTAGTTTAATGTGGTTAGAGTGAAGGTGCACTGGGGACAGGGAATGACAGTCAAAGGTGGGGCTGTGAAGTGTCACTTGGGGCCAGATTATGATAGGCACTTAAGTGATGCTAAGAGATTAAAAAGAGAAAACAACAAATAAATCAAGCCCTTACTATGTGCTTTCCATTTAATCACAAACACCTTATGAAGGAGATACTATTATCCCCATTTTGTAGCTAAGAGAATGAAACTTAGAAAGGTTGTTTCGGGATACCTAGAAAAAGAGCTGGGGTCTAAATCCAGGTTTGTTTGACTTCCAAGTGCATGGGTTTGTCTATTATGCAGAAAGTGGGAAGCAGAATATCATCCTCAACCAACAGCTCTGATGCGAAGTATAGATTGGACTGTGGAGAGAGGGAAGGCATAGACTCCACACTGAGTGCATTCCCATCTCTATTGGCAATAGTCTTTTTGAAGCAATTAGGATGGGCCTGGACCAGAGCATTGGTGATGGGAATATGAAGAAACTGGATGATTTAAACACAACTGTTCTGCCCTGGCTGGGTATCTCAGTGGGATGGAATGTCATCCCAATACACCAGGATTGTGGGTTCTATCCCCAGTCAGTGCACATACAAAAATCAACCAATGAATGAGTAAGTGGAACAACAAATGTTTCTCTCTTTCTCAAAAAATAAATTAAAAAATGTAAACACATCTGTTCTGCTTAAAACTCAGTTGGGTTAGCCATGCCAGACTATTGATTTGATTCAGTTCTAGGTCACAAGTGTATTCCTATCTGACTTAGAGGATAATGGGCAAGAAGTGATTTACTCATTAAAAGTTTGCTCAACATTCACTATATAAGGAGCTGTGCTGGGTGATACCAATTAGGGGACATTAATGGGAAAATATCTCAAAGCCTATACACTCCTGCTGAGTCAATAACCCTTTTAGGTTGTATTAGAACCAATCGGTATTCAGAAACCAAAACATGGATATGTTTCTTGTTTTGTTAAGGTTGTTTAAAGCCATAAATATGAGTTCTTACTCTAATTTCAAAAGGACAACTAAGAACCTATTTTTGTTACTTTTCCATAGCCAAGTTTTTAAGTTTATATTCTAATAATGTACCTTCTAATTGACTTTGCTCCTGGTCAACATTCCTTGAGAAATATTGTGGTTGGTTTAATCAAGGTATTGTTAAAAAAAGAAAACCACAAATTAAAATGGTTTTAATATACATATTACTATAGGATTCAGAAGACTGCTTTTAAAATCAAACTTGATTCAATAGTGTTAAAAATGTTCTTTTTTTTTGTACTTAATGCCACTTGAAATTGTTATTTTATTTTTTTTAAAAATATATTTTATTGATTATGCTATTACAGTTGTCCCATTTCTCCCCCATCATTCCCCTCCACCCTATCCACCCTCTCCCACCCACATTCCCCCCTTTAGTTCATGTCCATGGGTCATAAATTTTCTAGCTTCTACATTTCCCATACTATTCTTGCCCTCCCCGTCTATTTTTTTCCCATTATCTATGCTACTCATTCTCTGTACCTTTTCCCCCTCTCTCCTCCTCCCACACCCCTGTTGCTAACCCTCCATATGATCTCCATTTCTGTGGTTCTGTTCCTGTTCTAGATGTTTGCTTAGTTTGCTTTTGTTTTAGGTGTGGTTCTTGATAGCTATGAGTTTGTTGTCTTTTCACTGTCATAGTTTTATCTTCTTTTTCTTAGATAAGTCCCTTTAACATTTCTTTTTAAGAATTTATTTCACATATGCAGTTGAGCATGTGTGAAATAACCTACTTACAAATATAATGGTAGTTGGGCCTCTTTACAGTAGTGAAAAATTATAAAGAACCTAAGAAAGTGCAATAACAGATGAGTGGCTACATAAATATGGTATACCCATTCAATGGGGCATTACACGGCTATTCAAATGAATGAGGCGGCTCTATAGGTATTAATATAGCTCTAAGAGATATATTGAGGGAGAAAGACAGTGCAGAACAGTGTATTTAGCATGTTATAATTCATGTACTAAAAGGGAGCAATTAAAAACACACACCCACATACTTACATACATAGTTGGGTTGCACACTGACCCTTTCTGTACTATAGACAAGGAGACAAGAATGGGGTTTAAGTGGGTGGCAGTCAGGTGAATAAAGCAAATTTCACTGTATATCCCTTTACTGTTTAAGAAAAAACTCTCAAAATATATTATGTGTTTGTATATTTTTTCTTCCTGGAAGGACAGAAGTTTCAAAAATGTTTATCCTTGAGAGAAGAGTTTTCAATTTAACACCATTTCATTGATTTTCTGACATATAAAATGATTTTTATATAAAATGATTTAACTAGCAGTAGGATTATAGGGCTTTTTTTCCTCTTTATGCTTTTTTATAATGAACACAATCCATTTTATTATTTTTTTAAAGCTGTTGCTGGCCTTCTTTCCCTTTAGGAAACATTATTACGAGGGTCATGATCTGCAGAGGTCAATTCTCTCCTAAGGTTTATTTTACTCAGATTGTACCCTTTCTGGAATGTTTTGAACCCAACTTTACTGGTTTAAAATGTAATGTCTTTTGTCCTGTAATTCACCTGTGTGTCATCTGTTCAAGTTTTAATAAAATGCTTATGAAATACCTGGGCTTTTCATAAGCGTTTTTCATGCTTCTTAAGGGCATGATTTCTTGGGCCCAGAATCTTGTTTAAGAGAGGAGGCAATGCAATGCTTTGTTCTTACTTAAGGTGACAGAAGCAAATAGCATAAAGAAATGCATAAATAAATTTTGCAATGTGAATATTCAAACAAAGCCATGCTTCTGAGGCCCAGTTGGTGAGAAGTTACTTCTTTTCTTTTTAAAAAGATTTTATTTATTTTTAGAGAGGCGGAGGCAGGGAGGGACAGGGAAGCATCAATGTGTGGTTGTCTCTCAAGCACCCTCTACTGGGGACCTGGCCCACAACCCACGCATGTGCCCTGATCTGGGAATTGAGCCTGTGACCCTTTGGTTCACAGGCTGACATTCAAACCACTGACCCATACCAGCTAGGGCTGAAATTACTTATTTCTGTAAGTAATTTACCAGGTCTCTCCAAAGCAAACTACCATTTCATTTATGTTTATGTGATCCCTGATTTTAAAGGATTGGTGTAGTTAATTCATGAAATCAAATTAACAGGCTGTTTTACACAAATGGATGAGAGAGATGAACATTTTGGAGATAATTTAGCTTATAGTGTATCTTCCATTGTACCTCCTAGTCCTTAAAGCTTTTATACATATATACTTTCTTCATGTAACATTTTAAAAAATTCTACACATAATTATCTTTATGTTTCCAATCAATTACTCCTCTGAAGATATGTTTAACTCATTTCATATCTTCTTTTTAGCTAATTTAAAAAGTGGAGAGAAGGTGATGTTGGAGGAAGCCAAGGGAAGAGCTGAGAATGTTTCTTTCTCAGCCTTCTAAGCTGCTTGTAGTATCCTTTATGGCAGGTTTTTAACAGCAGGGAGGAGCTAGCTATATAGCTGGTACATATTCAAACTTCCTTTATATAAAAAAAATTAATCCTATATGAAATTTTATTTTTAATGCATTTAATTAATAGGAGTTATGAAAACTTTCCACTCATGTTTTTTCTTTTCTACATATGAAATACATTGGGTTGGCCAAAAAGTCCAACATTTTTTTCCACGAGATGGCTCTACTAGTGCTTAGTTGTCTTTAACTTCATTTGAAACAATTTTGTTAGATTGTATTGTGACAACTGTCATATTTGTGTGCATTAAAAAAAAACCTTATCAAAATTGGTGAATTTTTGTGCAGTCAATTTTAATATTGAAGATCCACAACATTTTCAGTGTATTATGCTTTATTTCAAGAAAGGTAAAGATGCAAGGGAAATGCATAAAGATTTGTGTGGCATATGGAGAAGGTACTGTGACAGCCTGAATGTGTCAAAAGTGGTTTGCGAAGCTTCTTTGTAACTATTGACATTTTGGCCAAATAATTCTTTGCTGTCAAGCTGTCTTATGCATTGGAAGATGTTCAGCAGCACCCCTGGCCTCTATCCGCTAGAAGTCAATAGTGGGAGATAGCCAACATACTCAGAACATCCAAATCAATCAAGTTATTGGTGAAAATGGAAAGTGTGTCTTTTATTTTATGGAAAAAACTAAATGGACTTTTTAGCTAACCCAACAATATAGGTCATTTTAAATAACATCCAACCAAGTATGTGAGCACCCATGAAATACTTTATATTAGGCCCTGAGAGATTTATGATATTGAATGTCTATCACATATAATGGGTTAAGTACAAGGATGAAAGGATGGACAACTCCTGTTCTCATTGATTTTGTGGAAAAAAAAAAGTCTAGTTTTATTTATATATTTTTTAAAACAACACTATGCTTCTAGTAATAAGCTTCGATTGAGAACAGTCTGGCTAGCATAAATTCCTGTGGCACTGACTGGTTATAAAATGTAAATGATTCCTTATCTGCTTTAGAAAAGGAATACCTAAAGGGAAGACTTGTTACCTTTTTCTTCTATTTTGAAGATGATTATTCTCATTTCATATAACAGCATTAAACTGTTAAGAGTTTTATCTGCACCTATTTAAAAGCTAGTGTTAAAATCAAATTATCCACAAAGCATGAACAAAACTTTAAGATTTAAAAAATATAATAGGTGTTTAATCACCTAATAAAGGTAATGTTTAAAAATATATTCTAGATTAAATTGATTCATTATCAAAGGTAGATTTTTCTATATGCCTTCCCTTGTGACATTTCCCATCTTACTGCCTTTCTCTGGTTTTAAAAAAAAATCACACCCCCTTCAGCAAGCTGGGAAACATGCAAGTTTTTCTGAATAAAAACCAAAGTATTAGCTAAAAATTAGAATCTAAGTCATCTTCATTTGAATATATATTTTATTTAGAATGCAACACTAATAGCATGATGATAAACTTTCACAAATTTGTACCGAGAAGCACATAATCTTTAAAATGTGCTGTGTTTCACAAGTGATTTAAGTAGAGCATTATTATTTGATACTAGAGTCAAAGACGACATTTAGATTCTTCAGCTTTGGGGTATTTAGTAACTTCACAATGATTGTCTAGTCATGCAGAGGAAAGAAATTCTAAAGCAGTTGTTTTTTCTTCTGTTAGTTCCTTTGCAGTGATATCCATCTTCTCACGTGAGAAATCATTAATAGGGAGACCTTCAACAATCTTCCATGTCTTATTCTGTTTGAAAATAATTGCAAATAAGAGACTTACAACTGAATTAAAATTGATTCTCTTGCAATGAACAACTTAGTCTGAACTTCAGTCTAGAGCGTATCTGTTTTAAAGTCAGATTCTAAACAAACAAATCAAAACCCAGATCTTAACACATAATTTTTAACAGATATTTTAAAATTAAATTTTTACTAGGGTGACATTTGTTAATAGGATCATATAGGCTTTGAGTGTAGAATTCTATGATAAATGATCTGTATATTGCACTGTGTGCCCACCACCCAAAGTCAAATCATCTTCTGTCACCATATATTTGGTCCCCTTCACCCTTTACTAATTTGGACACAAACTCAGTACTTGAATTTAAAACTTATTGAATCTAGAAAAAAAATCTTTAAATGAAGATTAATTAGCAAGCAAAAAAACTAGTAATTTTATAATAAAGAGCAATAATACTGAAAACCATTGCTTGATTTAGAACAGGGGTGTCAAACTCATTTTTACCAGGGGCCACATCAGCCTTGCGGTTGCCTTCAAAGGGCCGAATGTAATTTTGACTCCTTAACAGTTAAGGAGTAGTTACATTTATAGAGTCCTACAATTATTTTGGCCCTTTGAAGGCAACCGCAAGGCTGATATGGCCCCTGGTGAAAATGAGTTTGACACGCCTGATTTAGAAGATACTATTTGTAGGTATTCGATTAGAGGCATAGTAACAAAATATGTCTAGTGGGAAGAGCTGAATCTTGCTTTCCAGATTAATTTCAATCTTTCAGTGACCTGAAGTTATATTTTACATGATTTTAAAGCTGAGAGAAATGTCTAATTTAGTAAAGGAACAACTTTCTAGACTAAGTTGTCATTATACAACTACCTTCCCAGTACGGAACAGAGAAAAATAACTCCGAAATAACTTACCTTGATTGTAACAGGGAATGAGTAGAGCAGATCATCAGGAACACCATAGGAGTTGCCATCAGAGATAATACCCATGGACACAAACTCTCCCTGAAAATAACGATTTTTACATTCTTATGGAGCTTAAGAACTAGTTTATATAACCAACTGACACATGAACTAACAAAATTAAAATAGGTGACACTTTCTTATTATGTGCATAATTTCATTACCATATAAGAAACCATCACCAGGCACTTCTATGACAGGGTACCTTCCGTGGGCATTGTCTCATTCCTCTCTTCCAATCCATGTGTGAAGTAGGCCAGAGAAACAAAATCCTCTTTTTATAAATGATGAAACTATGGCCTGATATAGGCTTTAAGATGAAAAAATGTCACCCCTGCCTGCCATGGGTGCCAGGTGCTTTTTATGTGTATCACTTCATTTAACCCTCATAACCATGTAAAAGATGACAAGACAGCTCAGGATGGTTAGGTAACTTTCCCAAGGTTACTCAACTAACAGGCGGCTGAGTCAGGATGCGAACCTAACCTAAGGCTATGTTTTTTTTACCTTACAGTATCAGAGGACAAAAGAAAAAGAGTGGCCTGTGCAAATCACCGAATCCTTACCTCTGGGGTCCCAAACCAGATGTCTCTGATGTGGTCACAGATGGCTTTCGCAGCAGACATTGCGCTGGATAGTTTTCGAGCCTTGATGACAGCCGCACCACGCTGCTGCACCGTCTGGGTGGGGGTAGGTAGAGACAGCTGTATTACCTGATCGTAACAGCTGCATTTTCATCAATCCCAAACTTATCCTGGGGTGAAAGACTGCAACCATGGCTCAATGTGTCCCCTCCAAAATCAGACAATTACCCAATGTTAGCCTTACTAATCCATTTCAGTTATAAAATATTTTAGAATTCTTTTTTTTAAAGAAAACCAGTCTTTTTAGAAAACAGAAAACTATCAATCTCCACAGAAAGTTTACCATATTTCATACAAAAAAATGGATCTCTGTATAAAGATAACTAGATTTTTTCTACTTTTTCTAGTTTTCTTCACTTTAACAATTGATCCTGACTACCACACAACAGATTAGATCAGAGTGGATCACTTATACTAAGTGGATTACTTATCCACTTATATAGAGTGGATCACTATACAGAGTAGATCACTTATACTAATCACATACTAAGCCTCCCCACTCCAGCAGTTGGGGGAGGCTTAGTATGACTCCGAAATAAAGTATGTAGTCATTAGACAACTGTGAAAGACCTGCTCTCCTTGTGTCCTTCCCTCCCCCAACTGCTGGAGAACTCTCAGATCAGTAATGTGGTGTCTCTCAAGAGAGCTATTTATGCTTGGCTATTACAGAGAGCTACCAGATTTTCCTTACTGTGATGAATTCTCCCTTGAGCCAGCTGTCATCTTTCAGAGCTTCATAAACACCAATTTCCTTTCCTTGCAGTTTCACCTTGGCATGGTTGACATCTGGATACTGAGTTGAGGAATGGTTTCCCCAGATAATGACATTCTTTACATCATCAGAGGTCACACCAAGTTTAATAGCAATCTAGTTAAATGGAAAACAAATACACTACTTAGACACATGCTTTTCATTTCAAATTGTGACCTGTTGTTTAAGAGTAGAGACCATCATACAGTTTGTGGTTAACTTATATGGGTTTATTGAATATAAAACACCAAGCAAAAGTTTAATATTGCTTTAACATGTAAATATGACTTTTTTTTTTGTTGTTATTACTACTTGGAGATGTTGCCTCAGCACTTCAGAGCAATTAGGTATTTAGGTACTTTCTCTACATTTAGGTGAAATTTTTATTATATATCATATATAAACTGAATAATTTTCAAATAATCCCAAACATGAAATTTTAGAGTTGGAAGCGACTCAGATTAACAAAGTTTGATTGTCCTTATTTTATAGATTAGCAAACCGAAGAAAACAGTTTAAAATTACATAAATAATAATAAAATTATACCAGATGTAACAATCTTTAGCTGTAGTTTCAAAAGTACTTTAGGATCCTCAGGCCTTGTGGTCACATGAGCATTAATTATACTATATAGAACAGTGGTCACAGAAAGTGTTACAAAGTTATGTTTTGAAAGATTTACATAAAATAAAATCAGTTTGTTCCTTTTGTGATTTGCCTGATAAGGTAATGTGCAGAGAAAAACATTATAGTTAGTTATGTGTATCCTTTGTTTCTAGTTAGACAGAAGAATTTTTTAAAAGATTTTTAAAATCTATTTTTAGAGAGGGGAAGGGGAAAGAGAGGGAGAGAAACACCAGTGTGTGGTTGCCTCTCCTGCACCCCCTACTGGGGACCTGGCCTGCAACCCAGGCATGTGACCTGACTGAGAATCGAACTGGCAACCCTTTAGTTTGCAGGCTGGCACTCAATCCACTGAACCATACCAGTCAAGGCTAGACAGAATAATTTATGATGAACTAGAAAGAAATATTTCAAAAAAGAATTTTTAAAAAAAATACTGATTTCAGAGACAGAAAGGAAGGGGGAGAGAAACATTGATTTGTTGTTCCACTTATTAATGCATTCATCGGTTGCTTCTTGTACGTGCCCTGACTGGGAATTGAACCTACAACCTTGGCATATGGGGGCTACATTCTAACCAATGGAACTACCTAGCCAGGGCCTTGAAAAAGAATTTTTAAAAGCTGATGTGTTAGAGGAGTTCTTTCGTGGGTGATAGAACAGTTTTGACTATGTTTTGACTATGGTGGTTATAGTATTCTATATATACAATTAAATGTCACAGAGTCATTCTTAAAGAAATACAAAAATGTAAAAACTGCAGCAATCTGAGTAACTCTAGTTAACAGTGATGTGAGTAGTCTAGTCAATTTCCTACTTTTGATAATGCTCTAGAGTTACGTAAGATGGAACCACCGAGGAAAGCCCATAATGGATACACAGGATCTCTATACTATTTTTGCAACTTCTTCTGAGTCTATAATTATTTCAACATAAAAAATAAAAATCAAACAAATCACTTCATTCTAAACCCTGCTTCATCTAGAGTTCTACAAGCATTAACTACAGTATCACTCTTCACAAATTAAACGGATGGCTGGTTTCTGGGATACCCAGCTACTGACCTACTTAGTGGCTGGGGTAGAGTGGTGTGTTGTGTAATGAGTACCATTTTCTGTGTGTGCCATAACTGGAAAGGACTTGGGAAGAACTGTCCTTATTTAGTTGGCATTGTAGAGAAAAAAGGAAAAGTTATACCTGGGGCAAGTAACCCGAGATATATATTACCAAGAACTCAGAACATTTCGCTGAATGTCAACGTCAATTGCTCCGAAGTGGAGTACAGACATGGTCTCCAGGCCTCTCCTCACTACAGAGCTCTTCCTATTTCCTTTATCCTGTTGCCTGCCCACCTGCTCTTGTTCTTTTGATCTCTGGAGTTACTCCACCTCTGTGTGGACACCAAAAGCCAGTACTTTGCAGATGTAGTTTCTGAATGTCATTCATGTCACAGAGCTAGTTTAAATTAACATGTATCCAGGATAGCAGTTTCTCACTCCCTTAGACACTTTCATGTGTGTCATATAAATCTATTAAGTGGTTTTCACTAATTCTCCAGCCATAGCAATTTTCTTCCCCTGATACTAGCTAACTGGTTTCATCGCCAAACTGCCTTGTCAGCAGACACATACGTAAATCTGGTTTGCAAATACACAGGGGAGTTCTGAAGGTGATAAACAATTGCTAGGTAGTGAAGTCCTCTGCATTCCAAAACAAATTATATAAGACTAGTAACCACTCATGTAAGGAAAATTCATCTTTGAGTTTGCTATTTTTTTCACCAGATTAAGGAAGAAACTGCTTCTTCGAAAACTTTCTAAAAGCTGTCACTGTGCCATACTGGCATGCTGAACATGTACCAAATATTAACGTTTGATGAGATCGCTTCTTACCACTTTCCTCATTTAGACTTTCACCCCTACAAGGAAAACTCTTTTAGGCACAGGGACAAAGTGTCGCGTAGTAGTACCTCAGGAAGCAGACTTTTCCAATGCCCGCTTCCACCAAGGTCTCAGGTGAAACAGCAAACATGAAAGTTTGCTGGTATTGTTGTTTTAGCTTTCTCCCTCTTGCAATGAAATTAAGTAACCACCTGGCAATCCAGAACCTACAATTACAAACATCTATAATATCTTTTCCTAAACTGTTAAATAGTACATATTCCATAGTACCCGAATTATAGAGACCATACCATTCATCTGTGTTCGTTTCTGTAGTAGCCAAATCTCCTGCCTCCAATCAAACACACTCTCCCATTCCTTCCTAGCCACCAGACTCTAGCTAAATAATAGGGAAAAAGTCCCAGCCCACAGTCTTAATCTTCTCAGAATTATTTACAATTTAAGTTTGTTACCCAAAGACCTTCTAAATTAACTGGAATATTTAGGGAGGTAATGCTAGGATGTAGCTCTTCTCAACACTTGGATATATTTCTCTTAAAAATAGCATCCAACCTTCATTGAGTTTTACAGTGTGACAGGCACCATGATAAGGTCTTAACATAGATCTTATCTCATTTAATCCACCTAACTCCCTAAGGAGAATATAATTATTATCCCATTTATAGCTTGGATACACTTTCTCAAGATCAACTTTCTCTAGTAAGTTGAGTTAGGTTACTGTCCCATTATGTAAGAATACACACAAGGGTTTGGATTTGGCAAAGCTAGGTGGCTCCATCGTTTTCTAGCTGTGTGATTTTAAGCAGGTTCCCTGAACTGTCCTGGGTTTCATGTTTCTTATCTGTAAAATAGTGATTAATAATGAATATTTTATATAGTTACTATGAAAATTAAACAGTAAATCATATGTAAAGCACAGTAGAAGCTTAATGAATGTAAATTATCTTCTCCTTCACTGGGCACTCCAAAACTGAAAGATTATCAATTCTCAGTGTACAGCAGAGCTCATATCATATCTTGGTAAAAAATAGTTTTCTTGAAACTAAACAAAGCTGTCTTCTTTAGAAGAGAAAGAACTAAACTCGTAGATCTATCTAGCAGGGATGACCTGTGGGTAAGGGGAGATGACCAGAAGATCACTACGGAAAAGGAGAGAGGTTGTTTCAGAACTAGAACTTTGTCATGGCTTCTAAGGGCACCAGGATCATCTAGACCTGAAAAAGGCTAGGAAACTATTACAGAAGAATGGCACAGTCTTTAATTTTTGTAACAAGCTATGGTTAATACCCTGGTGACTGACCCCTTGGTATATATATCTAAGGCTCCAAGAGGTAACAAACCTTGATGATAATAAAAACTTAGTTGCTAAACAGTGAAAAGTAGGAAATTTTATGGAAACATGTGGGATATTAAAAAGATATAATTAAAAAGGAGAATATAAAATTAACAATTAAAAAATCTGAATCTGATTGCTTAGTTGTAGGGAAAAAGCAGAACCAACAAAACACATAAAGCTGAAGTCTTTCATTTTATAATATCCTATACATCTGACAAAAATAAACGCAATTATGTACTATCATGTGAATTATCTATACTGGTGAATACTTTTTAACCGCTGTCATAAGAAGACATTAGCAACCACCATTTAATTATCGTTAGTAAATGAAATATACTTGAGAAAATTAAGTAGGAAGTTCAGTTCAGCTTTAAAGACTCCTTAACAAACTGGAATAGCTTCCTACTAAACAACAACAACAACAATAACAGCAGCAGCACAACTAAGATTCAGCTACTTTAAAAGTAAGGAAAAAAGATTTTATAAAGCTGAACATTCACAAGACTTTAAAAGGCATCTTTTTTACCTGAGCTTTAGCTCGGTTATGATCCAAACGCGTCAAGCAACTGAAGTTCTCCTTGGGGATGGATGGTGCCGACTTAGAGGCAGTCAGACAGTTGGTATTGGCTGGGTTTCCCACCACGATCACCTACGGTAACCCACCACAGCAGAGTTACAAACTACATACTGCTTAACCAAACTGTCTTAGAATATGACTAACAAATGTATATAACATGCAGCATCTGCATCAAATTTGTGTCAGCTAAATATGTAATTATCATTGTAAACAGTTTTTAGGAGATTTCTATTCTCTCTTGTATGAACTTCCCCCCCTTGTTAGGGTTTGCCATGACTACTGAAAACATTTCTTTAATAAAACCACCACTATGCATATAAGTATAATGCATATAATATGCATATTATAAATGCATATAATATAAATATAAAATTTCAGGTAGCGCTTGTCCAGACTTAAATAAAGTACATGTCTTTCTATTTTGTTTTGTGCCAAAATGGATAGAGAGCATTTATCTCCTTGCCAACCCCCGCCCCGCTGCCAAAACAAAATAAAACAACCAACCAAGTAATCTAAGGCTCTATCTCTGAGTTTTATTCATTGATAAAATTTTTCTTCTTATAGAAGTAGTCCAAGAAAGAAATTCTGCAAGTAGTTTATTTAGGACAATGATTTGTTTTTGTGAATTAAAAGTGTTTCTCAGTCTTGCCTAATCCTAAGAATTAACTGAGATATTTGCCAAAAATACATACAGATTACCAGGTCCCAACCATTCCATACAGACTGAATTAATCTTTAGGAGAAAGCATTTTAGGCTTCTTTTTTTGTAAATTGGGGGGGCTACAGGATACACTGGATTATAATACAGTATAGAAAAATATACACATGGACTTTCAAGTTTTAAAAATTTTTAATAAAGTGATAATTTAAAAAACGGAAATATCAAACTTACAGAAAAGCTACAAGCATATTACGGACTAACCCCCTCATCCGCTGACCCAGGTTCTCTAATTTGCTCCATCTCTCTCTGTCTACCCCACCCCTTAGTTTTTTCTTTCTGGCCCACTTTAGAGTAAGCTGCAGACACGATATCCAGTGCCCCTAAGTACTTCATGTTAGTGTGTGTTTCCTAAAAAGGCACACCGGGCGAAGGGGCGATTACTGTACAATTACAGTGTGAACAGTACTACAACTAATTTTTTACTGAGAGACCTGTGGACTACTACTCAACTTATCTCTATTATTTTCTGCTAATGATTACAGAAAAAGAAGTTAATTATTTAAAAGGAAGTCCACAGAAAGCAAACAGTCAGATGTCTTGAAGTCCTACAACTGGCAGCTTTAAAAATCTTGTAACATTTTTTACTTTCTTTGAAGCCAGGATACAGAGGTAGAATTGTATCAAAACCAACAAAACCTCTAACTGGCAAACCTTCTGCTGTGACAACTAAGTTCTAATTCACTGATATTTAATTGGTAAAAGGAGACTTTATTGCAGTAGCAAGACAAATTTGGGAATAGCCTGATCATAAAAAGGACAGGAAATCATACTGACTCAAGACATAGGCATATCACTGTATTGAGAAATTCTGAGTATTCAGAAGCCACCATCTCCTATTGCTAAGAATGCAGCTTACGACCACCTCCCTCCACAATCACACACAAATCCCAACGTCTGGACAAATATTCCCACACAGCTTAAAGGCACCAGGAAGTTCTGTGCCTTACGCGTTTACAAACTAATATTAAACTTCCACAATAGTAAAAGGCAAAATATTTTTGAGCACCTCTGAATATAGTATGTAAGAGGAAAACCCAGAAAGGGAGAGCTTATCAAGCAGAACTCTGTATCTGTATTTACTGACTACTGCACAGAACTGGATGGCAGGCGGGGCAGGGAGGTTCAGCATTTAAGTGTTTTCACTTAAATGCTGAAAGCAGGAGTTTCAAATGTTGATAATGAAAAACCCCATAAAATACTACTGTATTGGTCACCTTAACTGACTTCTTGGCATATTTCTCCAAGGCTGCACCCTGGGTTTTGAAGATATTCACATTTGCTTTGAGTAAATCCTTCCTCTCCATGCCATCCCTTCTTGGCATGGAGCCCACAAGAACGGCTACATCCAGATCTTTGAAGGCAACCTCTTCTTTATCTGTTGCGATGACATCTGCGAGCAACATGGCAATAAATATGCAGAAGATACTTAAACACTGAAGTTCTTTTTCATATTGAATCTATCCAGTAACTCCTTCACTTTGTAGTAAATGTTTATTTTTACATATCACATTGATAAAAGTGTTAGGGGTGTACAAAAGACAAATTATGAATTCAACAATAACATGGGCAGGAATGTCAGTATATTTATTCTGCTTTTCCTATTTCAGTAATTATCTCAATTTCAAAAATTCTCTGCCTTTTATCTTTTATAATTAGATACGACACAAAGGTATAATGTGATACTTTCAAGGCAACATTTGTTATTCAGGCTAGTAACCACTGATAACACAAAAGAGAAATTAATTCACCTAACCTTTAAGTTACAATTAGTTTAAGTATTAAAGTAATTAAAAAATCCATAACTAGTGTTACAGACTGAATGTTTGTGTCCCCCACAAAATTTGTATGTTGTAACTAATCCCCAATATGATGGTATGAAGAGGTGGGGCCTTTGGGAGGTGATCAGGTCATGAGGGTGAAGCCCTCATGAATGGGATTAGTGCCCTGAGGGCTGTCTCATCCCGTTCGCCAAGTGAGGACATAGTGAGAAGATGGCCATTGATGAACCAAGAACTGGGCTCCCACCAGACACCCAATCTGCTGGCTCTTTGATTTCTGACTTTCCAGCCTCCAGAACAGTGAGAAATAAGTTTCTGCTGTTTATAAACCACTCTGTCAATGGTATTTTTGTTAAAGTAGCTCACATGGACTAAGACAACCTAGATTTGGCATAAATATTTAGATCAGTGAACTTCTGTGATAGGCTGCTATAAGCCCCAAGTAGGTATATGTAGGAAGACCAGTTGGACAAAAAAAAAAGTCATCTTATTTCCAGCCATACATTCTTATGTGCTGAACATTCCCTTCCCTCTCATACTCACAGGACCAAGGACAAGCTGCCTATAACCTGGGCAGAAGAAACTCACCAAAGAGAGGAATAGAAATGGCAAAAAGTAGCACAGGAAGTTGATTTGGAAATGGGTGAAGCAAGGGAGCCAGCTGAATAGCCTGAGCAGGGTAATATACTCTCTTATATAACTGTGCATCGAAATGATTTAGCTGGCGATATCCCTTCTAATAAATGTTTATTGAACTTGTATTGGGTTGGCCAAAGTTTGTTTAGTTTTTCTGTAAGGTGGCTCTAGTAGTATTTAATTGTCTTTAACTTCATTTGAAACAATTTTGTAAGACTATATTGTTATGGCTACCATATATATCAGCATGCATTTAAAAAACTTATCAAAAGTGGTGAATTTTTGTGTAGCTGAAAAATTGAAGATGGAAGAAAACAGGCAATATTTTGGCATACTATGCTTTATTATTTCAAGAAAGGTAAAAATGCAACTGAAGTGCAAAAAAAGGTTTGTGCAGTGTATAGAGAAGGCGCTGTGACTGATTAAACATGTCAAAAATGGTTGTTGAAGTTTCATGCTGTTTCATGAAGTTTCTTGCTGGACAATGCTCCATAGCTGGGTAGACCAGTTGAAGCTGACAGCAGTCAATCGAGATTGAGTGAGAACAATTAACATTATACTATGCAGGAGATAGCCAGCATACTCAAAATGTCGAAATCAATAAAGTTATTGGTAAAAATGAAAAATTTGTCTTTTAATTTACAGATGAAACAATACAAACTTTTTGGCCAACCCAATATGTGAATTCTGAGCATGGTTTCTCTTTGGTATACATTTTGCCAACTTCTAGGATAGTATTATTAATTAAACCCTTATCAAAAGAAAAAGGTCATGATAGAGGTATAGCTAAATAAAAATATTCAAGTTAGTTTATGACTTGACCTAACATTTTAATAAGCCTTTCAATCAAATTAAAGATTTCTGTCTATATTTATATAATAGTTCAATGATTCTCAAAGGTTTTTATCAGAACTCTGACGGGCTTTTTCAAACTATGTAGTATGACTATGACAATTTACACCATATCTCAACTAGATGACTGGCAGATGGGGTAGGATTGTCTATATATGAGGAACAACCCACTTCCCCCCTCAGGGCAGCATATGCTCTGGAAGACATCATTTAGAGTTAAAAAAGTTCTCCATTACAGGATGCCACTATTACTATTTAAATAGACTTTATACAACAACACAGTGTAGACAGTCTCAGGTGCATAACCCATTGCGATACTATACTTAACCAGTAAAATAGATTGTATATAAGCATGCTGGGTAAAAGTAGTTACTTTACACTGGCTTTCTTGCTTTTACCCTTCTTTATTCTCGACATGTGATTACCTTTATTTACTTTTGGTATTGTACAGCTTACCTAATAGTTATAGTTCAAAAAACAAAAACAAACTACTTTTATGAAATAATTTTTAATGAACAGGTTAACAAAAATCTGAAATCTATTTTTTGAAAGACACAAAATACTATAAAAATCACTCTCTCTTCCACTCTTTAACTTACCTTTCAGGAGGGGAAGGGCGCAGTCTTGTAGTTCCATCAGGACACCATCCAGAACACCCATCATGGGAGTGATATCCAACAGCACAAGAATGATAGGCTGCCAAATAAATATCAAGGACAGCATCTGTCAGCGTAAGTTACGTCGTTTAGTCACAAAAAAGTCCTTTTAAGAGTTTTTGCTTATTTGGAGTGCATATGTCTATAACTCCCATCATTCAAAATTATTTTAGTTTAAATATTTTTAACATGGTGGTACTTTTAGAAAAATGAATGCTATAAAATCAGCAATAGTTGCTAACAGACACAGTAAGAGAATCACTACTACTGAATTTTAAAGGAGTACTTGGAATATCAAATTGAAGTTACATGGCATCTGTAGCTGTGTATCTGATTGGAGTTCATGGAAAGCTAAGCACAGTATTAATGGTGAAAGAAGAATTTGATATCTATGGATGAATAAAATGGATACATGAATACTTCAGAAAAGAATTTTAATGTACATTAATCAGACCTGCTGGAATAGAGGGTGTCTACTTCAAACTGGGAAGTAGATTTACCTGTCTGTTTTGGATCTAAAGACATTTACAAATAATTAAAGTGCTGATGGAGCAACTTTCTCTCCCGCATCACTCTCCCTGACAGTTGATGTCTTTAGTGAATACCTTCCACTGACTGACACCTGCTGGCTGTACCAAACCAACTAAGTACATGATTTGCAAAGCATTTTTAATGCCTGAAGGGGTGCTTCCGTTGATAGCAGTGTGCCCAGTACATTTATTGGGATTACCCATTCCTTCACCATTAAAAAATTTCTTTGCAACTAAATACAGGGTTTTATTGACAATATTCTTACTTTAAGGTTTACAGACAGTTGCCCCTACCTGGTCTTTACCAAAGACGGATCCATTTCCAATACTGTACAGCAGTGAATACGCAATTTGACCAGCTGCTCCAGTCACAAGGACTCTGATTGGCTCAGGCTGTAATGACAGGGACCAATTAACATTTTATTAAAAAGTGCTATTTTAATGGGAGGGAGATGGGGAGGGCTGGGGTGGTAGGTTGGGGTGAGAATAAAAGACAGAAAACTGTACAAGATCAACAATTAAAATAAAAATTGGAAAAAAAAGTGCTATTTTACCCTCAAAATATCCAGGAGTATCTCTATATTAAGACAACATTTAAAAGTTAATGTAAAATTTGAAAGTCTCTTTGTGTGTGGCTTAGCAGAAAACTAACTTATCGCAGACTTGTCCCAGTAAATACAGTACGCACAAATTAAGCAACTTCTGGAAAATGTGTCCTTTTGCTACATATTTATGTGGTATTACTTAACTCTTACTGTTATACTGGATTTACTTATGTAATCTCATTTGTCTTTTAAAGGATATTTTACCACTAAAACAGGCCTAACAATGTTGATGTGCATTATGTGATACAGCCCCTGGCAGCCAATAGAACACTACAAATCCTCTTATGCAAATCCCCACCCCCACTCCCATCTGCTCCAGAATCTTTTACACCAGGAAGAGGAGTGACAGTGGTTAAATTTTTCCACGTACAATAAGCCTGAAACTTTTAATAAAATTATGAATCATGATTTAACCTAACTACTTAGAGGAGGAAAATAATCCTTTACTTTTATTATTTTTTAAATAGTAGTTTTTTAAAAGATTTTATCTATTTTGAGAGAGGAAGAGAGGAAGAAAAGCATTAACATGTAAGAGAAACATCAGTTGCTTCTTGCACAAGCCCCAACTGGGGATGGCCTACAACCCAGGCATGTGCCCTGACCAGGAATCAAACCAGTGACCTTTTGCTCTGCAAGGATGACACTCAAACAACTCAGCCACACTGGATAGGGCAAGCCTTTATTTTTAGAGAAAAATGAGGAAATGGTAATATTTGTAATATAATATATTTTAACATTAAATAATAAATAACAAGAGCAACATGTAGTAACAACTGACAACCTGATTCTGGGGGGAAAATTAGTTTTAAAAGGAGGAGGAAGGGAGACCCAAGATGGCAGAGGAGTAACTGGAAGCTACACTAACCTCCTCCCAGGACCAATCTGGAATTACAACCTAACTATAGAGAAATCATCCAGAATAACCAACTGAACACTAGTTGGAGAGAAGCCTTATAACCAAGAACAGACAAAAGAAACTACTTCACAAGACTGGTAGTGAGTGTGAAGAAGATGCAAGAGGGATGACTGGGCTTCCACGGGCGGCAGCTGAAGTCCTGGAGGTATTTCACCAGCTGGCAGAGGATTCCCCTTGAGAAGTGCCAGCTCTAAACCCCAAGGTGGGCTCCCCAACCTACAGCTCCAGAGCTGGAAAGGAACCCTGATAACATCCAGCTGTGAAACAGCAGGGTTTTTGGCTGCCAGGGAGATAGGTGGAGACGCAAAGAACCTCTTAAAGGACCAATGCACAAAATTTCATTTGCAGCCACTTACAGTGGGCTCTGGCATAGGGACAGAAGAATGGACTAGAGGCATGTGAGAACAGTCTGGAGTTGGTGGCTCTGGGGAGAGAACTGGAGGAACAGCCAAGAGGATCCCTATGCTGAGTCATTCCCCATACTGCAGAGGCCATCTCTCTCAGGTAGAGCACTCCTCTGTGAATGGCATCAGCATGAGGGGAAGCAATAGCCTCTCTTGCAGGAACTACTCTAATCCACCTTGTAGAGCTTAAGCTGGGCTGCTGATTATAGATTATTATAGCAGAAAATACAAAGCAGCAGCCAAAATGGGAAGACAAAGAAACAGACCCCAAATGAAAGAACAAGAGAATTCTCCAGAATAAGAAACAAAGGAAATGGAGACAGGCAATTTATCAGATAGAGTTTAGAGTCATTATTATAAGGATACTCAACAGCATGAAAAAAGACAGAAACCATAAAAAAGGACCAGTCAAATAAAGAATTCAATAAATACATTGGAAAGAATAAACAGGAGGTTAGATGAAGCATAGGATCAAATCAGTGATTTGGAAGACAGGTGAAAAAAAGAAAACACCCAGGAAGAGCAACAAAAAGAAAAAAGAATTTTTAAAAATGAGGAGAGCTTAAGAAACATTTTGGACAAAATGAAGCATAACACTATCCGCATCATGGAAATACCCAAAGGAGAGTGAACAAGGAATTGAGAAATTATTTGAAGAAATAATGAACAAAAACTTCCCGAATCTGGTGAAGGAAAAAGACACACAAGCCCAGGAGGCTCAGAGTACATAAACAATTTAGCTTCATACTTAAAAGAACTTTAAAAGGAAAAACAAACAAAGCCCAAAGTGGGAAGAAAGAAGGAAATAAAGGTCAGAGCAGAAATAAAAGAAATAAAGTCTAATTGAGCCCGGGCTGCAAACCAAAGGGTCGCTGGTTCCATTCCCATTCAGGGCACATGCCTGGGTTGCAGGCCAAGTCCTTAGTGGGGGTCACCTGAGATGCAACCACACACTGATGTTTCTCTACCTCTCTTTCTCCCTCCCTTCCCCTTTCTCTAAAATAAATAAATAAATAAAGTCTTTTAAAAGAAATAGAGTCTAAAAAAATGATTCAAAAGGTCAATGAAGCCAAGAGCTGGTTCTCTGAAAAGACAAACAACATGGATAAACCTTTAACCAGATTCATCTAGAAAAAAAGAGAAAGAACCCAAATAAACATAATCATAAATGAAAGAGGAGAAATTACAACTGACACCAAAGAAATACAAAAGATTGTACAAAAATATTATGAACAACTATATACCAACAAACTGGACAACCTGGACGAAGTGGATAAATTCCTAGAATCATATAATTTTCTAAAACTAAATCAGAAAGAATGAGAGTACCTGAATAGACAGATTACTCCTAGTGAAACTGAAGCAGTAATCATAAAATTCCCAATAAACAAAAGGCCTGGACCAGATGGCTCTACAGATGAATTTTACCAAACATTCCGAGAACTAATACCTTTCTTTCTCAAACTACTTCACAAAATTCAAGAGGAGGGAAGTCTCCCAAACTCATTTTACGAGGCCAGCATTATCCTAATTCCAAAATCAGATAAAGACACTATAAAGAAAGAAAATCATAGGCCAATATCCCTGATGAACATAGATGCTAAAATCCTCAAGAATATTAGCAATGCATAAAAAAAGAGCATACACAATGATCAGGTAGGACTTACTTCGGGAATGCACAGCACAACATTCGCAAATCAATAAATATGATTCACCACATAAACAAAATAAAGGCTAAAAATCACATGATCATATCAATAGATGCACAAAAAGCATGTAATAAAATCAAGTACTCACAGCAAAAACTCACAGCAAAGTGGGAAGAGAGGGAATATAGCTAAACATAATAAAGACCATATATGACAAACCCACTGCCAGCATCATACTCAACAGGCAAAAACTGCAAGTGTTCCCCTTAAGATCAGGAACAAGACAGGGATGTCCTCTTTCACTTCTCTTATTCAACACAATACTGGGATCCTAGCCACAGCAATCAAACAAGAAGAAATAAAAGGCATCCAAATTGGAAA
Organism: Glossophaga mutica; assembly: GCA_039655065.1. Taxonomy (NCBI): domain Eukaryota; kingdom Metazoa; phylum Chordata; class Mammalia; order Chiroptera; family Phyllostomidae; genus Glossophaga; species Glossophaga mutica. The sequence goes on from CM077308.1 coordinate 126,935,807, forward strand.
GAAGTAAAACTGTCTTTATTTGCAGATATCATGATACTGTACATCGAGAATCCTAAAGATTCCATCAAGAAACCAGCAGGCGATAAATGAATTCAGCAAAGTTAGGATAAAAATTAATATCCAGAAATCAGTTGCATTTTTATATGCCAATGAGGAACAGAAAAGGAAAATTAAGAAAACAATCCCATTCATGATTGCTTCAAAAAGAATAAAGTACCAGCCCTGGCTGGTGTAGCTCAGTGGATTGAGCGCGGGCCTGCGAACCAGAGGATCGCAGTTCGATTCCCAGCCAGGGCACATGCCTGGGTTGCAGGCCAGTTCCCAGCAGGGGACACATGAGAGGCAACCATACATTGATATTTCTCTCCCTCTCTCTCTTTCCTACCCTTCTCCTCTAAAAATAAATAAATAAATAAATAAAATATTTAAAAAAAAAAAGAAAGAAAAAAAAAAGAATAAAGTACCTAGGAATAAACCTAACCAAGGATGTAAAAGACCTGTACTTGGAAAATTACAAGACACCGAAGAAACCATGTTCATGGATAGGAAGAATTAACAATCAAAATGTCCATATTACCCAAAGCAACCTGTAGATTTCAATGCAATTCTTATCAAGATTCTAATGACATATTTCACAGAACTAGAACAAATATTTCAAAAATTTATATGGAATCACAAAAGAGACAGCATAGCAACAGCAATCCTGAGAAAGAACAAAACTGGAGTAACCATACTATACTATAAAGCCATAATAATCAAAACAGCATGGTACTAGCATAAAAATGGACATACAGATCAATGGAACAGAAGAGTCCAGAAATAAACCCACATCTTTATAGATAATTAACATTTGACAGAGGAAGCAAGCACATACAATGGACTAAAGATAGTTTATTCAATAAATGGTGTTGGAAAACTGGACAGATACACGTATAAAAATGAAATTAGACTATCTTCTTAACACACGAGAATAAATTAAAAATGGACAAAAGACTTAAATGTTAGATTTGAAACCATAAAAGTCATGGAAGAAAACATAGGCAGTAAAATCTTGGGACACTGCTGGTAGCAATATTTTATTGGCTGTATCTCCCCAGGCAAGGGAAACAAAAGAAAAAATAAACAAATGGGCCTATATTAAATTAAAAATTTTTGCACAGCAAAGGAAATCATCAACAAAATAAAAAGACAACCCACAGAATGGGAGAATATATTTGCCGATATAGCTGGTAACTGGTTAATACCGAACTTTACACAGACCTTAAAAAACTCAACAACAAAAAACCAAACAACAGAATTAAAAAAATGGGGAAGGACCTGGATAGACACTTCTCCAAGGAGGACATAGAGATAGCCAATAGATACAGGAAAAGATGCTCAATGTCACTAATCATCAGTGAAATGCAAATGAAAACCACAACAGGTATCTCACACCTGTGAAAATGGTTACCATCAATAAACCAACAAACAAGTGCTGAAGAAGTGGAGAAAGGGGAACCCTTTTGCACTGTTGGTGAGAAGGCAGACTGGTGTAGCCACTGTAGAAAGCAGTATGGAGATCACTCAAAAAATTAAAAATGGATGTACCTTTTGACCTAGCAATCCCACTTCGTGGAATATACCTGAAGAAACCCAAAACACTAATTCAAAAGAACATAAACGTCTCTCTGTTCATTGCAGTGTTATTTACAATTGCCTAGATATGGAAGCAGCCCAAGTGTGCATCAATACATGAGTGGATAAAAACTATGGGACATTTACATAATGGAATACTACTCTCTTTGCAACAGTATGAATGGACCTGGAAAACATTATGGTAAGTGAAATAAGCCAGTCAAAGAAAGACAAATACCACATGATTTCATGTATATGTGGAATCTAATGAACAAACTGAACTATCAAGTAAAATGGGGACGGATTCATAGATGGAGAACAGATGACAGCTAGCAGGAGGGTGAGGTGAGAGAAGGGAGGAATTGACCAAAAAGGAAAAAAGACTCATGGACATGGGTAACAGTGTGCTGATTGCTGGGGGGGGGGGGCGGGGAGCATAAAGGGACTAAATTAATGGAAAAATACAATAAAATTTAAAAAAATAAAGGGGAGGAAGGGAGAAAAGTACAAAGTGCATACTAGTTATAATAGAGTGACGTTGCCTTATCAATCTCAACAGACGCTTAACAAAATAGGGACATGTACACAAAAATAACTGTATCAAAGTGATGATCTTGAGTCATGAAAAATAAAGTTAAATGGACTTCCACTTTGTGTCACCTCTATCACTACCTGCATGAGAAAAGTGGCCTACTGAATTGACCAGGATAGAAGCATTTTATTTTTTTAATACTGGGTTGGCCCAAAACTCCATATTGTTTTTTTCGGTAGAATAAAAGACACATTTTTCATTTTCACCAACAACTTTATTGATTTGGTATTTTGAGTATGTTGGCTATCTCCTGCTATTGGTTTCTAGTGGGTAGAGGCCACGGGTGCTGCTTAACATCTTCCAATGCATAAGACAGCCCCAGAACAAAGAATCATTTGGCCAAAATAGTACCAAGAAACTTTGCAAAACACTTTTGACATGTTCTATCAGTCACAGCACCTTCTCCATACACTGCATACATCTTTTTTTGCATTTCAGTTGCATTCTTCCCTTTCTTGAAATAATAAATCATGATACACTGAAAATATTGTGTATCTTCTTCCATCTTCAATATTAAAATGGCTGCACGAAAATTCACCAATTTGGTAAGTTTGTTTTAAATGCAAGCTGGTACAATAGCTGTCACAATACAATCTAACAAAATTGTTTCAAATGAAGTTAAAGACAACTAAGCACTACTAGAGCCAATGGAAAAAACGTAACAGACTTTTTGGCCAACCAATATTTAGAATTCCCTCTTCCAGAGAAGGGATGGAAGGAGCCTATCACCTTCAGGGGTCCTTTTAACCTTCTAACCCCACCCTCTGAAAGTCAGGAGCATTCATTTTGGTACCCAAAAACGTCACTGGAAAAAATATCTCAGGAAACAAGTGCCAAATTGTAGAGAAATAAATCTGATCATAGCAGACTATGTGTGCAATTTCTTTCTTAAAGATGTGACCAGGGTGCGAGTGGAAAAAAAGGAAAAAACTATAAAGACTTTCTCCCTGACTTCCTGAGGCTCTTCCCCATCCATATCTCTAAATATACAATATGATAATTCCCCCAATAAACTAATTTTAATACAATACATACTTATGTTCCCAAATAGACTTTAGGTTCATAAAGAACACTGTTATGGTATATGGTTACTTTCTATCATATGGCCTTTACATACTTGTAGTTTTGTCATTTCCCCCTCTTCCCTTGGAGTAGGTGAGAAAAGGGGAATAGAGGAAATTACTTTCTTCCTCTTTAGAATGCAAACTTCTTAATGACAGGGGTTTGTCTATTTTATTTATTATTGCATCCCAGCTGCCAAGAACAGTTCCCTGCACATAGTTGGAACTTAAATAATTATTGAAGGAGTACCTGGATCTTGTGAAATTACTACGAAAAACCTGGAAATGTAAAAAGAATTGTTTGGAGACGAACCTAACGTACTCCAAAAATTGTTTAAAATATTTTACTAATATACACTTCGAATACTAAAGTATTGAGAAAATTGGAAACTTAATGACTATTATAGTTCCTGTTATAGTTAGCAAAATTATTTTATGCCACTACTTCCAATGATATAGTCTTATAAATCAATGGATGAACTGTTATCTCACTTCATTCCTTAAGCAATACGCCATTCACTGAACCTCTGTGTATCTGGTACTATATTTTAGGCCCGATGGCTAGAGAGGCAGTAGACTGTAGTAAAGGTACAGCCTCTAAAACTAGACTCCTGAATTTATATCCTGACTCCACAACTCCTCAGGTGTGTTGTATGTTTCTGGGCAAATTACTTAACTCCTCTGTATTCAGTTTCCCTACAGTAAAATGGAGATAATAGCAGCTAACTAACAAATAAGGGAGTTGCAAGGATTGAAGAGGTAACACACAAAGCATTAAGGACAGTGTGTAGCAAGTACTATAATTATAGATCTGTTACCAAAGAATTTTTCTCTAAGATTATTATAGCCTGTGGTTTTCTATTTACATGTCTGTTACTTTCCATTAGACTGAACCACACCCCTCCCCCCAACTCCACACCAGTTGAGTTCAGACTGTGAACTGAGAGCAGTTCACCTTCAACTCAGATTTGCAACCCATATAGCACTCAGCAAATATGTGTTGAGTGAATGAAAATAAGAAGAAAACTATGAACACATGCTACTTCAATGTACAGCAAGCTGGGATAAGAAATGAGGGGGAATATCATCATCTATAAAGTTTAGCCTCCCAGAAAGTCAAGTAGATGGTTATAACAGAATCATGCAGTCAATTTTAGGCATTAATTTTAGGTACTAAAAAATGTGTTCAGTTTCACAGTCCTAATGAACAGCAACTAATTCTACCTCAGCAGTTTCCTTCTTCTGTATCTTTGAGCAACTTATTTTCAAAGGCAGGTAATTCCATCTAGTTAAGAGCAGCATGAAGCCTAGTTAGTGTCTGAATGTTTGATGATGAAAAGCAAAAGAACAAACTGTGTATTTGGTTCTTTCTGCTCTTTGGGACATTGCAGTTGAAAAGCAGGAGGGTGGGAGTTTCCTGCTGACTTTCAAAATGTTACAGTGTGAAGACAGGTTACTATTCTTTGCTTAGATATCTGGGCAGTCTGCCAACATCCAAAGAAGACATGTCTTTGCTCTTTGCAGGGCACTAATGACCTTCTTACAGATGCAGGCTGTCTTGTACATGTGATCAAGTCTCAGCCGTAATGCCTGAATTTAATTGTTCCTTCTGTTATTCTACAGAAAGACCCATATATTCCTTTTTTCTTTTTAATTTATATATATATTTCTGTAACATAAAAGACAAACAGTATTGTTCAGATTTCTTCATATAGTTTATTCTCACTGTTACTCCCTACAGAAGGACACAAAAAAGAATTCCCTCCTTTAAAAAACTGCTTTGAATAGCTTACCAGAAGATGGCTCTTTTCTAATTCTGTGATTGCTCATACACCCTTTGGAGGAGGTAAAAAGATTCTGAGTCATGTGAGAATTTGCTGTCAGTTCTGGCATACTGGCAGGACGATTGGTCCTCATAAAGGTCTCTGTGTTACCTGGTGCTTAGTAACCTTCCAGAGATGAGGCCTGGCTTGATCTACTGCATAGCAAACCAACACAAGAATGGAGCCCAGGATCTCTGTGACCTTGGGACAATCATTTGACCTCACCAGGCTGTTTCAAGATTAGAGAAAATAATCTCCAAATTCCCATTCTAGAATTCCAGTATGCTAAATTGCAAGGAATAGTTATGAGGTAATATAAATGCCGATAACACATTTTAATTTATATTTGCAGAATGAGCTTGCAACTTCATCCAGAAACTCAGCTACTAAAAATAAATTTTCTTAATGACTTGATAAGTGTCTGTATGACACAATATGGTAAAATAGAGTGTAGTAAGACTCTTGGGGGCAAACTGTTGTGTGATCTTGAGCAAGTCACATTCTCTTTGGGTTTCAATAAACTTAATTTAAAGATAAGTGGGGAGATTTGTCAAAATGATTTTTAAAAGGTCCCATCAATTATAAAATTAGAAAGTCTGCAGTTCTCTGATAATAAATGCCTCTGCTTTCTTGCTAAGATTAGGTCAGGAACCATTGAAACCATCATTTACATGATTAAATACATTATCTGATGAAATCAATAAGAAAACTAGCTTTAACTGAGAATTAGTAGCTGTCCCCACTGGCTTCCTTATAATAAAGGGAGATGGAGTAATGCCCTTGCTTTTGTTCAGGTTCTGGAAAATTTCCAATCTATTCAAATACTTTCTCACACTCCCCACCCATTTTAGTATTTTGCCCAGGACAAATAGTCTCAACTATAAATACAAGTACTGAAGCAATTTTTCAGTCTGATGTCAAATGTCACCTTCAAATTGAGGACAGATAATTCCTACGTCACAGTTCCCTCATCATCCCCTCTTCATCTTTCAGCAGAGACCGGATGTGGTAATCTAGGTATCCAGATCTTCCTGACAAGATCGTTCCATTGTGTAACATTTAAAAGTAGTGGGGAGCGGGATGGGTGGAAGTGGAAGAGGATAGAAGGAGAATAAATGGGTATGGAAAAATACAATGATTAAAAAACAAAATGAAAAAATAAAAGTAGTGGTTCTAGATTTCAAAACATACAGATCAGTAAAGACTACATGCACTAGTTATTTGGCTGCTGATGCTGTCACTGCAACACGTCCTGGTACTACCAAAGTTCAATGAAGGGATTTTAAATGGCATTAAATTACATATGGCTGAAACACATCTCCGGAAAACGGAGATCGTAATCTGGAGAACCTAGTAAACACTACCTTTACAGTCGAGGGCCTTGTGCTTTCAAGGGCTTTGTGACAAAAGACTTTAAAAATACTGTGGGCATAAGAGGAGAAAAAAAGGTTAGGACCCCTCCCCCCAACCCTAATATTAAACCCCATATCGTGCTTTGAAGAAATTTCACAGCTTCCTATTTTTATACCTCAGCCATGCAGCAGAACTGAGATCGCGCCTTCCCCAAGACAGATTTCTCTCCAGTCCTAAGAACCAACCCCTTTCCCGAGGTGGAAATCAACCCCCTCCCCAATTACTGGGTCACTGCGACAGTCCTCAGAAGATACGTCGGAGCTTTCCAAAGGGCGAGAAGGGCAGTGTCTTGCACAAACGTCCCCCAAACGTCCTTCAAACGCAAGGAACCCCACATAAGGCAGTTAAGGCCAGCTGTGGACAAGATCTAGGGGCCCACACTCACCATGATTCGGAACTGCGCGGACAATTTCGGACCCTGCAAAACGAGACCCGAGGAGTCAGGTCACCTCTACCTTGGAACCACTGGGGGAGGGCGCGCGATATTTGAGAGAAAAGGCTCCGCTCTAGACCGCGATGCCCTCTGGGAAGTGTAGTTTATGCTTCCCGGATTCTAGCGCACTATCTAACTCGTTTTCTTCAAGTATTGAACTACACTTCCCGAGGTCAGAGAGTCTTCTCACGCCCTTCTATCTGCGCTCCCTGCCGATTGAAAAGTAGTCCCTGAAGGTGAGCCCCTGTGATTGAAGAACGGCGATAATCAGATGGTTTGGACTCAGGAGGAAAGGACAGCTTGACGGCGCTCAGCAAGTGGAGGGAGTCGAGTCAGACCTCTTAGGTACATCATCCACGTGTGCACAATTTAGACTTTATCCTCCCACAAGGGTAAATGTGGGAGGTAAAGAGACCTTCCGCTGCGTACAGCCTGCTTGACCCGGAAACAAAATGTTTTAAAAAACTATTCGCACGCTGGAGAGGCGGGAGGAATTGACGTGTCTAGAAGACTGGACGGCTTCTCCTGTTGCTAAGCAACTAGGCAAGCCAGCAATCGCAGGCAAACGAGGCTGTGGAGGGGTACCTGAAGAATCAGTGGGTGCAGTTCCTCTGAGACCCAGAAGACCGAGTAAGTGCGCTGCACCTTCCCGGTTCCCCCTTCCTTACCCAGGGGACCCTCCACCCTAGACTGCGTCCGGTGACGAGGTGAGAGATTTGCGGGACGGGCGTCTTCTCCACTCCAGAGTCAAGTGAGCCCGGGCCAGAGGACAGGGGTTTTCTTTTAAACTTTAGGGTCCTGGATGCAGTTGTGCGCCGTTCGGCGTTGCCTTTACTCTGATGCTGATGTACTGGACGGGTGCGCGCGAGGTCGCCGGACCTTTTTCCGCGCAGTGTTGGGGCAACAGTGTTCTAGAGGGTCCCCATCCTGCTGTAAGATGCAACTCTTTTTAAAGTGAAATGAAAAACATTGAGCGCCTGTTTTGTGGGAGGTGAGCCACTCCGTTCCTGGAGCTCATGGTCCACGGTTCTAACTTTTTCTCCAAGTCCTTTGTGAATGTTGACAATTTTGCTCATTCTCTTTTGGAAACTGGGTGTTCTTTAAACCATCGTGATCTTTAAATGATGCCACACCTGCACTTCTAAGGAAAGCGAGGCAGGCGAATGGGAGACACTGATTGTTTTAGGCACTCTCAGCTGGTAAAACAATTAAAGAGGTTTTCATTTATATTTAATGCTGCCCAAGAAAATTTTTGTGCTCTCTGAATCCCTGTTTCATGTGGATATTAAAAGGAAGATGTAATGCTCCAGATCAGTATCATTCTAGAATGTGTAATGAATGTGAATGAAATATCTACAGTAGATAACTTTTTTATCATTGGTGAATGAATGTCAAATGGTAACTTTCATTTTTTGTTCTTCAGTTTTGGTGGTTTGCTATTGTGAGAAAGATAGAACACCTTACTTTTCAACTTGATCTATCAATAGCATTTGCCATAGCTGAATTACTCTCTCCTCCTTGAATCAGATTATTTACTTGGTTCTCAGACAACATTTCTGGTTTTCCTCTTATGTCACTGCTTGTCCCCTCCCAGTGTTCCTTGCCAAGTTTTTTCACTTCTGACCTCTTAATATTGGAGTGCCTGTATGCTTTTGTCTACACTTAAATGATCTATTTCATGAGTTGCATCGTTTCAAATGCCATTTCTATGTCAGAAAACTCCCAACATGCAAACAATCGTTAAGTTCCTGATTTTTTCTTAAGCTTCTAGAACTGTGTTGTTTAAGACTGTTGCCTCTGGTCACACATGGCTATTTAAATTTAAATTAATTACAATTAAATACAATTAAAAAATCCAACTCTTGTGTCAGCCTGCTACATTTCAAATACTCAGTAACCACATGGGACAAAGTAGGGACTATTTATCACACACAGTTGTATTGCACAGCTGCTAGAATTTAGTGGAAGCAAGGCATCAGCCAGAGCAGGAGCAGCTGCAACATATCTTTGCTGGGGCATTTCTTTTGCCACTGTGTTTCCTATAGAGGGCATAGCTGTTTGTGATGCTACAAAGGAAGGGTTATGTCAGAGGAAAGAAAGAAACCCAATTCTTGTCTTAACCATTGTCTTCTGAATGTGGAAGAACACACTCTGTCTATTTAAAAGAATGTTTATGAGTATTACATTATCATGGACATTGAACTAGATAGCATCAGCAAGCCCACGTCTTCAGTAGGAATTGAGAAAGATGAGTCATTCCCCGGTGACACTGAACAATAGACAGTCTGCTGCTGTCTGTTATTTTGGAATACCTTTGTCCCTGTCACATTCTAAGTAAGTGAAAGAGTATGTGCCATATGTAGAGGCTTAAAATAGTGTGACTGGTTCAGACCCTACCAATAATGGGGGTTAGGAGAGAGAGGAATCTAGTTGGGGGCATCTGTGTATTTAAATGTGTGTAACAGGTCTGTATTCATATGTGCTTTTTATGAATTTTCATAATATATATTTTATTTGGAAATATTTGCTTTCTTTGTCCTTATCTCTATTATTAGTTCTTCCTACTAAAGGTCTTGCTGGGTTTATAATTTATAATATTTTCAGTGTGGATAAACAAACATGCCTATTGTAAATCAAATCTCACAATAATTGTCATTTTTAAGAAATGAGAAGGGAGAGAGATGTCACTGGAGAGGGACCTAAGGGGACTTTAAATGTATTGCTGGGAAGAGAAAACATAGGGTATTAATTTTATTATTTGTTCAAATGTACTTCCACCCAGTTTAACAAGGAATATTACCCATCTCTTTAGAGAGATAATGTACTGATATATACATACACATGCATGTATTTTCACTATTCTGAATATAGATGTATTTTGTGATCATAAAAAGAAAGTAATGAGAGTTATAAATAATAATAATAAATCAATTAATGCTTTCCCCTATTTCCTACTAACTAGAAATTATGAAAACTTGTTTTATGTCACTTCTTGTGGCTTTACTTGTAAAAAATATACTGCTGCCTATGCACAAATATATCTACATTTTCTCATAAATGTGTCCAAACACAGATATAATTATGACCATTGTCTTTTAAAAAAATTAAGACATATGAAAGACCCTGAAGTGGATCAATTTAGTTTTATAAGAAGTGGGGAAGAGTAGGAAGAGCTTGACCTTAACAGTAGGAAGAAGTATAGGCTGGAGCAGGGACAGCAGAGTAGGGGTGAAAAGAAAGCAGTTGAGTTTGTAAAGAACGAACATACAGTAATGAAGGTTAAAAGGGAGGGGAAAAGAAATCTCACTAAACATTCATTTGCATTGTATGTCTTCTCTTTAGCCAACCTACTCGTTACTGCTCACACACATCATTCAGTTTTTATGTTTTTTTTTTCCCTCCGTATTTTACTTGTGCTTTTTTCTCAACTGGAATCTCATGTTGTTTCTGCCTAAAATCCTTTCCACTAGGTTCTTTCCAAGCTGTTTTTTTCTTTTTTCTTAACTCATTAGTGCAGAATTTCCAACATACACAAACGAAGAGATAGTATAATTTTCTTAGTTCATCATCCAGCTTCAACAGTTATCAATATTTTGCCAGTCTTTTTAAGTATACATCTCTCCTCCTCCTCCCCAACATTTTCAAACATCCAGGGTACAGAGAATACCCTTTGTTGTAGTCTGAGTCAGTTAAGAGACAGAACTGTACTGGTAATTTAAAAATTGAATATATGAGTTGGTAACCAGAACAAGGGAAGGGGTGGTTAACTATTGAATAGAGTAAAAAAGCTGAATCTGAGTCCAAGCAGTAGTAGGTGCAAAGAGTAGTTTCTTCTTTTAGGTTGGGGAAGCAAGATCCCATGGGAGAGAGCCCTTCTTCCCAAAACTGGGACTCAGACCTCTTCCAAAAGAGCATGTCTACCATGGCTACATGGTCTGCAGAAGTGCCTACTATTAAGGGGGAGACTGGGACCTGAGGCCTCAGCTGGAACTTGTCTCTTCAGCAAGGCTCCTGGACTCTCATGTTGAATAACAATAGTAATGGAGGACCAGAATCCAGAAGTGATGGTGTCTCACTGCTGCTGTTACCTTGTAGGAACACTCCATTGCCCTCTCTTAAGTTGGTAAAGGAGAAATGTTGAGAGTCTAAGTCCAAAGTCACAACGTGAGACAAAGAAAAGTAGGTTTCGGTCTGAGGGATAATAAATTGATAACAGGCACACCCATATGTCCACCAGCTAATTTCTACAATTGTTAAGCATTTTGTCATGTGTCTGTACATCTATATATGAAGTCTTTTTTGATTCATCAGCCTGCTGATATGCTTTGCTTTAAATTTTGAATTTAAAAAAATTATCTACAAAACTAGTTTTTGGTGGACAAAAACATCACTACAGTGTTTCCTCTAGAGCTGGGAGTTGGGGTGGGGACTGACTGAGAATAGGCATGAGGGAACCTTTTGGGTGACTGTAATGTTCTGTGCCTTGATAGGAGTTTGGGTCACAGAGACATAATCATTTGTAAAATTCTGCAAATGGTACACTTAAGATTTGTGCATTTCATACTTGTAAATTTTCTCTAAAAACTTAAAATTTAATTTGAACTCTAGTTTATGATAGGTATGCTGAACTATTTGGGGGTGAAACATACTTATGTCTGCAACTTTCTTTGAAAGTCATTAAAAATATAAGATGGATTGATGGCTGTATAGAGGGATGAATAGTTCATAGAAAATTAAAATATATATAAACCAAAAGTAATATGATAAAATACTGTATAGTAAGATGTTAATTATAGAATTTAGGTGGTATGCACTGTACAATGCTTTCAATGTTTCTGTATCAGTGATAAGACTGATAATTGTCTTGAGTTCAGAGACTATCTAGTACATCGATGCATGCTTCATAGAATACACGATGTCTTTTTCACAATAAGAATTCTCTGGAAAAAGAAGAATTGTCTTGGGCTACACATTAAATACATTGTGACACATAATCACACACACAAAAAAATCTCATAGTGTTTTAAGTAAATTAAAGATTTTGTGTTGGGCTGCATTTATAGCCATCCTGGGCTGCATGTTGCCCGTGGGCCGCAGGTTGGACACCCCTAGAAGTGAAGTGCATTTAAAACCGTCATTGTGGAAGTTGGAAAACTAATCTTGGCTTAATGAACTTAGTCAGTTTCAAACTTTTTGGTAGGCAGAAATTTTATAAATACAAATTAGGCTACATACTGGAAAATGATTGGAAGAAGTTGTGGAATATTGAGCGTATCAATAATTTTACAGACGTAATATTGACTGATAAAAATTTATATATTATCAATGTTTTAATAAATAGCTTATTATTGTTTACCAAATCATTTAAATTATTAAGCTTAACTTTTAGGTAGGAGTAAGAACAGTTTAAATTATAAAATATATACTTAGCAAAATTATCTTTTTTTTCAATATGATACATTTATCATCTAGTATGCTTGGTTTGCCTGGGGAATATACTGTCATTGGTTCCATCTAAATGAAACTACTGAGAACTGTAGGTGGAACTCCCCCACCCCACCCCCGGCCCAAGTAGGCAAATATTACTTTTACTGGTTTCATAATCTTTCTACAGGCCTTAGAATTTCTGTTGCAAGGTATTTATTATAAAGATAAGAAGTTGCAAACAGTCCCCAAAAGATGGGATTGACTAAGGATTGCTGTTCATAGCATTGCTTCTGAATCTAAGTCCCCTGCTCCTTTATTTTTTAATATTTTTTATTTATTGATGTGAGGGAGGGAGGAGGGGGGGGGAGAGAGAGAGAGAGAGAGAGAGAGAGAGAGAGAGATCGATATCAGTTTGTTTTTTCGCCTATCTGTACATTCATTGGTTGATTCTTTTATGTGCCCTGACCAGGGATTGACCCTGTAACCTTGGCTATCAGGACAACACTGTACCCAGATGAGCCACCAGGCCAGGGATCCCCTGTTCCTTTATGAATTGAACATTTCAGTGCCTTAGTTCCCAGATCTGTTTTTGTAATACCCTCCAATATTTGACTGTTTTAAAGAATTGTGGCGCATAAGGAATTTGGTTATTTATATGATCAATTTAAAATATAGCCTCTGGAAATGGATCAGGTTTTCATGACTTGGAGCTGGCATTTGTCATATGATGGCTTAGTTGGTTTCTCTAGTTCATATAAAAAGAACTCAAAATTAAGGGAGATGTCATTTTGCTGGATCCTCACAAATTTAATCATATTGTATTACATTTTACACAAAGCTTATGTGTGTATGTATAGTAAAAATACAGTATATAGTAATACATATTTAATATACAACATATAATTTAATCTTGAAGTAAAATTAATATTTTACAGTTTAGGAAACTCAGTTTCAATGGTATAAGCCAAATATCCAGGAAATTAAGATCTTCTTACTAGTTTTTTAACTACATATCTCATCACACATTTTTAAATTAATATCTAAAATGTATCATATTCATGCACTTGTAAAGGTTATGATTTTTAATTTATTATAATTATTGAATTTTTAAATAAAACTGTTCCTCTTTAAAAAATATACAATGGAATCTCAATATACCAGCGGTATTAAAAAGCTAAGTTATGGTAAGATTAACTTTTACACTAATTGTTTTTTCTTTAAATATGTTAATTTCTTAAATCATGTAGAAAACAGATTATTGTTACAGACCACTGTTAAGTAATACTAGCTTTTATAATTGTCCATGTACCTTTAATGGCATTTCTTATTTCTCCATATGGCTTTAAGTTTCATTTATTATCTAGTGTTCTTTCATTTCACCTTTCAGGACTCACTTGAACATTTCTTGCAGGGTAGGACTAGTGGTCATGAATACCCTCAACTTTTGTTTCCCTGGGAATGTCTTAATTTCTCCTTCACTTTTGAAGGACAGTTTTGCCAGATATAGGATTCTTGGTTGACAGTTTTTTTTTCTTCAGCACTTTGGAAAAAATCTGCCCACTGTCTTCTGACTTCTGAAGTTCCTTACTAAAAATCTGCAGGTAATCTTATTAAGGATCACTTGAGTGTGATGACTCACTCTCTTGCTGCTTTAAAGATTCTTTTTGAAGTTTGATTTATAAAGTGTCTGGGTGTGGGACTTACGAGTTCATCTTAGTTGGAATTTGTTGAGCTTCTTGGATATTTATTTCATGCATTTCTTCAACTTTGGGACGTTTTGAGACATTATTTATTCAAATATTTTTCTGTGTTTTTTTCTTCTTTGTATCTTCTGCTTCTAAGACTCCCAGTATGCCTATGGTGATCCACCTGATGGTGTCCCATAGTTTCCTTGGGCTCTGTTCATTTTTCTTCAACCTTTTTTCTTTCTATTTCTGAGCCTCTATAATTTTCATTGTCCTCTCTTCAAGTTCACTGAGTCTTCTTTTGCCTGCCCAAGTCTACCTTTGAATCCATCTAGGAAATCCATCTTTTAATTTTCATCGCAGTTATTGTACTTTTAAGCTCTCTATTTTTTCTGGTTTATTTTAGGTTTTCTATTTTTTTATTGATATTTCCATTTTGCTCACCCACTGTTTTATTTTTTTCTCTACATCTCTCTTTGGTTCTTTGATCATGTTCAAGACAGTTGTTTTAAAGTCTTTGCCTAGAATATCTGCCATTAGGTTTATCAGAGATATTTCTTTTTTACGTATTTGCTTTGAATGGGCCATCTTTACTATTTTTTGTATGCTCATTTTTTCCTTTTCTTTTTTTAATATATTTTATTGATTATGCTATTACAGTTGTCCCATTTCTCCCCCATCATTCCCCTCCACCCTACACACCCTCTCCCACCCACATTCCCCCCTTTAGTTCATGTCCATGTGTCATAAGTTTTTAGCTTCTACATTTCCCATACTATTCTTGCCCTCCCCCTGTCTATTTTCTACCCACCATCTATGCTACTCATTCTCTGTACCTTTTCCTCTCTCCTCCTCCCACGCCCCTGTTGCTAACCCTCCATATGATCTCCATTTCTGTGGTTCTGTTCCTGTTCTAGCTGTTTGCTTAGTTTGCTTTTGTTTTAGGTGTGGTTCTTAATAGCTGTGAGTTTGCTGTCTTTTCACTGTCATATTTTTATCTTCTTTTTCCTAGATAAGTCCCTTTAACATTTCATATAATAAAGGCTTGGTGATGATGAACTCCTTCAACTTGACCTTATCTGAGAAGCGCTTTATCTTCCCTTCCATTCTAAATGACAGCTTTGCTGGATAGAGCAATTTTGGATGTAGGTCCCTGCTTTTCAAGATTTCAAATATTTCTTTCCAGCCCCTTCTTGCCTGGAAGGTCTCTTTTGAGAAATCGGCTGACAGTCTGATGGGAACTCCCTTGTAGGTGACTGTCCCCTTATCCCTTGCTGCTTCTAGAATTCTCACCTTCATTTGAATCTTGGCTAATGTAATGATGATGTGCCTTGGTGTGTTCCTCCTTGGGTCCAGCTTCTTTGGGACTCTCTGAGCTTCCTGGACGTCCTGGTAGTCTATTTCCTTTGCCAGATTGAGGAAGTTCTTGATTATTTGTTCAAATAAGTTTTCCACTTGTTGCTCTTCTTCTTCCCCTTCTGGGACCCCTATAATTCGGATGTTGGGACGTTTAACGATGTCCTGGAGGTTCCTAAGCCTCTCCTCATTTTTTTGAATTCTTGTTTCTTCCTCGTTTTCTGTTTGGTTGTTAATTTCTTCCTTCTGGTCCACTCCATTGATTTGAGTCCCAGTTTTCCTTCCATCTCTATCAGTTCCCCATGCATCTTCCTTCATTTCACATATTGTAGCCTGCATTTTTTCATCTAGTTTGTGAGCAAAATCAACCAATTCTGTGAGCATTTTGATGACCAGTGCTTTGAACTGTGCATCTGATAGGTTGGCTATCTCTTCACTGCTTAGAGGAATTGGCTCTGGAGCTTTTATTTGTTTTCCGGTTTGAGCCATTTTTGGTGGGATTTTTTTGTTGTTGTTGTTGTTTTGGTTTTAGTCTGGTCTCGGCTATTACGTAGTGAGGGGTGGAGCCTTAGGTGTTCCTCAGGGCGGGGCAGCCCAGTCGCTGGGTTGTGACGCTATAGGTGGGGGCGGGGTCTGAGAGGGAACAGTGGTGCCTGTTCCTTTCTCTCCTGGACTCCGGCCCTTTCCGCCGCTTCCCCTTCACCTGGATTATCTGTGCACGCGCGAGTGCTGTTATGTAGTGAAGAGTGGAGCCTCTGGCGCTCCCCAGTGTGGGGCAGCCCAGTCGCTGGGTTGTGACGCTATAGGTGTGGGTGGGGTCTGAGAGGGAACAATGGCGCCTGTTCCACTCTCTCCTGGATTCAGTCCTTTCCGCCACTTCCCCTCTGCCTGGACCGTCTGCGCGCGCAAATGTGGGACCACCTGGTCAGCCAGCTGCCTTGTGCGGCCTCACTGGGTCTGCACAGTTGCCCCCCTGTGCCCCGGGTCCGCCAGCTGCTGCCTGTGGGCCTGGGGACTGCCAGCCGCTGCTGCTTGCTTTCCCGGGTCTGCACCTCCACTTTCTCCTGCTGCGACTCCACCCCTCTTACCGGTCGGGATGAATGGTTGTTGGACTTCCGTACAGTTCAATTTTCGATAAGTTCTGGTTGTTTTCCTGTTTCTAAATATTTGTTGTCCTTAATTTTGGTTGTGAGAGGAGGCACAGTGTGTCCTCCTACGCCTCCATCTTGGCCAGAAGTCTAATTTTTTTTTTAAATTGAACACTTTTGAATCTTATTGCGGTATCTCTGAAACTCAAATTTTTTACATTACCCAGACTTTGCTTTTTTTTTTTTTAATTTTTATTTTTTAATTGTTGTAGGTTGTCTCTGTGCTGAAGATCAGACTGAAGGGTAAACTTAATGTCTGCTCAGGTATTGTCTGAGTCTTTCTTTGGCCATACATGGTCACTTACTAATTGTCCATGTATAAGCAATTTTTTAAAACCTTCACTCAAAGATATGTTTCCTGATTTGAGGGAGAGAAAGGAAAGGAGAGAAGAAGGAAGGAAGGAGAGAGAGAGAGAGAGAGAAAAAAAGAGAAATGTGTATTGATGTGAGAGAGAAACGTCAATTGGTTGTGTCCTGTATGCACTCAGTGGGAGATGAAACCAGCATTCCAGGTATGTATCCTGACTGGGAATCAACCTACAGCATTTTTAGTGCATGGAATGATGCTCTAACCAATTGAGCCACCTGGCCAGGGCATCAGTGGTTTCCGAATGTCATAGTTTTTAATGTCTCCCTTCCTAAAGAGGAAAAAGCAAAAAATGAAAAGGAGATCAAATGGGCTCTGGCCCTTTAAGTTTCTGGGATGTCACTTTAGCCAGAGCGGGAGAGAGCAGCAACAATGAAGGGAGATGCAAAAACAATGGCTGTCTACCTCTTTGTTGCCCTTCCCTGTTTAGAAGCAGTATATAAGCAATCAGAGCACAGATACCCAATACTTGGGGGCCAGAGTTCTTTTATCCCAACTGGTTTCCACAAACTCTGTGCAAGCTGCTTAATGAACATGTGCATAGATGCCTGCCATGTGACTGGGGGGGTGAGGGTTAGGTACCTGCTTACATGCTAAGAGTTATAATTGAAATTACTGAAATTACCAGTTCAAGTCTTCCCCAGGAAGTTGCAGTCTTTCCATGGACTCCACAGTTCCAAAATATTTACATCAGCTTTTGCCAGTGTAATTGTTTTGTAGGTAGAGAGATAGACTCCTGGTATTTCCTACTCCACCATCTTCTTAGAATCCTCTCCACATAAATATTTTTAAGTGGAAAGATTGTACAGGGCTGAATAGTTATTAGTTGACTTATCTAATAAAGTATGGGTTCTCTTTTTTTAAATGTAAGAATAATGTTGAGTATCTTGGAAATTATTTGATTGGTTTAGATGATATACAAAATGATTTTTGAAACTATTGTTAAATAACTTAAAATGGATACAGAGTATTTTAAAAATAATTATTACATTCACTTCAGTGAGGCTTAAACATAGTAATTCCAAAACCAAATTTACTCACGGAAGAAATAAAAATACTTGTAATTTAGTTTTAAATTGTCACAATGAGAACTGCTTTATTATTACTTTTTGTTAAACACATACACAATTTTACACACATCCCAACATATTTCACAAAAAAACTATTTGACCAGAATATTCAGAAATGATGAAGCAGGATATTTTAACAGGATGGAAGTTGTAGTCATGTAGTTTTCAGATAATTTTCTGTGAGTGGTCAAGAGGTAGAATTGACTAAAGTCAAGTACTGGGACCTCCTCTTTTAACTTCATGTAAAACAAGATAAAATATTATCCACCAGGATTCTTTTTAATAATTGTTTCCAGGAATATTAACTAATTAACCTTGAATTTTCTCATTTTGTGACCTTGAATAAATTTCTTGGTCTCACCCTGGCTAGTAGCTCAGTGGATTGAGTGCTGGCCTGTGAACCAATGGGTCGCCGGTTCGATTCCCAGTCAGGGCCCATGCCAGGTTGTGGGCCAGGCCCCCAACAGGGGGCACATGAGAAGCAACCACACATTGATGTTTTTCTCTCTCTCTTTCTCCCTCGCTTTTCCTCTCTCTAAAAATAAGTAAATAAAATAAACTAAATAAAATTTCTTGATCTCTGTAAGCCTTAGTTTATTAGTAAAATGGGGATAACAACACAAAGTGACCATAAAGTTTGGAAATACAATATAGCAATTACACTCCTACAGGTATCCATTTAAATCAGGAGATGTACAAGAAGTTCATGAGAACTATTTATAAGAGCAAAACTCTAAACAGCCATTTGCCTATCAATAAGAGAATAAATGACAATTGAAAATGAATGGACTATATAACTACACACTCCAACATGGATGAATATAAAAAATGTAATGTTGAGTGAAAAAGCAAATCACTTAATACATACATGATCCTATTTTTTATAAAAGTTAAAAATGTGTAAAAGTCCTATTATTCAGGGTTTCATATACATCTGGTAATACCAGAAAGAAGAGCAGGGAAATGATTAATTCAGAATTCAGGATAGTAGCTGCCTAGGGGCGAGAGGAAAAGAAGATGCAACTGGGGTCTTCAAAGTATTGGTAATCTTCTGCTTTTTAAGGTGTGTGGGTACATGGATATTTTCTCATTTATTCATTTTAAACTTTTTAATATAAATTTATCCCATTTAAAATATATACTATTCATATGTCTGATCAGTTTTGTTTGTATAATATTTTATAAAATATATATAATGGCTTAGAGCTTTTTATTTTGGTATGAAACAGCAACTTTTAAAAGAAATAGTCTCTCATAAATCTGTACCCTAACAGAATGATTTTGGTGTTTGCCAAACCACTCTAGTTTTCAAGGGTAGGTTTAAGTCAGTCATCTTGCTATTTGTTTTCTGTTCATCCTATGTGTTCTTTGTTCCCCGTTTTTCCTTTTCCTCCTTTTTAATTAATTGAAATTTTTTATGATGCCATTTTATCTCCTTTGTTGGCTTATTAGTGGTAATGGTTTTGCTATTTTTGTGTCTATTTTAGAGTTTATAGCATTCATCTTTTTGTCTGTCACATTCTGCCTTCTAGTGGTACTGTATCACTTCACTTATAGTATAAGAACTTTCAATAATTTACTTCCATTTCTCTCCTCCTGACTATTGTATTATTGTTACTGTACATTTTATTTCTACCTAAGTTATAAGCCCTCTAGTACATTGTTACTATTTTTGTTCAAACAGTTATCTTTTAAAGAGATTTAAATAATGAGAAAAATATCTAATATTCATGTAGTTATCATTTTTAGTACATTCATTTTGTAGATTCATATTTCTAATATGTTCTGATTTATTTTCTTCCTGCCTAAAAGACTTTCTTTTAAACATATTTATTATAATGTGGACTGAATGGTGAAAAATGATCCCAGCTTTGTATGTCTGAAAAAGTTGGTTTTGTCTTTGATTTTTTAAAGACATCTTCACTGAGTATAAAATTCTAGGTTGCTAGTTTTTTCTTGCAGTACTTTAAAATGGTGATCTATGGTCTTTTCATGTGCCTTGTTTCTGATGTTATCTGCTGTCATCTTTATCTTTCTTCCTTTCTACTTAAATATGTTTCTTTTTCATCTTTGGTTTTGAGTAATTTGATTATGTTATGTCTTGGTATTTTTCTTTTTATGTTTCTTATGCTTGGGTTCATTGAGATTTTGGATCTGTGGGTTTGTAGTTTCCAACAAATTTGGGGAAATTTTCATCATTATTTCTTTAAATAGATTTTCCCCTGCCATCGTTTTTATGATTCAGATTTATGTATAGTAGGCTGATTAAAGTAGTTCCATTGCTCTCTGTTCATTATATAAATTCTGTTTTTTTCTGGGTTTTATTTTATAAGGTTTAATTGCTGTGTCTTCAAGGTCTCTAGCCTTTTGCAGTATCTAATCTGCTGTTAATTCCATCCATTGTATTTTTCATCTCATGTATTACAATTTTCATCTCAAGACATTTGATTTGGATTTTTTTATATCTTTTGTGTCTAAGTTTGTTGATTATATGGAATACATTATAATAATTGTTTTAATGGCTTAGTCTCTTAATGTATCTTAATATCCCTGTCAGAGCTAGGTTGGTTTTGATTGATTTTTTTCGTATTACAGATCATATTTTTATGTTTCTTTGGATGGCTGGTAATTTTTTTATTAAATGTCAGACACTGTGAATGTTATTTTTTTGGTTGTTGCATATTTTATTTTTCTATAATTTTGAGCTTAGTCTGGGATGCAGTTAAGTTACTTAAAAGTAGTTGGTAGTACCTGAGTAGTGCTCCATCTAGGGCCAATAGTTCTCTACTTCTGAGGCAAGTCTTTTCTGGATACTCTACTGAATTACCATGAATCACAAAGTTTTTCTTTCAGGCCGGTGGAAACAGACACTGTTTGTAGCCCTATGTGAGTGCCAAATACAGATCTCTGATCATTTCTGGTTGTTCTTTCCCTGGCTTGTGAGATTTCCTCATATGCGGGTACTGTCAGTACTCAGCTGATTTCTCAAGGGGAACCTTCTGAAGGTCTCTGGAATTCTCTCTCTGTGTGTCTCTCTCCCATCCAGAGAATTCTAACTACCTTGTCTTTCCCAATCTTACAGCACTCTCTTTTCAACCTGTGGTGTTTCTTGGGCTCCTTCTGGTTTTCCCCATCCTGGGCCATTCCTTCTCTCTCCTAACAGCTCCATATACCTACCAGTAAGATTTTTAGTTCCTCCTTTCTTTTTGGTAAACAGGAGCTCCTCCTCTTTCTTGCTAGCTCAGCTATTTTTGAATTTTTTTTATCTTTAAATAACTTTAAATTTACTGAAAAATTGTTAGAATAGTACAAAGAAATTTGAAGACTTCTCACCAAGAATTACTAATTAATATCCTGTCACATGTGCTTTATTACCCACGTTCTTCCTCTTTTTCTCTCTATTCTCCCTCCAAATGTTATTTTTTTCTGAACCATTGAGAGTAAGTTGAGGACATTATACACTTTTTTAAAAAAAGATTTTATTTATTTACTTTTAGAGAGACATGAAGGGAGGGAGGGAGAAAGAGAGAGAGAGAAACATCAATGTGTGAGGGATACATAGCTCAGTTGCCTCTTACATGCCCCCCACTGGTGACCTGGCCTGCAACCCAGGCATATACCCTGACTGGGGAATTGAACCAGTGAGCCCCTGGTGCTCAAGTTGGTGCTCAATCCACTGAGCCACATCAGCCAGGACATCATACCCTTTTATATCACTATATTCTTCAGTGAGTATTTCCCAAGAACAAGGAGATTCTTACCCATAACCACCATACAATTAAAAAATTCAGAATATTTAACATTAATTCATACAATTGTGCAAGAAAAAACTCAGTTTTTCTCCTAAGTTTCTCCTTTATTACTCAGAACACTTCACTTCTGACATTTCTAGTCACCAGATGATGGGCATTTTCCCCATACCAAGCAATTCTATAACATCAGCTGGGTGTTGTTACAGTTTAACTCAATTCTGACACTACCTGGAGATAGAGTCGGATCATGCAAGGTAAGGTCTCAGTCCCACAAAATGACCCCTAACTTCAATGCTGGAAGCAGATGGTAGGTTTCCAAGTTACCCATAACTTCTGTCCAACTTGGTTACAAATCATAGGTTCCCTTAATTCTCCCCAATTGGGTTCAGTTATTTGCTAGAACAGCTCACAGAACTCAGGGAAACACCTACTTACATGTACCAGTTTATTACATAATAAAGGATATGATAAAGGATACAGATGGATATCCAGTTAAAGATATATATAGAGTGACACTTAAAGGGTCCTGAGTGTTACTGGGGTTTATCACTGTATCAGTATTCGTTCACCAACCCGGAAGCTTTCTGAACCCCATAGTATTGGGATTTTTATGGAGTCTTCATCATGTAGGCATGATCGAGTATAACTCCATTTGGGAGCCTCTTTCCTCTGTAGAGAATGGAGGAAGGGGATGAAAATTCCCAGCTTTTCTTGGTCTTTCTAGTTACTAACCCCAATCCAGGAACCATCCAGAAGGCCACTCAGATTTGCCTCATTAGAACAAAAGACATTATCACCCAGAAAATTCTGAAGGATTTAAGAGCCCTGTTTGAGGAACTGGGATCAAAGGCCAAATATTCAAGAAAAAGATGCTCTTAGTGCTCTTACCACTTAAGAAATTATTGATGTTTTAGGAACTCTGTGCCAGAAATTAGGGTCAAAGTCTAAATAGTAAACAAAAGATTCTCCCAGCACCCTTATTTATAAGGGTTTTAGGAGTCCTTTGTCAGGAACCAGGGGCAGAAACCAATGTATATATTCCTTATTCTTTCACAACTATTATTATTGGTATACTCTCATATTCACATTCTGCCAGTTGTCTCGATAATGTCCTATAATATTTTTTCCCTAACATAAGATCATAGATTAAACATCTTCATTTTATTTTTGATTTAATCATAGATTGCATTTAGATGTCATGTCTACAATATGGAACAGCTCATTAGCGCTCTTTGTGTTTCACAACATTGACATTTTTGAAGAGTACAGTACAGTCTATATATTTTGTAGAATATTCCTCAATTTGGGTTTGTTTGAAGTTTTTCTTAATTAAATTCAGGTTATGCCTTTTTGCAGGAAGACTCTCTAAGAGATGTTGTGGCCTTATCAGGGCATTACATCAATTTGTCTTATTATTTGTGAAGCTAATTATAATGATTTGTGAGGTGTTCTTCGCCAGATTTCTTTACTGCAAAATTTCTATATTTTCCTTTTGTAATTAATAAGTAATCAGGGGGGACATACTTTGAGGGTATATTAATATCCTGTTTCTCATCAAACTTTAACCCATAGTTTCAGTGTTTACTGATGCTTTTTGCCTGAGTCAATCAATTATGACTGTGATTGTAAAGTGCTTTTCAGAGTCTGTCATTTCTTCAACATTTTTTAGATGACAATCTACTGTAAGTTTTCCTCTTTATCTATCATCTGTTTCTTACTACCAAGTGCTGACACCAAATGTATGGGTTTTCTATACCAAACAATTACCCAGTTTTTCTCAGACACCAACTGGGTGTTCTACAATTCAGTTCTGTTAAAACGCTAATTATCTGGAGTTAGTAAGACACTCCAGGTTAAGGGTTTAGTCCCAAGACTACCTTCACTTCAGAGCCATCACAAGTCCAGACCTCCCCTCCCATACTTCTGACCAACTGGCTATGAATTGGAGGTTTCTGTGACCCCATCTCAGATTCAGAATTTGCTAGAATGGCTCACAGAACTGAGCAAAACAATTTCTTTGCTATTACTGATTTGTTATAAAAGATGAACTCAGGAACAGCCAAGTGGAAGAGATGCATAGGGCAAGGTATGGGGGAGGGCATATGGAACTTCAGTACTTTCTCTGGGTGTGCTACCCTCCCAACACCTTGACGTGTTCAGAAACCCGGAAGTTCTACAAACCCTTTAGTTTAGGAGTTACTGGGTTGGCCAAAATGTCCTTTTTTTTTTTTTTTTTTTTTTTTTACAGAAAATAAGACACATTTTTCATTTTCACCAATAACTGTTGATTTGGATATTTTGAGTAGATTGGCTATTTTCTATGTGGTATAATGTTGATTGTTCTCAGGGTCTCAATTTGATTGTTATCAAATTAAACTGTTCTGTCTGACCATGAAGCATCATTTCAGCAAGAAATCTCTAGCATGAAACTTTGCAAATCACTTCTGACATGTTCCATCAGTCACAGCCTCTTCTTCATATACTGCACAAACCTTTTCTTGCATTTCAGTTGCATTTTTACCTTTCTTGACATAATAAAGCATAAGTGCCAAAAATGTTGCTTATTTTCTTCCATCTTCAGTATTAAAATGGCTATACAAAGTTTTTCTAAATGAACACTGATATGACAACTGTCACAATGCAGTCTAACAAAATTGTTTCAAATGAAGTTAAAGACAACTAAATGCTACTAGAGCCATCTTATGGAAAAAGCCAAACAAACTTTTTAGCCAACCCAATATTATGGAGATTTTATTGTAGGCAGGATTTATTAAATCATTGGCTGTTACTTTATTTAATTTTTTAAATCTTCACCTGAGGACATTGATTTTAGCAAGAGGGGGAGGGAGAGAGAGAGGGAAGGAGAGAAACTAGAATTGGTTTCCTCCCACACTTGCCCGGACAGGAACGGAACTGCAGCCTAGGCATGTGCCCTGACTGAGAATCAAATATGCAGCCTTTTGGCTTATGGGATGAGGCTCCAACCAACTGAGCTGCACTGGCCAGTGCTCATTAGTCATTATTGATTAACTTAATCTCCAGATCCTTTCTCCTTTCTAGAGATCCTGGGGTGCAGCCGAAAGTCTCAACCCTCTAATCATGCCTTGGTCTTTCTGGAGACCTGCACCTAGCCTGATGCTATCTAGGAGAACCTCATCCAAGAGTCATCTCATTAGTGTACCAAAGGCACTGTTGTTACCCAGGAAACTCCAAGGGTTTTAAAAGTTCTTATGCCTGAAACCAAGGGTGAAGATTTAATGTGTATTTATCACATCACAATGTCCTTCTGCCTAACTATGTAATTTATCTTATCAGTATAGACTCATAGACTCCTATTTTATTCAGTGGATTACATTATTATGGTAACAGTTTGTTTTTGTTTAAATGATGATGGCTTTTCTAATTTGTCATGACTTCATAAGAGGAAACAAGCTGAAGGTCTTTTATTCAGCACTCCTGTTTTTTTTTTTTTTTTTTTTTTTTTTAGGAACAGAGACCACCTCAAATGCTTTGTAATAGGAAGTTATATTGTAAAGATACACCTAATAGTGAAAAAAAAGACAAATATCAGCTACTTGGCAAGACCTCAGGGGAACCCAGGAAAAAACACAATGTGAGATTCCAATCCCACTCTCCCTTCCCTGAACAGGAACAAATAATAGAGCAGTTATGTGAGCCTCATGGAGAGTAGAACTGATAGGCCATTGCAGAATCTCAGAAAGTCATGGGTTCTTGGTTATCTATTGTAATTATCCATTTAGCTTTAAGAATTCACAGATTTATCAATAACCTGACCTTTTAAATCTTTCTGCTTTTCTTCTTGCTCTTAACTGTTTGGTGTATTCATAGTCAGGAGGGAGGGGCTAAGAGGGAGCGAGAGAGTGGGGGTGGGCAGAGAGGGAGAGGCAGGCTAACAGGCTTGGGAGGTCATCATCATTGTTATTGGGGCAGAGCTTCTCCCACCAGGCCCCTCATAATTTGTTTACTGATCTCCAGACTACATGAGGTGCCCAGTCCCAGCCCACTCAAGTGTGTGGGTGTATGTGTGTGGGGGGCAGTTGGAGAGGAGTCATGATTTTCAGAACACATATTACTCCTTTTCATTGGAATATTCTGTGGCCAGCTGGCCTTGTAGTATGGTTGGTGGAGAGGGAAATTTCCTCAAGTGGCTCCAGAAGATGTAGTTGGCAATTTATTTCTGCATCCTGGTTTTTCATCCTACCAGAACAGAGCCCTACTCTGTTTATAGGCAATGTAAGCTGAGTGATTGAGTTATTTTCAGATTATTGATATTATATTTAATTTCATTTATTTTAATTAATAATGCTGAATAGTGGTATAAAACTAGGACAAGGATTTTAATAACTTAATACCTTGGATTATTCACTAAAAATAATATGAAACCATGACTGTTAATTAAGTCTGCTGTATAAATTTGGCATAAGTGGTATAAATATAACTCAGAATATTCTTATACTTCTGTTATCACAGCATCATCATTTAGTATTTTCTTTGAAAGAGCTATTTAGCACTTTGTGAATATCTGTATAGACTAGCAGTTAACGTTTCCCGGAGCACAAACTAGACTTTCCACAATGTACAATTTGCCTTTGAAAATTTTCTGCATTGAGTATCACTCGTTCATGTATTCTTTTTATTTAATATGACTAAAATATTAATAAGTAATTGTTTGATGTGCAGTATTTTAGTTAATTCCATGTATAATTAAAAAATTTAAATACATTAACATTTCACAACATAGTCTGTGATTGGGATTAGGACTGTTTGTTTGCTGTTCAAATACTCAGTATAATGTTTGATATTTGGATAAAATGCTGTTTTTCATATCAAGTATGTTTGTTTAAAATTTTAGGAGATATACTAGGAAGCTTGGAAAATTTGTATTTAACATAAAATTATTTGATTATTTTTGTATATTAAAAATACAGAACAGGTTTTGGAATCCCACAGGCTTATATGAACATTAGATTTTGCAGGTTTTCATCCTTTATGATATGTTTCTTTTTCTGTCACACATCAAACATTTGGTCTCTAGGTCATGCTCGAAATGGAATAAATGGAGAAAAAAGTGAGATGAGATACCCTCTGAGTTCTTTTCTAGAGAACATAAAACTATCCCATTTCCTTTAAATAGACTCTCCCGAATGATTAACTTTATTTTACAAGAAGAAACACATCTTTATTTTAAAGTACAATACTTTCCTTGTGCATCATGTGAATTCTTAAGTGTGTTGACATTTAAAAAGCTGTCTGACTGAACCAACTACTTACAACAAGCCCAGGCCAGCCAGAACGGCTTTGGGAAGGGTATACAGACTTACTGAAGTTAAAACTACTACAAGGCATGATTATTCTAGAGACATGAAGTCTGGCTTTTGACTTCAGGAAATATCACTTTGGAAATTACTCTCTAGGTAGGATTAAATATAAAAGTTTGAAATATGCATCTAAAATGAATTAAGTTGCCATACTGAGGACAACTCATTCTTGAAAAATTTTTAAAAAGCATTTTGATTACTATTATTTGAAATGACATTGAGATGCCTTACAGTGAAGGTTTTAAAAGAACAGGGTCTTTCCTGGTTGTGAAAATCTGATTATCATAAGTTGATGATGAGAAAGCTATTTACTTGTAGGTATTTAACCTACATCTAATCAAAAAGATAAAATTGCTTAACCGTATGCCTACAAAAAGAAAACAGACTATTAATGGCAAATTAATTGTGCTCTTTATTTGTAATATACAACTAGGTGAGAGTTAAAATACAGGAGTCTAGGATTCATAGTTATTTTCCAGATTCTTATTTTAAGTGGTGGAAATCATTATTCATTTAATCTTAGGATAGTTCTCATTTTTATACTGTCTATAGCATATGTATGTGCATATACATATATATGCACATTCTCTATGCTGTGTGCTGTATATATGTATAATAATGTAATAGGTAGGATTTTCATCATACCTTGCCTCCTTTTTCTCTGAAGCCTGATGTTCTAAGGTTCCACTGATTCTGTGATTTACCTGATTTTTGTGCAAAGAGTTGCTTTTCTATTAAAGTTAATTGGAGTTGGTTTCTGTTTCTTAAATAAAAAAACAAAGCAAAACTCTAGTAGAAGGAACAGCAAAGTACATCGTTATGATTCTATGTATATGATCATTAATCGTATTTATATAAGACAAAGTAAAGTGTTGTAGCTATTGTATGTGGGAAAAATAGAAATAATGCTGATACAATTTAGGTTGCTGAATTATAACCTAATAAACTACATGAGTCGATTTATGGAGTAATAGTGACAACTATGAATATGTAATTTGAAGTATTGTACTCCATATTTTACCTGTGGTCACATGTCCAAGAATATCCAAAACTTTTCTGGGATCTTAAAATGTTAGCTGTTTCTAATAGTAGTGGAGTAGCTTGTATTGAACTAATCCTTCTGTGGAAAACTGTTATAAATTCTGGACAAAATACAAAAACTGCACAGCTCTCTGAAGGCACTGGAGAATGACCATAAGCAGGAAGACTTTGAAGGGGAGTCAACACTGGAAAGAGAGAATAACACTGCATAAATGAAAATAAGATTTATTTCCAACAGACCTGCACTACAAAAATTGCTAAAGGGAGTTCTTCAGGCTGAAGGGAACTGATACTAGATTGGAACTTGGGTCTTCTGAAGGAATGAAGAGCACCAGAAATGGAAAGTATGTGGGTAAATATATCTCCCAATTTCTTTAAAAACACCTATGCTTATTTAAGGTAAAAATTACAATGCTTTATTGTGAGGTGTATATCATATGTAAATATTATATGTGCAATGATTATAACATAATATTGAGGAAGGGAACTGCAAGATTCCTGCATTTTACATGAAGTGGTACAATATGAACTCCCCGTAGACTGTGAGAAGTTAAGGATGTACGTTGTTATCTTTAGAGCAACCACTAAAAAATCATGAAAAGAGGTATTGTGAAAAGATGAGGTCAGCAGTTTTCAATATGCAGCTGAATTCAGATTTCAAAGAAGAGTTTTGAATTTAAGTGATTAGATATTCAAACATAAGTAATTTTTAAATGGTTAGTAGAAAATACCAGCAGCCTAAAATAATGCTGAACTCTAATAAATAATAATTGTAATAGGTAACATGTATTGTATGCTGTGTGTCCAGCTGTTTTCATGTGTTGTTACAGAACAGACCTGGGGGTGGAGGTGAACAATATACTATTACTGAATGGACCCACCCTTGTGCTCCAGGGGTCCCCCACCCCGTACTAGGTTCACCTTGCCTACTGCTAGGGAAAGATGTCTCTCAATGCCAGAGATTGGTGAAAAGGAAAGGGATTATTTATTTAAAGAGTTATACAAACTTAAGAGTAATGACTTAATGTCATCATTGAGATCCCAAAGTCCTTTAGAATACCCACACATGCACAGTCCTTCCTTTCCCCTCTGCCCAGTCTGGGGTACCGTGTCTCAGAAAAAGAAATAGAAGTCCGAGGTTCTTCTCTGCCCAAGCCGCATGGTCCTAAAAAGCCCCAGCATGGATGCTGCACCTGGGTTTAAATCCCAGCGCCAATCTTCCTCTGTAGCCCCATTTCTGACTCCTCCCACAATTGGCTACACTTGCCAGCATTCCCATGTTCTTCCAGCTTTTCTGGTTTGCCATAGTAATTCCGGGAAGGTGTGGCCCTGTGGTATGGAGCCAATCATCTCCAAGCTGTTATGCAGGTTCTGTAACCAGGAGGAGTTGCCTCCCAGTTTACATCATGGATTGAAGTCACTCTCATCCCCCTGGCTCAAAGCCTGGCCACAGCTATTTAACATATCTATGACACCAGTTAAAGGTTATAGATATGTTAAACGACCATGCCAGAGGTTAGCTACACAGCTGTTGCTGTGCAAAACAGCTTTCAATGGCCCTGCTCCATGTGTCACATCCCCCAGCTCAGACTTGTGGGGGTGAGGACATCCTATATATATATATATTTTTTTTTTGCCTAATATTTCCTGGACACCGAGTTCTGGACCCCATTACAAATCCCTGTTTGGGGCCCTCCCTTGGTTGCACCCTGTTACGTTGTCACATCTGTTCATTACAATAGCCTGAAATTATAATCAGTTTGTAACCATTTAATAAATATATGAAACGTAAAAGACTTTCTAAAATTTCTCTTTTGTTCTTGATTAGGTTATTTAAAAAGTACGTTGCTTGGTATCCTATTTTTTGTACTATAGGGTATGTTTACTCTTTACTTTTCTAGCGGTAGATTAGTGGGCATATAACTTTCGGAATCACTGAATCTAATGTCCTGCCACCTTCAACATTCTGTGTCCCAATGAAATTTTTTTTTAATTAGGCACGTTTCCAATTTTATTTGTTTTTATGAATTCTTTTGAATGGTAACTATTTACTCAGTTCTTTTAGCATCATAGGATGCCTTTCATTGAACTTTTAGATTTAAAAAAAGATCAGTTAAGTCATCTTTAATTAGGCCCTTTCTTGTTTGTACTTGATTTTCTATCCAAACAATTATTATATTTCTTATTTGTTTTTTAAGTTTGGTTTTGGAAAAGAAAATTATCTTTATCTTTGGGGTGTGCAAGTTTTTGTGTAAGTTATGCTCTTCTGAATTTTCTAACTATTGTTTCCTCTTAAATGACTACTGCTAAATTTGAGATGTTATGTAAATTAAGTTTCTCAAAGTTAATAGCTTAGTGCAAGTTTAACTTCAATAATGTCAGAAGTGTAAATGCTACAGACTTAGAAAAAACATCATTTGGAAGTTTAATTATTTAAATTTATTTTATGCTTATATTTTTATAAATTTTGAATAACAAAGTTTTAATTTTAGTTTTTAAATTTTACTCTTTTTGATTGATGATGGCAAGCATTGAAGAAAAAGTTAACTGTGCTCTTGGTTAGCTGAAATCAAGTTCATGTTGACAGTAAGAAGAAAATTCACTTTCTATTATAAGAAGGAGCTTCCCCATAGAGAGTTAATTAA
The DNA here is from genome assembly GCA_039655065.1 of Glossophaga mutica. Taxonomy (NCBI): domain Eukaryota; kingdom Metazoa; phylum Chordata; class Mammalia; order Chiroptera; family Phyllostomidae; genus Glossophaga; species Glossophaga mutica. Next base: position 126,966,573 of record CM077308.1, read on the forward strand.
CTACTGGATGGAAAAGTCAAGGACTCAGGGCTTAGTTTACAACAAGCCTGGATCCTGGGAGATGCCAGCAAGGCAGAGACTGTGGCTGAAATTGAAACGGTCTTGGCAGGAAGTCTCAAAAACATGCACTGCACATCTGCTGAATCAAATATTCCAGAAACCACAGACTACAGAATTCTAACAGTGAACTCCAAAGCATGCCTACATGTTTAAATGCTACAAGATGATTACCATGCTAAGTTCGGCTTCTGTCAACTAATGAAGTGAAAAATTAAAAATTCCGATTATACACTTGACGAGTTAACCTTGTCTGATGAAGCATCTTTCCCCTATGTGGCGATATTGTCTATTGCATGTTATTTGTCATGTTTGATGTACAGAAAAGCTTTTAAAAGTCTGGCAACATGAGATTCTTCAGAAGTTAACATTTGGTTTGCTGTTAGGAAGTCTTGCATTATTGGCCCTCCCTCTTTTATTGAGAAACAATTCACATATAAAATTCACCCTTTTAAGTTGCATTATTGGCCCTCCCTCTTTTATTGAGAAACAATTCACATATAAAATTCACCCTTTTAAGTATACAGTTCAGTTGTTTTTAGTATACTCCTACAGTTTGCAGTCATCACCACTATTTAAGTCAGAACATTTTTACTACCCCTGATGCCCATTTTCCCCTTGTTCCAGCCCTTGGCAACTGATCTTCTGTTTGTCTCTATGGATTTGTGTAGTCTTTATGGTTCATATAAATGGAATTATACAGTATGTAGCCCTTTGTGTCTTTGACCTTTTCTTTTTTAAAGAATCTACAAATCAGTGATGAATCTTATTTAGCAGTACTTTAGAATGTTTTCATTTCCACACTGCAGTGATTATTTTATTAAATACTACCCCTTTTCAACAAGAAAGAACACCTGTTGTTATGAATTTTATATGTGAGTTTCTGCCTGACTTTCTCAGACTAGTGGATCAGGAGAGGAGGGCTGCTTACTTGCCCTCTTCCATCACCTGTTCTGTGTGTATAAGACTTTTCTGTGAGGTCATTGAAAACCAACGTATATGTTTCAAAACCTTTTTCTTTGTATGATCATAAGACTAAAATTACAAATGTAATTTTTAGTCACTGAACCTGCAGTGGGCTATATATGTGTATGTATATGTGTGTAATTGTGTATATACCTACATATATTTCCTAACTCTGACCCCTAAGAGGGCCCAAAAGCAATTACAGTCTAGAAACAATGAGTATCTTAGTACTCAGATCTTGGTTTTTAAATATCATTCTCTATACTCCTTAGAGAAATGGCTTGTTGTGCCAGAAATCAATGAAGTGTTGAAAGAATGATAAAACCATGTTAAAAGCACACAGACACCAGCTTGAAGGAGCTCTACCAGCCAAATCAGTGACATGTTGAACACCCAAACAAATGATGGGTTGAACTCATTGAATAAATTGAAATGCATGAGTACATACTGGTGTAAATAAATGAATAAATAAATGGGGTTAAATGGAATGCTCTTCCTTATAGTAGAATACCAATAATCTAGGTAAATGTTGGAATTTGAAAATTACCTTTGGCAATGCTCATAGTAATAATTGATTTAGGCAGAATCATCAGTGAATGCTATAGCTAAAGAGTGAAAGTTTGATGAGAAGCAGGACATTTGCATAGTTTCAAAATATCTCTCCAGAAAATACTTACTAATTACTTTTTAAAAAGTACAAAATACTTACTAACTCTGAGGGAAATTTTGTCAGGTGCCATCTTAACCAAGTGATAGAAATTACCAACCCCAATAATGGGACAAGTAAACATTGTGTGTCTCCTGATACAAACTTAGAATAACATAGTGTCAATTCTGTGGCATTCTTGCCAAAAATACATAAATCATATCCAATCACAAGGAAACATCAGAATAATCTAGACTGAGGAACATTCTATAAAGTAACCACCATTTATGCTTCAGAATTGTCAAGGTCATAAATGACTGAGGAAATATTACAAGTTGAAGAGGACCAAGGAGATGTGACAGTGAAAGGCAAAACATGATTCTGGATTGGATCATGGACAATTTTGGAAGCATTGGTGACATTTGAAGTAGGTCTCTGCTTCGAATAATAAAATGATATTAATTCGTTGATTTTATTGATTGTACTATGGTTATGCAGGGTAGTGTTCTTGGTTTTAAGAAATATGCACTGAAATGTTAGGGGGTAATGGGATATTGTCTCTGCAACTTAATTTCATATGGTTCAGAAAAAATTTGTATGTGTGTTTGTGAGAATGTAAGTTTATTCAGGGTAACATGTTAACAGGTGGGGGAGTTGGATCAAAGGTTTATATGAATTCTTTGTACTATTGCAAGTTTGTTAGTTTTAAATTATTCCACAGTAGTTTTTAAATGTTCTCGTGTCTTCTAAAGTTGAGTAGCCCTATGACCCAACTCACATAGAATGCTCTATTTAGTAAGAAAAAGATTTTTTTTTGTTTTGTTTTTTTTTTTAATGATCAGATTGATGTAAAGGTAACTTTAAACTCACCTTTATAGAAAATAGGTAAGTGGAAGATTATGCTTTGCATATAACAAGGTTGACATTGGACTTTTGTTTGTTTTTTTTTTTTATCTTAAAAGATCTTATATTCCAAAGTGCATAAATCATTTTTAAACAGAGATACATGAGGATAAATAGTATCCTGAAGGACAAGATGCCGTGGGCATTCATCCCCTGACCTAACCAAATGACAGACCTTGAAGCAAGTTCAAAGCTGCAGAAATAACTGGCTCTGACATGTACCAAGATTGGGGGAAATGCTTCCCACATCCTTGAAATAAATACTTAGTCTTTAAAGAGAACAAAAGAAAAAATAGTGTTGTATTTCATAAATAGAATTTAACAGTTGGACAGTTCACATTATTCATTTGTGATTTTATTGTTACTTGGGGAAAGCTGGTTAAGTTAACTATATTTTTATATCCATTCTTTGCCTCCCCAACCTTAGCCCACTTCCTTAAGGTGGTGTGCAGGAGAACTGAAAGCTTGTGTGTGTGCTCTCTCTCTATACACACAAACAAACATATGTATTACATATGTACATATAATATATAACTGAAAAGCTTTATATATATAAACTGAAAGCTTTATACACACACACACACACACACACACACATAAATATAAAAGATTTTATTTATTTTTAGAGAGAGGGGAAGAGAGGGAGAAAGAGAGGGAGAGAAACATCCACATGAGAGAGAAACTTCAATTGGTTGCCTCTCGCCTGCACCCCAGCCTGGGACCAGGCCTCCAACTTAGACATGTGCCCTGTCTAGGAATTGAACTTGTAACCATTGGCTTTATGGGATGATGCTCAACCAACTGAGCTATGCCAGTCTGGGCAAAAGCTTTTAATATATTCATTGCTTTGTGCAAGTGTCAGGTGTAAGTCTGTTGGATGCTTTCCTTTCAGTGCCATTAGGCCCAGACAAATTAAATTTCATTTCACATTGCTTAGTTTGGCACTGATGGTCTTTTGTAGTGGTACCTATCTCTCTAACCTTTCTTAACTTTATTGCCCAGGAGAAATTATCTTCAGACATACTTATATTTCTTTTACCCTGAAAAAAAGTCCTTGGTTCTAATTACATGATTCTCTCACCTCTATTATTTTCTGAATTTCACTGCTTATCTGACAAAGCACATCATGGGTTCCATTTGTTTCTGGAAGCAGTTTCTAATCACTCTTGGTCTATGGTGACTTTTCTGTTTTTACTAATCTTATAGCTTGTTTATTAATGCCTTTTCTTTGAATTAATCATATATTTCTTATTAAATCTCTCGCATTTTTGTTTTACTATTCGTGTCTGTACGCGTGCCTTCTCAACTAATTTGTAAATTCCAAAAGAGGAGATACTATATTTACCCCTCACAATCTTCCTGACAGTGTCTAGCTGTTTTTTTAAATTGAATTACTTTTTAATGTATGCAGTTATCCTTTAAGTATGTGTTACTTAATATGGATGTAAATCTTTAAAAATTGGCATTTTATTTTGCTTCCTGGCATCTGTTTAAAGTTAAAATGATTTTTAAAAATGAATTGGAGTAGGTAAATTTCTTTCTCTGTGAATAACTGGAAAGAACAGCATAAAAGAAAATGAGCAGAGAAAATTTATCTTTTATAATAAAAGTTATCATCTCTTAACATTGTTTAAGAATGCCCAAATACCCACAGATTAATTATGATACTAGTGAAAGACATTTTCAGTTTTCTTTGGGTAATTTAATGCAGCACTTGCCTTTTTAATGGAATATGGACTATAAAATGTTGTTTTAAAGACAGGAAAAAGTGCTTATGCTTGCCTGATACTAGGATAAGGAGATTTAATAAAGAATATGTTGGGAATAGGTTAAAAAAGAACAACGAGAGATCTGGAAGATTATGAAAATATTCATCACCCTTTTCAAATGGGTGCTATTTATTTGATCAAACAATTCTTATGTGTGTATTTGATTTCAGGGAACCAAAATATCATGCTAGAATTTTGCTTTTAATTTATTTTAGGCCAGTTGCTTTAATGTTATCTAAGATCAGTGTGAGCAACATTTCTTGCCATTATAGTAGTTATATTTTTGATCAGTCAGATTTTTTAAATATCCAAAGCTTTCCATATGAAAAACTTCCTTTCTCTCTTTCAGCTATTAATAATTTTTTTAAATAACATGCATCTGTAAACTCACCATTGGGTGGGAAAAAGCTGTGGCTCTGGCAACAATCCACATCTCATTATATTGCTAAGGTTCATCCATATTATTGTATATCACTGTGGTTTATTTGTTTTAAATGTTCTGTAGTCTGTTTGGTTATTCCATAGTTTATTTACTTACCCATCGATGGACATTTAGATTGCTTGTAGGCTTTTGGCATTCTGAAGACATACATTCTTGGGTATCTCCTCTCTTGTACAACTTTTGGGGAATGCATACCTATAAGTAGAAATGTTGGGCCATATGGTATATAAATGTTCAGTTTTAGGAGATTCAACTGTTTTCCAAAGTGTTAGTCCCTTTGAGTTGGCTCCTGAGTTCTTTTGACATAATCCCAGTAGTCTTTGAGAGCTTCTTTGTATTTCTAGTGTGACAAAATGTTTAAGGGTCATCTTACACATTTTTTGTTTCAGATCTGACACCAGCCTTTTTTCTAAGTAAACTTAGTTCTTTTGGAAATGTGCTATATATATGTAGAGGCCACATCTTGGACACCAAGCATGACCAGTATTTGACTGGACATAGCTTCTAGGCCTTATTAATGAATAAAGATAAGAAATATGTATTTTTTAGTAGAAAAATACACCATGAGTTCATATATGAATTGATATTTTCAATTCACATTCAGTAGTACACGATTTTTACTTGCTTGATTTTATTTATTGTATCTCTGCTCATTTTGAAAATCTTGATTCTAAATGATATCAACATAATTATTTAAACTTAAACTAAATCATAGAGTTTTAGAGTAACAACATCGTTACTAGTGATATGATTACCAAAACCAGTTAATTTCTTGGTATTTCTTTCCTCTCCTTCCCTTAGGATATTCCATGAAAAGTGAATAGCAAATTGCTTTAAAGTCGCTTGGATTGATACTTGGTGTGGCTGAATTTTATTTTACTTTTTGTTTTTAAGATTGGCTTCCCCCTTGATTTTTATTTAGTTGCACTTTATAATTTAGTAAATCACTATATTATTCCCAAATCAAATATATAAAACAAGATACATTTAGAGAAATCTAGTTTTCATTTCCTTGCACTCCAATGAAATAAGCCAGGTCAATGGAGAGCACTTGCTACTTTTAAGATTCTTTGACTTTTGGCATTTTAATTATGTGTTTTGGTGTAGGTCTCTTTGGGTTCATCTTATTTGGGACTCTGTGCTTCCTGGACTCATATGCATTTTTCCTTCATCCAGTTAGGGCAGTTTCCATCCTTATTTTTCAAATAGATTTTCAATCCCTTTGTTGTCTCCTTTTAGGACCCCCATAAAGTGACTGTTGGTACACTTGATGTTGTCCTAAAGGTTTCCTAAACTATTTTCACTTTTTTAAAGCTCTTTTTTTCTTTTCCAATTGGGCGTTTTCTGCCACCTTGTCTTCCTGATTGTTGATGCTGAGTCAATAATCTGCTTCAGCTAATCTGCTGTTGATTCCATCTAGTGTATTCTTCATTTCAGTTATTGAATTCTTCAGTTCTGATTGGTTCTTTTAAAAATGATTTCTATCTCATTTTTAATGTTTTCTACCACTTGGTTGAAGTTCTCACTGAGTGCATCTATTGTACTCCTAAGTTCATGAACATCCTTATGACTAGTGTTTTTAACTCCATATCTGGTAGACTGCATGTCTCAATTTTGTTTCATTTGTTTTATGGAGTTTTGTCTTGTTCTTTAATTGGGGACATGTTTCTTTGTTTCCTCATTTTGACTGAGTCCCTGTGTTTGTTTCTATGTATGGTATTAGGTAGATCTCCTACATCTCCCTGTCTTGACAGGTTGGCCCTATGTAGTAGGTGTCTTGTGGGGCTCCCTGGTACAGTCTCCCTGGTCACCTGAGCTGGGTGCTCCAGAAGTATCCTGTGTGTGGGTTGGGTGTGCCCTCCTGTTGTAGTTGGACCTTGATTGCTGCTGGCATGTCAGTGAGTGGGGTTGACCTTCAAGCTGACTCGCTGTGAGAGAGCTGGCCACGACTACAGCAGATGAGGTGTTGTGTGGGGGCTGGCCCCACAGAGGGAGTTGATTTGTTGGGACTCTGGTGCCAGCTAAAGCTGCCCTTTGGATGTGTCATTTGTGGAGCTGAATGGGTACTCTGGTGTGGTCTGAGTCTGGCCACTGGGTGTCTTGGGTCTGGAGGGGCTCTGGTGTAGGTTAACATCAGGTGCTGCTTATGCAGGGATTGGGGTCATCTAATAGGAGCTACACAGTGATCTGTGGTTGCCTGCCACTTGTGTAAGGCTTGGAGGCTCTTGGGAAAGCCTTTGTTGTGAATCAAACCTAGCTGCCACTTGTATTGGGTTTGGGACCTTTTGGCAGGTATTACAATGCCAGCTGAGGCCAGCTGCCACTTGTGCCAGGCCTGTGGTTGCTTAGTTGGAGCTGTTACAGGTCAAGACTGGGTGCCACTTACGCCATATTTGGGGCCACCTGATGGGAGTTACAATGCAAATTGAGACTAGTTGCTGCCTGTACTGTGCGTGGGGCTGCTCGGCAGGATATATAATGTATACTGAGTGTGGCTGCTACTTGTGTAAAATTTATGGACATTTTAGGAAGTCTGCAGCACAAGCCTAAGGCAGCTGCTACTGGTGTGGGGTTTGCAGTTTCTTGAGTAAATCTGGAGCATGAGCTGAGCCAGGCTGCTCCTGTGGAGAAGCCACTGGAAGAGTCTTAACTGGCTGGGTGAGCAAGTTGAGTGAGGTGTCAGGGAATCGCCAAGGTGGTACAAACGATATTAGCAAGCTTAATGGAGAGCACAGATTTGCCTCTTGCCCCATATCCAGCTGCACTGGTCTAGCTGGCTGGAAGGAGAGCTCAGCAAAGGAACGATGGCACCTGCCAACACTTCCATCTCTCCGGTGGTTTGACAGGGTTTCCCTAACTACTGCCCCTCTCCAGCTCTTGCCCTGAAGTATGTCCCTGGTGCTTTTTGAGCTGCTGTCCCTGCACTGGAGCTTAGAGTGAATGAGTTCATGCACTGGCCCTTTAAGAGCAGCTTGTCTTGTCTCCCACAGCCCTTTGTCTCTTTGGGACACAATCCCCACTGATTTTCATAGCCAGATGTTATGGGCACTCCGCTTCTTGGCAGTAGTGCCCCCAGGCTGAGGAGCCCACTGGGGAGCTGGGACTCCTTGCTCCTCAGGGGGGACCTGTGCAGCTGAGGTAGCCCTCCCATTTCTTAATTGCCACACCATAGGTGTGGGACCTGCCCATTCCCCTTCTCCACCCCTCCAACTATTCTGAACATAGCTTCTTCGTTATATCCTTAGTTATAGGATATAATTATATCCTTAGTTACTTTAGTTCAATTGGTCTTCAGGTGGTTTTCAGTGATGATTTTTCTATAATTTAGTTGTAATTTTGATGTGATCATGGGGGGAGACAGTCTCTGAATTTACCTACTCCTCTGTCTTGACCAGAACTCTCATTTCCCTTTTTTTTTCCTTCATTTAATTTAATTCATTTAATTTTCTTAGATAATAGGACTCATGAAACTTACCAGTCACACTGTCAGCTCAAATGCTACCTATTCAAGCTGCAGGGACATCTTTGGGATTCTCATCTTTTCTGACAGTTCTCCTATAAGTTATTCTTTTAGCAGAATGACATTAATTCTGCCGGGTGACCCCACAGGCAAATTTCGTTAAGTGTATACAGATGGGTATAGAAATAAATGAAAGCTAACCTACTTTTTCTTATGAAAGTAGGAAAGCTTTGTACTGTATGTAAGAAATAATGAATTTTAGGGGCTTAGATTTTGAAATCTTAGAATAAATACAGGTATTTTAGGGAAGAGATTTTGATCAGTTTAAAAAACATGATAAAGTAGAATTTAGTGGACTGTGATCGATTGGATGTAAGTTAAGCAGCAAGGAAAAAGGAGTAGAAAGCAATATGTAAATTTCTTTCTTGAGCAAGCAATGAAATGAATGGTAGTATCATTCAAGAAAATTAGAACTGCAGGAAGATGGACAGGTTTGTTTGTTGAAGATGAGGGGTTCAAGTTTTGGTCCTTGGTGAGTAAGTAACATCATAAGCAGCAATTCTCATTTCAAGAGTTGGAGTAGATGGAGGGGAGACAGCATACTTTCCTGTGGGCATGTACTTGAGATTTAATTTTGTGGAAGGAAATTGAAGCTGTAGAAGAAGAAAAGATTACTCAGGGATAGTAGATAAAGTGAGAAGAAAAGAGGACCCAGGACAGAATTCTTAAAAAATGGCTTTTAAGGAAGAGTGGTCAGAGGGCTAGGAAGTATGGTAAACTAGTCTGGGGAGCACAGGGGAAAAGAATCTTTCCAGAAAGAGGGGATGGTTAATATATCTCCTTTCCCCCTACTCCTCAGACTCCAGTAAACACCATTTTTTTTTTTTTCAGGTTCAACATATAAGTGAGATCCTGTGATATTTGTCTTTTTTTCTGGCTTATTTCACTTCAGCATAATGTCCGAAAGGTTCATCCATGTTGTTGAAAAATGGCAGACTTTTCTGTTTTTTAAAACTGAGTAATATTCCATTGTGTGTATATATTTCACATTTCCTTTACCCATTCATGTACCTGTGGACAGTAAGGTCTTTGCTGTTGTGAATAATGTTACTTTGTCGTCCTTGTATTTTTAAATTGTTTAAGTGGATACTTAGCACAAATTATGTTTTTATTATTGTTCGAAATACTTAATATTTTTTCTATTAAGTTTTTTAAAGCATTTTTAAATTTTTTTACATATATTTTATTGATTATACTATTACAGTTGTCCCATCTCTCCCCCATCATTCCGCTCCACCCTGCACACCCCCTCCCACCCATATTCCCCCCTTTAGTTCATGTCCATGTGTCATAAGTTCTTTAGCTTCTACTTTTCCTACACTATTCTTGCCCTCTCCCTATTTTCTACCCACTGTCTATGCTACTTATTCTCTGTACCTTTTCCCCCTCTCTACTCCTCCCACTCCTCTGTTGCTAACCCCTCATGTGATCTCCATTTCTGTGGTTCTGTTCCTGTTCTAGTTGTTTGCTTTTGTTTTAGGTGTGGTTGTTAATAGCTGTGAGTTTGCTGTCTTTTCACTGTCATATTTTTTATCTTCTTTTTCTTAGATAAGTCCCTTTAACATTTCATATAATAAGGGCTTGGTGATGATGAACTCCTTGAACTTGATCTTATCTGAGAAGCACTTTATCTTCCCTTCCATTCTAAATGACAGCTTTGCTGGATAGAGCAATTTTGGATGTAGGTCCTTGCCTTTCATGACTTCAAATACTTCTTTCCAGCCCCTTCTTGCCTGGAAGGTCTCTTTTGAGAAATCAGCTGACAGTCTGATGGGAACTCCTTTGTAGGTGAGTTATCCCTTGCTGCTTCTAGAATTCTCTACTTCATTTGAGTCTTCGCTAATGTAATTACAATGTGCCTTGGTGTGTTCCTCCTTGGGTCCAACTTCTTTGGGACTCTCTGAGCTTCCTGGACTTCCTGGTAGCCTATTTCCTTTGCCAGATTGGGGAAGTTCTCCTTTATTATTTGTTCACATAACTTTTCCACTTGTTGCTCTTCTTCTTCCCCTTCCAGTACCCCTATAATTCAGATGTTGGGACCTTTAAAGATGTCCTGGAGGTTCCTAAACCTCTCCTCATTTTTTTGAATTCTTGTTTCTTCCTTGTTTTCTGTTTGGTTGTTAGTTTCTTCCTTCTGGTCCACTCCATTGATTTGAGTTCCAGTTTTCCTCCCATCTCTATTGGTTCCCCATGCGTCTTCCTTCATTTCACGTATTGTGCCCTTCATTTGTTCATCTAATTTGTGAGCAAAATCAACGAATTCTGTGAGCATCCTGATCACCAGGGCTTTGAACTGTGCATCTGATAGGTTGGCTATCTCTTTGTTGCTTAGAGGAATTGGCTTTGGGACTTTGATTTGTTCTTTGGCTTGAGCCATTTTTGGTGGTTTTTTTGTTTTGTTTTGTTTTGTTTTTTTGGTCTGGTCTGGGCTGTTACATAGTGAGGGGCGGAGCCTTAGGTGTTCCCCAGTTCGGGGAGGTGGAGCTTTAGGTATTCCCCGGTGCGGGGCAGTCCAGTCATTGAGATGTGATGCTGTATGTGGGGGTGGGGTTCGAGAGGGAACAATGGCGCCTGCTCTGCTCTCTCCTGGATTCCAGTCCCCTCCACCGCTTCCCCTTCCCCTGGATTATCCGTGCGCACGAATGTGGGACCACCTGGTCACCCAGCTGCCTTGGGCGGCCTCACTGGGTCTGCACAGTTGCCACCCGTGTCCGGGGTCCGCCAGCTGCTGCCTATGGGCCTGAGGTCTGTGAGCCACTGCCTGCACACTTGGGAACCGCCAGCCACAGCTGCCTGCGTTCCCAGGTTCACACCTCCACTTTTTCCTGCTGTGACGCCGCCCCTCTTACCGGTCTGGATAAATGGTTGTTGGACTTCCATATAGTTCAATTTTCTATCAGTTCTGATTGTTTTCTTGTTTCTAAATATTTGTTGTCTTTAATTTTGGTTGTGAGAGGAGGCACAGTGTGTCCAGCTACGCCTCCACCTTCGCCAGAAGTTTTTAAAGCATTTTTATTGATTATGCTATTACAGTTTTTCCAATTTTTCCCCCTTTATCCCCCCTGACCCCCAACCCTCCAGCATTCCTCCCCGCCTTAGTTCATGTCTATGGGTTGTACATATGAGTTCTTTGAGTCCTCTATTTCTTATACCATTTTTTAATCTTTCCCCATCTATTTTATGCCTACTGATTATGCTTCTTCTTCCCTGTACCTTCCCCCCACATTCCTCCCTTCCCCCTCCCAGCTGAACTCCCTCTGTGTGATGTCCATTTCTCTGATTCTGTTCCTGTTCTGGTTGTTTGCTTAGTTTCTGTTGTCATTGTTTTTCTTTTCTTTTAGGTTCATTTGTTAATAGTTGTGAGTTTGTTGGCATTTTATTGTTCATATTTTTGATCTTCTTTTTCTTAGCTAAGTCCCTTTAACATTTCATATAATAAGGGCTTGGTGATGATGAACTCCTTTAACTTGACCTTATCTGGGAAGTACTTTATCTGCCCTTCCATTCTAAATTAAAGCTTTGCTGGATACAGCAATCTTGGATGTAGGTCCTTGCCTTTCCTGCCTTGGAATACTTCTTTCCAGCCCCTTCTTGCCTGTAAGGTTTCTTTTCAGAAGTCAGTTGATTGCCTTATGGAAACTCCTTTGCAGGTAACTGTCTCCTTTTGTCTTGCTACTTTTAAGATTCTCTTCTTCATTTTAATCTTGGCTAAGGTAATTATGATGTGCCTTGGTGTGTTCCTCCTTGGGTCCAACTTCTTTGGGACTCTCTGGACTTCCTGGAATTCTATTTCCTTCATCAGATTGAGAAAGTTTTCCTTCATTATTTGTTCAAATAAGTTTTCAATTTTTTGCTGTTGTTCTTCTCCCTCTGGCACCCCTATAATTCGGATATTGGAAAGTTTCAGGTTGTCCCAGCGAATCCTCAGCCTCTCTTCATTTTTTTGGATTCTTGTTTCTTCGTTCTGATCTAGTTGGATGTTTATTTCTTCCTTTGTTCCAAATCATTGCTTTGAATCCTGGTTTCCTTCTTGTCACTGTTGGTTCCCTTAATATTTTGCTTTATTTCATTTTGGGTATCTTTCATTTTTTACTCAGCTCAATCAGTTCTGTGAGCATTTTGATTACCAGGGCTTTAAATTCTCCATCAGATGGGTTGGCAATCTCCTCATCGCTTAGTTCTGAGGTTTTGCTGTGTTCTTTCATTTGGGCCATATTTTTTTTGTCTTGGTGCACCTGATAAATTTTAAGGGGCAGGGCCTTAGGTATTCACTGAGGCAGGGCAACCCTCTTTGCTGCGCTGCCTCTGGGGGAGGGGCCAGAGAAGGAAAAATGCAGCTTGCTTGCTCATCTCTATCACACTTTCTAACAGACTCTCATGTCAGACTGGAAATATCTTCCACTATGGCAACCCCAGTCTTCACCCACAGTCAGCTCTGAGTCTCAGTTTTCCCCTTAAGTCAGTCCCTCCCACACAGCTCTGCCCAGCTGAGCAGTCAGCCCCTCCCCTCAACTGCCATGTCAAGGTTTATCTGAGTTTGCCTGCAGGGTCCGCCTTACCAGTCTGGTTGTTCTGGTTGATTTTTTCTTTAATTCCTTGGTTGTTGGAGTTCCATGCAGTTTGATTTTCTGGTGCTTTTGGTTGTGTATTGATTTTAGATGGGTTGTTAATCCTCCTTTTGGTTGTGTGAGGATGCAGAGGGTTTCTACCTATGCCTCCATCTTGGCCGGAACTCTGAATCTTAAGCTTTTTTCTTTCACTCATGGTTATTTAGAAGTACGTTTCTTGATTTCTCACATATTACAATTTATTTCAGCTCTATTTTTGGTGTTAATTTCAAGCTTAATTAGAGATTTTGTATTATTTCATATTTATTAAAGCTTGTTTTGGCCCATTTGATTTTTTTATTTTTCAAATTGAGTTAGAAAAGAGTGTATATTCTGCAATTTCTGAGTGTAGTATTCTTTGTATGCCCATTGGGCCAAGGTTTTTGATGGTGTTTTTTAATCTCTATTTATTCTGTGATTTTTTTCCTGATTATTCAGTCAGAAACAGTAGATTTCTTTATTTTTTTTACTTCCATTAATTTCTGTTTTATATATTTTGAGGTTGTGTTATTGGTTGCATACTCATTATAAATTATTTTTTCATAATGAACTAAAACTCCATCGTTATAAATTGACACTCTCTCTTGAAATGCTATTTAATCTTAAAGTCTTTTTTTGCGGGCGGTGGGGGGTGTCTTAATATTCATATAACTGCACCAGGCAACTTTTAGTTAGTATTTTGTGACAAATCTTTTTTTTTCCTTTGAATTTTTGTGCATCCTTATATTTTAGATGTATCTCTTTTAAATGTCATGTTTGCTTTTTATTTGTTTGTTTTTTTTTTTAATCCAGTCTGACAATCTCTTATTTTATCTGGATTACTTAATCCATTTACATTTGATGGAATTACTTATATTTTCAGGTTCATAGTTACCATCTTATTTTGTGATTTTTACTTGTTCTTATTTTATATTTCTTTTTCCTCTCCTTTATTGCCTTCTTTTGTATTTTTTTTAAATAGGCTTTATTTTTTTAGAGCAGTTTTAGGTCACAGCAAACTGAACAGGTGGTACAGAGTTCTCATAATTCCATTGCCCCCACCCCCTCCTGACACACACAGCCTCCCTGACTGGAATGTTACTTTGGTTGCAGTTGATGAACCTACACTGACATGTCATCATCCAAAGTTTACACTAGGATTAACTCTTGGTCTTGTACACTCCATGACTTTTGACAAATGTATAATGATACTTATCTATTATTGACGTACAGTGCAGAATAGTTTCACTGTCCTAAAAATCCTCTGTGCTTTGCCTATTATTTATCTCTTCCTCACCCTAAATACACAGCAACCACTGATCTTTTATATTATGTCCTTTTCCAGAATGCCATATAGTTGGAATCATTATGTATGTAGCCTTTCAAATTGATTTCTTTTTTCTAAAGATTTTATTTATTTATTTTTAGAGAGAGGGCAAGGGAGGGAGAGAGAGAGAGAAAAAAACATCAGTGTGTGGTTGTCCCTCATATGCCCCCTACTGCAACCCAGGCATGTGCCTTGACTGGGAATTGATCTGGTGTCCCTTTGGTTTGCATGCCAGCACTCAGTCCACTGACCCACAACAGCCAGGGCTCAAATTGATTTCTTTTACTTAGTAATATACATATAAGGTTCCTCTTTGTCTTTTCATGGCTTGATAGATCATTTCTTTTTAGTATTGAATACTGTTCCATTGTCTGTATGTGCTGTGGTTTATTTATCCACTCACCTACTGAATATCTTGGTTGCCTCCAAGTTTTGGCAATTATGAGCAAAGCTTTTACAAACATCTGTGTGTAGGTTTTTGTGTCAACAAGTGTTTTAATTTTGTTTGCGTAAACAAGGAATGTGATTGCTGGGTTACGGTAAGAGTATATTTTGTTTTGTAAGAAACTGGTAAACTGTCTTTCAAAGAGGCGGTATTTCCATCAATGAATGAAAGTCCTTGTTTCACATCTTCATTAACATTTGGTGTTGTCAGTGTTTTGGATCTTCTAAGTGAACCCTTTGGTTCACAGGCCTGCATACAATCCACTGAGCTATACTAGCCAGGGTTCAATTCTCTTTTCTTGAGACCTCAAGGGAAATTATTATTATGAGCTTAATGCAGGCTTTTATACTTATGTTTCTTGCTTTTCTTTTTTCCTTTTTTTTTTTAATCTCCAAAGAGTCCATGGAGACATTTGGTCTATCCAAAAAGGTCCTTGAAATGTGGTCTTGTGCAAAATGTCTGCAGAGACATTTGGTCCATAGTTAATATATCCCACTTTTCTGTAAGATTCGAAACCCAACCCAACCTACCCATAACCTGTGTGCCACTACCAGCTAGGTCACTGAGGTAAAAAGGGTTATTATTGGCAATACAGCTACAACTCAATTATCGGATCAATAAAACATGATAGTATATTTTATGTACTATCTTATGCACTAAGACGGTATATTAATCTTATCAGCCAAAAGTAGAAATAAACATGGGCTATCTGAACCCAGGGCCATTTTCTAAATGTGGATGTTTTGGACAGGACCAAGTGTCCACTAATCTCAGATCCCCATCTGGTATTATTTTCCTTCTGCCTAAAGTGCTGTATATTCACAGAGTTGTGTTCACTCAAAGTTTACTGGTACCAGACTCTCTTAGCTTTTGTTTTTCTGTTTGAAAATGTCCTCATTTTGTCCTAATTCTTGAAAGATGTTATTACTGAGTATAAATTTCTAGATTCATACTTATTTTTTTTCAGCACATAGTCTTTCTTGTGGCCATTGAAGTCAGTCAGCTAACTTGTTTCATCGAAGCCAGTCCAGCTGCTTTTAAGATCCTGGCTTTGTCTTTGGCCTTATGCAAGTAGTTGCATTGTGATTTTTTTCCTTTTTAAATACTGCTTTGGATTTGTTGAGCTTCTTGAATATGTCGATTATTGTTTTTCATCAGTGTGGGAAATTTTTTAATACGTCTTCCAATTTTGCCTCTGCCACAATCTCTGTTCTTGAGCAAGAATCAGACACACTGTAGAACTTCTTACTTACCCTCCTAAGTTTCCTAAACTACTCTAAGTATTTTAAACTAACTCTCAAACTAATAATTTCATCTTTTCCAGCTCTTTTAAATCCGTTAGTTTTTTCATTGAGTTTTTAATTTCAGTTATGTTTTTCATTTCTAGGAGTTTTATTTATTTATAGGAGTTTCTCTGCAGTATTTTTAACCTTAGGTTTATTTTTTAACTATAATAAGCATAGTTATTTTATAATCCATGCCTTGTAATTTCAACATACTGTTTGAGCTTGTTTCTTCTTTCTATTGCTTTTACTAGTTCTTGCTCATCATAACTTGTATCATTGTCTTTTTTTTTTTGTTTGAAAATTAATATAGGAAAGTCTTTAGGGTCTGGAATGAAGTATATACAGGCATACTTCGGAGATACCCCAGATTTGGTTCCAGACTACCACAATAAAGCAAATATCACAATAAAACAAGTCATGCAAATTTTTTGGTTTCCCAATGCATTTAAAAAGTTATGTTTACACTACACTTCAGTCTATTAAATGTGCAATAGCCATTATGTCTAAAAAGCAATGTATATGCCTGATTAGAAATATTTGTTGAAATATGCTAACCATTATCCGAGACTTCAGCGAGTTGTAATCTTTTTGCTGGTGGAAGGTCTTCACTTTGTAAAAAACAAAGTATCTGTGTAGCACATTAAAACAGGGTATGTTTACATTTATTCTTCCATGTGAATTGTGTTTTGAAGTCACTTAATCTGGCACCACTGTGAGAGCTAAATTCAAAACTTAAAGTACTTTAGACACCCAGGTCAAGCTAATTTGGACTGCAATTCTGTGTAATGCCTGACTTTTGGCTACAATTTCTTAAGAACAGTAACTATCCTTTGGCCCTATTCAGTGTGAGGGCAACTTTCTTTGGAGTCCTCTAGGGATAGAGGAGGTTGTATGGGTTTATTTCTGCTTCATTTTCACATTGAGAATGTAGCACTTAAGGGCTCAAGCTTTGTAGTGGAGATAGTTGTGTCTTAGATTCCCTACCTTTGAAAGGTCTAGACTGCCTTTTTTTTCCTCTCGAATTTAAAAGTCCTTTTCCCTCTGGAATTTAAAAGCTACATTACAGTTTTTCTCTGATTTCACATTTAAGGCTCTGAGTTATCTATTACCACATAGCTTATGCAAAAAAAATAAAAAATAAAAAATAAAATATATATATATATATATATATATATATATATATATATATATATAGCATTCTTTAGTGTCATTTTATTCTACAGACAAAACAGGAACAAATGTCACCCTCACATCTTCTTTTTGCTAAGCTGTTGTAATTACAGGCTAAGCTTCTCAGAGGCCTACTCTCTCATAGTATCCCACATCATTGTAGTTGGTGCCTTGGGGTTCTAGGCTAGGGTTAGGATCCTGAGAGCTCTGGCTCTCACAGTCTTAGGAGACTTTATTATTAGAGTTTACCGCTAGGATTATTGGATCTCTGGATCAGAATAGCAAAAAGAAAGTTTTTAGTAAGTTTTATTGAAGTCAGAAAAAGTTTTGGAATTATAGCCACATTTTACAGTACTTTTTTGAGCTCCACATATTACTATAGAGCCCAGTCTCATGACATTAGTAATCGAATGCATAATTCACAAGCAACTAGAGGTGCTAGCAAAGCAAACTTTTGCAGACCATTGTCCATTTTTTGCCATGTTATATTCAGACTCTAGACCACAGGTGCAAACACAAGGCCCGTGGGCTGAATCTGGCCCTCCACCTTGTTTTTTCCTGCCTGGCACCTTGTTTCTACCCAGCAGCAGCATCAAGTTCTCGCTTAACTGTTAAGGAGTAGTTACATTTATACAATCCTAAAATTACATTTGGTTCTTTGAAGGTAACTGCGAGGCTGATATGGCCCCCTGGTGAAAATGAGTTTGACACTCCTGCTCTAGAGAATATAGGTGTTTCATAAACAGTTGAATACTTCTAAGTAGATCTGGGCTCTACTTGATATTGTAGCACTAAGGATATCACTTGGATTGTTTCTGTGTTCAGCTTTAGACAAATAAGTGACATAAATTGTAGGTACAATAAGGGATAAGTTGAAAATGAAATATTCAAAGACAAAAGAAAGGGCAAGATACATCACACATTGCACTTAAGAGATAAGAAACAGCATGGTGATAGAGGCCTAGTGCTGGAGAACAGAAATAGACACTATCCAAAGATGATTTGATTGCATGCATACCTCTGCTGTTTAACTGGGGAGCCTGGACTAGTTTTCAGTTTGGATTGAAACCCTTCATTTTCATATGTTTCTCTCTCTCTCTTTCTCTTTCTCTGTCTCTCTCTGTCTCTCTCTGTCTCTCTCTCTCTCTCTCTCACACACACACACACACACACACACACACACACACACACACAGATACACTTTAATATACTTCAGTACTGACTACTATTCTAAGCCAAAGTGTATTTGGTTCTCTTGGCTTCCAATACTGCAGGTTGGCAAGTTGGAGACCTGGTATACTTACCAGCCGGGGAATTGTGTAATCTAAACCATGGCTCCCTGCTGCTAGAAAAGGAATAGGATTGGATCTCTCAAGTATAGATAACAGATATAATGTCTTTGGAAGGGCCTTAGAGTACCTTACTCTTCCCTCCAGTTTACCTTAGTAATGCTTAGTTTTAACTGTGTAGGGAGACAATGTTGATTATAGTACCGTATTTTTCAGACTATAAGACTCGCCCCACCCCCACCTGCCCAAATTTGGGAGGAATAATGGTTGTTAATGCTGCAGTTGAGTTTTGTTTACATTTACATTGGTGAAATATTATGTTATTTATGTTATTAAATATTTTACAACATTTTTTTGCTTCAAAAATTTTTTCCTATTTTACTCTAAAACCTGGGTGCATCTTATGGTCTGAAGAACACAGTAATTCATGTGAACCATTTATCACTTATGCTTGATTGCCATGTAGGACAGTAATAGTGACTTCTGTTTATCATGTACACTATTAAGTAAGTGTCAGATTAATATTGTAAATTTTATTTGATCATGGATGAACATTTAAAGAAGTTATTGCTAAACACTGTAATAGGTACATTAATTTTACAAAATCTAATACTTATTTACTAAGGGAACTAGAGTAGTATGTCTTCCTTATACACAACTAAATAGTCTTTAAAATGTGATGGTGGACAGAGAACAAGAACCAGAGCCTGTCCTGTTGCCCCCAGGAAGCCAAAAGAGTTAAGAGAGGAAAAGGGATGTCATTGCCTTTGCAATGATGGTATGTCATTGAAGAGGCCACCCTGTTATTCCCATTTTTCTCTCAATTTGGGCATTCAAATACATTCTACATTAAAAAATGTGTTTCTTTTGAAATAATAAGTAATTAGTCAGTGTGAGCACATTGGAAATAGGTATTTTCAGAGTTGAAAGCCTATATCAGGGTACAAGTAGAATATTTAAATAGACCACAATTAAAACATAAAATTTTAATGCATCTAAAATTATTAAACTTTTATAAGTGGAACAAAGATAACAAGTTAAGGTTTGGATGGTAGATGTAGTGTGGTAGTATCATGATGATGATGATGATGATGGTAGTTTTTGTTTCAAATACTGAGAGCTTTACTAAATTTGTAGGATTATTGCCTAGCAAACACTAGGTGGTGCAATTGCGCCAGGACCATATAATGAAGTGTGTGGAGGGTTTTTTTTTTTTTTTTTTTTTTTTTTTGGAAGGCAGGAAAATGACATTAAAATTCTGGTTGCAGAGGTTCTTTGGAAATAAGAATTCTTAAAATATTAAAATGAATGATTTAGACAAAAGTCTCAAAGTTTGTATACTTATATTGCATTTTAAGCTCAACTAACTACAGAAAGAAAAGATCCCATAAAAACCAGAAAATTGATTCAGTTTGGTTTTCTGTAAGTATTTAAATACTGACTTGCTCTGTGACTGCAGTTAAACAGGATTACCCTCCACTAGGTCAGATCACTCTACAATGCCATAGGATTTGAGCAGTTATCTGTAATATCTTGTATTTTATCTTATCAAGTGATTGTTTATCAGTTGAAACTTGAAAAGTAGCTTTTCTTTTGGCCTGTTTTGTCTTCTTTCATCCATTAAAAAAATAACTCTTGCATTCCTATGTAAATCTAAGTCATTAAATTATTAAATTAAAGATTTAGTTTCTAAAATGAAAAATAATTATTGTTGATTTACTTGCAGATAATTATTTAAAGCTATAATTTTTAATTTCGAAGTTTTTTTGAAAGTTTTTTTCCCTTCTAAGATCTTTTCCAAATTGAGAGACAGTTCTTTTTGGAATTGAAAGAAAGTCATGTTTCCCAGCAATTTGGTGAATTGTGTCATTTCAGTTACATTTGTATTTAAATGTCTTTTGATATTTGGGAGCACAAAATGAAGCTATCTTACCATTTAAAATATTCACTGATAGTCATAGAAAAATCAGAATCAATGTAGGTACTTAAGTAGGCTATCATAACTGACAGAATTACACAAACTGCAAGTGTATTTCTGTGTTATTTTTCTAACTGTGAATCATACATGCTCAATCAGAAACAACGTTAAACAAATTTGATTTTACATTTTATTAATGTAGTGAAACAACATAGGACTTTATTATTTTAAAAACTTATTTTCCCTGTACAAACGGCTATTACATTTTTAGAAGTTTAGACTTGTTTTATAAAATTCTTTTCTTCAAATGTATATTAATTCTCTTCAAGACTATTTAGTATTGCACTTACAGCCAAGATGGAGGCGTAGGTGGACACACTGTGCCTCCTCTCATAACCAAAATTAAGGACAACAAATATTTAGAAACAAGAAAACAACCAGAACTGATAGAAAATTGAACTGTGCAGAAGTCCAACAACCGTTCATCCAGATCAGTAAGAGGGGTGGAGTCTCAGCTGGAAAAAGTGGGGGTTGGTAGACCCGGGCGCGCAGGCAGCAGCAGCTGGCAGATCCCAGGCATGCAGGCGGCAGCTGGAGGACCCTGGTCACGGGTGGCAACAGTGCAGACCCAGTGAGGCCGAGCAAGGCGGCTGGCTGACCAGGTGGTCTCACATTCGCACTCAGATAATCCAGGCAAAGGGGAAGTGGCGGAAGGGAGTGGAATCAGAGAGAGAACAGAGCAAGCACCATTGTTCCCTTTTGGACCCTGCCCCCACATACAGCGTCACTACCTGGCAACTGGGCTGCCCTGCCCTGGGGAACACCTAAGGCTCCGCCCCTCACTACGTAACAGCCCAGACCAGACCAAAACAAAACAAAACAAAACAAAAAAACATACCAAGAATGGCTCAAACCAGAGAACAAATCAAAGCCTCAGAGCCAATTTCTCTAAGCAACGAAGAGATAGCCAACCTATCAGATGCACAGTTCAAAGCCCTGGTGATTAGGATGCTCACAGAATTCATTGATTTTGGCCACAAATTAGATGAACAAATGCAGGCTACAATAAGTACAATGAAAGAAAACGCACAGGGAACCAATAAAGATGGGAGGAAAATTGGGACTCAAATCAATGGAGTGGACCAGAAGGAAGAAAGAAACAACCAAACAGAAAACAAGGAAGAAACAAGAATTCAAAAAAATGAGGAGAGGCTTAGGAACCTCCAGGACATCTTTAAACGTCCCAACATCCGAATTATAGGGGTACCATAAGGGGAAGAAGAAGAGCAACAAGTGGAAAAGTTATGTGAACAAATAATAAAGGAGAACTTCCCCAATCTGGCAAAGGAAATAGACTTCCAGGAAGTCCAGGAAGCTCAGAGAGTCCCAAAGAAGTTGGACCCAAGGAGGAACATGCCAAGGTACATCATAATTACCTTAGCCAAGATTAAAATGAAGTAGAGAATTCTAGAAGCAGCAAGGGATAAGGGGACAGTCACCTACAAAGGAGTTCCCATCAGACTGTCAGCTGATTTCTCAAAAGAGACCTTCCAGGCAAGAAGGGGCTGGAAAGAAATATTTGAAATCTTGAAAAGCAGGGACCTACATCCAAAATTGCTCTATCCAGCAAAGCTATCATTTAGAATGGATGGACAGATAAAGCGCTTCTCAGATAAGGTCAAGTTCAAGGAGTTCATCATCACCAAGCCCTTATTATATGAAATGTTAAAGGGACTTACCTAAGAAAAAGAAGATAAAAAATATGACAGTGAAAAGACAGCAAACTAACAGCTATTAACAACCACACCTAAAACAAAAGCAAACAGCTAGAACAGGAACAGAACCACAGAAATGGAGATCACATGGAAAGTTAGCAACAGGGGAGTGGGAGGAGGAGAGGGGGGAAAAGGTACAAAGAATAAGTAGCATAGATGGTGGGTAGAAAAGAGACAGGGGGAGGGCAAGAATAGTGTAGGAAAAGTAGAAGCTAAAGAACTTATGACACATGGACATGAACTAAAGGGGGGGAATGTGGGTGGGAGGGTGTGTGCAGGGTGGAGGGGAATGATGGGGGAGAAATGTGACAACTGTAATAGCATAATCAATAAAATATGTTAAAAGGCTAGTATTTTTCTTTTGCATCTTTGGTATTTCTATTTTGAGGTAATATTATTTTATTACTCATGAATAAATTATACATATTACACATTTGCCCTGGCTGGTGTAGCTCAGTGGATTGAGCGCGGGCTGTGAACCAAAGGGTCACGGTTCGATTCCCAGTCAGGGCATATGCCTGGGTTGCGGGCCAGGTCCCCAATGGGGGACCCCATGTGAGAAGCAACCACACATTGATGTTTCTCTCCCTCTCTTTCTCCTTCCCGTCCCCTCTAAAAATAAAATTAAAAAATTAAAAAAAATTATACATATTACACATTTATTGTAGAATATATTCAAGCTTCTTTATCGTGTATAATACCAGTAGGTTATTATCAGTAATTAGCAGAAGAGATATGAAGAGTCATTTCCCTCCTGTTTGTGAAACAGGTATATGCGTGCACAGATTCACAGAAACACATGCATCAGAGACAGTTTGGGATTACCATAAAACCATGCAGTTGGGCCATTGCTTGTGGTTTATTTGATATATATTTTTATTTTAAATTTATTTTTAGTTCCCTTTGAAACTTTGGAATGTAGCATGTAATTAATATTTTATTGAAAAAATATAGTATTTGAATGTTGCAAGCTAGTTTTAGATAAAATGGTATAGAAACAATTCGTGGAATTGAAAAATTACTGTTTTTATCATAGTTGGCAGCCTTCATAAAATGACTTGTTGCTTTTGCAGATATATCCATTTTCACAATTGTCACTATTTAATGGCACCCATGTTAGCTACATTAGCCAGGGGGCTGAATAGCCATGGAAATGGGAGCAACCTATGACCCCAGAAAAGCATTCTTTTAAAGAAGGATTGAAACATTGGTGATAGAAAATTTGAATTGCTCTTGCAGCTACAGTGTTTGTTCTGTGAACACTTAATTTACTTTAGAGCTATACTTTTTCTTTCAAATGTGCCAGACTTTCAGAAGCATCCAATTCCCTTCAGGAAGAAAAAAATGCTTCCTTCCCAGGCATATAGTATTTGAATGAGATGTTCAGGCTTCAAACAGTTTCATTTAGGTAATACATATAGTTTTAAGAATGGGAATCCTCACATTTGACATGCTCCTGTTAAATATATAGGTCATTCAGACCTTCACCAAGATATTGCTATGCAGGCGCTTATTTTGGATAATCATTTTAATGACTGAGAGTCAACTTCTTAGCTGTGTAGAAGACTGCCAGAGTGTGGACATATAGGCATGTGTGCATGTGTGTGGGGGTGTGTGTATCTATTATTGATATATAAAAAACATGTATATCTATATATTACATAAGTTTGCTAAGGTTTTATAAAGAATTTTGATTTTATACTATATATGTACATATTTATTTAGATATTTAAGAGATAAACTGTGCCAGCTTTATTTTTGATGCATGGGGAGCTACACGTAGAATACTCATTAGGGTAAAGGGATTGCTATGGCTGATTGTTACATGCTGACCAAAAATTTAGCCCAAAGAGATTTAAAAGTGATGTCAAAAAAGACCAGTTGTTCTGTGGTGTCATTAGTTAGAAGTTACTAACTGGTTTGGCTTTTACGTAACTCTTGTACCCTTACTTTTAAATATTTAGTAATATATTTATTGATCAGAAAATGTGGGGTGAAGGGCAGAAACCCAACATTTGCTGCCTTAATACCAAGTGAGGTGAAAGGAAAACATTTGCTACATATTTTAATATCTGTTTCTCTATTTTTATAATGTTAAGCGATTTTGAAAATAAACAAGAGAAAATATGATGGCAAAAATATTAATTAGCCCTGACTGATGTGGCTAAGTTGGTTGGGTGTCATCCTGCAAAGAGAAAGGTTGCTGGTTTGATTCCTAGTCAGGGCACATGACTGGTTTGCTGGTTAGGTCCCAGGTCAGGGTACATACAGGAGGCAGCCAATCAGTGTTTCTCTTTCACATTGACACTCTCTCCCCCATTTCTAAAAAATTAAATAAATAAATAAAATCTTTTAAAAAATGTATGGAAGTAATCTGAAGTTGTTTTTTAACAGTACACAAGTAATAAACAATTATGAATGATTGTAATTTACTTTAATACACTGTATTGAATTATGAATCCTGAAAGTAAAAACTGTGCAGTTTTTTAAAAAAATCATAAAATATTTAAGTCAAAATGCTTTTTAAATGAAAATGGGACCAATTAAAAGCTGAAATACAGAATTTAGTTATGGTTTTTGTGTTTTATAAATTTTTTATTCTTGTTCAAGTACATTTTTCTGCCTTTTCCCCCCACCCCTCTCTACCACCCCGGCCCTCCCCACCTCCCTCACCTGTTTCCACCCCCTCTTGTTATTGTCCATGTGTCCTTTATAATTGTTCCTGCAAACCCTTTTCCCTTTTCCCCTATAATTCCCTCCCCTCTCCTCTCTGGTCACTGTCAGCCTGTTCTCAATTTCAGTGTCTTTGGTTATATTTTGCTTGCTTGTTCATTTTGTTAATTAGGTTCCTGTTAAAAGTGAGATCATATGGTATTTGTTTTTCACCTCCTGGCTTATTTTGCTTAGCATAATGCTCTCCAGTTCCATCCATGCTGTTGCGAAGGGTAGGAGCTCCTTCTTTCTTTCTGCTGCATAGAATTCCATTGTGTAAATGTACCATAGTTTTTTTATCCATTCTTTTACTGATGGGCACTTAGGTTGCTTCTAGCACTTGGCTGTTGTCAATTGTGCTGCTATGAACATTGAGGTGCATAGGTTCTTTAGGATTGGTGTTTCAGGGTTCTTAGGTTATAATCCTAGCAGTGGAATTGCTGTGTCAAAAGACAGTTCCATTTTTACTTTTTTGAGGAAATTCCATACTGTTTTCCATAGTGTTTGCACCAGTCTGCAATCCCACCAACAGTACATCAGGGTTCCCTTTTCTCCACAACCTCTCCAACACTTGTTGTTTGTTACTTTATGATGGCCATTCTCAGTGCTGTGAGGTGGTATCTCATTGTTTTTAATTTGTATCTCTGTGATAGCTAGTGATACTGAGCATCTTTTCATATGTCTCTGGACCCTCTGTATGTCCTCCTTGGAGAAGTGTCTGTTCAAGTTTGCCCTTTTTTAATTGGGTTGCTTGTCTTAGAGTGGAGTCATGTAAGTTCTTTATATATTTTTGGAGATTAAAGCCTTGTTTGAGGTATCATTGGCAAATATGTTTTCCCATACGGTTGGTTCTCTTTTTATTTTAATACTGTTTTCTTTAGCCATGCAGAAGCTTTTTATTTTGATGAAGTTCCATTTGTTTATTCTTTCCTTTATGTCCCTTGCTCTAGTGGATAGTTATATTTTAATTAGTAAAACATATAATAGATGGAGTTCTAGCTTGCTGCTCTTTTGCATTTTGTATTTAATGTAAGCAATCATATGTAGAGACATTACTATCATGCATAATACAAAATACACTCACATTCTTTCTGGTCCACCATTAACATTTCTTTGTTTCTGAATGGTTAGAGGTCTTTTGGGAGCACAAAGTCCATTCCTTAGCCATCCATAAGTGGGGTATACCAATAAGCTGCTCTCTCTACATAATTATCTGCTCTGAAAGTAAAAATCTTATGTAGTGAACTTTCTGAATTCCATAGCTTTTAATTCCTTACATTAATTTGTTTGCACTTGCTGTAAATACTCTGACTTTATAGAAATTTAACCTCATTATAAAAGAAAAACAAATATTTTGATAGTTTTAAGGATATTAATAGAGGCCAAATAAATACTTATGCCTATTGTTTGTAAAAATAATTTGTAAATTAAATATTGTTTCTTGGTGGAAGACCCGGAGCCTATGCCAGGAACTCGGGGAATGTGCACGATCAGTGGGAAACCTGGAGCTCATGCCCATGAACTTAGCGTGAGCGCATGCAAAGCAGGAAACCCAGAGCCCACACCCATAAACTTGGGGCAGCGCATGCCCCATAGGAGATCCGAGCCCACACCCATAAACTAGGGAAAGCGCGTGCTCCCCAGGAGGCTCAGAAGCCATGCCCGAGGCCCTGGGCAGAGACACGCTGGGCTAGCCCTGGGGAGAGTAGCCCAAAGCTGACTGAGTGCTGAACAGGGAGAAAAGCGACACCATTGCCCCTTACCCCGTTGCAGCCAGCAAGACCAGAAAAACCAGCTTGGCCAGTTAGAAACCAGCAAGAGGGTTTTTGTTTCTAATATATATATATTTTAAATATATTTTTTAATTTTTTTATCCCTTAATTCCCTTTGCTTCTCTTCCCTTCTTTCTTTATTCCTTCTTTCTTTCTTTCCAATTGTATCTCTTGTTCTTCTTTTTTTCATTTTTTTCCTTTTCTCTTTTTAAATACCCACAAGTCAGACAAAAAAACCCGGAACTGTGAGAAAACCAGAGTTGGACCCAATGAGGGGGCATCCCAACAGCTGACACAGTGGAAGCTGTGAACACCAGGATACTGGAAGGAGACTGCACCACTGAATCTCACAGGTATTCTACCACAGAAGTTCACATCACACCACAAACCCAGGGAGCCAGAACAGATCAATGTAAGAAGCTGAGGCTAACAAAAAGAGTCTCACAAACAATAGGAAGACAAAGAAACAATCCCCAAACAAAAGGAAAGGAGGAAGCCCCAGAGAGAATGCTAAATGAAACAGAGGCAACTCAACTATCAGATATAGAGTTCAAAGCAATGGTTATCAGGAAGCTCCATGAGCTCTCAGTGAGCTACCAGAAACTATAGGGAAGATAAGATGAACTCACTGCAAACTATATCAACATGAAAAAGGAAATTGGAACTATCAACAAGGGGCAAGAAGAAATGAAGAATACAATTTCTGAACTGAAGAACACAGTGGAAGGAATGAAAAGCAGAATCAATGAAGCAGAAGATCGGATTAGTGAGTTGGAGGACAAAGTGGAAAAAAACACCCAGAAAGAACAAGAAAAGGAAAAGAGGCTCAGAAAGAATGAAGAGGGATTAAGAGAAATGCAAGACAACATGAAACGTAATAATATCTGTATAATAGGAATACCAGAAGGAGAAGAAGAAGAGCAAGGGATAGAAAACCTATTTGAAAAAGTAATGATGGAAAACTTCCCTAATTTGATGAGAGAAAAAGTCACACAAATCCAGGAAACACAGAGTCCCAATCAAGAGGAACCCAAAGAGGCCCACTTCAAGACACATCATAATTAAAATGGCAAAATTCCAAGACAAAGAGAGAATCTTAAAGGCAGCAAGGAAGAAACAGGAAGTAACATACAAGGGAGCCCTGATAAGGTTAGCGGCTGACTTCTTAGTGGAAACGCTTCAAGCCAGAAGAGAATGACAAGAAATATTCCAAGTAATGAGAACCAAAGGCCTGCAACCAAGACTACTTTACCCAGCAAGGCTTTCAATCAAGATAGAAGGCCAAATAAGGAGCTTCCCAGACAAAAGAAGTCTAAAAGAATACACCTCTGCCAAACCAGTTCTGCAAGAGATACTAAAGGGACTGCTTTAAGGAAAGGAAGGAGAGAGAGAGAGAGAGAGAGAGGAACACAGGTACAAAAATGGCAATGAATAAGTACCTATCAATAATAACCTTAAATGTGAATGGATTAAATGCTCCAATCAAAAGACATAGAAGAGCTGAATGGATAAGAAAGCATGACCCACACATATGCTGCCTACAAGAGACCCAGGACAAAAGACCTACACAGACTCAAAGTGAAGGTCTGGAAACAAATTTTCCAAGCAAATGGACAGGAAAATAAAGCCAGGGTAGCAATACTCACATCAGACAAAATAGACTTCAAAAGAAGAGCCATAAAGAGAGACCCAGAAGGTCACTTCATAATACTCAAGAGAAGAATCCACTAAGGAGACATAAACATTGTAAATATTTATGCAGCCAACATAGGAGCACCCAAATACATCAAGAAAATCTTAGAAGACTTCAAGAAAGATATTGACAGCAACACAATTACAGTAGGGGATTTTAACACCCCACTGTCAAAAATGGACAGATCTTCCAAACAAAATATCAACAAGGATATTGTGGCACTGAACAACACTCTAGATGAAATGGACTTAACTGATATATATATAGAGCCCTTCATCCCAAAGAAACTAAATACACATTCTTTTCAATTGCACATGGAACATTTTCAAAGATAGACCACATGATAGGACACAAAACAAGCCTCAACGAATTTGAAATCATACCAAGCATTTTCTCTGCCCACAAGGGACTGAAACTAGAAGCCAACCCCATGGGGGAAAACTCAAAACACTCAAAATCATGGAGGTTGAATAGCATGCTATTGAACAGTGAATGGGTCAAGAGTGAAATTAGGGAAGAAATCAAAAAGTTTCCGGAAAGAAACAAAAATGAACTCACAACAACCCAAAACTTATGGGACACAATGAAGGCAGTCCTGAGCGGGAAGTTCATAGCGATACAGTCCTACCTAAAAAAGACAGAAACATTTCAAACAAACAACCTAACCCTACGCCTACAAGAACTCGAGGAACAACACCAAAGACAGCCCAGAGCAAGTAGAAGGAAGGAAATAACCAAGATCAGAGCAGAATTAAATGACATAGAAGCTAAAAGCACAATTCTAAGGATCAATGAATCCAGGAGCTAGTTCTTTGAAAAGATAAACAAAATCAACAAACCTTTAAGCAGGCCCATCAAGAAAAAAAGAGAGAGGACCCAAATAAACACAATCAGAAATGAAAGAGGAGAGATTACAACTGACACCACAGAAATACATAGGATTGTAAGAAATTACTATGAAGAACTAAATGCCAAGAAGTTTGAAAACCTAGGTGAAATGGACAAGTTTCTAGAAAAATATAATTTTCCAAAACTCAATGAAGAAGAAACAGAAAGCCTGAACAGACCAATAACAGGAGATGAAATTGAGCAGCAATCAAAAAACTCCTGATACACAAAAATCCTGGACCAAATGGTTTCACAGGAGAATTCTACTAAGCATTTAAGGAAGAGCTAACCCCTATCCTTCACAGACTATTCGAAAAAATCCAAAATGATGGAAGACTCCCAAACTCTTTTTATGAAGCCAGCATCATCCTAATCCCAAAACCAGATAAAGACACAACAAAGAAGGAGAACTTCAGGCCAATATCGCTGATGTACATAGACACCAAAATCCTCAACAAAATATTGGCAAACCACATCCAACAATACATTAAAAAGATCATACACCATGACCAAGTGGGACTCATCCCAGGGATGCAAGGATGGTTCAACATTCGCAAATCAGTAAATGTAATGCATCACATAAACAAAATGAAAGACAAAAATCACATGATCATATCAATAGATGTGGAAAAATCATTTGATAAGGTACAGCACCCATTTATGATCAAAACACTCAGCAAAGTGGGAATAGAGGGAGCATTCCTCAACATAATAAAGGCCATATATGAGAGACTTACACCCAACATCATACTCAATGGGCAAAAACTAAAATCTTTTCCACTAAGATCAGGAACAAGACAAGGTTGTCCACTTTCACCACTTCTATTCAATATAGTATTGGAAGTCATAGCCACAGTGATTAGACAAGAAAAGGAAATAAAAGGCATCCAACTCAGAAAGGAGGAAACAAAACTATCATTGTTTGCAGATGACATGATAGTGTACATAGAAAATCCTATAGACTCAGCCAAAAAGCAGCTTGACCTAATAAATGAATTTGGCTAAACAGCTGGATACAAAGTCAATATCCAGAAATCAAAGGCATTTTTATATACCAACAACGAAACAGCAGAAGCAGAAATCAAGGGAAAAAATCCCATTCAATGTAGCAAAAATAAAAATAAAATATGTAGGAATAAACCTAACCAAGGAGGTAAAAGACCTGTATACAGAAAACTACACAACACTGAAGAAAGAAATCAAGGAAGACATAAACAAATGGAAACATATACCGTGTTCATGGATCGGAAGAATTAACGTCATCAAAATGTCCATACTACCCAAAGCAATTTACAAATTCAGTGCAATACCTATAAAGTACCAATGGCATATTTCACAGACATAAAACAAACACTTCAAACATTTATATGGAACCATTAAAGACCCCGAATAGCTGCAGCAATTTTGAGAAAGAAGAGCAAAGTAGGAGGGATCACAATACCTGATACCAAACTGTATTACAAGGCAACTGTAATCAAAACAGCCTGGTACTGGAATAAAAACAGGCACATGGACCAGTGGAATAGAACAGAGAGCCCAGAAATAAACCCAAGTCTCTATGGTCAATTAATATTTGACAAAGGGGCAGCAACATAAAATGGAGTAAAAATAGCCTCTTCAACAAGTGGTGTTGGGAGAACTGGACAGCTACATGCCAAAAAATGAAACTTGAGCACCAACTTACACCATACACAAAAATAAATTCAAGGTGGATAAAAGTTTTAAATATAAGCCATGGCACCATTAAAGTCCTAGAGGAGAACATAGGCAGGAGAATGTCAGATATTTTAAGCAGCAACATTTTTACTGATATGTCCCTTAAAGCAAAGGGCATAAAGGCAAGAATAAACAAATGGGATCTCATCAAAATTAAAAGCTTCTGCATGGCTAAAGAAAACAGTATTAAAATAAAAAGAGAACCAACCGTATGGGAAAACATTTGCCAATGATACCTCAAACAAGGCTTTAATCTCCAAAATATATAAAGAACTTACATGACTCCACTCTAAGAAGACAAGCCACCGGATTAAAAAAATGGGCAAAGGACATGAATAGACACTTCTCCAAGGAGGACATACAGAAGATCCAGAGACACGAAAAGATGCTCAGTATCACTAGCTATCAGAGAGATGCAAATTAAAACCACAATGAGATACCACTTCACACCGGTCAGAATAGCCATCATAAACATAGCAACAAACAAGTGTTGGAGAGGTTGTGGAGAAAAGGGGACCCTAGTGCACTGTTGGTGGGATAGCAGACTGGTACAACCACTATGGAAAGCAGTATGGAATTTTCTAAGAAAACTAAAAATGGATCTGCCTTTTGACCCAGGAATTCCACTGCTAGGATTATATCCTAAGAACTCTGAAACACCAATCCAAAGAACCTATGCACCCCAATGTTCATAGCAGCACAATTTACAATAGCCAAGTGTGGGAAGCAACCTAGGTGCCCATCAGTAAATGAATGGATCGATAAACAATGCTACATCTACACAATGGAATTCTATGCAGCAAAAAGAAAGGAGCTCCTACCCTTTGCAACAGCATGGATGGAACTGGAGAGCATTATGCTAAGTGAAATAAGCCAAGTGGTGAAAAACAAATACCATATGATCTCACCATTAACAGGAACCTAATCAACAAAACAAACAAACAAGCATAATGTAAGCAAAGACACTGAAATTGAGAACAGGCTGACGGTAACCAGAGGGGAGAAGGGAGGGAATTTCAGAGGAAAAGGAAAAGGGTTTAGAGCAACAAGTATAAAGGATACATGGAGAAAAACTAGGGGGTGGGGGTGGAAATGCGAGGGAGGTGAGGAGGGCTGGGGTGGTGGGCTGGGATAGGAATAAAAGACAGAAAACTGTACAATAACAACAATTAAAATTTAAAAAAAATTGTTTCTTATTTCTGTTTTGTATAGAATTGTTGAGATCATCTTTAAGCCATATTTAAATAGTGATACAGAAAAGTTTCTATATAGTTTTTAAAAGTCTAGTATTTAATTTTTTAAAAATAATACTCATTACAAAACTCCTGGGACAGAATCATTTTCTCGAATATCTTGCTTCTATTTAGAATACCAATAAAAATGATGAAATTGTTAGACTGTTTAAGAAATAAAAAATATAAAACATGTTCTGGGTCACTCAAGAAATGACTTATCATCAATTATTAATCTATAAATAAATGAAATGCTTATTACTATTATAGGTTCTCTGAGTACCTATATGCATAATTGTTCAGCTTTAGAAAGGAATATACTATTCAATTTGATAATATTTGGAGAAGTCAAAGTTTTACCCGACTTTTTTTTAAAACCATTATTTTGGAGCAGACCTTACTTGGATACTTGGATACTTCTTTTACTCAGACTGCATGTTACAGAAGCTTTGGCAATGTGAAAGAATTCTGTTTGCTTTCACCTTGTAATATAAGTACAATTTTGACTTCTAATGAAAAGGGAGGCTTTAGCTGCCAAAAAATTATCCAGAATGCAATGAGATAATAGTTTTCTATATATGTGAATTGTGGATTAAATGTCTCAGAAGAAAATACAAATTTTTAAAAATTAATTGCATATTTTGGGAAATTTTACTTTTTATCAAATACTATTATTGCTAAAATAGGTTTCCTTTAAATATTTTAGCACCAGATATTGACACAGTATTCTTTAACAGTTTATTAGAGTTCTAGCAGAGTTGGAATCAAGATTTGAAAAACCAGAAAATTGAGAAAGGTCTGATAAGTAAACACCAGCCCATGATTCCAGTGACTAGCGCAGTATTGTTTTGAAAACATTTGTACTAACCACAGAGTTATTTTGCATTTCACCTCATGTGATTTTTTTAGAACAAAGTAAAAGTGACTGGTTTCCATAAATAAGCTATTTACTTTCTCAAATGTTATTACTTCATTAGAAGTGGTAGAATTCTGACTCTCAGAACCATTATGCAGTGAAATTCTGTCAGTCTAGTTTCATCTTTTCTGCTAGCTTTATTACTTTAAAAAATGTAAGCCCTTGTTATTGTGGAGTTTTCGTCACTTTGAAAATACACATCAAAATAATATGTTTTAAAAATATTTTCCTTGAATGATATATCAGTGAGTGTTTTTAAAGGAGGTGTTGACACTAGTGATTTTGTTGGCCAACATGAAAATATAAAGAAAAATACTGGGTGATGTAGTATGCTTAAAGCATACTTATGTCATGTATGCTAAAATTGTTGAAGTATTTTTGTAGCTTGACAGTCTTGCTTATGTGAATTTCTTTCCCTTTGAATATCCCTTTGAAAAATTGCTTTGAAAAGCAAATCTTTTATTGTGAAGTAATGTTTTAAAGTATTTTTAAGTGATAAAATCTTTATGTAGGTTACAGCATCCTAATTCTATAGGATGCTGTTTTGTCACATTCTCATTGTTTTTTATTTTTCTATATTAGCATATTAATGAAAATTCATATGTATTGAATCAGTTTTATTTTAACACCTTATTTGGGAATCTATACATTTAATTTTGTAATTTGACATGTTATTTTAAATAATATTGCTAACAATAATTTATAAATATGTGGTTATATATAATTGAAGCATTGATTATATTTTACTTGTTTAAAGGCAGGGGCCTGGACTATATGGCTTGTGAGGTTTCTTTCCTAGCATTTTGAGCTATACTTTTATAATTTATGAGTCAGATTTTGCCATTCAGAGGATGTATGTTCTTGTTTAGCAGAAATAAGTATCATTCATTCATTCATTTGGCAACAAATATTTGTAAAACATCTAGTGTGTTCTGTAAGAGTGAGTATGTTACCTGTCATGGCTCAAGTTGCTTATAGTCTTGTGGAGGAAACAGACAAATAAATAAGTAATTAATAAGTGTGTAAGTTGATGAGTACTTATGATTGGAACAGCAAATGGTATTCTGAAAGTACCTGTGGTGGAATTAGATTTGGCCGCCTTAGCAAATCTTGGTAGGGCCTGGTATTGGAGAAAACTTCCTGGAGAAAGTTATGGATAACCAGCCTGATACTTAGGATTTGTAAGGGTTACTTAGGTAAAGGGTTGGAACAGAGAGGGATGTGGGGATAGTTCCATTCATCTATCATTAATTAATATGTACAAAGTCAAAGAGGAGCCTAGAGAACATGGCCTGATTTGTGGGACTCCAAGGCTATAGTGTACAGAAATAAAACTGGAGCTGTGGGTGACTGTTGATCATTCATGCATAGTCTTACGCATCATATTTTCATCCTTCATGTAGTGGGAAGTTGTTAAGGCATTTCAGAGAAGTGACATGCTTATTGTTGCTGTTTGGAAAGACTGCTGGCAGTAGAGAATGGATGGAAGGAGTCAAATTTGAAGCTGGGGTACAAAGTAAGAACTTTTTGAGTGATTGGTTGAGATGTGTTGGAATTATAAACTGTTTTGATGGCAATAGAGTTGGAGGGAAGTAGATGAATTTATGAAATATTTAAGTAGTAACAGTAACAGAGTTGGTATTTGACAAGATGTTGAGGTTTGTGGAAGAAATAGTATTGACAGTGATACTCAAGTTTCTGACTTGAGTAGCTAGGTGGATGAAGCTTCCATTCAATGTGATTGGAACTATGGAAGGAAACTGAAAGGAAGGAAAGAATATAAATTCAGTTTTAGAAATTGTGAACTTAAAATCAATATGAAATAACTGAGTGGAGATGGCCAATAGAAGTTGGATATATAAAGCTGCGGGGTTGCCTGTCCTGGGCGCCAGATGCGGGGGGGCTTCGCCTGCAGAGCCCCATCCCTCCGTCACGGATGAAAATAAAAACTACCAAGACATGACTGCTTGGGGAGGAAAGGGGTCAAACTCTCAGAGGAGAATGACCCAGAGCCCCTTCCTCACTAGGCTTTTATTGGGTTCCAATACACCGGAATACAAGTTTAACATGTCAAAGAAATCTGAGGGCTTAATCCGAGCCAGTGTTTGTCAGGAAAGGGGGTTGCCAAACTTTGGGAGACCTACTCATTTCCTCCTGGGACATTTATCACCTAAGGAAGAGCACTCTTAGCAAAGCAGGTTTCACAGGACTTTAGGAATTCTTTCTTATGCCCAATCACCCAGGGAGCCGTCCTGGCTGGCACAGGGCTGCACCGCTCACCCCCACAGTTTCAGGCTTTAAGCCGATTAGGAAGCAGGAACATCTCCTAGATGGAAATGAGGACTTGGGCTATGTCAGAATAGCTGGGGGGTGAGGGTCCAACACATCCCTTTGCTGCAGCCCCCCAAGTCCTTCCATGAGGCCTCCCAAGTGGTCGCGTCTGGCTTAGGTTGCCCCTCCCATGAGGAGTCTTACCCGTCATTGACTGCCAACCCAGCATTGGGGCCAGAGATGGACGAGGCAGAAGCAGTACTCCTGCCAGGGAAATAAGCTTTGTCTCCTTAGTAGGTCACGTCCTTGTGACAGAACAGACCCAGATGAAGTGGGTCCCTTGGGCTCTTACATAGCCCATCCTGGGGTGAGGGTTACAACTCCTGAAACCAGGCTGAACGGTCCACAACAAATGAGAATGAGTGACTAAGAGTCATCAGCATGCAGGTAGTACTTGGAGTAGGTGAGGTGTTTTGAGGAAGGATGTAAAGAGAGAAGGATCATGAATAGGACCTCAAGGGATCCCATGCTTAAGACATGGACAGAGGAAAAAGAGCCATACTAGGGAAAAAGAAAATGCTAAGAGGAAGAAGAAAAATACTAAGAAGAAGCAGTTGGAGAGAGGTAGGAAGAAAATGAGGAGAGTGCAGTGTCACTGAAACCAAAGGATGAAAGTGATTAAAAAGGTATCAGAAGTCAGAGTAGAAATGTAATTACAGCAGAACGTGCACACTATATGGGAAATCGGGATAAAGGGCTGTGTGATTTAAGATGAAGAAAAGATTTCATCTGACTAGGGGGAACAGGAATGCTTCATGGTGGAGGTGGCATCTGGAAAGCTTAAAAAAGCTACTTAATGGCGGAAAATGTATTCCAGGTAAAAGGCAGGAAAGTATAAGGCTATAGAGGTAACAAGTTGTGTGTCAGCTAGTGACAGTTCTAGGGTTTGTATTAGAGGTAGGACTAAAAAGGTAATGATTAATGATTATGAAGGCCTTGATTGCTATGCTAAAGCTCTGTACTCTTGGCAGTAGAAAGCCATAGGAGGATTTTAAATAGAGGAATTATTTCATTCCTTTTAAGACTGAATACTGTTTTATTGTAAGGACATACCATATCTTATTTATCCAATTTACCAGTGATACGTTCTTTAGGGGTAAATACATAAATAATAATCTATTTTGATTAGGGAAGGGGAAAGGAAGGAGTAACTCAGCATTTAAGGTGTTCATCACCTCTGGAGGCGGGAATGGAAGGGATACAATTAGAGAGAGGACATAAGATTTTAAGGTACCGGTAGTGATTTATTCTTACACTGGATCATGGGTATAGGGCACATTCATTTATTACTCATTAAATAGTTTTATTTACTTATATGTTTTATACTTTAGTTTGTATGATATATTTCACAAATTTAAAAGATTCAAATCATAATGCCATTAGTTTAACTTCAGTAAATAAAGGAATGATATGATGAAATTTGTTCTTTGAAAAGATATTTTATCAGTAGGTTGGGTTGAGGCATAGAAGCTCTTCATTACTATTTTTTTAATTATATTTTATTGATTATGCTATTACAGTTGTCCCAATTTTTCCCTTGTCCCCCTCCACCCAGCAACCTCCACTCCCTTAGGCAATCCCCACACCATTGTTCATGTTCATGAGTCATATGTAACAGTTCTTTGGCTACTCCATTTCCTATACTGTACTTATCATCCCCATGGCTATTCTGTAACTACCTATTTGGACTTATTAATCCCCTCACCTCTTTACCCATTCCCCACACCCCACTCCCATCTGGCAACCATCAAAATGCTCTCCATATCCATGATTCTGTCTCTGTTCTTCTTGTTTGCTTAGTTTGTTTTTTAGATTCAATTGTTGATAGATAAGTATTTATTGCCATTTTATTGTTCATAGTTCTGACCTTCTTTTTCTTAAATAAGTCCCTTTAATATTTAATGTAATAATGGTTTGGTGATAATGAACTCCTTCAGGTTTTTCTTGTATAGGAAGCTCTTTATCTGCCCTTTGATTCTAAATGATAGTTTTGCTGGGTAGAGCAACTTGGCTGTAAGTCCCCTATATTTCATGACTTTGAGTATTTCTTTCCAAACTCTTCTAGCCTGCAAAGTTTCTTTTGAGAAATCAGCTGATAGTCTTATGGGAACTCCCCTGTAGGTAACTAACTGCTTTTCTCTTTAAGAAAAGCTGCTTTTAAGATTCTCTCTTTATCTTTAACCTTAACCTTTGGCATTTTTTTTTTAAGATTTTTTTTTAATTTATTTATCTTTAGAGGGGAAGGGTAGGAGAGAGGGAGAGGGAGAGAGATATCAATGTACGGTTGCCTCTCATGCGTCCCCTGTGGGGAACTGGCCTGCAACCCAGCCATGTGCCCTGACTGGGAATCGAACCGCGATCCTCTGGTTCGCAGGCCCGCGCTCAATCCACTGAGCTACACCAGCCAGGGCTTGGCATTTTAATTATTGTGTGTCTTGAAGTGGGCCTCTTTGCATCCACATCATTTTGGACTCTCTGTGGTTCCTGGACTTGCATGTCTATTTCCTTCACCGAATTAGGGACTTTTTCTTTCATTATTTTATCAAATAGATTTCCAATTTCTTGCTCTTTCTCTTCTCCTCCTGGAACCCTATGATGTGAATGTTAGAATGCTTGAAGTTGCCTCAGAGGCTCCTTATACTATCCTCTTTTTGGGGGGTGGATTCTTTTTCTTGTTGCCCAGATTGGTTGTTTTTTTCCTTATGTGGCAAATCATTGATTTGATTCTAGGCTTCATACACTCTACTGTTGTTTTCCTGTAGATTGTTCTTTATTTCAATTAGTGTATTCTTCATTTCTGAGTAGATCTTTTTGTGCTCTTGAGGTCTCACTAAGTTCCTTGAACATCCTTATAACCAGTGTTTTGAACTCCACATCCGATAGATTGCTTATCTCCCTTTTGTTTGTTTGTTTTCCCTGTGGTTTTGATCTGTCCTTTCATTTGGGCCATCTTTTTTTTGTCTCCTTATTTTGGCAGCCTTCCTATGTTTGTTTCTATGTACTAAGTAGAGCTTCTATGACTCCCTGTCTTGGTTGCATGGCCTAATGTAGTAGGTGTCTTGTAGGGTCCAGAGGTACAGCCTCCCCTATCTATCACCTAGGCTGGGTACTCAAGGTGCCCCCTATGTGTGGGCTGAGTATACTCTCTTCGTGTTGTTGAGCCTTGATTATGGTTGGCAGGTCATTGGGAGGGATTTACTCTGGCCAGTCAGCTGAAAGGACTAGCTGTGACCACTGACCACCAACCTCTACCTTCCATGGAGGATCAGCTGTGCAGGAACAGGGTGGTGGTGCTCCAGTGTGGTCTGTAGCTGTCCATTGGGTGTGCTGGCCCTGGGGTTTCCCAGGTGGTACGGACCAAGGTCAGCCCCTACTCTTGTTCTGCCTGGGGCTACCCTGAATGAGCTATAAAGCAATCTGCAGGTGGTTGCTACTTATGCTGGACTTAGAGGTTCCTGTGTGAAGCCAAGCTGTGTACCTGGGCTGGCTGTTGCTAATTCCAGGCCTAGGGCTACTTAAGAAGAGATAAGGGGGCTAGGGGCTCTCTGAAGCCAGCTGTCGCATGTTTGGGAGAATTTAGAAA
Organism: Glossophaga mutica; assembly: GCA_039655065.1. NCBI lineage: Eukaryota > Metazoa > Chordata > Mammalia > Chiroptera > Phyllostomidae > Glossophaga > Glossophaga mutica. Next base: position 127,005,515 of record CM077308.1, read on the forward strand.
ATAGTGAAGCATGAGCCAAAACCAACCATTCACATGGAAAAGAATACTGTTAACAGCTTTGGTGGGCCCATAAGTTGGGGGGGGATGGAGCCTCAGATGATCTCCAGGGTAGGGCAAACAGTGTTTGCCAGGTTGATGGGGTCTCAGATATGGTACCAGCCTGCTGGCTCTGTGGCTGTATTGGAGGACAGTTCACAAAAGGGACAGTGGCCTCTGTCTGCTTTTCCATCTAGGAGAAAGCTGTTCCCTAGCTGTGGCCTTGATGCCAGACACTTCAGTTCCTCCCTGTATGCCACTGCTGCCTTTCAAGCTGCTACCCTGGTTCCTGGAACTCAGAGGGAGTAAGTCTCAGCATTTCCAGGTCTGGGCTCTTTGTGAGGAACTGCTTGGGACTCCACAAGTTTCTTCCACTGATTCAATCCCCACTGGTTTTTGCCGCCAGAAGTTATGGGGACTTATCTTCCTGGCACTGGAACCCTGGGCTGGGGGACCTGGTATGGGGCTGGAATGACTCCTCACTCCTGAGATATTCCTCCTGAATTTTCATCTGCCACATGTAGGTGTGGGAGCAGCCTGTTCTGTGTCTCCGCCCCTCCTACCTGTCTGAATGGATGTGGTTTCTTTAATTCTGTAGTTGTCAGACTTCCACTCAGCTTGATTTCTGACAATTCTGAGTGATGGTTGTTCTGTAGTTTAGTTGTAATTTTGATGTGGTTGTACGAGGAGGCAAGCCATGCTTACCTACACCTCCATTATGACAGGAATTCTAGTGAGGCTCTTCAGATAGCTTGAGCTAGCCCAGGAAAGCGGCAGAAGACCTGGACCAAATCCAACCATAATGATGGAGAGGAAGAATATTAATATAAATCAGACAAAAAAATCAACTCTATTTGTCAGCTGGTGAAAGGGACAGGGTGAAGAGGAGGTTTCCTTTTCCAGAGAGCTAGTATTTCTTAAATAGGAGGTCTAGTATTTATTCTTGGCCAGTTCTTCCTCTTACCTCAAATCATGCATACATACATGCACATTCTCTCTCTCTTTCACACGGACAGACACATGTGTGCACACACATTAGCAACAGCAGATAGCAGTGGCATTTGCCCGATTATGAAAATCAAAAGTCATACATAAGGCAAGCTACCTATTTGGGAAAGGTTTCCAGTGTAGAAACTGAAGTGACGGGAGTACTTATCTATATTACAGACACAGGTGGAAGGAAAAATGAAAAGGAAATGCAGTCCTGCCCAGGAGGGAAATACATTAGTGTATTGTTTTTGCCAGTTGGATCTTCCTCAGCTTGCCTCTTTGGGTTAGTCTGTACATCTTAATGTGGCCGTTGCCACTTACGTACTAGTGGTTAGTCCTCCTGTACATGAAAAAGACCAGATGGGGAAACAAAAGTCTGTGGCTTTAGAGAAAACCTGAGCCAGCTATATGTACTCATCGATACAGATCATTTTAAAATATGAATGGATGGCCAAGGATCATCAGACACTTAAGAAAACCAATAGCAAGAAAAAGAAGAGCCAAGATGAACAGACAACTGCTTTAGAAAACATTGAGCTCAACAGAAGAGCATATAAAATATATTCTAATCTGTAATTTTTGAGAGATTCCAGAAGATAATGGAACAATAACAGACCACTATCTAAATGAAGAAATGATAGATCTTTGAAATTAAAAATATAAATGTTAAAACTAAAAAAAAAAAAGACCTATACACACACGAAGAGCAAAGCAATATAATAGATCTTAACTTCTTAACTACAGTCTGAGAGATGAAATTAAAGAAATATTCTAAGTTAGAATTAAAAGACAAAATATGAGAGAGAAGTGGAGCCACAGTAGGTCAATCCAGGCAATGCAATACAACTAAAAATTGAGAACTAAAGAATGCCCCGCCGTCATCGCTCACCCCGCTACTAACCATTTGGCATTAGGGGACTGTTTATATTAATGGTTGGAGTGGGCCCCTGGACCTTGCTCAACCAAAACATCTCTACTTTTATACATATTATATATTGGAGTTATATACAGTGTCTTATTGAAGGAAAAAGTGTTCTGCTAGGAAAAGTTTGAAAACTATTGATGTATGGGATGAAGTTCAGACTTGTTGCATTTTATTTAAGGCTCTTTACAATTTTACCCCAAGTTGTCTTTCTGTGGGGAGGCGAAGGGAGATTATGTAGAAGAGGTAGGGGCCCACTCACATAGGGGTGTTATGCCAGTATACGGACTTTTAAGACATATGCAAGGAGAAGCTTTTCAAAGACTTTTAGATAAATAAAGAAAATTATCTAATTTGTATATTTTATATTAAATAATATATTATTATATATTATGCAGAATATATTTTTATGTCTTATGGGAAATGGATAATGGAGGCTGAAAAGTTGGAAATGGGAGACTGGTTAGAAGGCTATTGAAGTGCTCCAGGCAAGATAAGATGCTGGGCCAAACTAGAATGGTAATAATGGAGATGGTAAGAAGTAGAAAGATTGGGATATATAATATTTAAAAAGAAGCAGAGCTAAGAAGGAGAACGTGAGGGTGGTGACAGATAATGGGAAAGACTTGAAAGGGAGTGTTTTTGTTTTTTTTCTTCTGCCCTTCCTTTTTTCTTTCTCTCTCCTCTCCTTCCCTTTCAGTAAAACAGTGCACATTTCTGTGTAGCTATAGTGTACTCCATATTGTTAGAGAAGGGGAAAGAGCTGGTGATAAGAACTGGAAAGGTTGCCCACATTCAAAATGAACAACTCATATATTTAATCTAATGAAAAATATCATAACTCTAAAAAATAAACATTTTTTTTAGTCTTCATAGTTTCTGTACATCAGATATTTGAGAGCAGCCTAGATGGGCAGCTCTGCTACAGGATCTGTCATGAGGTCACAGTCCTCTGAAAACTGGCCTGGAGCTAATGGATCTAAGTCCCAGCAGGCTCATGCATATGGTTGGCAAGGGGGCATCTGTGAGAGGCCAGCTTCCCTCCCCAGATGTGGTCTGCTCCACAGGCTGAGTATCTTCACAACCTGGTGGCTGTCTATGTCCTCTCCCTTCAGCAAGGGGGTGACAGGTATCTTTGAAGGAAGTCTTTGAGGCTCACGGAAGGCTATAGCAATTAGAACATGGGGTGGAGCAGTCAGAACTTTCTGAAAAATTGATTTAAATACCCTACAATAGTGACACAATGATGAGTTTTGGGATTAGACAAATTTGTGTTAAAAGTTCAGTTCCATCACTTTTCTGTTTTATAAAATAGGTAAGTACTACTGCATATGGTTGTTGAAAAGTCTAAATGATAAAATGCATATAAGCACTCAACATACAGTAGATGCTTCCTACTTAGCTGAGAAGAGACCTTTCTTTTCTCTTTTTGATCTGACTCAAAATGAGTAACATTAAAACCTTGGAGATTTTCCAAATTTGCTGAGGTTTAGAAATAAATAAATACAATTTCTAAAGGCAAATTGTATTTTCTTCATGGAATAATCAGTGATTTAGGTATAGGAGGTTTAACAACGCTCAAAACAAATGTAGTTTTCAGGAACTGACTGTTGCTCTGTAACAGTATTAAACCTTTTATTGAGTATCTTTAATGGAAAGTATTTTTGAGTGGGCTGCATACTGAAAAATTTGCAAAAAAGTTACATCCTAGAACTTGTGTTTGAAGTAACTAAATCAGTTCAAACGTCAGTTTCATAAATTAGATACTTTACATAAGTGTAAATTGGAATGTTCATGAAAAGGGGATGCAGAGTAACTATTGCTCTTACCAGACTCACCATCCACTCACATGTATTGAGTTATAATTAAAAACATTTTATAGTTAAAATGTTTATCATCTAATTTTCTTTATTAGAAAATAACTGACCTATAATATTTACTAACTACTAAAAAAATAGCAAACTCTGCTTTGAATACCTAGGCACTTTCTCATTGGCTGGCATCATCTGTCCCAGATCCTGAACTGTGCTGTTGCCTGAGATAGCAACAACACCAATTATTGACTCTGAGTTCAGTGAGCATACTCATAACCATTACTTTTCATTTCCATTTGCATGGAGTATTTTTTTCCATCCCTTCATTTTCAGTCGGCATGTGTCTTTAAGTATAAGATAACTCTTTTGTAGGCAGCATATGTAAGGATGTTATTTTATCCATTCAGCCACCTTCTGTCTTTTGACTGGAGCATTTAGTCCATTGATATTTAAGGTAATTTTGGATAGGTGTGTACTTATCGCCATTTTGTCAATTGTTTTCTGGTTGTTTTTGTAGTTCTTTGTCTGTTTCTTCATGTTTTCTTTATTTGTAGTTTTATGACTTTTTTTAGTATTATGTTTGTGTTCTTTTATTTTTTGTATATCTATTACAGGTTTTGACTTGTGGTTACCATGAGATTTATATATAACATCCTTATGTATAAGGTCTGTCCAGAAGGTATCCAGCCATATAATATGAAAAATAGAGACATTTATTGAGGAAAATACAAGAAACATTGTACACAGGACAATGACACCTCAGTCATCTTCAAAGTAGGCACCTTGGGACCTCACACAGTTCTTCCAATTGCCGTCTGTTGCCCCATCATATTTTCCTGAATGTCATCAACAGTCTGAAATCTCTTCCCTTTCAAAGGTGATTTTAGTTTTGGGAAAAGCCAGAAGTCTCAGGGCGCCAAATCTGGGATGAAGGGGGGTGAGTCACCTGGGTGATTTGATGTTTTGCCAAAAAACTCTGCACGAGATGCATGAGCAGGCACGTTGTTATGTAGAAGCTGCCAATCAGCAGTTGCCCATAGCTGTGCCCTTCTGAATCATCTGAATAGTTCCTGGGGAGGAATGTTCAAGCTTAATGCAAAATTTGATGCAGATTCAATGCTCTACTTGCTCAGTCATTTTGAGAGCTTGTTTGGAGGTTCTAGCAGGGGAGTGCAGCTACTTGTACACACTTGACTGAAAACTGGTTTTCTCCTCTAGTGGGAAGGTCGTCCTCTTAGATCAAGTGCACAGCTTCTGGAGGGGTGCACATGGATCAGTGAGGGAGGAAGGGGACACCCACATAGCCAGCCAGATCAGCTGAATCAACCCTGGCAAGCAATGGGGTGACAGATGTTGCAGCCAGATTGCCCTCACATCCTTGCTCAGTCATTTTGAATGTGATGTGCACACAGTACACATGCACACACAATAGCATCTACTACTCCCACTGACTAGTACAGTGAAGTTGTCATTGTTCACAGATGCACATTCCAGTCCACTCTCCTTGGCTGCCAGGTTACATTGATGTCGTGCAAACTATTCTCATTATATTAACAATGGCTGGACTTTTTCTGGACAGACCTCATATATAGCATTCTGTTTTAAGTTAATGGTCACTTAAGTTTAAAAGCATCTTAAGACTTCCGCCCTTCAATGTTTTGTTTTTGACATCATATTTTATATCTTTGTGAGTATGCATGTATTTGTGTGTGTGTTCATTAACTAACTTATTGTAGATACAGATGATTTTATAATTTTTTTCTTTTAACCTTCATACAAGCTCTATAAGTGGTTGATACAATATCTTTACTGTATGTTTGCCTTTATTAATGACATTTTTTCATATATTTTCTTATTTCTAGCTTTGGCCTTTTTTGTTGTTTAAAGAAGTCCCTTTTAGTATGTCTTGTAATGTTGGTTTAGTGGTGAATGAACTCTTTTTAGCTTTTACTTGTTTGGAAAACTTGATCTCTCTTTCAATTCTGAGTGGTGGATTATAGATTTTATCATGTTGCATATATTGTGCCACTCCATCCTCATCTCCCGAATTCCTATTGGGGAGACCAATGTGGGTTTTGGGCCTCTTGCTCTTTAGGAGGCACCTCAGTGTTTGTGATATCCCTTCTGCTTGGCATGCCACACTAGGGGCGTGGGTCCTGACTAGATCACGTCTCTGCCCCTCTTAGCCATCCTCATGTGGCTTTTTTCTTTATGTCCTCAGTTGTAGAGAATCTCTTCTGTTAGTCTTCAGGTCATTTTCATGATATTTGCTCTATAGTCATGTACTGCATAACAATGTTTTGGTCAATCATGAACTGAATGTATGATGGTGGTCCCATAAGATTAAAATGGAGCTGAAAAATTTATATTGCTTAGTGCTGTCATAGCTATCATTACTTGCATGTTTGTGGTGATGTCAGTGTAAACAAACCTACTGTGCTGTCAGTCACATAAAAGTATAGCACACACAATTATGTACAGTACATAATACTTGATAACAAACTATCTTACTGGTTTATGTACTTAGTACACTGTACTTTTTATCATTATTTTAGAATGTACTCTTTCTAAAAACAAAAACATTTGTTTTTTAAGTTACAAAAACATTTGCTATAAAACAGTATGCCATGTTACGCCAGCAGCAGTCTCGTACAGCCTCTCCTGTTTACCTTGTTTTTCAATTGCATCATTTTCTCTTATGCTTCATTCAGTTTCATGTTGTTTCATTTATCGTCACTTCTAAGCATACAAAAATCCACTGCTAATGTTGTCAGTAAGCTGTATCTAGTGACTGACCAGGAGATGAAATTAAAAGTGATGAAGGACTACGAAGGTGGAAAATCAGTGATGATTATTGATTGCCAGTCAGACATGTTCCGTTCTACTATGGCTATGATGTGAAGTACAAGAACAAAGTGACAGAAGCTGTTCAAGTTTCTGCTTCATTGAAGTCAATGAGACTATCAGAAATTCGAGAAGGTTGTTTCTGTTTTTTAGTTTCAGTTGTTGATAGTTGTGAGTTTGTTGAGAAACTTTTTTTTTGTCTGATATTGGCCCTTTTTGAATTTTTAAATATATTTTATTGATTATTCTATTACAGTCGTTCCATTTTTTTCTCCCTTTTATTCCCCTCCGCCGTGTACCCACCTTCCCACCAGCATTCCCCTATCTTAGTTCATGTCCATGGGTTGTACATATAAGTTCTTCGGCTTGTCCATTTCCCATACTATTCTTAACCTCCCCCTGTCTATTTTGTACCTATCATTTATGCTTCTTATTCCCTGTACCTTTTCTCCCTCTCCCCCCTCCCCACTGATAACCCTCCATGTGATCTCCATTTCTGTGAATCTGTTCCTGTTCTAGTTGTTTGTCTAGTTCTTTTTATTTTAATTTTTTTAAAGACCAGACATAGGAGCATATGTCTCTCTGCACCATGACAGTCATGGACAAATCGGGAAAAATTGGGATGTTCGAAGAAGAGGCTGGACCCAACTACAACGTTGAATTTCCTGCTAGTTCTAGGCGGTTTAAATGATTCAAGGGTTGTTGTTCATTACATAATGTGAGAGTGAGTGGTGAGTCTGTGTGTGAGTGCTGATGTGAAGGCAGCTGAATAGTTTTTGGAAACTCCAGACAAGCTGATTGTAGAGGAAAATTACTTACTAGAGCAAATATTCAATATGGATGAAACTTCCCTATTCTGGAAACAGATGCCTGAAAGGACTTCATCCATAAGGAGGTCAAGTCAATGTCAAGTTTCAAGGTTTTAAGGGCAGGATAACAGTGTTGCTTGGGGGCAGTGTTGCATGTTACAAACTGAAACCCTTTGTGATCTCGCACAGTTAGAGCCCCAGCGCCTTTAAGCATATCAACAATGCACTTAGTAGCAGGTGCATTGGATACCAGGATACTACAGGAGCAATAAGAAGTCATGGATAACCCAGTGCTCTTCCAAATTGCCCTCTTGAATTGCTGTGCCAGCTAAATGGGCAAATGCTATTTGAAGAATAATGTACCTTTCAAGATTTTGCTTATTGTTGGTAATGCTCTTAGACATCCATCTGTTATTGGTGATCTTTATCCGTATATCAAAGTGGTGTTTCTCCTCAGACACCACATCTTTGATTCTACCAGTAGGTCAAGGAGTTATAACAGTTTTTGAGGCCTACTACCTAAGGAAGATTTTTGTTCAGGCTATTGCTGCAATTTAGGAAGACACTGAGAAAATACTGATGTAATTCTGGAAGGAATACAACATCTGTAACTGCATCATGAACATTGCTTGGGCCTGGGGGTGATGTCACTAAGCACTGTATGTATAGCAACTGAAAGAACGTGAGATTTGTCCATGGCTTCAGAGGATTTGCCAAGAGTGAGGAGGTGGCAAAAATTAACAGGCTGTGGCTGAGATGGCAAACAACTTTAACTTGGTTGTGAATGGGAATGATATTGAACAACTACTAGAGGTGATTCCTGTGGATTGACTAATATGGACTTGTTGGATCTGGAACAGGAACTCATAGCTGAAGAAGAGGCAAGAGACGAGGGAACTGCAGCCCTGACTAGAGGAAACTGCACACTGGTGTGACTCAGTGGAATGAGTGCTGGCCTGTGAACCCAAGAGATGTCCGTTTGATTCCCTGTCAGGGCACATGGCTGGGTTGTGGGCCAGGTTCCCAGTTGGGGGTGTGCAGGAGGCAACTGATGTATGTTTCTCTTCTCTTTCTCCCTCCCTTCCCTTCTCTCTAAAAATAAATAAAATCTTTAAAAAAGAAAAAGAAGAACCTGCAAGAAAATTTATAGTGAGGGTTTAACAGAAGCTTTTGGAGACCTCAACGAGCTCCTTAAAAAGTTTAAAAATGTGGACCCCCCACACCAAAAGGTTTTTATTAATAGAGAGGGATGTTTATAGTGCATTATCTGCTTAAAGCAAAACTTTGATGAAAAAAAAGAAACAAACCAAACCACCATTGACATACCTCTAAAAAGAGTGACACCTCCTCAAGAGCCTCAGGCAGGTCCTTCAGGAGGTAATCCAAAAGAAGGCATTGTTATCATAGGAGAAGACAGCTCCCTGCTTGTTATCATCCCAAAGGCCTTCCCTTGGGTCGAGATGTGGAGATGGAAGATAGTGATATTGATTACCCTGACTATGTATAGGCCTATGCTAATATGCGTGTATATTCTTAGTTTTTAATTAAAAATTGTTTAAAGTAAAAAAAAAACTTAAATAAAAACAAGCTTATAGAGTAAGTATAAAAAGAAAAATATTTTTTTGCCCTGACTGGTGTGGTTCAGTTGGTTGGGCATCATCCCTCAAGGCAAAAGGTCACTGGTTTGATTCCTGGTCAGGGCACATGCCTGGGTTGCAGGTTGGGTCCTTGGTCAGGGTGTGTGCAAGAGGATGTGTGCAGGAAACATCCCCATTGCCCCTGATGTTTCTTTCTGACATCGATGTTTTTTTCTCTCTCTCTTTCTCTTTTCCTCCCTCTCTAAAGTAAATATTAAAGAAATATTTTTTAAAAAGAAAAATACTTTGTACAGTTGTAAAGTATGTTTTAAGCTAAGTGTTATTGCAAAAGAGTCAAAAAATTTAAAAAGTTAGTTTATAAAGTCAAATGTTACACTAAGGTTAATTTATTATTGAAGAAAGAACTGCTTATTAAATTTAGCATAGCATAAGTATATAATGTTTATAAAGTCTACAGTAGTGTAGACCTTCACATCCACTTACCACTCACTCACCGACTCACCCAGAGCAACTTCCAGTCCTGCAAACTCATTCATGGTAAGTGTCCTATACAGGTGTAACATTTTAAATATTTTATATAATATTTTTACTGCACCTTTTCTACATTTAGATACACAAATATGATTGTGTTACAATTGCCTGTAGTATTCAGTACAGTAACATTATGTACAGGTTTGTAGCCTAGGAGCAATAGGCTATACTATATATCCTTGATGTATAGTAGGCTGTACCATTGAGGTTTGTGTAAGTGCATTCAGTGACATCCCCACATTGATGAAATTGCGTAAAGATACATTTCTCAGAATGTATCCCCATTGTTAACTGATACATGATTGTATGTAATTTCTGTGTTTGTGATTGAAATTGTATCAGGTGCTAGAATTTATAACTCTTTTTTCTCTACTTTCTTCCTTGGACATGGTTCTATTTTATTTTCCATACTTGATATAATTGTATTTATTGTTTTTCTCCTCCTACCCCCCATTCCCCACTAAGTTATGACCTGCTCAAGTGAAATACTACTTGTTTTTTTTTTTTTTTCCTTTTCTTTCATATCCCTGAATGCCTGGGCCAGGGGGTTGGCACTTTGTAGATCCTTAGCAAATGTAGGTTGAACCAAACTAAAAATAATCAGAAGATGAAATGATACCCAGTGAAATGCTAAAATAATTAGGATATTTTTTCTTTTATGTTATTGGAATTAGACTCTTTTATGGTTATTGAATAATCAGGAAAAGGAAACTGACATTTATTGAATAATTATCATTTGTCACACATTTTCAAATACTTTATCCCTTTTACTCAGTGGCTTAATATAGAGTGCAGTTTTAAAAGCATAGGAAACTTTTTTATTAATCCTATTGTGTGGGCCTTAGGATAAAAAATGATCATAATCTAGAATCTTTCTTGTTTTAGTCTACTGATTTTTAAATATCAGATAATGATTTCCTACTGCACTAGGGAATTATTAACATTTTAAGCTGCGATGATGTATGCCTGTGTTAAATATATTAAGGTGAAATTGATCCCTTCTCAAGGGACCTTAGTGGTTATTCACAAGCCTTCATTTCTATAAGAAAAGGCTGTTTTTTTCCTGAGTTACCTACTTTGGTCTTCCATTCAACTACTGAAACAAAATAATTAAAGTATTGTAAAAGTGATAATGCTGTGACAAAGGTAGTAATGCTGTTACTACCTTTGGTAATGGTGGAAAAAAATAGGGAAGAAAGAGTATGAAGGAAGATGCAATCACAATATAATAGAATTTACTGCAAAATTCTTATAAACTGAGTATTTAGGGCTTGTTTACATTTCATTAAGGGCTTGTCATAGAGACTGAGAGGCTGAGAACTTAATGAGAGCCACTATGAATAAGGTAAGTCAAGATTGAAATAAACCTTCTCTGATACATTATAGTAACTTGAAGACATTAATTTATTATCTAACAATTAGCCATAAAAATAATTCATGTTGGAGCTTATTTTTATATTACATGAAGTTTGCTAAGCAAATAGTGTGAAGATTCTTTAGTACTTAAGAAATGCCAACTTTAATCAGAAGTTTTAGATACACCAGTTTATTTATAAAATATTGTTATATTAATTAAAAATAATGCTTAAATAGTCATTCAAGTAACTTCCTCCAAGGGCTTTCTAAGCCAAATAAATTTAGCCAGAAAATAGTTTTCAATTATATATTTTGCCATGAATTAATTATACAGGTCTAAACTAACACTTGTCTCAGGTGCTGAAGCAGAAGCTTAACTAGAAAGCTCTGTTTAGCACAGCATTTAGACAGAGGGAGGGAGAGGAGAAAGAGCACTGCACAGATAATCTGTGGACAGGAATTCTGGTCCTAACTGTTCCCTCTAACAAGCTGACTGAACTCGTTCAAATTGCTTTATTCCCTGGACCTCAGTTTTCATTTCTGTAAATTAAGATGTTTAGAGTCTATCAGGGTTCATTGATTGGGGATGGAGAGAGGGGAGGCAAAGGGGCTCCTTGGAGAAACTGCTATTCCCCGCTCAGAAAAAATACTTTCATGCACACACATACATCCACTACATATGCACGTAAATACCCACGAAATTTAGTACATAATTTCAGAAGGTTACTGTAAAAACTAAATGAATGAATATAAAGAACATTTAGTAGGATTTGAAAACTGTAATCCCCCCTTTACTTCGCCAGAGTGAGAAGGGTCTTTAGCTTCTGAGTTTTGATAAAAAGCCACAGAAAAACATTTTTCAAGTCTCATTTGGGAAGAAAGGATTTTAAAGTATATAACTATCAAGTTGCATGAGATATTCCCCTTTTTATAAGAAGCCATTTCTTTCAACAGTTACTAGGGTTTGTTTTTTAGAGGGGGGTGCCAATCTGTCATCAAAGTGTTGACAAGTGAAATCTGACAAGGTTGAGGTGGTATAGCTGCAGGCTACTTCAAAATTTTTCACTGTCTTTCCTATTTGAAGAGAAAGGATCTCTATCTTTTTTATACTTACTCACTTTGCAACAGCCTTTGATATATGATTCTTAAAACAGTAACTCTAAATTGACAAATTATTTTGGCAGTTAGCATTGGTTTAGATAAGAGCATTTCAGTGTTCTCTTGTCTGTAACTCAGCTTTTTAGGAATTATTCTTGAAATTCAGTTTATTTTTTTTTTTTTCAAAATCACATTACTTTTTATCTATTCAAGTGTAGCATAAAACAATATTTGTGGAATTATAGTCTAGAATTATCATGATCACTTAGCCAACTTTTCTATTTTCCTTGTTTTTTTTTTTTTACTGTTGTGATTTAGATACATCTAAAAACAAGAATTAAGTTTATATATTTTAAGATCAGAGAGGTAGGTACATATGTTGAAGGTGGTGGTAAGCAAAGATTATTTTATTGTTATTAATATTATTAGCTTATTCAAGCATACCTTTTTTCTCCTTTCTAAAATGCCTGATATAAGCCATTGCAGTTATTTTGCAAGGTCATGGAAAAGGCATATCAACTACATACAAGTCTCTTTGGAATAATGAAAAGTTTGTGCAGCAAAACATTTAAAATGAGCATCAGCAAACAAGATGTTTGTATTAATAGAAACCTAGAAAATGGCTATGCAAAGGTCAACACTGATCTTTAAATATTAGTGAAATTTAATTTGTTGCATGTGATGAGTAGAAAGAAGAAGAGGTAGCAGGCCACAATGAAGAAGCCATTGATAAATTGTCTAAATGTCACAACTGCTTACAGTACAGAAAATGTTAAATTGACAAGATCTATTTAACTAAGTGAATTAAACAGTTTGTAAAATGCCCTAGAGAAATATTTTCCAAATTTAAGTACAACGGCAGACTTATAAATACTTTGCCATAATTTATCTTGGGAAAGTGAAAGGACTACTATTTTGTCTAAGCATAGAATTTCTTCTAATCTCTTTTAATAAGAATGAAGGACAGGTTTTCTTGGAACATGGGAGGAATCTATTGCCTTTTGCTTCATCTAGAAATAGCATCATCAGACCAATATTTAGCAGCTGTGAAGAGCCATCCTCTGGCTATGGCACTTTTGCACAACACTCACTTAATTGAATTCAAAGAGCTTTCTTTTATGCTATACCCAATATTTTTAAAAATGTGAATTCTACCTTCCTTTGTTTTCTTCACGTATAAAGTTGATGAAAAACTTATAAAGGAAAATGTCCAATGTATATAACAAAAGATTAATATTCATACACAAAGAAATGGATAAAGAACTCAATAAAAAGATGGGCAAAAGCTAGGAAAAGTTAATTTATATAAACAAATTGTTAAGTATATAAGAAGATGTTTGACTTCTTTCATGAATGGAAAATGGAACTTAGTACTAACAGAATCTATATTTTACCTACCAGATTGGCAAAAATTAAAACTTGATAACACTCTGTCTTATCAAGGTCATAGGGAAATGGGCAATCATGTTGTTGATAGATCTGTAAATCGGTACAATCTTGGAGGTCAGTTTGGCAGTGCCTATCAAAACATAAGGTGTGTGCATACATTTTCACAGTAGTAGTATTATTTGTAAGGCAAAAAGTAGAAACAGAATGTTTTCCATTAAGGGAACAGTAAATTAAATTATGATCACAATCACTATCCAGGGGCACATATTGCAGTTATTAAAAAACAATGAGGCAAATGCTATGGTGTTCAATGGAAAGAAGCAAATTCTATGTTCAGTAAAATCCTGTTTTTACAAAAATAAAAAGCAAGTCAGTGTGGGTGTAGACATATTCTAGATTCATCAAGAAAATCTGGAAGGCCACATGTCTTGCTGCGCAGTGGCTCCCTTCAGAGTGGGGAGGGCGGCAGGAGGAAACATGTTATTTTTAATATTAAATACTTCCATATTTTTTCATTTTTAAAACAAAAAGTGTTCATTACTATCATAATTTTAAAACCCAAGAAGAAACAAAAGACTAGACAGAGTGTCTGATAGATTTAAAAGTTTTTCTCTTCATTTTTAATGCACTTTTAGGTTTTATAATTTCTTTTCTTTTTTAAATTTTATTTTTTTTAGAGAGAGGGAAAGGGCGGGAGAAAGAGAGGGAGAAAAACATGTGTGTGAGAGGTACATCTGACAGTTGCCTTTCTAACAGTTGCCTCTCTAACAGTTGCCTCATGCACACTGGGAACCTGGCCTGCAACCCAGGCATGTGCCCTGACCTGCCATAAACAGAAATTGAACCAGCCACCTTTTGCTTTGTGGGACGATGCCCAACCCACTGATCCACACTGGTGAGGGCCCTATAGCTTCTTTTAAAAATAAGGACATGATAGTGCTTTTAACATACTGCTTTGTGCTTTTGTATTTTGCTTCTGCCATTTAACTGCTGAATATTATTTGTTAAATCTAAAATTTTATAAGTTGAAGTATTACCTTTTAGCATTTATTGAAAACTTGCAATGGGTGATAATTATCAAATAAATATGTCCTGGATATTAACAGTTAACATTTAGGTTGAAAGGTATCTAGACTTCCAAACTGATCTAGAAGTTTATATGCTATGATATAATACAGAAAAATCCATATACAGTGATCTGTATGGAAAATGATATAATAATTAATAAATAATACAATAATAAATGCTGTGTTTTGTGTATGCACAAGTGTAAATCTACTTTTGCCAAAAATAATATATGAAGATAAATGTCACTTAGGAAGCTAGGACACTTATTTGATAACTGTTGTTTGAATAAAATTAAAAGAAAAAGTTTTCAGCATTATAGACAATTAGTTGTGTAATACCCACTAAGGATGTTCAGCACTTTTCTTCTTCAAAGCATTATACAGTGATTAATACTTACAACACTCTTACAAATGTAGGCCAATATTATTATCCCTTTTGCAGGTCAGGAAATTAAGGCAGTGAGGTTAAATGATTTGGAGTAAATTTGTCACAGTAGGATTAGAATTAAGACATTTTTGGTTCAGAGCCCAACATTCAGAGCAGTAGAACCACACCTTCTTTAGAAGACTTAATCTCTGTGTCCTCAATAAAGCATTACCTCTCATTAAACCATATTGAGGTCATCCCTACATCAAAATTCATTAACAATGAATTTGAGCCCTATAGGACCATTTAAAAACACACATGCACCATTTTCTCTTCCATGGCTTTCCTGACACTACATTGTCTTAATTTGTCTTTTTCATTTTCTCCTTGTTGGAAAATTACAAAAATATCTACCCTTGACTTAATTGTTCTTCTGGGATCTTATTCAGTCATTTTAACTTTCCTTTCTGTATAGAAAGTCCCACAATAGTTTTTATATGGTCCAGGCCCCTTGCCTGTATTTCTATCAGCTACCCCCATATACTGCTATACCTTAAGCTCCCATTGTTTCTAAAATTCAACATAACGACAGTGGCAAAACTTGGTACTCTTCCAGACTAACCTATTTTATATATGTTTTAATTAAAATGTTGTCCTCGAAACTAGGATATACCAGGTGGAAACAGATAAGAGTAAGAGGTTCCTGGGAACCATGTGTGGCCAAGAAAAATGGTCTCCCATTGTTTCTGAAATTCAACTTATTGACATTAGCAAAACTTATTCCACTTCTAGATTAACCTATTTCTATGTGTGTTTTAATTCAAGTGCTGCCCTTGAAACTAGGATACACCAGGTATAAACAGATATAGGTAACCTGGAAACCAGATGTGGCCAAGAAAAATTGTATTTTTGACTACTTTCACAGGGTGAAGAAGCTGAAGCATAGTCTAAGAAAGAGGAAAAGCCAGAGTTACAACTGAGGGGCAAGGCTAAAGTCTAACAGGAGACTTAGTAGTCAAGCCAGGTGCCAGGAAAATCGAGGTGTGTGGGTTGAGTAAATGAGGCAATCACTGTGAACAGAATGCACTGGAACCCTTTTACCTGGCATGTGGTGATAGAGATGTGCCTACTCAGTGGAGCCATGTTCAAAGCAAGGGTCACTCTCTGTGCTGTAATCAGATCCCCATCCCTTGGTGGTTATTCCAGATTCTTCCTTCTCCCTTACTTCCACAATTCATCAGTCCTCATATGCTGTTGATTCTTTCTTCACAAGATCACTTGAATCTGTTTCTTTATTTACATTCCATCTGCCACCATCCCAATTCAAGTCTTTGTTATGGTATATTGGTATTATCTGTTACTTTATTCCATTTCTAACAGGTCACTTGTATCATATATTCCTCCTCTACTCTAATATTCCCACCTACACAGTTAATCTTCCAACAAAAATTCTGATCTGTCAATTACCTTTCCTAAAATATTTTACCAGACCAGAAACTTTTCATTACTCTTCAATTAGCTACCTAAAAGATATAAAGTCTTAATTCCTAAGTTTGGCATTCAAAGACTTCCCTAGTATGGGAAGTCATTCCCTGATTTATCTCTTCTATTTGTGCATGAAACCAATTGCTTATGTTTTCCTCAATAATCCTTGCATCTTTTTGTCTCATTTGTGCTTTTGTATATTGTTCCCTCATTTTTATCTCTCCCCTATCAAAATCTAACAATCCTTAAATGCCCTCGACTTTCTAAGACAATTTCTTTATTTTCCAACTAGAACATCTACTAAACACCACAGCCCTTTGTTTATGTTGCTAAATTAACCACAAACTCCATATGGTTGTTTTTGTGTCTATTTTATCTGCTACAATAGATTATAGATATTTGTAGTAAAGACTGCTTTGTAAATCTTTGTATTTATGACTTGTGGTAAAATGTCATATACCTAAAGTGCTCAAAGTATTTATGATATTTAATTAATACTTACATATCATAGGACTCTCTCAGGTCCAAATGACCCAGTGTTCCTAATACTCTAGTCTTCTGTTACAATAGGTTCAATCCAAGCTTGAGGTTTCTTTATTTTGAGACTCCTCTGTCCTTTACATAACTTTATAATTACTTAATACTTTTGTTTAATGTTGAATATCTCATTTTTTTGTTCTGATAATATGACATTGATTAAATATGTTCATGCATATTCTTTACTAGTATTAATGTAATTCTGTGTTGATGCAATTAGATAAGAGATTATGGGGGAAATATACTATGTTTTATGAAATTAAAATACCCAATAATTGTTAGCATAGGTAGCTACTTAGTTATAAATAAAGGAAGTAAGCAGAGGGAATCAGAGATTAAGCCTAATAAACTAGGGAGCTGAATCAGACATTAAGCCTCATTCACTAGGGAGCCACAGCAGTCATAGACTCTCAAAGGGACTGACACATCCTCTGCCCTTGGGACATAATCTCTGAAGAAGTTAGGAAGTATTGGTTACCAGTAATTAGCCGGGATTACCAAGGGAGGAATAAAAACAGTAGGGGAAATTCCTCTGCTGGGTACCTGTGCTGCATAAGCCAAGATGGTGCAGGAGGAGGTCCTTCTTCTTTGAGGCGTGTGCAGCGGGAGCCAGGATGACAGCATGACCCGAGGGGAGGTGTCTAATCTGGGAAAAGGCCATATTGGTTAGGGGGACGGCCTAGCACAAGCCCTCAAAGGATTGGAAAATAGATTGATGAGTTTGAAAGAGCACCTGGTCTTTCCCAAGATTAAGATAATATAATCAGAGCTTTACAAAGGCCTGTCTCTGTAGCATACATTTGTTCGTGCGTGTGTTCTCTCCCTGGAGCAGCCATGCAGGCCCAGCAGCTGTGTGGGTCCAAGCACCAGCCTGGGTACAGCCGCACAGTGCCAGCTGGAGCACAGCCAGGAACAGAGACTAAGTAGCCAAGTGGGAACAGAGACTAAAGTGGACTAAACTTTGGCATGGATTGAACCAGAGGCACAGAATTTCTGGACCCTGGCCCTTCCTCTGTGCTTGGTGAAGACCAGGCTGGACTTCTTCCATAATGGGACAGAGCTGAACTACCCAGCTGTTGTTGAGATACAGACTCTGGGCACCTGGGGACTGTCCTTTATGTTTGCTCCAGCTTCATTAAATCTTATCACTACACCTCATCCTCCTGTGTGAGGTCCCTGAAATGCTTTTCTGGTGACACCAAAAGAACCTATTTCCACAGATAACATGAGTGACTAGAACACCTAATATGACTAATCTGGGGTTTAACTTAAATTCATGCTCTTCAGTTATCTTTATTTTTGTTCATTTTGGATTGATGAATAAATGTCTTCAGAACATCTCTTGATAATAAATAGCAAGTATATGTTCTAAGTTCATGCCCAAGATATTCCCTTAGGCGATTTGAGGTATTTTGCTACTGTACCTTCATCTTAAATGTCTTGTTGGTGCCATGGTGTCAATCATCTTTGTTAAACTACACCAGTGTCTTCTCTTTGTTAATTCTTTCTTTCCCATCATGTTTTACATTAAGGTCTAATTTCTTCTCAAGTTTCCTGTTCTTCCCAAAGCAGTCAAAATAGCTGACTTTAGAAATCAGGAAAGGCAAGTATTTTGCAGAATTATTTAGTGGCAAGGTAATTTTTATCTCTAAAACATAGTTTTTATTTTTAAAAAGATTATGAAAAGTATAACAAGTCACAGCATCTTAGTGCAACTGTTTCTATTTTGCATGTTACTTTCTTAAAATTTAGATTATACAGCAACAATTATTCTTAAGGCAAATAAATATTAATTTATTTTAATGAGCTCTCTATAATCCTCTTATGTCTGTGTTCTGAAAATTTGGGCTATCATAGATTCCTTGCCCGCCCCCTACACATACAATGAAAAAAATTTAGATTTAGGTCAAGCTTAATTTAAATTATGCTTCTTATTCTCACTTAGACACTGAAGTTTGTATTCAGAATGGCCTTTGGAGACATCTGAGACTATCATCAACTACCTTATAAAATGAAAATATTAGAAGGTTGTAAAGTTAAAAAAGTATTTTAAAGTAAATAAAAATTTATGGTTAATTTTTGTTTAGGTTCTTCCATCTGCTATTCTTTTCATTTGGATAATTCTTTTTCCTATTCGGTATTCAATATTAAGACAATTTGCTGTATTTTTTATTAATTAATTTTTTCATTCATTTCCCCCCTATATAACTACTTTGTTTTAGTTCTAAGTCCAAGTGCATTGGGTTTTATCCCCAGAGAAGTACACAAGGGCACCGAGTGGGACAGCGTTTTTCAGCTTTACACACCCTTCTCCCAATATACAGAATCCAGCATTCTTCTTAAATTCTTTTTTCCCCATTTCAAAACGACTATTTATGCACTAATACAATATTTGAATAATACGAGTTCAGTCCTGACTACTTCCTCCAGGCAGATTTTTCAAACAAGGAAATTCTTTTCAACTGTTGGCATTCTTGAATAAAATGCAAGATGTTTAGAGGTCTGCATTTTTCAAAAAGAAATGTTGCACTGTGGAGACAGCAAGATATCTTGAGGACTAGAAAAGAAGTTGAGTGGCTCTCTCTGTGGAGCACACCTTCACCTTTCCCCAACTCCGCCTTAACCAGGTGTGTTTGGCTTGCATCTCTTTCCCCTAAGCTTTAAAGGCCCTTCTTTTGCCTCTGTAACTTGTTTCCTGAGCCCATTTCTTCAATAGCCCACTTCCTTCTTTCTACCTCTGTGACTTTCTAAATAAACTTTCTCTTATAGTTTGAATCTTGGCTCCGAATTCTTTCTTAGCCAGAATTTAAGTACTGAAGTTGTTAAACCAATGTCTGGTCTAACTCCAGGAGTCTAACACCTGATGCTATTTTCATTATCAAAAGTAAAAATGACTGAAAAAAAAATGGAATCACAATAGTTGATACCAAATGCAACTGTAAAGAAAAGCAAGTTTAGAAAGGAGGGTGATTCTACAAAGTGACTTACTAGAGTAAAAAATAAAGGAAGGAAAATGTTATAATTGGCTTTTAATTCACTCTAATGATTAAGTTGCCATAATTTGTATAGACTACAGAAAAATGATTGAATGTCAACTTTGACATGCCCTGAATCTTTCGTCACTGGCCAAATATTCTCTCCAAATTGAAGGAAGCTTCAGAGTCTGGACTATACACACACCCTTCAGTTAACATGTGTTTTTCAAATATTTCGCTCAGACTTTTCCCAGAGATACTACATTTACAAAATCAAGAAACATTTTAGGAGTAAACAAAAGGCACCAGTACTGTTATTATAAAAACAGAAAGAAAAATATGTAAACAATACATTTTAATCAAATAAAGTAAATATTCTACAGGCATAATTTAAAAAATATTAATAGAATCATTTAAACTTATTATAAATCAAAGATTTAAATTTTTCAGGTACATTTATTTGATTTATAAAGTCTTTTATATTCAATTATTTAGTGGTAATTATTAGTAAGTTTACATTGTTGAGCAAAATCACCAGCTTAGACATTAAAAGCTACCATTATAAAAACATCACTACAAGTCAGGGTCAAATTGCCCTTACTAGAACAGCTCAAGGAGTGCTTCTATGCTATATTAGAAATTTTTTTTTAGAAGCTGGTTTTTTAACACCCAAATCTCTCTCAAAGCAGAGACCTCAAGAGCAGTGATATGAAAGTAGCTTGAAATACAGGTAAAGTCCTTCAAACAAAGAAAATAGATGGTGTACACCAGCTTATGTTGATCATTAACTTTAAAAGTACATAATACAATTTTAAAGGTAGAAGTTAATTTGAAGGGCCTTGAGTTTTTTCTTCCTCCAGTTCTTGGGCTTCTTTTTTAGCTTCCCCATCCTTCACCTCCTGTTGGGAAACCAGGAATTTGTCTTTGTTGCTGTCCTTTACCCATTTCATTTTACTTTTCTGAAACCAAATGTTGACCTGCCTCTCAGTGAGGGTTAGAGCATGGGAAACCTTGATTCTTCTATTTCTGGTCAATAAAGGTTAAAAAGGAATTCCTTTTCCAGGTCTGGCATTTGGGAAAGACAGTAAGTAGGCTATGGTCTCATTTGCAAAAGAGTGGAGCTCTGATTAAGTGGCCTGGGTCCTCACCAGTGTTACCAGTGTCATGATATTGTACTAGCTTAGCCTCTTGCTGGGTCATAAAAATTGGCTGTCTCTGTAAATTATCCTATATTCCTAAAACTTTGCAACCTCCCCAGGACAATTAATCCCAACATGGGGGAGGGAGTGGGGAGGGGCAGGGCTGGCAACTGAGGAGGTGGAGGGAGTAGGACTTGGTCCCCAGTCAGAATGAAACTAGTCCTGGCCAGGATCAATTGCCTCCACCGCAGCAACCTGGCCACGTAGGCAGAGGTGATGGGTATGGGGGCATATGAGCCTGCTGGGTGGGTACGACTGGGTGAGGGGAGCCTGTGTACTGCAGGGGGGATCATGTGAGGGGCAAGGAGGGAAGGCATGCTCTGCATAAGCTTTGGGGGAGGGGCTGTGCAGGAAGTCAGAAGGGCTGTTGTCACAGAGTTGCAAGGCAGCACTGAAACAAGAGAAAAAAATAAGGATATTGATTTTGCCTCCTCCCACCATGTCCATGTAGTTATTATTTTAGATTTTTACATATTTGTTTAATTTACTCTATCAATTCTCTTTAATTTTATATGGCCTTACTAGCAGATATTCGAAGTTGATGGGAAGAGAAGGATGGATAACCCACATTTGATTATCTTTTGCCCCTGATAATACATAACCCCTGCAAAATTATACGTATTTCTTAATTATACATATTTTGTGGAGTCCACAGGAGTTGTCACATGTCCGTAAGAAGCCCAATCATTAATGGACATTGCCATTTTCTTCTGACTTGCCATACCTAATACTTGTTAGGTGTGCTTTTAAAAAAAAATTAATCTTTATTGTATTCTTTTTCCACTTAATCCCCTTAAGCCCGCTTCCCCCAGCAATCACCCCACTGTTGTCCATGACTATGAGTCCTTTATCCTTTCTGCTCAATCCTACTCCCCTGCCCCCAGCTGTCATTCAGCTCTGCATCTGTGAATCCGTCTCCATTTCCTTGTGCAGTTTGTTCATTAAATTCCACGTATGAGTGAAATCATATGGTATTTGCCTTTTCTCTGACTGGCTTATTTCATTTAGCATAATGTTCTCCAGATCTATCCATACCGTGTCGCAAAGTGTAAAATTTTCTTTTTCTTTTCTTTCTTTTCTTTTCTTTTTTCTCTTCTCTCTTCTCCCTTCCCTTCCCTCTTCTCCCTTCCCTTCCCCTCCCCTCCCTTCCCCTCCCCTCCCCTCCCCTCCCCTCCCCTCCCCTCCCCTCCCCTCCCCTCCCCTCCCCTCCCCTCCCCTCCCCTCCCCTCCCCTCCCCTCCCCTCCCCTCCCCTTCCCTTCCCTTCCCTTCCCACAGCTGAGTAGTATTCCATGTGTAAATGCCCCATAGTTGTTTTATCCACTCATCTACTGATGGACAATTGGGCTGCTTCCATGTCTTGGTGATTGTAAATAATGCTGCAATGACAATAGTGGTGCTTATGTTCTTTTGAATTTCCATACTGCTTTCCACAGTGGCCGCACCGATATGCATTCCCACCAACAGTGCAAAAGGGTTCCCCTTTCTCCACATCCTCACCAGCATTTGTTGTTTGTTGATTTATTGATGATAGCCATTCTGATAGGTGTGAGATGATACCTCATTGTAGTTTTAATTTGCATTTCTCTGATGATTAGTGATGTTGAGTATCTTTTCCTATGTCTGTTGCCCATCTGTATGTCTTTTTTTGAGAAGTATCCGTTCAGGTCCTTTGCCAATTTTTAACTGGGTTGTTTGGTTTTTTTGGTGTTGAGTTTTCTGAGTTCTTTATAAAATTTGGATATTAACCCCTTTCTCCCATTCTGTGGGTTGTCTTTTTATTGTGTTGATGGTTTCCTTTGCTGTGCAAGAACTTTTTAGTTTGATGTAGGCCCATTTGTTTATTTTTCTTTTGTTTCCCTTGCCTGGGAAGATACATCTGATAAAATATTGCTACGAGCAATGTTCAGATTGTGCTGCCTATGTTTTCTTCTAGGATTTTTATAGTTTCGGGTCTAACATTTAAGTCTTTGATCCATTTTGAATTTATTCTTGTGTGTGATGTAAGAAGGTGGTCTGGTTTCATTTTTCTGTGTGTACCAATTTTCCCAACACCATTTATTGAATAGATTATCTTTAGCTTATTGTATATGCTTGTTTCCTCTGTTGAATATTAATTGACTCTAGAGGTGTGGATTTATTTCTGCGCTTTCTATTCTGTTCCATTGATCTACGTGTCTATTTTTATGCCAGTAGCGTGCTGTTTTGATTACTATGGCCTTATAATATAGGCCATATAATATAATGTGATTACTCCAATTTTGTTGTTCTTTCTCAAGATGACTTTTGCTATGCAGGGTTTTTTGTGGTTCCATATAAATTTTTAAAATACTTGTTATAGTTCTGTGAAATATGTCATTGGAATCATGATAAGAATTTCATTGATTCTATAGATTGCTTTGGGTAATATGGACATTTTAATGATGTTAATTCTTCCTATCCATGAACACGTGGTATATGCTTCCACTTATTTGTATCTCCTCATAGTTGTTTCTTCAGTGTTTTATAATTTTCTAAGGTCTTTTACATCCTTCGTTAGGTTTATTCCTAGGCATTTCATTCTTTTTGAAGCAGTCGTGAATGGGATTATTTTTTTAATATTGCTTTCTGTTAGTTTGTTATTAGCATATAAAAATGCAACTGATTTCTGGATATTAATTTTGTATCCTGCTACTTTGCTGAATTCATTTATCAGTTCCAGTAGTTTCTTGGTGTAATCTTCAGGGTTCTCTATGTACAGTATCATGTCATCTACAAATAAAGACTGTTTTACTTCTTCCTTTCCAATTTGGATGCCTTTTATTTCTCCTTCTTGTCTGATTGCTGTGGCTAGGATTCCAGTACTATGTTGAATAAGAGAGGTGAAAGAGGACATACCTGTCTTGTCCATGATATTAAGGGAAACACTTTCAGTTTTTGCCTTCAGTTTTTGCCTGTTGAGTGTGATGCTGGCAGTGGGTTTGTCATTTATGGCTTTTATTATTTTTAGGTATGTTCCCACTAATCTCACTTTGCTGAGAGTTTTTATCATAAATGGGTGCTGGATTTTATCAAAAGCTTCTCCTACATCTATTGATATGATCCTGTGGTTTTTATCCTTTATTTTGTTTATGTGTCAAATCACATTTATTGATTTACAAATGTTTTTCCAACCTTGAATTCTTGGAATAAATTCCACTTGATCATGTTGTATTATCTTTTTAATGCACGCTGTATTCTGTTTGTGAATATTTTGTTGAGGACATTGGCGTCTATGTTCATCAGGGATTTTGGCCTATAATTTTCTTTCTTTGTAGCATCCTTCTCTGGTTTTGGAATTAGGATAATGCTGATGATGTAAAATGAGTATGGGAAGCTTCCCTCTTGAATTTTATGAAATAGTTTGAGAAAGAGTGGTGTTAGCTCTTCTCAGACTGTTTGGTAAAGTTCATGGGTGAAGCCATCTAGTCCAGGGCTTTTGTTTGTTGGGGGTTTTTTTATTACTGCTTCAGTTTCACTAGGAGTAATCTGTCTATTCAGATTCTCTGATTCTTCCTGGTTTAGTTTTGGACCATTGTATGTTTCTAGGAATTTATTCATTTTGTCCAGGTTGTCCAGTTGTTTAGCATGTAGTTCATAATATTTTCTTATAGTCTTTTGTATTTCTTTGATGTCAGTTGTTATTTCTCCTCTTTCATTTCTTATTATGTTTATTTGGGTCCTTTCTCTTTTTTTCTTGGTGAGTCTGGTTAAAGGTTTGTCAATCTTGTTTATCTTTTCAAAGAACCAGCTCTTGGAATCATTGATCTTTTGTATCTTTTTTAAGACTCTGTTTCATTTATTTCTGCTCTAATCTTTATTATTTCATTCCTTCTACTCACTTTGGGCTTTGTTGTTCCTTTCCAAGTTCCTTTAAGTATGAAGTTAGATTGTTTATTTGAGCTTTTTCTTGTTTTTTTTTTGAGATAGGCCTGCAATGCTATGAATTTTCCTCTTAGGATTGCTTTCCCAGTGTCCCACAGATTTTGGATTGTTGTGTCCTCATTTTCATTTGTTTCAAGGTATCGTTTGATTTCTTCCTTGATCTTGTTGTTAACCCATTCATTATTTAATAACATTTTATTTAGCTTGCATTTCTTTGTGTGGTTTTCAGTGTTCTTGTGATTGATTTCTAGTTACATAGCATTGTGGTCAGAGAAGACACTTGATATGATTTCAGTCTTCTTAAATTTATTGAGACTAGTTTTGTGTCCTAACATGTGGTCTAGCCTAGAAAACATTCCATGTACACATGAAAAGTATGTGTATTCTGCTGCTTTGGTGTGAAATGCTCTGAAGATATCAATTAAATCCATTTGATCTAGTGTTTGTGCAAGGGTGTCAAACTCATTTTCATTGGGGGTTCACATCAACCTTGATGTTGCCTTTGAAGGGCTGAATGTAATTTTAGGACTTCATAAATGTAACTACTCCTTAACTAGGGACAAGGAGCTCGGTGTTGCCGCCTGGTAGTAACAAGGTGCTGGGCCAGATAAAACAAAGTGGAGGGCCGGATTTAGCCCGCAGGCCTTGTGTTTGCCACCTGTGGTTTAAGGCCGCTCTGTCCTTGTTGATTTTCTTCCGGGAAAATCTATCCATGGAAGTCAATGGGGTACTAAAATCCCCCACTATAACTGTGTATCTGTCCATCTCTCCCTTTACGTTCATCAAGATTTGCTTTACGTATTTAGGTTTTCCTAAGTTGGGTGTGTAAATGTTTACTAGGGTTATATCTTCTTGTTGGATTGTTCCCTTTATCATGATGAAGTGTCCTTCTTTGTCTCTTACCACAGCCTTGGTGTTAAAGTCTATTTTGTCAGATATAAGTACTGTTACTCCAGATTTTTGTTTCTTTCCATTTGCATGAAATGTGTTTTTCCATCCCTTGACTTTTAAAAGTCCGTGAGTATGTTTTGATCTGAGATGGATCTCTTGGAGACAGCATATATATGGGTTTTGTATTTTACTTTTTGGGTTTTATTTATTTATTTTCAAAGAGGGGTGAAGGGAGGCAGAAAGACAGGAAGAGAAACATTGATAGCAAAGATTCATCAATCTTGGGAATCCAGCTTGGGTGGGTCTTATATTCTTATCCATTCAGCTACTCTGTGTCTTTTGGTTGGAGCATTTAAGCCATTTACATTTAAGTTGATTATTAATAGATATGTGTTTAGTGCCCTTTTATTGTTAGACTATTTTCTTTCTCCTTCTTCTTGTTAAAGAAAGCCTTTTAACATTCGTTGCGGTACCGGTTTGGTGTTAACAAATCCCTTCAGCTTTTTCTTGTCTGGAAAGCTTCTTATTTCTCCTTCAATTTTAAAACATAACCATGCTGGGTAAAGTAGCCTTGGCTGTTGTCCCTTGCTTTCCATCACTTGGAATATTTCACACCACTCCCTTCTGGCCTGAAATGTTTCTGTTGAAAAATCAGATGACGGTCTAACTGGTGCTCCCTTGTATATGACTACTTGCCTTTTTCTTGTTGCTTTTATAATTCTCTCCTTGTCTTTAAGCCTTGTCATTTTAATTGTAATGTGTCTTGGTGTAGGCCTTTTTCGATCCAACTTGTTTGGAACTCTGAGCTTCCTGGACTTGTTTGTCTTTTTCCTTTGGCAGATTAGGAAAGTTTTTGCTCATTATTTCTTCAAATAGGTTCTCAGTCCCTTGTTCACTGTCTCCTCCTTCTGGTATTCCCATGATACCAATGTTGTTATGCTTCATGTTGTCCAAGGGGTTTCTTAAGCTCTCCTCATTTCTTTTTAAATCCTTTTTTTGTGTGTGTGCATATGCTCTGCTTGGGTGTTTTTTTCTACCTTGTCTTCCAAATCACAGATTCAATGCTCTGCTTCATCTAACGTACTGTTTATTCCTTCTAGGGTATTATTTATTTCAGATATTGCATTCTTTATTTCTCACTGGTCCTTTTTTTATGGTTTCTATGTCTTCTTTCATTCTATTGAGTATCCTTATAATCATTACTCTAAACTCTCTATCTGATGAATTGTTTTCCTCCATTTCATTAGGCTCTTCTGGAGAATTCTCTTGTTCTTTCATTTGGGGTCACTTTGTCTTCCCATTTTGGCTGCTGCTTTGTGTTTGTCTCTATGTATTAAGTAGATCTGCAGAGATTCTGGTGTAGGCCCTTATCAGACACTGCTTGTGACTGGCCCTGGTAAACCTATTTGGAGCTATCAGCAATCCACAGTATATGGCTCCCTCTGCTGGGCCTGTTTGTGTGCAGAAAGAGCCAGGCTGTGGCTTTTATCAACATCAGGCCCTGGGCAGGGTTAGCTGAAGTCTCATAGAGCTCCCAGAGTTCTGCCTTAGTTGTTAAACTAATCAGTGATAACCTCAAGCTATAATCACAGGGTGGGGCAGAGTAATTCCTGAGGGCAGGGCTGTTGCTTCTCCTTAGGCTGATGCCATTCAGAGAGGAGTGCTGTGTAGTATTGGGAATGATTCAGCACAGGATCCTGGTGGCTATTCCTTCAGTTCTCTCCCCAGAGCCACCAACCCCAGACTTTCCTCAGGTGTCTCTAGTCCACTCTGCCCTCTCTTTGCTGCAGCCCAGAGTAAGTGGTTGCAAACAAAATTTTGTGCATTGAAGGCCTGCTTTATCAACTGGTTATTGTTGCCATTTCTTCAGGGGTATGGATTACTCCTTGCCTACCATGTCTATTTTTGCTGAGTGTGGATCCCATTTTGTCTGGATAACACCACCCTCACTGAGTCCACTAATCTGAAGTCCACTAACAAAATGTTCCCTCTGGGGCCATAAAGGGGTTCTTGGTAGGGTAGAATGTCTTTCTCCCTGATTTTTCCTTATTTTTAGTGGGACATAGTACAGTGTTGTTTGTACATCAGACATTTTGAGAACTAGCCTGTACATTTTTCTCAGTCTTCCTACCTACATTGGAACCAGACATGAATTTTTAGGTGCTAAGCTGGAAGACAAGCCCAGATTATAGACTCTACACTGTACTCTTCTCAGAATTTGCCCTTATGTCCAGATACAAAGGGTCAGGGGCTTTGCACTTGACATTTGAGGCTCTCCATAGACCTCATTTTGCTTATTTCCCCCCAAACTGGGTGATTTCTGAGTGGTTTAGGACTTTAAAACTTAGTAAAGATACAAATAGTAGACCTATTGGTATTTTAGTTAAAAACATTCCTGCCCTTAGAAATAGCCAATGTGGTTTACAAGGAGAATTATACTCCACTTTTCATTTGTTATCGGGGGAAGTTTTGACCAATTCTTTATTATTGAATTAAACTGAAAAGTAAAATTTCAAGTGCAGTCTTCTTTTGATAAGTAAGTAAAGGTGTTGTCCTTTTGGTTTCACTTATAAAATTTTATCTGTATTTAATTTGAATGATAAAGTCTTTTTATGTAGCTACTAACAGCTAAACTTCAACCTTGTCTTTGCCGAAATTGCCATAAATTCTAATTATTGGTATTTGAATGAGCATTATGTAGAGTAATGTGAGTTTTTATTTTTTAGTATAGTCTAGAAGTTGTGACTTTTGATGCTGAATATCAGGGAAAGTATGCACCTGTTTTATCACTTCCTTTTTTCCCTATCCCATTGAAATACTAACCCATTTGCATGTTCCAATTCAAATACTTCCTTTTATGTAGAAACTTCTCCACCTACAGATGTTTTTCTTTCATAAAACTCCTATTGTACTTAGTAATTATTCATTCATTTCACCTTGTGAAATAACTATAAAGTGAGAGATCATATTTAATACTTTTTTGTTTTTTCCATATAAATGTGCACAGTGCTAGACATATTGAGTAATAGTAGCAGCAGCACCAACAATGGCAACAATAAGGTAAACTGAATAATAGTACCCTTAATATACAGTCCTGAAGTAGGTCCTTCATTATACCCATTTTATAGCTGGTGGAGCTTAGAAATAGAGAAGGTAAGTAATTTGTCCAAGTTAGCTAGTAAACCAAGAAATTATTGAATGGAATAAGAAATCAGCCACTTAGAGTCTAGAATCTATACACCATGCTTCATAAATGCAAAATAAATATTTACTTAATGAACTGATTATTTAAATAAACATTCCAGACCTCACTGATCCCAATGAAAATATTCAGTTTACACATTCTCATATAGGAAGTATTTTAGTTTAAGTATAACTATAGAGTAATAATTCTGAAAAGAGCCTCATAAAACTGATGAAAGCATTTCCCAAGAACACAGCTTTGGAAATAGTTTCAGTAACAGGCTCATCAGAGTCATAGGTGACAACTCGGAAAGGTAATACTCAGTTAAATTAAAAAACTTGTAATTTGTTTAATATCTTTTCCCCTGTTTCCTGCTGATATGGAACTGCATCCTCTTTCATAGTAATACAGTCCACTAGTTCTCTTAACTCCTACCTGTGTACAGAGGCAGCCAGCTTCTGGTTAGAGTAGGACAGATCTGGGGATTGGAAAATCCTTTGTTTTATCTCTAACTTCTAAGGTACTTTAGTATAAGGGAAAGAGTAAATTCAGATCAACTCAAAATTTACTATTATTATAGCCTCTTTCTTTCTACCCTTTTGAAGTTAATTTGTCTATCACTTTTTATCATGCATCTTGATCTACCACCATCCTTGGGACATGTCTTTCTTTTACTCAGATGACTGCATACTCTCCCTCCCATGCCTCTCTATAGCCAAATACAGGAGAATGCTGTGGTTGTGCGCTCAGACTTTGGAGCCAGTCTGCTTAGATTTAAAGCCTGCTTCTACTACCTACTGGCTATGCGACCTATTTGTGCTTTGTTTCCTCATTATGGAAGTAATGATGGCACTAATTCAAAGAGTAGCTATGACAATTAAATGAGTTAACACATATCAAATGTATAAAACAGTACTCGTCATGAGGTAGGTACTTAGTATTATCTGTTGTTATCATCATCATTTGATTGGTAGAATCCTGTAATTCTTTAAGGTTCTCCTAATATTTCACAACTTCTCTGTGGCTTTCTTAGAGGCCCACTGTTCGAGACTGACTTGGGCTCTTGTTTTATGCTGTTATATTGCTCACTCTGCTATTTTAATAATTAGCACAGTGTGTCTTATTAATTGAACATTCATGTTTCTTGATAATTGTAAGTGCATTGAGGTCAAATGTAAATGTGAAGGAACACCCAAGATGTACACATTTTTTACTATGTCTAAAATTATTTTGTATTATCACCCAAATGAATACTGTGGGAAATATTTTTAGTCACTCCTAATGTTAAAGAATATGAGGGCTTATTCTTCATCTAAATTCTTCATCTTTCTTCATCTAAAAGATGTCTTAAAATATTTTTAAGCTTCTTTTGTTATTCAGAATTTTTTTGGAAAGAACAATTCTTTTATGATCTCTAAAAAAGAAAGAGTTGGTAGTTTACTATATGTATTTCTTTTTTAATATATATTTTATTGATTATGCTATTACAGTTGTCCCATTTCTCCCCCATCATTCCCCTCCACCCTGCACACACCCTCCCACCCACATTCCCCCCCCCTTTAGTTCATGTCTATGTGTCATAAGTTCTTTAGCTTCTACATTTCCCACACTATTCTTGCCCTCCCCCTGTCTATGTTCTACCCACCATCTATGCTACTTATTCTCTGTACCTTTTCCCCCTCTCTCCTCCTCCCACTCCCCTGTTGCTAACCCTCCATGTGATCTCCATTTCTGTGGTTCTGTTCCTGCTCTAGTTGTTTGCTTTTGTTTTAGGTGTGGTTGTTAATAACTATGAGTTTGCTGTCTTTATACTGTCATATTTTTTATCTTCTTTTTCTTAGATAAGTCCCTTTAACATTTCATGTAATAAGGGCTTGGTGATGTTGAACTCCTTGAACTTGACCTTCTCTGAGAAGCACTTTATCTGCCCTTCCATTCTAAATGACAGCTTTGCTGGATAGAGCGATCTTGGATGTAGGTCCTTGCCCTTAAAGACATCAAATACTTCTTTCCAGCCCCTTCTTGCCTGGAAGGTCTCTTTAGAGAAATCAGCTGACAGTCTGATGGGAACTCCTTTGTAGGGGACTGTCCCCTTATCCCTTGCTGCTTCTAGAATTCTCTCCTTCATTTGAATCTTGGCTAATGGAATTACGATGTGCCTTGGCATGTTCCTCCTTGGGTCCAACTTCTTTGGGACTCTCTGAGCTTCCTGGACTTCCTGGTAGCCCATTTCCTTTGCCAGATTGGGGAAGTTCTCCTTTATTATTTGTTCAGATAACTTTTCCACTTGTTGATCTTCTTCTTCCCCTTCTGATGCCCCTATAATTCAGATGTTGGGACGTTTAAAGATGTCCTGGAGGTTCCTAAGCCTCTCCTCATTTTTTTGAATTCTTGTTTCTTCCTTGTTTTCTGTTTGGTTGTTTCTTTGTTCCTTCCGGTCCACTCCATTGATTTGAGTCCCAGTTTTCCTCCCATCTCTATTGGTTCCCTGTGCGTTTTCTTTCATTTCACTTATTGTAGCCTTCATTTGTTCATCTAATTTGTGAGCAAAATCAACGAATTCTGTGAGCATCCTGATCACCAGGGCTTTGAATTGTGCATCTAATAGGTTGGCTATCTCTTCGTTGCTTAGAGAAATTGGCTCTGGGGCTTTGATTTGTTCTCTCGTTTGAGCCATTTTTGGTGTGTTTTTTTGGTGGGGGGGTCTGGTTGCTGCTGTTATGTAGTGATGGGCGGAGCCTTAGGTGTTCCCCAGTGTGGGGCAGCCCAGTTGCTGAGTTGTGATGCTGTATGTGGGGGTGGGGTCTGAGAGGGAACAATGGCGCTTGCTCCACTCTGTCTTGGATTCTAGTCCCTTCCGCCACTTGCCCTTTGCCTGGATTATCTGTGCACGAATGTGGGACCACCTGGTCAGCCAGCCGCCTTGGGTGGCCTCACTGGGTCTGCACAGTTGCCACCCTATGCCTGGGGTCCATTAGCCACCGCTTGTACACCTGGGAACTGCCAGCCGCTGCTGCCGTGTGCCCAGGTCCGCACCTCCACTTTTTCCTGCCACAACTCCGCCCCTCTTACCGGTCTGGATGAATGGTTGTTGGATTTCCGTACATTTCAATTTTTCTATCAGTTCGGGTTGTTTTCTTGTTTCTAAATCTTTGTTGTCCTTAGTTTTGGTTGTGAGAGGAGGCACAACGTGTCCACCTATGCCTCCATCTTGGCCGGAAGTCCTCTATTTGTATTTCTAATATGTAGTAAAGTATACATAGATTATGGTACTATATGTATTTCCTAGCAGATATTTGAATGTTTTATAAATTTAAGAAAAATATTTGTTAAGTGTTTGCTTTTTCTAATTCGGATTCGTCATCTTCAAATCAGACCAAATTGATTAGGTTCTACTTGATTTATAAAATAGTATCAATAGTATCCATCACCAGTCCCTGCTAGTAAAACTGGAAGGAAATACAGGCTGTATATTTTATTATTATTATTTATTCTATTTTTCCATTTTTAATGCAGTTGGAGTAGAATAACAAAGTAACCTGAACACTAATGTGG
Source organism: Glossophaga mutica (assembly GCA_039655065.1). Taxonomy (NCBI): domain Eukaryota; kingdom Metazoa; phylum Chordata; class Mammalia; order Chiroptera; family Phyllostomidae; genus Glossophaga; species Glossophaga mutica. The sequence goes on from CM077308.1 coordinate 127,038,063, forward strand.
TTTCACACAGTTTACTTCCAAATAAATATGTCTCTTATAATAGTAACTATATGCCATTTATCTTTAAAATTTTATTTTAATTAGCCTATTGTGAGATTGTAAATATTTGTTTTGTACATTAAAAACAGACCACAAAATGTGTTTGTACCTAATAACTAGCTAATGGATCTTTCCTTAAAAATGTTTTTTAAAAATTCTTAAATACTATATAATTCTAAATATACTCTGACTCTTAAAAACCAGACGTCATTGAACACTCAAATATACATTCTTCTTACTACATTTCTCAATATGATGACAATAGTAAATCTAGGAAGTGTATTTTTCCTTTTTCTAGAGTTTATTCCTGGATGGGTAACCAAGGATATATTAAAATGTTTATTCTAATAAACCATATCTCAAATATCAGTAGTGGCAAATGTTTCTATTATTTCTGAGGGATCTTGGTTTTATTGGCAATAGGAGATAATTAATTGGCACATCTTTTTAATTATTTTAAACAGGACAGAGATTCCTTCTGCCATCAAATGTCTTTCTGCTTGACTGAACTGCACCTGTGGTCTTTGAAGAATACCTTACACATTGCGGGTAAATGAGCTCTGGGTTAATTTCAATATTTTTCAAATACAAGTTACAACATTATAAATAAATACTAACAAAGGTTACAGCCTAGATTCTCTAGCTGGAGTTGCATTATTTTCTTTTTACTTAATGAAAAATTGGCAAATGGGAAATAATTCCTTTTAGTTACTCTGATTAACTTATTTTTCAGCTTGAGTTAGATTTTCTGTTGTGAAAATCAATCTTATTGGCCTAATGTTTGTTTCCTCTCGAAATGCATACATATTCAATTTTTCTGGAGTTGTTCATAATAACTGATTTATATTTGTTAGCATTTGTGGGCTAGATAATAGTAAAGGCTTTTGTATTTGATATTAGAATAATATTTTAAACATTCAGCTAAGACATACAATTAATTATATTCATGTTCTTTACATTTCACATTTTTTTGGGGGGGTGGGGAGTAATAGAAGTGTGTTCTAACAGTGCCAAGGTGTGCTTTATGTGTGCTTTTTGCTCCCAGGTCCTCTTAGTGGGCAGAGCTTAGAGAATGTATTATGTATGTGTGTATGTATGCACTCTTATTTATATTCACAGTTATTTTTGTATCTAACTCTTTATATTGGAAACCATGAGTTCAGCTCTGGCTGAGTGGCTCTGTTGGTTGGGGTGTCATCCCATACATTGAAAGATTGTGGGTTTGATTCCTATTCAGGGTATGTACCCAGGTTGCAGATTTGATCCCTAGTCAGGGTGCATAGGGGAGTCAACCAATCGATGTTTCTCTCTCTCTCTCCCTCCCTTTCTCTCTCTCTCTCTCTCGCCCCCCCTCCCTCCCCTCCCTTCCTTCTCCCTATCTCCCCGCCCTCTCTCTCTCCCCTGCTTTCTTCCCCTCCCTTTCTCCCTAAAATCAATAAACATATCCTCTGGTGAAGATAAAAAAAACCTCATGAATTCACATTGGTACCTCCAATTCTAATCTAAATGTTCATTCTGATTTTCTCCCTTTCTGTATTTGTACTCTCTTTGCAGACAGTGGAAGAGCTGGGGCTCCCATATCTTTATTGACTTAACTTAATCAATCTCCTGTCTCTGCGGCCCCTCCCTCTGCTGAATGGATTCCCTCATCCCACGTGGATTCTGTCACACTGTGTTGGGCTGCCCCCACTTATGGATGATCTCTTCACTTTGTTCAGCCTGTAACACCCCATACCAGGCCACTGTCCCATGTGAATATCCTTCTCACCCTGCTAGGGTTCTAACACACATGTCAGGCCAACTCTCCGCATGCACACCTTTCTCATCCAGCTTAGGCTCTGACACCCCATGTGGGGTAAGTCTCCGTATGTGGATACCCTCCTTATTCTGCACAGATTTTGACACCCCACTCCAGGTCAGACTTGTGCATAGAATTCAGGGCCCCTTATGTTCTTCAAAGTGCTAATATAGAGTTGTAAATATTTGGATGCATGGAATGATGGAGTATTATAAAAGCGTAACATGTATTGAAAAGTGTAAAAGTTATAAGGACATGTTTTTGAACTGTCAGAAGTGAACATACTGATAAAATTATCACCCAGGTGAAGAAATGAAATATTAGCAGTTATCTTAGGATCCCTACTCATGACCTTTCCCAATCATTCCTTATTAGGTATTTTTAGTCTAATAGAAATAAAATGCATTCTTGATAAGTATATTTCCAGTTAATAGCATAATGAGTAAAATAGAGCTTCAGTAAGTATACATGATTCACTCTTTTGAAAACTATATTTAAAAAGTTAGTTTTAAGTGTAATACATTTTGAAGTTTCATCATTCAATTTGAGAAAGTTTGAAGCAGCCAGTCACTAGGGGGCAGCCTGTACTGCTTCCACTTATATCCTTTTGTTAGTAACTGGAGTTAACTTTGCATGGAAGGAAACAAATGTTACTTTAAAGAAAAATATTTCACTATCCACAGATAGGAAGAAAACGGACACAGTTATTTTGTTATCCTGTAATTAAATTGTAAGAACAGATCCCTTGATTAAATCACTCTCACCATCTAGGAATCCTAGCTTTGTGTCTTTTTTAGTCCTGTCAGAGCATCCGACTTTGAATGGGTTTGGAAAGTTTTCTTAGTCTAAACAGCTTCAGATAATTTATCCATACCTTACTCTAATCCTCTCTTTCTTTCCTACAGATTCCCCACCAAACACCCTACCAGACTTGAGCTAAACAAGAGAAAAGAAAGCCCCAGCTCAGAATTCAACAGTTAGGGCATTTTCTTCTACCCACTGATTTCATTTGACATTGCTTAGTGGCAGTTCCCTTTTGGTAGCACCCTGGGAAAAATATCAGAGGAAGTGTGAAAGAGAAAAGGTAGTCTTCCCTTGATTTCAGTTTTTTACTATTCCTTTCCTCATGACATTATACTTTTGTATAAATCTTTTCTAATTAGATTGATAAGGCCTCCAGTATCCCTATAATACATGAACTCATGTCTAGATATTTTTAAACCATTTTATTTCTAGTAACATAAAGAGACTGTTTTTGTCCTCCTCCCTGTCTGTACTCCCACCCTGTCATATAATCTGGTTTGGCTTCTTATTCTCCAGAACTTTTTACCATAATCTAATGTTATTTCTTCCTTTCTATAGATAGAGACATTGGGATATACCAGTATTATGACAAGAACGATCAACCAGGTAAAGTATCTGTTCTGCTCAGCTAATTTTTATAAACTAAATACTCTAAACTGTAAGGTACTGACCATTAATAAATTATAGAATTAAGAAAAGTCACTTCAGTTCTTTAGAAAAATGCTAAACTTGATATCTATTCTATATAAAATAAAGCAAAATTGATAAAATGCTGGAGAAGAACATGAAAATTTTCATTTTACTGCTGATCAGACTGATAGCTGGACGGACTATTCACGTTTATTTATCAGCATCCCAGTAGAGGGCATTGTTAATGCGTGGGTTGTGCCAGATCCTCACCTGGTATCTGAAATAGGCATTTCTGAGTGAATGATCAATTTTCTTTATCTGATTAATCCTGTTAATCCCATAAGTTTTTGATGGGCCAAAAGGTCTTTCTAGCTAGAGTTACTTCCTGTTTTGGTCTCTGTTGAAGTGGGGATTGTGTGGGTATCTTGTGTGCTTAGCTTGGTGGTTCATAGGCTGACTTCATGGTTCTGATGACAGACTGAAACAGCTTCTGTTCTGGGCTCAGTTGCAGGTCCCTTCCATATCTGATGAGACTGCAAACTCAGGATATTGGCCCACCTATTGGGCTACATAAGCCTTTTCACTGCAAATTTAGGAAATAACTCTGAAATTAAAACATCCAAATTATGGCCTTTTTTCAATTGCCTTTTAAAAGGTTTAGTATAATTTATTAATCTCAACAATGTGTGTAATAATACATTATATATGTGCATATAAAAATACTATATTATAATAAAAAAATAATTTCTACTGTATTTTCTTCTTTCCAACTCTCTACCACAGTATCAGCAACAGAGCATGGTAACTTAGAAGAAAAGCAGAAACTGGCAGAATGTAAGCTAACTTTATATATTTTATGGAATTATTATAAAACTGGAATTTTAATAGCCTTAAAGTTTCAGTTTTAAAAATATTTTAAGCTTTCTGCACAAATAGGAATGTTATTCCTTCTAAATTTTTTATAGTTATTAATTTCCATTTTTTAGGTATATATACTTATGAGTAAGAGTCATATTTGTTAGGCACTTCTAATTTAGACCATTGAAATCTCTATTCAGTTTTTATATGCTTATGTAAACATAAACTTTCTTAGTGAATATTTATATTATTTAATGTATTTAAAGTAAGTATATCATGCTTAAGTTCTGATAACATTTTATTATTTGTCCTAGGACTAAATCATTGTTTTACCCATTTTAAGAAAAATAAGATTTGTAATGATCAGTATTAGCATTTATTCTCTTTAGTCTTCTGTTCTAAAATATATAAATATGTTAATGTTATATTGCTACAATGTAATATGGTTTTAATGGCTTAAATGTAATCTACATTTTGTTTGGAATATAGGTAGAGCTGAAAAATCCTACTTGTTCTCATTTTACATGGTCAAGCTAACATTTCATTTTTTAAAATGCTGTATTAGTAGCTGTAATATAGGTTTTAAAAATTATACATATGCTCTATACATCATAAATTATGTTTATAAAATAAAATTAATTTGCTGAAGTAAGATATATAACAATTATGCTACAGAATTTTAATGTCTATATATTAATACTATATATTACATGTATACACATAGAACACACATACACATATATATAACTCATTTAAATTATTATTTAGGTGAATTCAAAGATTTGTGATGAAATAGATATAATCAATTTAACCTTTTGTTAATTTTTTAAACAAAAGTAGTTTGACTTAGGCTAATGTTGAGACTCTACTAAATAATTTTATTTTTTAATTAAATGTATTTAAAATACAACAAAGTTTTATCAGTATTGAATTGTGATGTAGATTTTAAAGAGTATTATTTTACATAAAAAAGGAGCACTATTAGTGCATAACTTATTAAAACTTGGATTTTCCCAAATTTTTTCCTTAGTCTTAATATGTGATAATACTGTATTGTTTAATTTAAAGTTTATTTTTTTGTATCATTTTTTGTATTTTACTTCTTTCCTCACTATATTTATTTACTCATTAGAAATTTTCAGATCTGAGAAGGCTACTTGAGGATTTTGGAAATTTTTTTGGATTGAACATTTAATTATTTATATGAAAATGTTATTTTTTATTATAGAGTAGGTCATTTACCTTTAAATACTAGGTTCACAGGCCTCGGAAACTCTCCCAGGGATTCTCTGAGACTTGTTAGTTGTCATCATAAAATTATGATCAGGGAGATTGTTTTGTGGTAAAAATTCTGTTCCAGTGACAAAGCCTTTCAAAATGCTGTCATTCGATGATGGAAATGAAGCCCACTTCCTCTCAATTAAGGAGGTGTTTTATTTTAATCTTCCTTAGGCACACTACTAAGAAGAGTTTCCTTTTTAAGTCATGTTTAACTAACTGTAGTACATGTTTTATTTGCCAGCACGAGATTATCCGTGGACTCTCAAAAACAGACGCCCAGAAAAACTTCGAGACTCGCTGAAGGAGTTGGAGGTATCTTTCGAAAAGTTTCAAAAATGGCAACAAACAAATCTGTTTTAAAACATCTTTCAACAGCTTTAATTTTCATAAAGGATCAACTCTCCTGGTGATGATAGCTTTGCTTTTGTCCAGTGAGGAGTTTCTAAACAGTTGCATCTTTGTGTGGCATGCTGAAATTTTTTTTTTTTTTTTTTTTTTGCTTGCAAATCAGAGGCACTTTAACTGATAACAATGTGTAGAGCCAACTGCACTCTCTCTTTTTATGTTTCCTTCAGGAGCTGATGCAAAACAGTCAGTGTGTGCTGAGCAAATGGAAGAACAAATATGTCTGTCAGGTAAAATGGTTTGACGGGCTTTCGCTGTGTTTAACCAATGAAGCTGAAAACTATGCAGTAATTGGTATTCTTGTGTTATGATAGGTAATGGACAAAAACTTTTTAAGAGTGGATATTTCATAGTTTGAATTCTAGTCATTCAAGAACTAACATTAGACAGATTGACATAGGCTACCACACTGCCTCATTAATCAGTGTAGTTATACTGATACACTATTAGCACTAATAAAAATGTTTTCAGATGGTATTTTTAGTTTGGAATTGTCTGAATGTTGTATTAGATATATACTGGCATAGATTTAATCATATTTTTGAATGAAGGCAAAGCCATAGGACAAAGGGTTTTTTGGCATACCACTCAAACATTTGTGAATGCCATGCTTATGGAAATCAACAAACATTCTAGAGTTAGACCTAACATAGTAAGACATTTGCTCTTACTCTTTGACGCTTCTAAGCTGTGCTGCTTAATGGAGCAGCCACGCGTCACCTGTGGCTATATTTAAATATAAATTAAATTAGTTAAAATTAAATAAAAAATTCAGTTCCTCAGTTGTACTACCCACATTTTTAGTGTTCAGTAGTCACATGTTAGTCACATGGACAGTCTAGATACAGAACATTTCCATCACAGATATTTCTATTGCACAGCAGTATTGGGGCCTAGACAAGGAGTTATTTGTTGAATGAAACTAGATTCAGGACATAATCATAGTAATTAGTGTCCACTGATCACAAAATAATGGACAAATACTTAGCTTTGCCGATAGACTTAAAAAATACTATTTGCCTAGAAAAATTTACTTGTGACAGAAGGAATCATTAGTCATGTTCTACAGATACATGTAATTGAAGTTATATCAGTCCTACTAATAATTGTAACTTTTATGGAATTGAATATCCTGTGTCAATTTAAATTCTCACTTGTTTATAATGTGACTTTTTTAAGTCTATCATTTAGTGGACTCTCGTTTTTCCTTCTTTTTTGTTTAAACTCATCCACCTTTATTCATGAAGGTAACTACTTAGTTACCTCCTCAACTGTCATAAATTATTGCTTTCCAGAGACTGTTTAATATTTTTAGAACCACAACACTTCTTAAATTCAACTTAGGATACTATTTAAGAGAATGGCATTATTTAAAAACTCATACTTTGTTTTTATAAACATTATAATCAGACTTTAAAACTTGAATACATATTTGCTCCAGAAAGTTTTAAAGTTAGTGTAACTCAAATTGTACTTCTCAATACCATTACTCACCTGAAAAGCAGGCACAGAATTATTTGACTGGAGGGCATGCCTACCACCTATAGTTTGAGGTGTGTCTCATGGCCTCCACCCTCATGATCACACTGAGTAAGTTGGAACATGTCAGGCATCTTAAAATATGCAGTGGAGCACCCCAAAAGGCAATCTTTTTTAAGTAGACTTTATTGCATTTTAATTTAATGAGCAAGTTTGTGTGTGTGTATATGTGGGGGAGGTAGAGGAGCAAGGAGAGAAATGTCTCTCACTAGTGAATTAATTCAATGCAAAAAAGGAATTTGCATGATAAAATATATACAAAATTACTTTTGTAATTTACAGTGATCTGATGACACTGTTTTCTTAGGCTATTATACAAATGAGTCTGCTTTTAATTTCCAGTGGAATTTAGCATTTTTTATATTCTGTCATATTTTGTGCTTTATTTTTATGATTGATAAGATATTCCTGAAATAGATCTTTTACTACCAGCACATTCTTGATGTGATACATTTTAACAAACTAACTCTACCTCCAGCCTGCCCAAGGTCCAGGTTAGTCCCCACATCTTTAGGGCCTTTGAGAGACTACTCAACATTATCTATCCACTTCCTCAGTTTCTAGATAGGACTGTTAGTAAGGTCTTCTAAAAATATGTGTGTCTTTTCCTATAGACATCTCTAATGTCACAGTAAATTACAAATTTGGTGCACAAGCTAAATGTTTAGAAGCATTCCCTTAACCCTTTCTGAGTTGCAAAATTAGTAAACCACTTCTACAAAGCTCTCTTAGGGTCCCTTTTTTGTGCATCACACAGTGTGGGGGCTCTAAAGATACATGTGCCTAAATTTCTATTAGTAATTTCCCTCATATATTTAGCCCTAAAATGGTACCAGTTAACCATAATATAATGTTCTCTATCCTTCAGAAAAGGAGTACAAAAAGTTTCTCAGTATTGGTGCTTAGTTGAACCTCAGTCTTTGACTGTGGCTTCTCCTCAACTAATATAAAAGTATTATCTCCCCGCAACCCCTGCCCCTGGAGCCATGGCAAATCGAGGATTTATGGAATTTCTATTGATATCTTCTTCTTGAGGCATACGTATTTCTCTAGAAAGTCAGTGGTTTAGAAATCAGGAAGGCATCTGCAACAACATAAAGTATTTCAGAATATGCAGTCCAAACTTGGATTTTTCCCTCTGTTGAAAAATGTGTTTTAATGATGAGTTTCATCATTACCAGAACTTAGCTCGGGTTGTTGACCTAATGACCTATAAATTGTAATACTTTAAAAATAATTCTGACTTCCTGCCAAGATGGAGGTGTAGGTGGACACACTGTGCCTCCTCACACAACCAAAATTAAGGACAACAAAAATTTAGAACCAAAAAAACAACCAGAACAGATGGAAAATTGAATTGTATGGAAACCCAACAATGATTCACCCAGACTGGTAAGAGGGATGGAGTAGGCAGCCAGTGCAGAGAGATTGCGGCAGGAAAAATCAGTGGCTAGTGGGCCGGGACTCACAGGCAGTGGTTACTGGGCACAGGGAGGCAACAAGCAGACCCAGGGAGGTGCACAAGGCGGCTGACTGTGGTCACACATTCACGTTCAGATAAACCGGGAGAAAATGGGCAGCGAGACAGACTGCACAACCCAGGGCCCCAGTGCCGGCAAATAAAACCTAAACACACCGATTGAAAACGTGTGGGGGTTGAAGTACTGGGAGAGACTCTCAGCCTCACCGAGGGGACTGAAATCCAAAAGAGAGCTGAGCAAGCACCATTGTTCCCTCTCTGACCCTGCCCCCACATACAGCGTCACAACTCTGCTACTGGGTTGCCCCGCCCTGGGGAACACGTAAGGCTCCGCCCCTCATACTTAACAGGTGCAACCAGACCGAAAAAAAAAAGAAAAAAAAATGACTCAAACGAAAGAAGAGATCAAAGCCCCAGAGCCAATTCATCTAAGTGACCAAGAGATAGCCAGCCTATCAGATGCACAGTTCAAAGCCCTGGTGATCAGGATGCTCACAGAATTTGTTGATTTTGGTCGCAAATTAGATGAACAAATGAAGGCCACACTAAGTGAAATGAAGGAAAATGCACAGGGAACCACTAGTGTTGGGAGGAAAACTGGGACTCAAATCAATGGAGTGGACTGGAAGGAAGAAATAAACAACCAAACAGAACAGAAGGAAGAAACAAGAATTCAAAAAAATGAGGAGAGGCTTAGGAACCTCCAGGACATCTTTAAACATTCCAACATCCAAATTATAGGGATACCAGAAGGGGTAGAGGAAGAGCAACAAGTGGAAAACTTATTTGAACAAATAATAAAGAACTTCCCCAATCTGGCAAAGGAAATGGGCTACCAGGAAGTCCAGGAAGCTCAGAGAGTCCCAAAGAAGTTGGACCCAAGGAGGAACACGCCAAGGCACATCGTAATTCCATTAGCCAAGATTCAAATGAAGGAGAGAATTCTAGAAGCAGCAAGGGATAAGGGGACAGTCCCCTACAAAGGAGTTCCCATCAGACTGTCAGCTGATTTCTCCAAAGAGACCTTCCAGGCAAGAAGGGGCTGGAAAGAAGTATTTGAAGTCTTTAAGGGCAAGGACCTACATCCAAAATTGCTCTATCCAGCAAAGCTGTCATTTAGAATGGAAGGGCAGATAAAGTGCTTCTCAGAGAAGGTCAAGTTCAAGGAGTTCAACATCACCAAGCCCTTATTACATGAAATGTTAAAGGGACTTATCTAAGAAAAAGAAGATAAAAAATATGACAGTATAAAGACAACTCACAGTTATTAACAACCACACCTAAAACAAAAGCAAACAACTAGAACAGGAACAGAACCACAGAAATGGAGATCACATGGAGGGTTAGCAACAGGGGAGTGGGAGGAGGAGAGAGGGGGAAAAGGTACAGAGAATAAGTAGCATAGATGGTGGGTAGAAAATAGACAGGGGGAGGGCAAGAATAGTGTGGGAAATGTAGAAGCTAAAGAACTTATGACACATGGACATGAACTAAAGAGGGGGAATGTGGGTGGGAGGGGGTGTGAATGGTGGAGGGGAATGATGGGGGAGAAATGGGACAACTGTAATAGCGTAATCAATAAAATATATTTAAAAAATAAATAAGAATAAGCCTCTCCACTTATGAATTCTGAACATTTATGACAGGGGTATCCACCCTTTTGGCGTTTCTGGTTCACACTGGAAGAATTGTTGTCTTGGGCCACACATTAAATACATAAACACTAATGAAAACTTAAGAACAAAGAAAAGATTTTACGTAAATTTATGATTTTTTGTTGGGCTGCATGTGGTCTGTGGGCCACGGGTTGGACACCCCTCAAGACTTACCTATACATATGTTTTGAATGAAAATTGTCTTTTGAAGTTGGTTTTTTAGATTATGCCTATTCCTAGTTTAAAAGTGTGAAGTGTAATTTAAAGTTTAGTTTTACTGGTAATTAAATATATTTCTCATTATTTTTTAGTCTCCTATAATGATTTCATTATGAAAAAGCATGTAATAATTTCCTGCTTTGAATTTCTTAAACCATTTAACAAACTATTCTCAGGGAATAATAGTTTCAGCATTATGACACTATTAAGTTTATACTACTTTAAGTCACACTCATATTTGCAGACAGTTAAAAAGCAATATTATCATTAAGATAGATGTAACCTCACCTATATTGATTTTAGAATAAATTATTTGAATTATATATGTACATTTAACCATAAAAGTACATAATATAGTCAGCTGTACTCTGATTTCCTTTTTATAACAATTTTATGTTTCCAGGTACAAGTTTAAAATGCCAGGAAAAGATATATATATTTTTTAATTCTTGTAATAAATTACTTAAAAGGCTATGTAAAAATGTGAATTATTTTCAAAGTCTGTCACAGAGAAATTGTGACCCTTTGAAACCTTTTATCATAACCTCAGTTGTAGAATGGATAGCATCATCACCTGATCCTTCCTTTCGTCAAACTGTTTGAAAATCCATTTGATTTCCTTATAAAATAATGATTGACAAATGTGTTTTTAAAGTTATAATTATTATTAATTATATGGTTATTTATACAAAACTGTTTACACAGACTTCATTGACTGCTATTTTTGTGGGAAGTACTAAGGAAGTATAAGGTGTGAGTTGAGTCCCCAGCAGATCTAGTCAAGGAAAACAAACGCACACAATCACTAGGACATTAATGAGTACTAACTTGGATGACACTGAGTAAAAAGAAAGTAAGAGTATAGTGTAGAGATTAGTCTGGCATAGGATGTAGGATAAAACATGAAAACAAGAGGCAGTTTGTGTAAAGAACAATTGATATGGGATAAATATTTTCTGAAAACACCAAACTAGAGGTTTTCTGGACTTGAAGATAAGTTCAATATAGAGTAGAGGTTAGGCAGTTAGACTGAAAATAAAGGGATTAAGTGAGAGTCTGAATCTGCAATGGTGAGATCTTCGTCAACTCCTTCCTCACTCCAGCAGCGAGGCTTATGTTTCTATGTAACTTGTTTAGAGAACACTTCTCTGAAAAAAATTATTCCTTCCAGAGCAAAGCCTATAGATATTGATATATTTGGTAGTTCCCTTTGAGAAGGTAGATGTGCCAATCAACTTCTGTACAGTGAAGCCCAAGGTAATAGACCTGCTGATGCACCAAGCTCCCAGTCAGTTTTTCAGAGACTCACTTTTAAGTATAACCAGAGAAGACTTCTGGCCAAGATGAAGGTGTAGATAGACACTCTTCACTTCCTCACACAACCATAAGAAGGATCACAGCTAATCTCAAAAGAAAATACAACCCAAGCTGCCAGAAAATAGACTGGTATAGAAGTCTGACAACCAAGGATTTAAAGAAGAAATATTCATCCAGACGGGTAGGAGGGGCAGAGATGGTAGCAGGGATGGAGGGGATGTGGTGTGGCGGCTGCAAGATGGTGGCAGCGAGGCAGTGGCAGCAGTGACCCCCAAAATGAGTGGTCCCATATTCACCTGTGGTGGATAAAAACTGAGAGGGACACCTGGGGAGCTAGCCATCCCAGCTCCAGGCCAGACCACGCAGTCCATGGTTCCAGCACTGGGAAAATGAAGCCTTATAATTTCTGACTGTAAAAAACAGAGGGGGTTGGGGTAGCAGAAGAAACTGCCAGTCTCTCAGGAGAGTCTGTTTAAAGCAACCACATGGCTCTAGAACATAGGCAAACCCACCCACTCCGGGATTCAGCACCAGGGCAGCAGCTAGAAGGGCACCAGTCACATCTGGGAAGTAGGGGAAGTAACCAGAAATGGGGCAAGAGTTGAGCAAGCAGCATTGTTCCTTCTCAGACCCCTCTCCCATATACAGCACCATGGAGCAGTGAAGGGGGTTGCCCCACCCTACCTAAGCCTTCCACGCTTTATAATGTGACATGTGCACCAAGACAGAGTCAAAGCAGTTCTACCCAATACATAGAAACAAACACAGGGAGGCTGCCAAATTGAAGGCAAAAGAAAGATGGCCCAAATGAAAGAACAGATCAAAACTCCAGAAAAAGAACTAAGCGAAATGGAGATAGCCAACCTGTCAGATGTAGAGTTCAAAACACTGATGATAGGGATGCTTAGAGATCTCATTGAGTACAGCAAATGCATAAGAGAAGAAATGAAGACTACTCTAAGTAACATAAAGAAAAATCTACAGGAAACCAACAGTGAAGGGAAGGAAGCTGGGGTTCAAATCTATGATTTGGAGCTGCAGGAAGAAATAAACACTCAACCAGCATAGAATGAAGAAACAAAAATTAAAAAAAAAAAAAAAAAAAAAAAACAAGGAGAGAATAAGGAGACTCTGGGACATCTCCAAATGTGCCCACATCTGAATCATAGGGATATCAGAAGGAGAAGAGGAAAAGCAAGAAATTGACAATTTACTTGAAAAAATAATGAAAGAAAACTTCCCTAATATAGCAAAGGAAATAGACGTACAAGTCCCCGAAGTGCAGAGAGTCCCAAACAAGTTAGACCCAAAGAGGGCAACATGAAGATATACATCATAATTAAACTGCCAAAGCTTAAAGAGAATCTTAAAAGCAGTAAGAGAAGAGAAGAGCATTACCTACAAAGGAATTCCCATAAGACTGTCAGCTAATTTCTGGAAAAAACTTTGTAGGCAAGAAGGAACTGGGAAGAAGTATTCAAAGTGATGAAAAACAAGGACCTACAACTTAGATTATGGTACTCTATCCAGCAAAGCTATCATTTAGAATTGAAGGGCAGATAAAATGCTTCCCAAACTAGGTAAAACTAAAGGAGTTCATCACTACCAAGTCCTTATTATATGAAACCTTAAAGGAACTTATTTGAGAAAAGGAAGAAGATCAAAACTATGAACAGTAAAATGACAACAAACTCACAACTATCAGCAACTGAATCTAAAAAACAAAAACAAACTAAGCAAACAACTAGAACGTGAACAGAATTATAGAAATGGAGATCATATGGAGGGTTATCAGCTGGGAGGGGGAGAACGGAGAATGGGAGAAAAGGTACAGGGAATAAGAATCATAATTGGTAGGTACAGAATAGATGGGAGGATGTTAAGAATAGTATAGGAAATGGAGAAGCCAAAGAATTTATATGCATGATCCATGGACATGAACTAAGGGGCTGGGGATTACTGGAGGGAATGGGGGTACTGGACAGAGGAGGGCAAAGGGGAAAATATTGGGACAACTGTAATAGCATAATCAATAAAATATAATTAAAAATAAATAGAACCAGAGATTACAATACTGTTGAGGATATTCTACATCTGTAAAGCGGAGATCTATGAATTGAGTCTAAAACAAATTGAAAAAAAAATCAGGGACAATGAAATAATTTAAATATAAGGAATTAAAATTGCTCTCCACAGAGAAATAAGTAGCTGTTGCATCCTTGAAAGAGGAAGGAATGCTATTTTTTTTTTAAAGAGTAATCAGGGAAAAGGAAAGGAACTCTTGGGAATTGTGTATATGACAGCATAGACAGAAAAATTAATAGAAGAATTGAAAGATAAAGTTGAAACATCCCTATAGTGCAGAACAGAATCACAAAAAGACCTAGTAGTGAACATAGATGGTAGAAGATAAGAAAATTAGTTTCAGACCAGAAGATCTAATATCTTAACTAATAAGAGAAAACAGAAGGACAGCAAAAAATTTTTTTCCAGAACTGGAAGATGCTTGTTTTCAATTTGAAAGGATCTAATGATTGAAGAAAGATAAATATCAAAACATATTTTGTAAATTTTAGAAAACCAAAGTAAAGAGAACATCTAAAAGCGTTCACAGTAAAAAAGAAAAACAAAATACATGAAAAGGAATAGGAGTCAGACTTTTCAGTAGCAAGGAGTTAGAAGACTGTGGAATGATGCCTGCAAAATTCTGAAGGGAAGTGATTTTTAGCTTAGAATTCTTTATGCAGATTTCTAATCTGTCATTCAAATAGGGATATTTTCAGACTTGTTTGCTCTAAAAAAAATTTACCTACCATGTACTTTTCTCAGCAAGTTATTAGAAGATATACTGGCTTAAAGCAAAAGAGATTCTTAGTATCCAGGAAACACAAAGGATCTTACATAGTATGGAAGAGAAATCTTAGAATAATAACCGTGCCTTAGATCTAGAGTGCAGCTAGTCCAAATTGGGGCAGGGTACAGAGGGTTCTAGGGATTTTGGAGGAAGGGAAGTAAAGGAACTGATGAATCATATATCTGATCTGATAGGAGAATTAATGATAATAATTACTATTATTAATCACTGTTAATAATAATGAGATAATAAAATACATTAAGATAATTAAATCTTGATTTGTGAAAATAGGAAGTCAATAAGTAATAACTAAATCAAGAGATAGCATATATGGAAGACATTGCTAGTTGCTTGCCCAATATCTGCCTTTCCTTAGGAATGGACCATGATGTTCAGAGTGGCAATATGACCAATTTAAAGTAATCAGCTTTCCTGTTTCTCTTGAAGCTGGAGGTGGCCATATGAAGCAATTCTGGCCAAAGTAAGCAGAGGTGACTGGTAGGACTAACAAGAAAGTTTATTAAAGGGGCATACTCACCTGAGATGTGCCTTTTCAGCTTCTGCTCTGTGCTTTCTTCAAGTCTGGATCTGAGATAGGCCTGAGTTATACATGAACCCATGTTTGACTCAAGACCTATATAGATTTTAGTGCCTACAATTTTCCAGATAGTATTCTTAGTTGGTAACTAAGAATACCAGTGGATACCAGTGGGATACCAGTGGATAAAACAGGCAAAAATGACCAATATCTTTGTTTTAATAGGGAATACCAGAGAAAGATTGGTAAGTAAAATTTAGAGTATATAAGAAAGTGAAAACTATTGGAGAAAAAGAAAGCAAGAAAGATAGGAAGTATTTGGGGGATGGTGGGCATGATGGGCCTGATATTTGGTGAGCAGGAAAGGCCTCACTGAAATAGTATGTGATTGAGACATGAAGGAGCCAGCCATGGAAGATATCTGTAGAACAAGGTTTGGGTAGAGGAAACAGCAGGTACAAAGGCCCAGGGATGAGAGTTTACTTGGCATATTTGCAGAACAGCAGAGTCAATATGATTGGAGTAGAAGGGACAAACAGAAGAGTAGTAGGGATTGAGGCCAGAGGAAATGAGACATTAGTTACATAAGGCCTTCTAGGCTTTTGTAAGGACTTGCTTTTGACCCTTAAATGTGATGAGAAAGCTTTGAAAAATTTTGAGCAGAGGAATTTGATCTGATTTACTTTTTTTTAAAATATATTTTATTGATTATGCTATTACAGTTGTCCCATTTCCCCCCCTCCACCCTGCACACCCCCTCCCACCCACATTCCTCACCTTTAGTTCATGTCCATGTGTCATACATATAAGTTCCTTGGCTTCTATATTTCCCATACTATTCTTGCCCTCCCCCTGTCTATTTTTCTACCCACCATCTATGCTACTTATTCTCTATAACTTTTCCCCCTCTCGCTTCCTCCCACTCCCCTGTTGCTAACCCTCCATGTGATCTCCATTTCTGTGGTTCTGTTCCTGTTCTATTGTTTCCTTAGTTTGTTTTTGTTTTTGTTTTGGGTGTGGTTGTTAATAATTGTGAATTTGCTGTCATTTTACTGTACATGGTTTTTATCTTCTTTTTCTTAGATAAGTCCCTTTAACATTTCATATAAAAAGGGTTTGGTGATGATCAACTCCTTTAACTTGACCTTATCTGAGAAGCACTTTATCTGCCCTTCCATTCTAAATGAAAGAGCAATCTTGGATGTAGGTCCTTGACTTTCATGACTTGGAATACTCTTTTCCAGCTCCTTGTTGCCTTCCAGGTTTCTTTTGAGAAATCAGTTGTCAGTCTTAAGGGCACTCCTTTGTAGGTAACTGTCTCCTTTTGTCTTACTGCTTTTAAGATTCTCTCCTTTATTTTAATCTTGGCTAAGGTAATTATGACGTTCCTTGGTGTGTTCCTCCTTGGCTCCAACTTCTTTGGGACTCTCTGAGCTTCCTGGACTTTCTGGAAGTCTATTTCCTTTGCCAGATTGGGGAAGTTCTCCTTTATTATTTGTTCAAATGACTTTTCCACTGTTGCTCTTCCTCTTC
Source organism: Glossophaga mutica (assembly GCA_039655065.1). Lineage (NCBI taxonomy): Eukaryota > Metazoa > Chordata > Mammalia > Chiroptera > Phyllostomidae > Glossophaga > Glossophaga mutica. The sequence continues at coordinate 127,055,013 of CM077308.1, forward strand.
CCCTTCTGGTACCCCTATAATTCAGATGTTTGAACGTTTAAAGATGTCCTGGAGGTTCCTAAGCCTCCCCTCATTTTTTTGAATTCTTGTTTCTTCATTCTTTTCTGATTGGTTGTTTGTTTCTTCCTTCTGGTCCACTCCATTGATCTGAATCCCAGTTTTCTTCCCATCTCTATTGATTCCCTGTGCATGTTCCTTTATTTCACTTAGTGTAGCCTTGATTTGTTCATCTAATTTGCAACCAAAATCAACGAATTCTGTGAGCATCCTGATCACCAGTGCTTTGAACTTTGCATCTGATAGGTTGGCTGTCTTTTCGTTGCTTGGAAGTATTTGCTCTGGGGCTTTGATCTGTTCTTCTGTTTGGGCCATTTTTTTGTTTGTTTGTTTGTTTGTTTGGTCTGGTCACACCTGTTACGTAGTGAGGGGTGGAGCCTTAGATATTCACCAGGGCTGGGCAACCCAGTTGCTGGGTTGTGATGCTATATGGGGGGGAGGGGTCTGAGAAGGAACAATGGTGCTTGCTCCACTCTCTCTTTGATTTCAGTCCCTTCTACTGTTTCCCACAAGCAAATTGGGCCCTTCTGGTGCTGATTCCCGGGTGGGTGGGCTTGTGTATGTTCTAGGACCCTGTGGGTCTCTCCAGCAAACTCTCCTGTGAGGCTGGGAGTCTCTCTCAGCACCTCAACCCCCACAGGTGTTTTCAATCATTGTTTGAGGCTCTATTTCTCTGCACTGAGACCCTGGGTTGCATGGTCTATCTGGCTCCCCAGTTTTGCCTGGTTTATCTGTGAGCAAATGTGTGACTGAGGTCAGCCAGCCGCCTTGCATGTCTCACTGGGTCTGCCCGCTGCCACCGTGTGCCAGGGGTCTGCCATCTGCTGCCTGTGCACCTGGGCCCACCAGCCACCACTTTTTCCTGCCATGACCCCGACTCTGCCCCCTTACCAGTCTGGATGAATGGTTGTCAGATTGCTGTACAGTTCCATTTTCTGTCAGTTCGGGTTGTTTTTTTGTTTCTAAATTTTTGTTTTCCTTATTTTGGTTGTGCAAGGAGGCACAGTGTGTCTACCTGTGCCTTCATCTTGGTTGGAAGTCCGTCTTACTTTTTAATTGGACCAATCTGGCTGTTGTGATAGGAACAGATTCAGGGAACAAAATCAAGTTAGGGAGATCAGTTAAAGGTGGTGTCCATAGTTCAGGGATGTCATAATGGTAGCTTTGACTTATGGTATTGATTAAGTGGTTATGCAGTAGCCAAATTCTGAGTATATTTTTACAGCCATCGGATTTTGCTGATGGATCAAATGGTGGGTGTAGAAGAAATTTCTGAGCAACTAGATTTACCATTCACCGAGAAGGGTAAGATTGAGAAAAGACATTTTGACACATTAGGAGCTCAGTTTTGAACATCAGTGTTTGAAATGCCTATTAACATTCAAATAGAGCTTTGATGATAGGAATCTATAGTTTAGAGAAAGGTCTGGGCTAGAGAGGTAAATTTGGGAGAAAACCATGCAGATGGTATCAAAGCCAAGAGATTGCTGAAGAGCACCTAGGGAGTATAGTTAGAGATCTAGAGGAGGCTGGAGGGCTGATCCCTGGGGATTGGAGAGATGGAGAAAGGAGACTAAGCAGGAGTATCCAGAGGTAGAGCACACTGAAGGCAATGTGGTGTCCAGGAGATTAAGCTTCAAGAAGAAAGTCGGGTATAACTGGTATGTAAGATACCAGTAACAAGATGTCTGAGATTGACCATTGATTGGGTGAAGTGACACAGAGGTGATGATGGGTGACCTGGATGAGAACAATTTCAGTTGATGGTGTGGGCAGAAACCCGATTGGAATGCATTTAAGAAATGATGGGAGGAGAGAGCCGAGGGGTTTACAAACATAAGGGTTATGTTATAAAGGAAAGTGGGGATATAAGAAAGGAGAAATGGGGTCGTAAGAGGTTTTAATTTCTTTTTTAGATGGGACAAATAAAATTTATTTCTGTTGGTATGCAAATAGGTGTGATCTAGTAAGGGAAAAATTGTTGCAGGAACAGTGATAAGTAATTGCTGGAGTAATGTTGACAAAAAGCCACTTAATAAAGGGGGAGGGGATAAAGAGTAGGTCCCTGGTACCTGGTGCTATCATAGAGATGTCTTATCAGCATGCACTGCTAAACTCCAGACTTCTTGTTCTCTTAGGAAGAAAAAACTTCCATACTGTTCAGTAATGATTTTTTTGAGATTTCTGTTGCCTGCGCTTGAATGCAGTTCTAAGTGACACACATATTTAGAAATGTGATGGTAGAATCAGTAGAAACTACTAAAACTTGAAAATGGTGACATTTGTAAGTGAGATGAGAGATTGTGGTGGGATAAGGCAGTACACAGTGATTTCAAGTATTCTCTAATATTTTAACAATTTATATGTACTTTTTTCATTGAAATATTTTAAAACATTCCCAGAGTGCTTTTGAGAAAAACAGATGTCAAGATGGTACTAGGAACGCAAGGAACTTATGGGGGAAATGTGAAAGACAGAGTGGAAGAGGGAGCAGGAATAGGTGGGGAGAGCTGTCTGACTGAGATGTTGGTCTGAACCACGTGAAAGGAGAAGAAAAGGATAGGGTATAAAGAGCCTCAAGCTGCAGTATGGTGCTCAAGAAGTTTCAGCCAGGCTGAATAAGGAGTCTCTAGGCTAAATTTGCCCATTAGAGGAATCTCCATAGGACTAACACCCCACTATGTTCAGTCATTAGCTAGTAGCCCCCAGGGAAAAGTGTGGCCTTTGTCAGTCAACTATGCTCCCAGCTTCCATTCCTCCTGAAGGAGTTCTGACTGGTATGTGTCCATGGCCGTCACACCCACAAAAATTTATATTAAAAATAAGAACGTGTATCTGTATGTTTGTACATATGTAACATTGTACCTGAGTGATCTTCATGTTCAGCTAGGAGGTTTAATACCATGCCCTGGTAATTACTCTTTCTTAGGCAAAAAAAACTCTTGCCTTTCCAGGAAAAATAGAATTTATATTGTATCTTGATGACCTATGATAATTCTTTGATGCATTAATTATTTACTTTTAAAAATAAAGCAAGATGTGAAAAAAAAGCAAGAAATGAACCCAATTTTGGAACAAAGAAAATTTTAATCTTCTTTATAATACCATATCTTTGTATCATCAATCAGCATTTCTCTCCTGCTCTTTTTTAAATGGCCCTTTCTTCTCTTTCATTGGTTGTTTTTATCTTAAAATATTTAAAGAAACTCATAATTCCCCGCCTCCTCCCTTGGCATTCATGCCTACTAATTTTTGGAAACTTCAAGGAATTTTGCCTCAAAGGAAGCTAGCATAGAACTAGGAATTGCCTTCATATATTCAGTTATAGTTAATAGTAAATGTGTGTAAAGCTAAATGAATTCAAGTCTCAATAATCTAGTTCCTTTCATGTTGATTTTAATATATATTTTACACAGTAGAAACAAACACATGCCAAACATTTATGTTTTTTAAAGGGAAAGTATTTACTTCTACAGCTAGCTAATGAAAAGACTTTTAATGTATTATATTTGAATACTTAGAGAATTTTTAGACAAAAACTTAAAACATGACATTTCAAATTTAGAACTTTGTATTATAGGCACAAGTTGGAATGAGCCAGTTAGAAATGTATTTATAAACTAGAAGCATCTAAGGTTGGGTGTGAGAATTCAGAAACTTTACATTCATATTTGAGAATATTATGTTATATATGCCAGTGTAGCTGATAGAGAAAACACATGAAGTGCTTTTGCCAAATTGTAATTTATACCCTAAAGTTAAAAAAATAAAACTATTGGGTTAGCAAATGCACTACCTAAGTGACTGTGAAATGAAAGCAGTTACTAAACACAAGGTCTGTCTGGAAAAAGTCTAGCCATTGTTAATATAACAAGAATGTCTTGCTCTACATCAATGTAACCTGGCAGCCAAGGACAGTGGACTGGAATGCACATGTGTGAACAGTGATGACTTCACTGTACTAGTCAGTGGGGGCAGTAGATGTTGTTGAGTGAACATGTGTACTGTGTGGCCATCATATTCAAAATGACTGAGCAAGTAGAGCAATGAATCTGCATCAAATTTTGTGTTAACTTTGAACACTCCTCCCTGGAAACTATTGGATGATTCAGAAGGCCACAGCTATGGGCAACTAGTGATTGGCAGCTTCATCACGACAATGTGCCTGCTCACGCATAATGTCTCATGTAGTTTTTTGGCAAAACATCAAATCACCTGGGTGACTCAGCCCCCCTACAGCCCAAATTTGGCACCCTGTGACTTACAGCTTTTTCCAAAACTAACATTACCTTTAATGGGGAAGAGATTTCAGACAGTCGATGAGATTCAGGAAAATACGATGGGGCAGCTGATGGTGATTGGGAGAATTGTGTAAAGTGCTGAGGTACCTACTTTGAAGGGGGCTAAGGTATCATCATCCCATATACAATGTTTCTTGTATCTTGTATCTTCTTCAGTAAATGTCTCTATTTTTTATATTACATACCTGGATGCCTTCTGGACAGACCTCGCATGTACACATACTAATTCTGCTTTTTCCCCAAATAAAATGGGATGATACTATTCATATAGGTCTGCAGCTTTTAAAAATTTCCTCCCCACTTCAGTAGAGTATCATGTACTTGGGCAGAAAATTTCTGATTAATTAAACTCATCTATCTTTTATGTTATCTTCATTTGTTTTCTTGTACTAACAACAGTCACAGTAACTAAACTCACAAGCAACTGATTTATTAACCTCATGGTAGTTTACTAATTTGCAGTGTAAGATATATTTGGCGTGACAGACCTCGCTTATTTGCTTGGGGCATACCCAGCTGATGGAAGAATTAATTACTCAAGAGACTAAGTTAAAGATAAGGTTGATTGGTGAGCCCAAAATTGGAAAGGAAAGCAAGGAGGTGTTCTTACAGGATATTTCTAGTAAGCTACCCTAGCCCTCTGACTTGCCCTGGGGCTCCTTCTGTCTTGACAACTGGCATTAGTCATCAGAGCCATAGCCCTGAACAAGGTGAGAGACATGGGGAACAGGCTTCCTCCAGGGTTCTGATCTTAACTGTGCACTGCCCACCACCCCATTTAAGATATCTGACCAGGTCCTCATCCATTACCTGTTCTATATCTGAGAAAAAGTGTTGATTAGAATTTGAGGAGTCCCCAAATCTGATTAATGGAGATATGGAAAACACTGTTGCTTCCATAGCAACTTATTTATAAGCACTCTCTTAGGTGAGCCTCTGTGGAAGTGGCTACATATAGAGGTTGTGACCATCACAGTGTCTCCAGATATGCCAGATGTCCCCTGGAGGCCAAAATCTCTCCGAGTTCAGAACCATTGGTTTAGAGAAAGATTACTTTAGATTCTAAACCAGTCTCCCTCTAGGGTGTCCAACCTATTGGCATCTCTGGGCCATGGTGGGAGAAGAGTTGTCTTGGGCCACACATTAAATACATTGTGACATATGATAATAAAAATCTCATAATGTTTTAAGTAAATTTACGATTTTGTGTTGGGCTGCATTCATAGCCATCCTGGGACACATGCGGCTCATGGGCTGCAGGTAGGACACCTCTGGTAGAGTACAGTAAGAGGTAAAGAGAGGAAAACCAGATGAGATATTGCATGGAAGATGACTGAGAAGTGAGAGTTACTGATACTAATTCCCCAGCAACAGGGAGAAAGAACATAGGATTTTTCCTGTCTTAATCTACTTTCCCACTAATTATGAGACCTTTGGTTAGTTGCTTTACCCTCCTGATTGTGAATTAGTGTGAGGATTAACCTTGTTACTACAGCTTTTATAATTCATGTACTTATTATGTTCCAGAATTGTGTGGGCATTGTACATTCATTATAGAGAAAGTGCATATAAAAGTCCTCTGTAAATTATAAAATTTTGTACAAAGGTAATGTGTTGTCTGGCATGTCTTCTTGTTTACTTCCTGCCACTACTTTTATCCATTTAGAGCTTTAAAACTACTGGCACATATACGATTTATCTTTGTGAACTTGACCATGATTATAAATATTTTCTAGGGATGATCACTTTTATATAATTATATAAATATTAAATACATATAATTACATACATTATATGTATATTAAGTACAGAATATATTATTATATGCTGGATTTAAAATTACATTAGGTTTCTCTATCCAGAAAAAAACCTGTTTATGTTTTGTCCTTTTGTTTTCTGCTCTTAAGTCAATTCCCTATAGTGAGTCAATTAAATTTTTTATCCTTGTCTTAGCTACATTCAATTTTGTCTCTGTACTTTAGTGGATTAGTCAGGCATGGTTTCCCTCTATACCCGATAAATGTTTACCAAATGAAGGAACAAATTACAGAAAACATGTTATTTCTCTTCTAGCGGGTTATCTTCTGAAATGATCAGTGACTACTCTTCGTTCTAGATTTCCCCAATATAAAATTGTTTGACCGTCTAGAGTTCTCAGAGTTTCACCAGATTAACCCCGTGGTTTGGATTGGGGGCCTGGGCTGGTGGAGGTGTTGGTTACTATCAGGATTCAAATTCACTTGGCTTCCTAGAGAGTGTTTCTATAATACTTTAAATGTTTGCTTCAGCCCTGTAATTCATTCCAAGAGTCCTAATACTTTGTTGCCTTGGTGTATTGTTGTGTTCAGTACCTGCTGTCTCCCACATGTCTCCTAGTGACTTCTTGGGATCAGTCTTGGCTGCCTGTCCATAATTTAACTCTCAAATCATGGATTGAACCTATCACCCATTGCTGATTTTTAGTACTGATCCTGCATACCTTTACTTTTAATTTCCTCCGAGATGTGTTAATAATCACATGGATTTGAGGTAGTTTTCTTAACCTATGGAAATACTGAATGCAATGGGATTGTTTGTGACCACTGTTATTAAATAGCCTGTTCACAAATACTTAGTGTACCAATTCTTTTTTAATATAGCTGAGACCAAATGTGATGCATTTCTCTTTTTTATGGGTCATAAACTACCTCTTCTAGGAAGCAGTCATCTATCCTAACCAAAACCTTCACTTCTCTCTGAGATTAAGTCTTCTGTATTCTACACCAATGTGTCTGCCTTGTTCATCATTGTATCCAATATATATTTGGCATATATAGGAGGCACTCACGTATTTTTGACCTTCTGAATGAAACTCAGATTATTGTGGTTATTTTTGTTTTGATTAATGATGTTATCTGCTATAATTTTCTCTTTCTTCTTCCAGTGTCATTTCACATCCAATTGAGTACTTAATCTAAGCACTGTAGATTCCAGGGTTAAGAGAAACCAATTTGAAGAGCCAGTTGAAGATCATGGGGATCATTTCCCTGTTTCTTAAAGAAAATGCACACCTCTGTATAAGCTTGTTGAAGAAAATGAGAAAACGATAAAGGCAATAGAAAGAAACATAGACCAGAAGTAATTAGGAAAGATACTTCCTGTTTGGGAGGGTGTCAGAAAAAGGAAGTTTCAATTCCGTTTTGCATGAGTGGTCTTCTGCACAAAAACCCAACATTAAAATTGGAACAATGTTGAGAAATCCCATGAGCTTTCTCATTGATTCATCCCATGGATCTCTTCTCAAGATCAGATCTGCTCTGGGGCACCTCCCTTTTCAGTGGAATAGGACACTATCTTAATGCCCTTTTCCTTCTTGTCCTGTCAAATCTTACATAGGCCCGTTCCATTTTGGCAGGCTTAAGAACTAACCTTTTGGGGTAAACAGACAGAAATACTCTCCTGTCTGAGCTGGAATATTCTTTTCCTGAGTTTCAGACTATTATTTCTTAATTCTGGTTACCTTCATTATCACATCCAGAAGTACCTGTGATCTTTGGCACCACTACTTGAAACCTTTATCCTTCCTTACAGGCTTTTTAAATAAAAATGCATTCATTAGCTTATGAATTTATTTATACATTCTTATTACAAAAATCTCATGTCAGGGATACCTCTAGATCACAAGAGATCTGAAATGATGGCCATACCTTGATCATACTGAGTACCCAAAATAGGTGTCAATAAGAAGACTAACCTGATTTTTTAACATCTCTAAAGATTGGAATGCCCTAGAGGTCAGACTTTGAACCCCTGTCTTTCCACTCTTTAACAACAAAAGTTTATTTTCTCATGATTTCAAGACCTGAGTTTGTTTCTGGTGAGGTCTCTCTCCCTCTCTTCTTGCTGTGTGTCAAATGTCCTTTTCTCTGTGTGTGCATGGAGAGAGAGAGAGCTCTCTGGTCTCTCTGTGGTCTCTCTCTTTTCTCTCTTTCTCTTAAATAAGAACAGCAGTCAGGTTGGATTAGGGTCCCACCCTTATGACCTCTTCACTCATTTTTTTAAGGAGAGCGTATCTAGTTTTATTACTTTAAATACTACCTATTTATTGCCCATGACTCCCAAATATACATCTCCAGCCCTCAGTTGACCCTGAACTGCAAACTCATTTCTAATTGTCTATTGATATATCTACTTGTATGTCCATAGGCATCTTAAATTTGTTCCCCCTCAGTTGCCTGTCTTTGTAAACCCAGTTACTTAGCCTTAACACCTTTGATTTTTCTCTTGTATGCCTCATCCAATCCTTTAGCAAGTCCTGGTTGATCCCCTTTAAAATATATCTCAAATCTTTCATCGTGTCATTTCCTTTAGCATTACTGTTCAGGTTCAGATTATCATCTTCCCTCACCAAGACCAGTCAGTCTCCTAATGTCTCCTTGCTTCTACTCTTGCCCAATTTGCCTTTAAAACATAAATTAGATTATAATTCTCTACTGCTTAAAACACAGTAGCTTCTCATCGAAAAGGTCTAATTTAATTTGGCCCCTGACTATCTCTGGGATTTCGTTCTTTGTGAATGTGTCAGCCCCACTCCCCTCCAGCTACACTGCCCCAGCTTTCTTCAGTCGTTCCAGGTACATTCTAACCTCAGAGTTTTTGTATTTGCTCTTTGCCGACTCAAACTCCCTTTCTCCAAAACACCATATGGCTAGTTCCTTTACTTTACTTGAGTCCATACTCAAATTTCATCTCTTCAGAGAGGCCTTTTTATTTCTTAGTCATCCTTCTTAAAACAGCATCTTCCTAAAATTCCCATCCTTACTGTGCTTTATTTTTTTTCCTTGTAGTTCTTATTGCTATCTGGCATTATATTAAAACTATTCGTTTCCTGTGTTCACACTTGAATGCAAGCTCCCTCAGGGGAGTAAGGGCAAGGATATTTTCTGTTTTGTTCTCTGCTGTGTCCTCAGCACCTTGAATAGGGCATGGCTCTTTTGTTTATTCTTTCCTTTATGTCCTTGCTTTAGGGGACATATCTGTAAAAATGTTGCTGCGTGAAATATCCGAGATATTCCTCCTGCCTATGTTCTCCTCTAGGACTTTAATGGTGTCATGGCTTATATTTAAATCTTTTATCCACCTTGAATTTATTTTTGTGTATGGTGTAAGTTGGTGCTCAAGTTTCATTTTTTGGCATGTAGCTGTCCAGTTCTCCCAACACCATTTGTTGAAGAGGCTATTTTTACTCCATGTTATGTTGCTGCCCCCTTTGTCAAATATTAATTGACCATAGAGACTTGGGTTTATTTCTGGGCTCTCTGTTCTGTTCCACTGGTCCATGTGCCTGTTTTTATGCCGGTACCAGGCTTCAACAAAACAAATAAACAAGCAAAATATAACCAAAGACACTGAAATTGAGAACAGGCTGACAGTCACCAGAGGGGAGAGGGGAGGGAATTTCAGGGGAAAAGGGGAAGGGTTTAGAGGAACAAGTGTAAAGGACACATGGACAAAAACTATGGGGGGTGGAAATTGGAGGCAGGTGGGTGGGCTGGGATGGGAGTAAAAGGCAGAAAACGGTACAAGAACAACAATTAAAATTAAAAAAAAAAAAAAAAAAAAAAAAAGAATAGAATCCTCCCAGCCCCTGAGGTCAATCTCTGCTTAGAGTTGGCCTGCTCCCATGTTCTGTGGAGTGTACTATCACTTAATTAATAAATCTGCTCTATCTCCCTCTGCTATAAAAAAAATAGGACATGGTTCATAGAAAGTGCTAACGATGTATTTGTGGGATGAATGAGTTGAATGTATGAACCTCCTTTGAGAAAGATTATGAAGGAATGCCCAAACTCACTGGGCAGGATTCACAGTCCCTAAATCACTGCCACTATCTCCACGCATAGATCAGTTACCTATTGATGTATGCATCCTTTTCTACTGCACCTTGACTCTTCCCCTTTGAAACCTTCCAGTGTAAGTTCCCTCTTTTACCTACTCTCACAGGTTGCACTTTTCATGTCTATCCCACAAAAGAAGTCTTTTAGAATTAATTTTATAACAAATGTTCATACATAGAAAAAAACAATTTCTATTAGGTGAGGAGAGTTCATGATGTGTAACCAAAAAAGTGCAAGTTCAGCTGCCTGCTGCAATGAAAGCCAAACTCATGAAGCTAGTGCTGGTACAAAACGAAAGAGGTTTTATTCAGGTGCCTTACGACCTGGGAGAATGGTGGACTCTCATCTCAAAAAACATCTACCTTTCCTGCTCAAGCCCACGGTTCTTGTAGAAATAGGGAGGGGAGGGCTTTTTTCCTATCCCCCTATCTTGCCTGCTTTTGGAGTGCTGGGGTTCTGTGAATTAATCTTTCTAGCTTTTTGTGGCTCAGTGTAAGAACCTCCTCTTGCTGCTGTCTTGGGCAATGGGGGAGACTCCCCATGCCCCCTGACTGTTTGTGGTATCAGGGTCAGTGGGGTTGGGGGAAGCCTGCAGGACCTGCGTCGGGAAGCCTGGAGATGCTGCAGCCCTCAGCCTGCCTCTCAATGCTGGACAATGTGCCTGCACATCTGGGGAACCAGTTGGAATCTGCAGGGTACCCCTGCATCCCAGTGCACCCCTGTCTTCTGCATAGCCCCTGTGTGGCCTGCCCCTCTGAAGTGGGCAGCCAGGCACATCCTCTGACTTATGGCTGCCTACAATAGCAGTAATGGCAGTGATAATGGCAGTGAGAGCAGAAAATAAGGGATAAGAGATTGAGACTTAGACAAACTAAATTCCGAAGTTTTGAAGGAACTTGCAAATACCTTGGAGACAATATCCTTGTGAAATCATAGCAAATAAGAAAGGCAACAAAAGATTGTACTGGTTATAACTCAGCTGGAGCCTAGTGTTTTATGTCTAATACTGAGTCCCATCTGGGCATAAGATTTTTAAAAAGACAGAAGAATGTGTTCAGAGATGGCAAACAATATAGTGAGAATACATTATACGAGTAGTGGTTGAATAGTAAGAATAGTAAGTACAAACATTTACTATGTGCCAGGCATTATTCCAAATACCTTTTGTAAAAACCGATTTAATCCTTATCCTATGAAGTAGATACTATCCTATCTTTTTTTAGATGAAAAAAATGAAATTACAGAGAAGGAGAGTAATTCCCGCAAGGTCACAAAGGTGTTAAGAGGCAGAGCCAGTGCTAATTTCATTCTGATTTTAGAGTCCATGTTTCTAATCACTGTTATTTTAATATTTAAAAAAAAATGCTATTGAAGAAAACTGGGGCTAGTGTAGCTGTCCTAAGAAGGCAGCATTAGTCTTCACCTTAAATGTCACTGCCTCTTTCTTAATCCCCTCATTTTGCACAGTAGGTACTTCTATAATAACAGGACCAGTAACAACCTTTCTTACACTTATATACTTGTATTTCTAGCTCTCTCTGTTAACCTACATTTAACCTATTTTAAGGATTATATTTGATTCACTTTGAGCCACTAGATTTAGTTTAGTGCATAATATATTATATATTCAACATTCAATTTTTGTTGAATGAAAGAAGTGAATGGATGATCTTTAAATTGATTAGAACTGTCCAGTGGTGCAATAGCTTTTTTGTAAGGTAATGAGCTCTTGGTCACCAGCAGTATTCAAACATGGGCTGGATGCTTGAAGGATGCTTGAAGGGATGCTGCAGAAGGAACTTCCATGTCATGTGGAAATGGAATCCTTCTAACTATCAATTATCTGATCCTATCATGAATTAATTATGATTATTTTTCGAAACAGCACGTACTGTGTGCCTAGCACTGTTCTAGGCACTGGAGATAAAAGGTAAAAGTGGCCTAGCCAGTATCTGTAGGAGCTAGTAGTCCCTGGAAAATTAAGAAGAGAGGTGCTTAAGGGTATAGGTATAAAGTTTTAGTAGATTAAAATCTGTCTTTTTCTCTTTATTTTTGAGATGTTTTGAATAAATGGGGAAGGGAGGGAAGAGCTGTTACAAGGGCAAGAACTAGGTATGAAAGATGACCCTAAAATTGGCTTCCTGAAAAGGGAGAATTTAGGGAGTGAAGACCACATGCTATGTTCTTATGGGGAAATTCCCCCAAATGGAAATGGCAGTGTTTCTCGTCAAGGTGTAGTATAGGGCTGGATGTAACTCAGTAGTGAAATAATTTGAAATTTTTGGAACAAATGTGCTTTCTCCAAAACCAATGAAGATGATTAAGTCCTACCTTCTTCTACCCTCTTTAGGGGCATTAATATGAAATGGACAGTCCATCGAGTCATGTTCACAAGACTTGAAGAAAGCTTTCTGGGGATTAGGACAAGCATTCTAACAGTTTAATACAAAGAGACCCTTCAGTATCTTTTCTGATCCCATGCCTGAAATCTGTTGGGCAGTGCAGGAATAGTGGCCTTTTTTTATGTTGCCCTGGTACCTTATGCTGTTTAACTTTCACACGTGTCCCAATATGCCTTGACTCAGAATCATCCTCTCTAGCTGGGACTTGATGCCTAGGTAGGTGGGGAATTCCCATTTTGTTTAAAATCATAGTTGTCTTTGGGTTTGGCTGGCATGTTCATGCTAAGTTTACTGACAATTGTTTTTTTCCTCTTATACCATATGCTATTCCATGATTCATCTGCTTTGAGTCTGTTGCCTTGAAGGTGAAACAATTTCTTCCAATGTTGATATTTCATAATCTCATAGATAACAAGCATACACATATGCATAGTACTTCAGAAGTTTTAAACATTTGGAGATGAATGAATTATGCTGTCACAAATGGAAAAGAGCAGTATAAAATCATAATGGTAATATTAAATCATCTTTTATTGGGTGTTTGGGTGAACACTGATATTGATAAAGCCTGGAAACTTTAGTGCATTTCCTTATCTCTTCTTGAGAAATTGTTTCTGGTATGTATTACTTATTTATGAATTTTTTAAATGCATTTTTTTATTGTTGCTTAAGTACAATTGTCTCCATTTTCCTGCTGCCACTTTCACCCACCCCAGCCATCCCCACCTTCCACCCTCCATTCTACTATTTATGAATTTTTTAATTTAACATTTTACTTTAATTGCGTCCATTTTAGATGGAAAAAATCTTTATTTGTAAAAGTAGGGTTTAGATTCCAAATAAATCGTTAACATTCACTGTTTATGTTATGATGACATCTTTTCTATCATGGATAGCAGTGACTACTCAAACATTAAGAAATCTTTTCATTTTTGACATAAATTGTGCTCTTTCAAAATAATTTAATAGAACATACTACCTTCCTGAATGTTAGTGCAAAGCAGTTATTTCTGCATGAGTACTTTAAGTGTATTGAAGATTGGTCTTTTCATAAACATGTACTAAATATGATTTTTGCATATAGTTTTAATCAGTGCACCTGTTGTGTTGCATCATTTAACTACCTGTATCTGTCAGTGATTATTTTCTGATGAAGAAAAACTCTTTATAATTTCATGGTATAGATGCATGTGTAAATATAAGTTATACATTTGGAGATTTTTTTAAAGATTCTAATCCTCAGTATATCTTCCTCCCCCTCTCCCCTTTTACCTGGTTTTAGCTCCTCTTTGGTTCAGGTGTGCTGGTGTCCCTAAGCCTTTCTGGGCCGCAGCTGGAGAAAGTGGTGATTGACAGAAGCCTGGTGGGAAAGCTCATCTCAGACACCATCAGTGATGGTAATTACCCCTATGTGCAAATCGATTGCCTACAATTAACAGTGGGGCGGGAGAAATAGTGTGTCAACAGGTAGACTAATTATTACCAGTGAGGACTTGAAAACACTAGTAATTGCTTGTAATAGCATAGTTAGAACCTGTGGGACCAATATAAGTTTTGAATAATATTTAATATCAAAGTTTTTGTTGAGTGTTAGGCTCATATTCTGAATATTTTTCACCCTTTCCTTAAAAAATGTGTTGTATTTTCAAAATGGATTTTTCTGATGTGTTCTTTCAAAATTAGTTTCCTATTGTTGAAATTTCAAATATTTTTCATTTTCAAATGACTTTTGAATAAGTAACCCAAATATGTCAACACAACTCTCGGTAAAAAAAATCTGTGCTTTGCCTCTTAGGAAGATTCTTTGTTACTGAAGTCTATGAGTATTAACTTTTGAGAGAGTCTTGACAATATTTCTTTCTTTTAAAAAAATTAGAGTTGACATACAGTATTATATTAGTTTCAGATGTACAACACAATGACTGGACAGTATTTCTAAATGTCAAAAATCAATGCCAAATATACTAGGTAAATCTGGATCCTATTAAGTGATACTGTAATAGTATATAGTTGCTATAAAGCATATAAGAAAAAGATATTAAGCCAGATATTTAAAAGGTAGGATACTAACATTTATTGAGCCCTAGGTGGCTCTATGCTTTGCCAATCTACCCATTTTATTTAGTTCAAAAAACAACCTTTTATAAGGTATAGTTATTTTCACCTTATAGATAAGGAAATTGAAGCTGAGATACTAAGGAACATGCTCACAAATGAGATACTAAGGAACAGCTCGAAAATGACAGCTAAGAGTTGAACCCAGGTTCTAGCTGCAGAACCTATTTTCTTTGCACTATACTATGGTGACTCCTAAAGTTTTAAGATTATGTTCTTTTATTCACAGTAAAAGTTCTAAGAAACAAATTGTATTGTCATTAGAGATTGAAAATGGCCCATATCTTAAATTGAATAATCAAAAGAAAGTGTGGTCTAATGGAAAAAGACAGAGGTCAGGGCTACCTCTGAATAAATCAGACTCAATTTCATCATCTTAAAGAAAAGCAGTCTGCAGGATGGCTATAATTAGCAGTATTACTGATAATAAGGATTGTAAGTGTTCCATTTTCTCTTCCTTATAGAAATATGGTGCTAAGGAAGCTTCCCTATGGAAGAGGTTTCATTTTCATGTCTCATAATCGACCCCTTTGTTGACAACTGCAAATAAAATAGGACTGTGATGATTTTATCATACTGATCCACCTCTGTAAGAATTGAAAGGAGACTTCCAACACTATTTATGTCTGAGATATCTTCTTTCACTTGTTTCTTTTATTTGTACCCAAAATAATGCACTCTCATGAGACTGTGATAACAGTGATTTCTTGGCAGTTCTCCAGGTTCTCCTCTAATTGTGTAGGTCTGCCATTGGTCACTGCACAACGAAAGGGTAGAAGTAAAGAAAAATATATAAAACATTCAATATTTTTTATGCTAGGAACAACATAAAACATTTCTCAGTTATTTTTATCAATAACTTTATACAACACTAATGGCTCTTTCTGTACCTGATAAAAATTATCTACCTACTTGTATGCTTTAGAAATAAAAGCTGTAGAAATATTTTTTCTTATCTTCCTTATAAAATATTAGTTTATGTAATGCATACATTGGATATAATATGCTTTGTTTCATTAGCTTTCATACTCTCAAAAGAAGGTTCATTGATGAAAATTTAAAAATAAAAAAATAAGATAGGTGGGGAACACTGATCTGTATACCTTAATAAATCCAATTTATTCTCAGATGGATTAAACACAGGAGTAAAGGCTAAGCATGAATAAAAGTGTATGTTTTTATCTTTGTATTCAGGTATAAAATGGTGTTTATATTGTGCTTTTATAGCTCTAGTTTCAACTATATGATATTTGGTGGTAGTCTCCAAACATCAGAGTGTATCAAAATGATCTCAGAAAAGAAGGAAAAGTATCAAATCCATGCATAATTAGATCAATGATTATCACTTATTTCCAGTATCTTTAATGTCCTTGTAGAATGCCATAATGATACTTAAGAGACTTTAGTTATTTCAGTTAACATTTATCTTTTGAAAATTGCCTTTCGTAATATTTTGGTAGAAAAAATCTATTCATTATTATTTTATTCTAGCTTATTATTTGATGGTATTATTAAATCTTTCTTTTTTTTAAAGCTCTTCTCACAGACAATTTTATCATCTTTTCATTTTTGGCACAAAACAAACTATGTTTTGTTCAGTTTACCAAGAAGATGGGTTCTCCTGATGTAAACAAAAGATTGGAAAAACTCTCAGCTTTGGATTATAAGGTAGAGATTTCAATTTAAATAGTCATATTATTAATTATTAAGGTATACTGAGTATCACATGAGTCGATGTTATGCTCATTATTCTTGAACATTTCTGGATTTCAGAGTCATTATAGGATTAAGCTCGATTTATTAGAAACAGTGGCCATCCTAAGTTTTCTTTTCTACTCTCATTATGGGGTTGGTCTAACAATGGCATGTTTGGATCAATTTATATAGCTATAATGGAAGTGAACGACAGATAATAGAGGCAAGTTACATATTAAAAAATGGTCTTGTTGCTAGTGATAGTATGTATACCATTCTTCTTTCCCCCTAAGACCCCATATTATCATTCTATGTTAGGATAGTTGCTATGGCTTCTATTTCAAAAGAAGAGAAAGAAGGAAGAAGGTACTTTTAACAGTTAATAAAAAAGTGTAATAAACAAGGACCAGGAAGATTTCTCCCCCTCCAACTATAACTGGAGAAAGTGCAAAAAGAAATCTTCATATGTTAGTATATCTCTCCCTTCACTAACTCCAAGTAATTTGTTTCCATGTATCAGGGACTTTACATCTGTTAAGGCAGGATTTTTATTTTAAATGATGTGTTTAATTTAAGTTTTGCCACATTACATTCTAACTGCTTGAAAAGCATACTCTCTGCTAGGATGAGTATCTAATACATTTCCAGGCTGTTTCAGTTCAAGGCCTCTTTTTAGCAATGACTTGTGTTTGCAAGATTGATCCAGCCTCTGTGACGTGGATTTGAGACAGTTCACTGTTCACTGGGAACAGAGCTGATATACATACAGCTTCCTTAAAATGGATGCACACTTATGCCATACCTAGAGTATATAGCAAAGGCAAAGATTTCTAGACGTCTGCTTTGTGGCTTGAATTTGTGTATGTTTTTGAAAAAGTAGTATTTAACCTACTCTTTTCCCTTTGAGATTATTTCTTACTGTGATTGAGGTGGTAGTGGTGTAAGGGAGAACCTGATTTTATTTAGCAGAAACATTTATTCTTATAAAAAAGATTTTTAATATAGGATAAAATATAAGTAAGTTTTTCATCATGGTAATAAACTACAGTTTGGTTTTGTTTACCAGCTTTATAGAGCTTCTATAATACTTTGTAAAATATCAATTTTCTTTAGCTGGAAATCAGTGGTACTCATGTATTTATTTTGGTTAGTCAAAAATTGGTATTAACATTTTTAATGGTATGTTATTTTCCAGAATGGCTAATTATAGATTTACTGGAAATGGTGTTTATTTACCAGTAGTGTTCTTCAAAATGCACCAATATGCATTAACATAAACTATTTTAAGTGTTTCTGATGCTGTCATGTGAAATGTTATTTGACTTTTGTCCACCTTAGGATTAATGGATAGTTTAATGAAGTCTTCTCAGCTGAAGAATAGTAGTTCTCCATTAGTGAGAGAAGAGAAGAACTGTTAGGACATCATCTTTTCTTATGAAAAGATGTGGAAAAGAGACTGAGTATGTGGGCCTTCATCCCTTAAGTAAGGGAATTTTTTGTTTATTCTTTCTGCCTTTGGATTTGAGAAATTAGGATATGGCACTCCACATTCCTGTAATTAGGGAAGTAATCTTTTGGAAAGTCCATGGATTTCACATCTGGTTTAATACTTGGTTATAAGTATTTAATACTGAGTAAAAACTGCCATATGTCAATTGGAAGGATATTTTAAGAAACTTCTTTTTTACTTGCTCTATATAGCATCAAGGTAGAATATGATGCCATTCAAGCTTATAGGAAACATGAAATTGCAGATAACATACATGATTTGTGTTCTGTGAGGACTGAAAGTGTCAGTTTCTTGTTTAACTGTATTTCCTCATGTAGAAATTTGTAATATGTTACATGGCAAGTGGGACATCAAAAGAATATATATATTTAAGGATTTAGTAATTCCATTGTGGTATTTCTCTCAAACAAGAGCTTAAATATAAGAATTTGCACTTCCAAGCATAAAGTACATGTGTGTTGTCTGTCATTGCCCATTTGGATTTGAAAACAAGGAAACAGTGTGGAGTATTATAATTCTGCTTAAAAAACTAATTCTGCTTTTCTTTGTAGCTGTACCATAATTTAATTCTTGTAGACTGAAGTGTTTTTGGCCCCCCCCAAAAAAAAAATTACAGGGTAAATATCATGAAACTATTGACTTTTTAACAAGTTTTCCTGTCTGCATTTAAAAAATCCAATTCAATTTATTTAACAGTGAGGGGACAGTGCAAGGAGTTAAATATTTACCATGCGAGAACAACACTGGTAATTACTTTGATTTCACTTCCTTTTGATGTGCATTCAGAGGATGAAGAGGTCAATAATATTATGGCCATGCAAATAGAAAAGGGTTTCTTTTGACCATATTTTTAAAAATAGCAGAGGATTATTAAAGCATTAACCTTGATTTTAATGGCCTTGGTTGAGTGGTGAGATCACAATTTGGATGAGCCTGATTATTTACTAAATACAATACATAAATGCAACGGGTTCTTAACACCCATTGCACTCTGGCATTATCGCATTACTGCCATCCTTTGTTGCCTTGCAGACAGGAATATGAAAGCAATCTGTCATGTAGTGAGACTGGCTCCAGAAGCATTTCTCTGATAAGAAGACCCCCTGCCCTTTGCTAGTGTCTGGTCCAGTAGGCTTAGCCATGCGCTTAATCCCCAGAAAGTGGTTCGATTATTGCTGACCAGCAATGGCAAGATAGTTTTTTTTTTTTCCTCCAAGCTATCAACCTTCCATTAATTCCTTAAGCAGAAATACGGTGCAATCTATATTTCCTTGGCATGTGTCACCCAGATGGTGCTGTGCTTATGTTTTCAAATAACCATGTTCCAAAATAACATAGTTTGAATAATAAATTTTTACAAATTCTTCCTAAGAACGAAAAGCATAATTCTCAGAAGCTGAATAAACTTTTACACATGATGATGTGGCTTATTGTTTTTTTGCAGTAACATATGTGTGTATGTCTCACATATTCTTTAAAGTGGTATTTGCCTCAAGTTGTTTCTCCCTTGATTGTTGTCATTGTTAACATGTTATGTCTTAAACAGTATTCAGACACTCCTGGTCAGCAGTACTGAACTTGTCATTTAACATAGCTGGTCTTAAGTCTTATGTGCAGGTCGATGCTGTCAAGCAACCATGACTGTCCATTTTGGTATTGATTGAGATTGCCACAGCCAATTCTTCCCTAACCCACATTTTTCCTTTTTCTTTCCTCTGCTAAAACGGAAAAAAATTTGAACATATGTCTTTTTTATATATGCGTCAAAAGTATTTGGTAAATTCTGACACCTCCTTAAGCACGTGTATAACGTGCATATTTACTTGCATTTATCTACATTTACAGATGCTTTAATTATTACAGTACTTGGAGGACTTTGCATTAAAACTGATCCTGTGTGCTTTTTTTTTTTTTTTTTTTTTTTTTTTTAAACATTAGATTTCCTATCATGAAATACCTGGCCCAGTCAACAGGACAACAGCACGTCATCTAGCTATCAACCGTGCTCAGGATATAGTTGTTTGCTGGTGGCCACTGGTCAGTGATGATGCTTGGCCATGGACCCCCATCTCTGCTGAGAAGGACAGAGCCAATCTTCTGCTCCTGGGTTATGCTCAAGGAAGACTGGAGGTAAATATAAAAGAAATATCTATATTTTGTTGAGAAGCAAATGAAATAGGATTATTTACTTTTTCTATTTTGAAGTAAATGCAAATGCTTTTTTAAACCTATAATTTATTTTTCCTAATATTCAAAAAAGGAATATGAAATGAGATCCTTAAAAGTATCATACCTGGAGGTTACAAAGACAATTTAAGGGCTGACCTGAATAGCATAAAGATTAGAGCAAGGCTTCTGGGTTCAATGTCTAGCTCTGACATTACAATCCCAGTTACCAGGCATAGGCCTGGGTTTCAGATCCAGTTCCAGGTGGTCAGGGTGTGTACGGGAGGCAACCAGTCGACGTTTTTCTCTCCAGTCAATGTTTCTCTCTTTCCCTTCCTCTCTCCCTCCCTCTCTGTAAAAGCAAGGAAAAAAATGTCTTCAGGTGAGGATAAAAATAACTAAATTAATCAATTAATTAAAAATGACAATGTAATAAAGCTAATTATAATTCTATTAAATGTTCCGTTTCATAATAAAAGTAAAAATACTCAAAATAGTCATTAGTTATACATTACCTTTATTTTAAATGAGTGTATTACATGAAATTAGGACTGTCCTGAAAGGGCGCACCCCTGCTTTGCATACCTCATCTCTTGCTGTCATCTACATCATGGACTTGAGGCTGACAAACCTGGGTTTGCCTGTTGGTTGGACCATATATTAGCTGTGTGACTTAATCAAGTTTACTCCTCGTAAGCTTCTGCCTGATAGACCTTGGGTAGGTCACCTACCATCTCTGACTTTAGTTTTCTAATTTTTAAAATGATGGATTTAAACCGTATAGTTTACCTCCAGTTCCCTGATAGCTCTAAAAAGTGCTCATATGGATTCTGAAGCACACATCTGATTTACCACTGCCTGCTCAAATGCCTTCAGTAGATACTAAAGCTAAACTTTGCCTCAGCACTGAAAAGCCCACTTCAGAGACTGGCTTTTCAGCCATTTCAGCTATTTCTACCTGACTGGCTCTGACTTGCCTTTTCAGTGTTATACAAACCTGTGCTCTAGCCAAATGGTTTACTCACTGCCTCATTATTTCCCACCTCCTGCCCATGCACATTACTGCTATTTCTACCTGAAAGGCCCTTTCCTTTCTCTTTCTACATCATTCAGAAACTACTGAGCATGATCATGGAGTAATAAGCACCTGTAGTTCATGCCATGGGATATAAATGTAAAACTGTCCCTACCGGCGAGGATCTTAGTGTCTACCAATGAGAGACAAATATGAAAACATTAAGTGCACTAAAAATGTTAGATGGTGCTATGGATAGAGTATGTGTAAGCTATAGTAGAAGCCAATGGGTAATAATTGATTCTACTTAGACATTAAGGAGCGAAGAATAAAGAGGCTTTGCAATTTGCTCAAATATGAGATTAATACATAATTTTACTTTATTTTACTATTTCTAAGTGTCACATCAGGGTTGTTCTAGCCCTATGGAGTGATTTGGCTAGTGTCCCCTCCCCCCCCACTTCTCTCTAAAACAGTAAAAGGAATTATCTGATACTTGAATGTTTGGTAAAACTCACCTCTAGAACTGCCTGGGTATGGTGTCTTTCAAGAAAGGTAGATTTTTCATACTGGTTCTACTTCTCAAGGGTTGTTTGTTTTTCAGGAATTCTATTTTTCCTTGCATTACCTTCCATATTTTGTATTTCTGAAAAAATCATCCATTTTGTGTAAGTATTTGAATAGATTTTAATAAAGTTATATATGATACTTGCACATTATTTTTAATTATTCACCACTGATTGCATAGTTAATGTCCCCTTTGTCAATCCTAATATGTTAAGATATATAATTCGCCCTGGCTGGTGTGGCTCAGTGGATTGGGCGCGGGCTGTGAACCAAAGGATCACGGTTCGATTCCCAGTCAGGGCACATGCCTGGGTTGCAGGCCAGGTCCCCAGTGGGGGAATGTGTGAGAGGCAACCACACATTGATATTTCTCTCCCTTTCTCTTTCCCTTCTCCTCTCTCTAAAAATAAAGAAATAAAATATTTAAAAAAAAAAAGATATATAATTCATCTTTTTTGCAAGTAGTTTTTGTGTTGAATTTGGCCCTTTCAGTCATTTTGTGAAAATTAAAATGTAGGAAAAACTTGGAAATACTTCTTTTTTAGAATGTCCTGTGAATTTATATATGCAAAAGGTGAATGTCTTTTGGAAGAAATGTTTAGGGAAATAATTATTTTTTTGAGTGTGAAGACATCTTTATGAATTATAGCACTTGATCTTTTTAGCATATCATGAACTAAAACTACAACCCTGTAAAAGTAGTATTCAGCATATGTCTTTAATTTTTTCCCTAGTGACCAATAAACTTCTTGAATTAATATTAGAATAAAAGATGCAATATACTTTTTAATTTTTTTATTGTACTTTTCTCTTAGCATTTATTCTCCTCATACTTTCTTCCAATACTACCCACCTTTCTCCTCCCGCCCCCGCAATCACTACCTGGTTGTTTGAGTCTATGAGTCCTTTTTCTTTTTTTGCTTGATCCCTCTACCCACCAACCTCCCCCTCACCCAGAGGCTGTTAGCCTGCTCTGTATTATGCGTCTGTCTCTATTTTGTTTAGTTCAGTTTGTTCCTTAGATTCCACGTATAAACGAAATCATAGTGGTATTTGTCTTTGTATGACTGGCTTATTTCACTTGGTATAATGTTCTCCAGATTCATCCATGCTGTTGCAAAGGGTAAAATTTTTCTTCTTTTTTATGGGTGAGTAGTATTCCATTGTATAAATGTCCCATAGTTGTTTTATCTGCTCATTTGACTGAGGGGCACTTGGGCTGCTTCTGTATCTTGGCAATTGTAAATAACACTGCAGTGAGCATGGGGGTGCTTATGTACTTTCAAATTAGTGTTTCAGGTTTCTTCAGATAAATTTTCAAAACTGGAATCAATGGGTCATAAGACAGTTCCATTTTTAAATTTTTGAGGTTACTCCATATGGCTTTCTATAGTGGCTGTACCAATTTGCATTCCCACCAACAATGCAAATGAGTTTCTCTTTCTCCACATCCTCAACAACACTTTTAGTTTGTTCTTTTATTGATGATAGTCATTTGGACAAGTATGAGGTAATAATCTCATTGTGGTTTTAATTTGCATTTCTCAAAAGATATAATAAATTTTAAACCCTAAAATTCAAACAAAAAAGGTAGCAACCTCATAGAGAAGAAATTTAATCTTTGCATCTATTACACTATAGAATTTTTAAGAAGCATTTCCCCATCCAAGTTCACTCGGAAAAAATAAGCTTTTTAGGATTTTAATGGTGTCACGGCTTATATTTAAGTCTTGTATCTACCTTGAATTTATTTTTGTGTATGGTGTAAGTTGGTGCTCAAGTTTCATTTTTTTGCATGTAGCTGTCCAGTTCTCCCACCACCACTTGTTGAAGAGGCTATTTTTGCTCCATTTTACTGCTTGGATTATATCCTAAGAACTCTGAAACACCAATCCAAAAAAACCTATGCACCCCATGCACTCCCAATGGAAATGGGAGGGAGGTGGGGAGGGCTCGGGTGGTGGGCTGGGATGGGAGTAAAAGACAGAAAACTGCACATGAACAACACTTAAAATAAAAAATTTAAAAAAAGAAAAAATAAGCTTTTTAAATTTTGTTTTTTATTTTTTAGTACACTGGCAAGGTTCTACACTGCCAAGGTTCCTTGACCTAGTCGTGCAGTACAGTCACCTGCAGAGCATTTACAAAAGGGCCCACCCAGATCAGTTACATCAGAATCTCCAGAAGGGGTGGAGGTATCAATGTTCTTTTACAGGTTCCCTAGGTGATTCACATGCGCATCAAAATTGAGAACCACTGCTTCACAGCATAGTAAAAAAAAATAATAATAATAATTAAAGCCATCTTTTTTTGAATAACAGACCATGGAAAGGATAAAGCTCACATACTGAACCAAATGAGAGTTTTAACAGTATATTCCAAGTAGAAAATTGGCTTACCAAGCAGCTAAAAAAAAACAACCCCAAAACAAAGGAAACAGAAATAAGCTTTCTGTGACTGAATTATCAGTCTGTCAGAGGACGAACGTCTTTTATTTATTTTATGGATATTAGAAAACTGCTTGTCTAATTTCACACTACAGAGCTCTAAACAATAGTACATATCTTAATTAGAAGCATAAAGCAGAATTAGGTAGTCTAGGAAAAAATTTCTTTTGAAAAATATACAATAGCATTCAGAAAAAATATCAGTAAATTAATTTTAAAACAGTTTTAATAGTATATCTGTGGATTATCATATATAATATGGTAGTATTTTTACTTAAATTTCACATACTTTCTACTTCCTTTTGGAAAGTTACTGCCATCATCTCAGAACTATTTAATTCATTCACTGTCAAAAATGTGGTGACAACACAATTTATTCTTTCCTTGCTTTTATCTTTGAGCAGGTATTTTAACTTTTCAGTCATATGGATTTGGTAATGCTTTCTGAGTATTGTGTTAATTTCAAGATACCTTACTCAGAAAAGGTCCCCTGAATTTGTTTACCAAATTAATCAAAAGCATGTAAGCAGAGCTTTTAAACCTTAAAACTTGTTGTCAGGGCTGGGGAAATATAACCTTAGAAAGATAACTTATTTCCCATAAAGGTTAAAAACTATTTTTGTAGTGTTGTAGAGGAACATCAACTGATGGGAAAGTAAAAATGTGACCTGCTTTTAATACAGTATGATTTGATAAAAGAAGCAGTCAGAAAGCATTATAAATGCATCCAACTGAAAAGTCAAAATATTTAAGAAACATCTTTTCCAAAGTAATGTATATACTGCGTTAGCTTTCAACCAGATAACAGAGATTTTCTATGTTAGAGGTGATGTATTTTTTAATATATTCATTATGAAACACACATAAAGAAAACCACAAAAAATAAATGTGTGTTTTAATAAGCTATTACAACAGAAGCACTCCTGGAACCATACTCAGATCAAGAAATAGAATTTTGCCAGGTGCCCAGAAATACCACTGCATACTCTGTCACAATCTTAACTTCTTTCCAGTCCTCCAAAGTAATTTCTGTCATGACTTTTAATCACTTTTTTGTATACCCACATATTTTTATCACCTAAATATACATCCCCCCAAAATATAATTTAATATTATCTACTAAAAACACTTCAGTGTGCCACTTTAATGTGTCTCTTTTTTTAATATAATTTATTGCTTATGCTATTACAGTTGTCCCATTTCTCCCCCATCATTCCCCTCCACCCTGCACACCCCCTCCCACTCACATTCCCCTCCTTTAGTTCATGTCCATGTGTCATAAGTTCTTTAGCTTCTACTTTTCCTACACTATTCTTGCCCTCCCCCTGTCTATTTTCTACCCACCATCTATGCTACTTATTCTCTGTACCTTTTCCCCCTCTCTCCTCCTCCCACTCCCCTGTTGCTAACTCTCCATATGATCTCCATTTCTTTGTTTCTGTTCCTGTTCTAGCTGTTTGCTTAGTTTGCTTTTGTTTTAGGTGTGGTTGTTAATAGCTGTGAGTTTGCTGTCTTTTTACTGTCATATTTTTTTATTTTCTTTTTCTTAGATAAGTCCCTTTAATGACATTTCATATAATAAGGGCTTGGTGATGATGAACTCCTTGAACTTGACCTTCTCTGAGAAGCACTTTATCTTCCCTTCCATTCTAAATGAAAGCTTTGCTGGATAGAGCAATCTTGGATGTAGGTCCTTGCCTTTCATGGCTTGGAATACCTCTTTCCAGCCCCTTCTTGCCTGGAAGGTCTCTTTTGAGAAATCAGTTGTCAGTCTTAAGGGCACTCCTTTGTAGGTAACTGTCTCCTTTTCTCTTGCTGCTTTTAAGATTCTCTCCTTCATTTTAATCTTGGCTGAGGTAATGATGACGTGCCTTGGTGTGTTCCTCCTTGAGTCCAACTTCTTTGGCTCTGTCTGAGCTTCCTGGACTTCCTGGAAGTCTATTTCCTTTGCCAGATGGGGAACTTCTCCTTTCTTATTTGTTCCAATAAGTTTTCCACTTGTTGCTCTTCCTCTTCCCCTTCTGGTACCCCTATAATTTGGATGTTGGGACATTTAATGATGTCCTGGAGGTTCCTAAGCCTCTCCTCATTTTTTTGAATTCTTATTTCTTCCTTCTTTTCTGTTTGGTTGTTTGTTTCTTCCTTCTAGTCCACTTCATTGATTTGAATACCAGTTTTCCTCCCATCTCTATCGGTTCTCTATGCGTTTTCCTTCATTTCACTTATTGTAGCCTTCATTTTTTCATCTAATTTGTGACCAAAATCAACCAATTCTGTGAGCATCCTGATCACCAGGACTTTGAACTTTACATCTGGTAGGTTGGTTATCTCTTCGTTGCTTAGGTGAATTGGCTCTGGGGCTTTGATTTGTTCTCCCATTTGAGCCATTTTGGTCGTGGCTGTTACGTAGCGAGGGGCGGAACCTTAGGTGTTCCCCAGGGCAGAGCAGCCCAGTTTCTGGGTAGTGAAGCTGTATGTGGGGATGAGGTCCAAGAGGGATCAATGGTGCTTGCTCCACTCTCTCTCGGATTCCAGTCCCTTCCACTGCTTCCCCTTTGCCTGGATTATCTGCGCGTGAATGTGGGACCACCTGGTCAGCCAGCCACCTGTGTGGCCTCACTGGGTCTGCACAGTTGCCTCCCTGTGCTCGGGGTCCGCTAGTCGCCACCTGGGCGCCTAGGTTCTGCGAGCCACTGCTGCCTATGTGCCCAGGTCCACACCTCCACTTTTTCCTGCTGCAACTCTGCCCCTCTTACCGGTCTGGATGAATGGTTTTTGGACTTCCATACAGTTCAATTTTCTATCAGTTCTGGTTGTTTTCATATTTCTAAGTCTTTGTTGTCCTTAATTTTGGTTGTGAGAGGAGGCACAGTGTGTCTACCTATGCCTCCTTCTTGGCCAGGAGTCTCCTCAATTGGTGTTTTGAGGTTTTATTTCCCTGCGCTGGGACCCTGTGTTGCGGGGTCTGTCTCTCCCCAGTTTTGCCTGGTTTATCTGCGTGTGAATGTGGGACCACCTGGTCCACCACCCACCTTGTGTGCTGTGTCCCTCCACAATCCGCTGCCTCACTGGGTCTGCCAGCTGCCGCCTTGTTTGCCCAGTCTGCCAACTGCTGCCTTGTGTGCCTGGAGTCTGCCAGCCACCACTTGGCCGGAAGCCCTCTCCATCCCAACTGCCTGACTCCGCTCCTCCTACCGGTATGGATGATGTGTCTACTTTAACTCCTTGGTTGTCCAGCTTATGTACAGTTCAATTTTCTGTCAGTACTGGTTGTTTTCTGTTTCCAAATTGTTGTTGTCCTTATTTTGGTTGTGTGAGGTGGCAAAGTGTGTCTACCTACACCTCCATCTTGGCCGGAAGAATTAGTGGATTTTATTAATATAAGCATATAAGTTGATAACTTCCATGTACCAAAAATTATGGATAAGTGAATGTTTATACCTCCTACTAGATATGTCTGTTTTTCTAAGCTTGTAAGACATTTTTTTATTTATCCTGTATACAAATGTCAGATTTCATTGAAAGTAATTAAAATAAGAGATGTATCCATTTGAAAACAACTATTGCTATTTTATTTTTAGTTGATATATTTGGATAAGTAAAGATGTGGAACAATAGGGAACTGTCATTCACTGTTTATTGGAGGTCAATTAGTAAATCGCTGTGCAGAGCAACTTAGAAACAGCTAATATGGTTGAATGTGTGAGTCCTCTAGGCTAAGAAAAATTGGCCCACCTGCACAAGGAGACATGTACAGT
Organism: Glossophaga mutica; assembly: GCA_039655065.1. NCBI lineage: Eukaryota > Metazoa > Chordata > Mammalia > Chiroptera > Phyllostomidae > Glossophaga > Glossophaga mutica. The sequence continues at coordinate 127,082,922 of CM077308.1, forward strand.
AGTATTCATAGTAACATTGTTTTTAATAGCAAAAAAATTAGAAACAAGTATATGTCCAGGAACAGGAGAATAAAAACCTATTTTGTGGTGTGGTATTCAGAGGATGGAATACTAAACAGAAGTTAAAATGAAGGAACTAGAACTATTTGATTAAATCTCAAAAGAATAAATTGAGCAAAAGGGAATAACAGTATGATATAGAATAATAACATCTATATGAAATTTTAAAAGATTCAGAACAATGCTGTATATTGTTCAGGATAGTTCTAGTTTGATGTAGTAATAACATTATAGGAATAAATACAAAATTCTTAACAGCACTGTCTCTGGGGAGAAAGGGAAGGGAATGAGATCTGATGTGTTTTAACTGTATCTATATTTTTTAAAGATTTTATTTATTTTCTTCTTAGAGGGGAAGGGAGGGAAAAAGAGGAGAGTAGAAACATTGATGGCACAAGAGATAACATCAATCAGTTACCTCTTGCACACCCCCAACTGGGGACCTGTCCCACAACCCAGGGATGTGCCCTGGCTGGGAATTGAACTGGTGACTTTAGGTTTGCAGGCCAGCACTCAATCAACTGAGCAACACCATCCAGGGCATGTATCTGATATTTTATTTCTTTAGAAAAATTGTTGTAAAGGGGTATTATTTCATAAAGTTTGTTTTCACATTTATCATATTGTTCTCTCTTTTATGCGTTGTTGAATGTTTCACAATAAAGAATTAAAAGTGAAGTGTGCCTTTTATCTTAAAAGGTAGGAATATAGATTTAAGAATAAATTCTAATGATAAGCTAGAATTTTGGTCACTACATAATTTTCTTTTATTGATGAGAGACAGAGACAGAGACGGGGGCGGGGGGGGGGGGCGGGGAGAGATTTGTTTTTCTGATCAGGGATTGGACCAGAAACCTTGGCATATTGGGATGATACTCTCACCAACTGCTTTACCTGTCCAGGACACAGCATAATCTTTTAAATAACCTGGGTACCCACTGGTAAAAGTTTTCAGTTCCAGAAAAAGAAACTCTAAATATATTTTTTCTGATTTATATACTGGATGATTTTAGTAGGGGTCATAATATGTATACCCTCTATAGCTAAAGCATGAGAATTTTGAGCCTATTTCCAGTTCAGATTTGGGCCTATTTCCAGTTTCCTGTGATTGCTTTTCTGTTTGTTGTGCTTTCTTGGTTTTAAAATATCTTCCAGAGAAGGCATCAATCATATTGACTATATATATCTTTCCTTCTCTATATTGTATATCCTTTGATGACTTTTGGATCAGTTCTGTTTACTTTTCTCAAATACAGTTTTTTTTTTTAAGAATAAAAAATAATTTCATTGCCCTGGCTGGCGTAGCTCAGTGGATTGAGCGCGGGCCTGCGAACCAAACGATCCAGGTTCGGTTCCCAGCCAGGGCACATGCCTGGGTTGTGGGCCAGTTCCCAGCGGGGGACACATGAGAGGCAACCATACATTGATATTTCTCTCCCTCTCTCTTTCCTACCCTTCTCCTCTAAAAATAAATAAATAAATAAATAAAATATTAAAAAAAAAAAAAAAGAAACTGCTAAAAAAAAAATAATAATCTCAGTATGCATTGTTTTCAACTAGTTCCCACCTTAAAGTTGACTAATTTAAACTTGACTGAAACACTTCACTTTAGGAATGACACTGCCAACTTGTTGATCCTTGAAACTGGGAAATTCCAAGACCTTTAGGACTCACAAAGTCTATATCTTTTCTGTGCTTTCTTTGCTTGAAATTTCCTTTTCTTTTTTTTTAATTTATTGATGTTCAGTTACAGTTCTCCCGCCTTTTTCCCCATTGCTCACCTCTATGAAATTTTCAATTCACCACAGTTTTGTTTTGTTTTGTTTTCTTAAGGCAAAGCAACAAAAATAAACCACTGAGCCATGACCATCTGTGTCTTGCCTGGTATCACAATCTCACTTCATCAGGCACTACTAACGTTGCACAGCCTGTGGTTTAGCTCATACACCACCTGTGTTATTGTGCTATTAACTTCCTTGTACCTTCTTATTATGTTAGAATTAAAGCAGGGACCTTTTCCTTCAGATTCTCAGACTTTCAGCAGGTCTCCACACATTATAGAAGTCTTTATTTTTTTATCCCTTAATTATCTAAAACTGTTCTTCCCATTCTCACTGTTATACCTTTTCATTATGCCTTTGTTAGAACTTTTTACCATTTTTGGTTTTGTTATCATAGGCATTCCCACTTGAATTATAATGACCACTTCCTGAAACTCCTGGTATATATTTTAGGACTCTTCGAAGAGTTATTAGACTTCAAAATTCACTAAACCTGTGGAGTAGTTGAAGATAGGATTCAGATTAAGAACTCAAAGTTGCAAAGAGAGTAAATCTTAATGTGCTCATCACAAGAAAATAAAATTTTTGTCACTAAGTATGGTGATAGATGTTAACTAGATTTATTGAGGTTATTATTTTGGAACATATATAAATATTGAATCATTATGTTCTGTACCTAAAACTAATATAATGTTGTATGTCAGTTATATCTCAATTTAAAAAAGAAGAGAAGGAAAGGAAAGGAGGAGAGAGAGAGAGAGAAGGGAGACTAAGAATGTTCTCTGAGAAAAGGGAATTCCTAATCATGATGTTTGTAAAGGGTAACAATGAGCATGCCTCCCGAAAGGTGAGAGTAGACTTCAAATTCATCTTGCCTGGGTTACATGACTATCACTAGCCACAGTACTCTCTTTTTGGACTCTTCTCTCTTCTTTGTAGTTTTTCTTCAGGGCATTGTCACTTAGCATTTCTCCCTTCATTACACACCATGTATTTCATTTCTTTATCTTAGCATTATATCTTGGCCTGATCATCTCGTGACTAATACTTCAATCTAAGTTCATTTTGGGAGGGAAACCTGGCCGCACAAACATAAGATGAGAGAGGTCTTAGTCTGTGCAAGTTTGTATTTTAAAAAAATCTGTTCTTTCTTAGTATTTTGCAATAACTCCATAATTAGTTTTTGCTGTTTTCAACTTATTTGCAGATGACTTGCTAAGAGAACATCTTAAACCTAGAAATCATATTAACACATTTTTACTACATTGTTCTTCAGTCATTAGGTTATGTTTTAATAACTTTTTCTGATGTGTGTTCTTATTTATTTGTTACTCTTAGAAAACCTCATTTTTTACTAGATTCAGACTTAAAGGCGGAAGCTCTCAGAGAGGACAGCCTCGTCTCTTGGCAGTCTGTTCCTGGCATTTTCTTTGGCCCCACCTTCATCTTCTTAGCCAAAAGTTTAGCATATTCTGCACCTTGTTCCTTATTTTTCTTAGTACGTTGTCCCTTCAGAACAATTCACTGACATTTGTGTTGCAGGACATGTGGAGTAACAGAAAGCTGAATTTTAGGTGCCTCGGTCCTAGGTTTCTTACTTTCTTTGGTTAGGGGCTTTCTCACCACATGTTGGGGGACATCATCTTCTTTAGAGAGGCTTAAAAGTTTGCGGATACTGCTAGCCCTTTTGGGCCCCAGGGGACAAGGCACAGTAGTATCAGTGAGACCAGGAATATCTTTCTCCCCTTTTTTTACAAGACCAAGTTGAGGACACTGAGATTGGCATCCATAGTGCTTTCAGATTTGTGCTTTCACCCTCCAGTCCTTCTTGGTCTATAATAGGAGTGCCCCTTACTCAGCAGCAAGCAGACTTGGCCATCGGTCAAGGCACCCTTCTTCATGGGGAAACCTTGTTTGTTATTCCCACCACTGATTCAAACCACATAACCTTTCGACTCTTCACCCAGAGCATCTGCAGCAACTCCTGTTGCCATATGCTTCTCATAAAGTATACAAAGTTTGTGTTCATTGCCCATTTCAATGAGTTTCTGGCAGCCCGTGGCTGGGAAAGAGATGTTCAGCTTCATCCTGAAGCTGCTGACCACCTCCGAGGCACCACGAAAGAGAGCTAATAACTTTTTTAGAAAGGCTGCTGAAAATGTAAGTGTAATCCTTTCTTTTCATAATCTTGGTCCGTCACATTAGCATTTTCCTAGAAAAACTGAAAGACTGAATTTTCTTCTTTTGCATCCAATTGCTCATCTTTATTGATGATTGTCTTTTTCTCTCTACTTATATACAAAATATCTTCTAATTCTAATAGGAAGCCCGGGCCATCTTCCTTTCAGTTAAAAATATTAACATCACAATTAGGTAACATCTGTATTTTTGATTCACCAAAACTTTTTTTTTTTAATTTTTATTTTCATTGTTGATCTTGTACAGTTTTCTGTCTTTTATTCTCACCCGAACCCGCCACCCCAACCCTCCCCACCTCCCTCCCATTTCCACCCCCCCCCCCATAGTTTTTGTCCATGTGTCCTTTATACTTGTTCCTGTAAATCCTTCCCCTTTTCCCCTGAAATTCCCTCCCCTCTCCCCTCTGGTGACTTTCAGCATGTTCCCAATTTCCATGTCTTTGGTTATATTATGCTTGTTTGTTTGTTTTGTTGATTAGCTTCCTGTTAAAGGTGAGATCATATGGTATTTATCTTTCACTGCCTGGCTTACTTCGCTTAGCATGATGCTCTCAAGTTCCATCCATGCTGTTGCATAGGGTATGAGCTCCTTCTTTCTTTCTGCTGCATAGAATTCCATTGTATAAATGTACCACAGTTTTTTGATCCATTCATTTACTGATGGGCATCTAGGTTGCTTCCAACACTTGGCTATTGTAAATTGTGCTGCTATAAACATAGGGATGCATAGTTTCTTTTGGATTGGTGTTTCAGGGTTCTTAGGATATAGTCCTAGCAATGGAATTGCTGGGTCAAAAGGTATATCCATTTTTAGTTTTTTTAGAAAATTCCATACTGTTTTCCATAGTGGTTGTACCAGTCTGCACTCCCACCAGCAGTGCGCTAGGGTCCCCTTTTCTCCACAACCTCTCCAACACTTGCTGTTTGTTGCTTTGTTTATGAGGGCCATTCTGACTGGTGTCAAGTGGTATCTCATTGTGGTTTTAATTTGCATCTCTCTGATAGCTAGCAATATCGAGCATCTTTTCATGTGTCTCTGGATCCTCTGTATGTCCTCCTTGGAGAGGTGTCTGCCCAAGTCCTTCGCCCATTTTTTAATGGGGTTGCTTGTCTTCTTAGAGTGGAGTCGTGTAAGTTCTTTGTATATTTTGGAGATTAAACCCTTATCTGAGATATCATTGGCAAATATGTTTTCCCACACAGTCGGTACTCTTTTTATTTTAATACTGTTTTCCTTGGCCATGCAGAAGCTTTTTATTTTGATGAGATCCCATTTGTTTATTCTTTCCTTTATGTCCCTTGCTTTAGGAGACATATCAGTAAAAATGTTGCTGCGTGTAATATCTGAGATTTTCCTGCCTGTGTTCTCCTCTAGGACTTTAATGGTGTTACGGCTTATGTTTAAGTCTTTTATCCACCTTGAATTTATTTTTGTGTATGGTGTAAGTTGGTGCTCGAGTTTCATTTTCTTGCACGAAGCTGTCCAGTTCTCCCAACACCACTTGTTGAAGAGGCTGTTTTTACTCCATTTTATGTTGCTGCCCCCTTTGTCGAATATTAATTGACTATAGAGACTAGGGTTTACTTCTGGGCTCTCTATTCTATTCCACTGGTCCACGTGCCTGTTTTTATGCCAGTACCAGGCTGTTTTGATTACAGTGGCCTTGTAATACATTTTGGTATCAGGTATTGTGATCCCTCCTGCTTTGCTCTTCTTTCTCAAGATTGCTGCCGCTATTCTGGGTTGTTTATGGTTCCATATAAATTTTTGAAGAGTTTGTTCTATATCTGTGAAATATGCCATTGGTACTTTAATAGGTATTGCATTGAATCTGTAGATTGCTTTGGGAAGTATGGACATTTTGATGATGTTAATTCTTCCGATCCATGAACACGGTATGTGTTTCCATTTATTTGTGTCTTCCTTGATTTCCTTCTTCAGTGATGTGTAGTTTTCTGCATACAGGTCTTTTACCTCCTTGGTTAGGTTAATTCCTAGGTACTTTATTTTTCTTTTTGCTATATCAAATGGTATTTTTTTCTTGATTTCTGCTTCTGTTGTTTCATTGTTGGTATACAAAAATGCCTTTGATTTCTGGATATTGACTTTGTATCCGGCTGTTTGGCTAAATTCATTTATTAGGTCGAGCAGTTTTTTGGCCGAGACTATAGGATTTTCTATGTATACTAACATGTCATCTGCAAACAATGATAGTTTTATTTCCTCCTTTCCAAGTTGAATGCCTTTTATTTCCTTTTCTTGTCTAATCGCTGTGGCTAATACTTCCAATACTATGTTGAATAGAAGTGGAGAGAGTGGACAGCCTTGTCTTGTTCCTGATTTTAGTGGAAAAGAATTTAGTCTTTGCCCATTGAGTATGATGCTGGCTGTAGGTTTCTCATAAATAGCCTTTATTATGTTGAGGAATGCTCCCTCTATTCCCACTTTGCTGAGTGTTTTTATCATAAATGGGTGCTGTACCTTATCAAATGCTTTTTCCGCATCTATTGATATGATCATGTGATTTTTGTCTTTGCTTTTGTTTATGTGATGAATTACGTTTACTGATTTGCAAATGTTGAACCATCCTTGCATCCCTGGGATGAATCCCACTTGGTCGTGGTGTATGATCTTTTTAATGTGTTGTTGGATGCGGTTTGCCAATATTTTGTTGAGGATTTTAGCATCTATGTTCATCAGCGATATTGGCCTGAAGTTCTCCTTCTTTGTTGTGTCTTTATCTGGTTTTGGGATTAGGATGATGCTGGCTTCATAAAAAGAGTTTGGGAGTCTTCCATCTTTTTGAATTTTTTGGAATAGTCTGTGGAGAATAGGGGTTAGCTCTTCCTTAAATGTGTTGTAGAATTCTCCTGTGAAGCCATCTGGTCCAGGGCTTTTGTGCATTGGGAGTGTTTTGATTACTGATTCAATTTCACCAGCTGTTATAGGTCTGTTCAGGCTTTCTGTTTCTTTTTCATTGAGTTTTGGAAGGTTATATTTTTCTAGAAACCTGTCCATTTCACCTAGGTTTTCAAATTTCTTGGCATATAGTTCTTCATAGTAATTTCTTACAATCCTTTGTATTTCTGCGGTGTCGGTTGTAATATCTCCTCTTTCATTTCTGATTGTGTTTATTTGAGTCCTCTCTCTTTTTTTCTTGATGAGCCTGCTTAAAGGCTTGTCGATTTTGTTGATCTTTTCAAAGAACCAACTCCTGGATTCATTGATCTTTAGGATTGTGCTTTTAGTCTCTATGTCATTTAATTCTGCTCTTATCTTGGTTATTTCTTTCCTTCTACTTGCTCTGGGCTGTCTTTGTTGTTGTTCCTCGAGTTCTTGTAGGCGAAGGGTTAGGTTGTTTGTTTGAGATGTTTCTGTCTTTTTTAGATAGGCCTGTATCGCTATAAGCTTCCCTCTGAGGACTGCCTTTGCTGTGTCCCATAAGTTTTGGGTCGATGTGAGTTCATTATCGTTTGTTTCCAGAAACTTTTTGATTTCCTCCCTAATTTCATTCTTGACCCATTCATTGTTTAATAGCATGCTATTCAATCTCCATGATTTTGAGGGTTTTGGGTTTTTCTCCTTGGGGTTGGTTTCTAGTGTCAGTCCCTTGTGGTCAGAGAAAATGCTTGGTATGATTTCAATTTTCTTGAATTTGTTGAGGCTTGATTTGTGTCCTATCATGTGGTCTATCTTTGAAAATGTTCCATGTGCATTTGAAAAGAAAGTGTATTTAGCTTCTTTGGGATGAAGGGCTCTATATATATCAGTTAAGTCCATTTCCTCTAGAGTGTTGTTCAATGCCACAATATCTTTGTTGATATTTTGTTTGGAAGATCTGTCCATTTTTGACAGTGGGGTGTTAAAATCACCTACTATAATTGTGTTGCTGTCTATATCTTTCTTGAAGTCCTCTAAAATTTTCTTGATGTATTTAGGTGCTCCTCCGTTGGGTGCATATATATTTACAATATTTATGTCTTCTTGGTGGATTCTTCCCTTGAGTATTATGAAGTGACCTTCTGGGTCTCTCTTTATGGCCCTTCTTTTGAAGTCTATTTTGTCTGATATGAGTGTTGCTACCCCAGCTTTTTTTTCCTGACCATTTGCTTGGAAAATTTGTTTCCAGCCCTTCACTTTGAGCCTGTGTATGTCTTTTGTCCTGAGGTGGGTTTCTTGTAGGCAGCATATGTGTGGGTCATGCTTTCTTATCCATTCAGCTATTCTATGTCTTTTGATTGGAGCATTTAATCCATTTACATTTAAGGTTATTATTGATAGGTAATTATTCATTGCCATTTTCGTACCTGTGTTCCTCTCTCTCTTTCTCCCTCTGTCTTTTCCTTTCTTCCCTTAAAGCAGTCCCTTTAGTATCTCTTGCAGCATTGGTTTGGTAGAGGTGTATTCTTTTAGACTTCTTTTGTTTGGGAAGCTCCTTATTTGGCCTTCTATCTTGATTGAAAGCCTTGCTGGGTAAAGTAGTCTTGGTTGCAGGCCTTTGGTTCTCATTGCTTGGAATATTTCTTGCCATTCTCTTCTGGCTTGGAGCGTTTCCATTGAGAAGTCAGATGCTAACCTGATTGGGGCCCCCTTGTATGTTACTTCCTTTTTCTCCCTTGCTGCTTTTAAGATTCTCTCTTTGTCTTGGAATTTTGCCATTTTAATTATGATGTGTCTTGAAGTGGGCCTGTTTGGGTTCCTTTTGATTGGGACTCTCTGTGTTTCCTGGATTTGTGTGGTTTTTTCTCTCACCAAATGAGGGAAGTTTTCCATCATTACTTTTTCAAACAGGTTTTCTATCCCTTGTTCTTGTTCTTCTCCTTCTGGTATCCCTATTATACGAATATTATTCCGTTTCATGTTGTCTTGCATTTCTCTTAAACCCTCTTCATTCTTTCTAAGCCTCTTTTCCTTATCTTGCTCATTCTGAGTGTTTTTTTCTATTTTGTCCTCCAACTCGCTGATCCGATCTTCTGCTTCATCGATTCTGCTTTTCATTCCTTCTACTGTGTTCTTCAGTTTAGAGATTGTGTTCTTCATTTCCTCTTGGCCCTTGTTGATAGTTTCTATTTCCTTTTTCATGTTGATATAGTTTGCCGCGAGTTCATCATAACCTCCCTGTAGTTTATGGTAGCTCATTGAGAGCTCATTGAGCTTCCTGACAACCATTGCTTTGAACTCGATATCTGATAGTTGAGTTGCCTCTGTTTCATTTAGCGTTCTTTCTTGAGCTTCCTCCTTTCCTTTTGTTTGGGGATTGTTCTTTTGTCTTCCCATTGTTTGTAAGACTCTTGTTGTTAGCCTCAGCTTCTTAAATTGATCTGTTCTGGCTCCCTGGGTTTGTAGTATGACCTTCTGTGGTAGAATATCTGTGAGATTCAGTGGTGGATTCTCCTTCGGGTATCCTGTTGTTCACTGCTTTCACTGTCTCATCAGCTGGTATACCCTCTTTTGGGGGCCAACTCTGGTTTTTGTTTTTGTTTTTGTTTTTCCCCACAGTTTCAGGCTTGCTTGTTTGTTTGTTTTGTCTCACTCGTGGGTATTTACAAAAAGAAGAGGGGGGAAAATGAAAAAAAGAAGCAAGAGGAAACAAGAGGAAGGTAGAAGAGATAAAATTGAAAAGAAAGGAAGAGGGGATAAGAGAAGAAGGAATTCAAGGGAGGCAAAAGGAGTTGGGGAGTAAAGAAGAAGATATAAACAATGAAGAAGGAGTAGTTAAAAACTCATATAGATAGACAGGCTTACAAACAAAAAGACACTAACAAACTGGTAAAACAAAAAAGAGACACGCACACAGACACCCCCACACAAATATAAGCAGCCGGGGGGGGGGGGGGGAAGGAACAAGCAAAGCACAACAAAATATTTAAAAAAAAATAAAATAAAAAAATAGAAATATATTAAAAAAATAAAATGAAAAAAATGAAACAAAACAAAACAAACAAACAAAAAAAAACACCCTCTTGTTGTTTTCAAACTTGCCAGCCTGTTTTTCAGGTCTTGCTGGCTGCAATGGCCGAGGGGTGATCTTACTGCTTTTCTCTGTGTTCAGAACTCAGTCCTCATTGTGCTATGTATCCCAGCGTTAGTGGGCGCCTCTCCCCACAGGGTTTCCAGCGTGTGATCTGAGCCTCCTTGTGTGTGCGCACTTCACCGAGTTTATGGGTGTGTGTTAGGTTCTCCAGACGTGCACAGCCGCCTGCCTTTGGCCCTCGGAGGCTTTCAGTGTTCGGGCACAGCTGCCTGCCTTTGTTTCTGAGAGGGGCCTGTGTTCCAGCTGCTATCCGGCGCCTGCACCTTGGGCCTGAGCTGTCCGCGTTTGCACCTCTGGCTCCACAGCTGTCTCCAGCGGCCTGCGCTTATGTTTTCACGAGTGTCCACTAGCCCGCGACCGTGTGCGGTCCCCTGAGGGTGTCTATTTTCATGCAGATGTCTCACTTCGCCCGCGCCTCTGTCTCTGTTGGGGGGCCTGTGCTTTCGTAGTCGCCCGGCGACCACGAAAACTGGGTTCAAAGTCGCGCAGTGACTTGGTGCGGGGCACCCACTTTCGCTCCCTTGCGGGGCACCCACTTTTGCTCGGGCGCAGTCGCGCGGTGGCCCCTGAGATCTCCCAGCTGGTTCAGCGGCTGACCCAGCTCCCTCCCCAGGGCCCTGGGGCAGGCTTGGCGGAGCGCCAGGCCGGGGCCTCAGCCGCCCAGCTCTCTGCGCGCTGGAACCCTGGGCTCTTATTGTTCCGAAGAGCTCTCCTTACCGCTTGTTTTTCAGTGTCCGCTACAATTTCCGACCTCTTATTCTCCAATATGCTGTGTTACTGTTCCTTGTCTGTTCTGGTCTTTCAAAGATTGGTTTGGTTTTTCTCCCGTGTGTAGAGGGGGAATAGGGTCTGCTCCCTCCTACCACGCCGCCATCTTCCCAAGGTCTGATTCACCAAAACTTTGGCACTAAGGTTCTGTGCTGTGTTAGTGAAATTATTTGTAAACATTTCCCTCTGTGGGTTTACTGTCACTACACATAATGCTCATTGTTTATTTTCTTATGATACATGATACTTTTATCATGGCAGTATCTGTATATACAGATTTCTTATTTTCATATATTGAAATGCTTTTTTTTCCTAATAATATTGTTACCTTTTAAAATCACATAATTATCAATTTAGATAAATTTAAAATCATGAAATTAAGTATGAGCTTTGTACGTCTTATTTAAAATACACTCAGTTGTGTTTATTGAGCTGCTGTTACATCATGCACAATGCTAAATATTGTAAATAAATGAATCAGTTTTACATTAACTTCCAACCCACATCTTTTCTATATTTAAAATTGTCTGCAACTGCGGGGGTGGGCAAAAGTAGGTGTACAGTTTTGAGTACACAAAACAGAGTTTATTCTTGTATTATTATTTATTTATTATTGTATTATTTGTGTTACAACTGCAAAGCTACTTTTGCCCACCCCTGTATAGTGTCAGCCATAAATTCTAAATAACTAGATCTGGGTTTTATTGAGGAAAAGTATCTCTCATTCTTTTTAACTGCAACCCTGGCCAAAGTATCCAGGACTTTCTCTTCAGGAAAAACAATAATAGCCACTTGTTATATTGAGGGCCCTCTGTCCCTTGCATATTGGCTACATTATTTTTAATTCATATGATAATTCAGCAACACAGATTAATAAATCCTCATTTTACTGATGAGAAAACTACAGTTCCCAGAGGTTAGTTTGCCCAAGATTGCAGAGCTGTCTATCATTAAAACCAGGAGTCAGACCCTGTTATTTGCTGCTTCTGCTGTGTGGGGTTGCTTGTGGCTGATGTACAGGATCAGGTCCAACTTGCAATTAAATTCTGAACCTGACTATGTCAAATACTTTTAAACATACAGATATTTTGGATTTTAATGCTACCATCACTTCATTATATTTTAAGAATAATGCAAACTTGACCCTGTCTGTTCTGACAATATACAACTTTCAAAAGATTCCATGGAACATCATAAAACAAACTTAAAGTTTTTCTTTTCAGGTGCAAAAACTAGCAATACTGTTTTGTGTTTATATAATTTACATTGTAAGAAAAAGGTATAATTTTTATTTGCTTCATTTGGAGATATTTTGCATTTATATGTACAAAGTATGCTCTTTCTTTTCAGTACAACTCAATGTAATTATGAAGCATCTTTAAAAGAAATCAGCTTATTAAGAACTTTGCCTTTTAAACTTCCTCAGTGTTACAAAGGAAAATTGCCTATATTATACGCTACTTGACAAAAATAGCTCTGAGCAAGCATCTTCCTCATTCCCATGGTTAACAGGGCTCCATTGTCGTTGCATAATTTGTCTCTTTGGTCACTTCACCTTTTTCTCATCCTCTCTCCTCTGTGGGATCCCCCCCATCACATTTCAGGTTCCTAATGCCTTGTGGATCTTCTCATTCCCTGACTGCTCACATAGAGAAAAATGTGTACATTCATGTAAACTTATTAATTACCTGTGCTCATGAGGCAGTATGTCTGCCAAAGACCTTGGATTTTAGAGTCAGACAGCTCTGGATTCAAGCTGCAGCTGTCACTTGTTAACTTCGGGACCAAGAGCAACTTATACCATCTCTCTGATCCTTATTTCCTTTATTTCTAGGATGTACAGTAGTTCCTCCTCATCCAAAATTTTACTTTCTTCAATTTCACTTACCTGTGGTAACTGCAGTCTGAAAATAGTAAATGGAAAGCTCCAGAAATAAACAAAATTAACAAATTTTAAATTGCATGCCATTCTGAAGGGCATGATGAAATTCGTGCCATCCCACTCCATGCTGCCTGGGACGTGAATCATCCCTTTGTCTAGCATATATTGTAGTACTTTACCACTTGTTATGCATTCAGTAGCTGTCTCAGTTATCAGATCGACTATCAAGATATCACAGTGTTTATGTTTAAGTAACTGTTATTGTATGAAAAGTGATTAGCACAGGACCCTGTTTTCTTCTTTATTATTGATGGGGTTATTCTTTATTGAAACTTATTCACACTCAGTGTTTTTTTTTTTTTTTAATCTTTAAACCTTTATGGTATCTTTAATTAGGCCATGCAAGACATTTTCCTCCTTTAAATGAATTTTAGCCATTTATTTGGAAAGACAGGAGGTCATCCTCTGACCTTCCCTTGCTTTTTAGAGTTATCTGGGATAGGCAGTGGAGAAAAGGCATACATGGAGTCCATGGTCTTACTCCCTAAATTGGCTCTGGTACCAATTCCTGTGTGTGTGGTTTCCCCACACCACTTTGCAGTTCTTGAACATCAGCAGGTTGTTCTACAATTCAACCCAATTCTGCCACTGTCTACTCAGAGATAGCATCAGAGTCCACGTTAAGGTTCAGTCCTTCAAGACTGCCCTGCTCCAAACTTCAGACCCCATTTGCAAGCTCAGGTTGTTATGGGCTTGTAGACCCACCTGCTACAGATTTGCAGTTCTCATGACCTCCTACTTGGACTTTGGACATCAATCACAAGTCCAGGTGTTACCTGTATTAATGACCAACTGGTTATAAAGAGGTTCCCCAGACCCACTCCTTGGATTTGATTAATTTGCTAAAGCAGCTCACAGAACTCAGAGAAACATTTTACTTACTACAATCACCAGTTTATTATAAAAGGATATAAGTCAGGAACAGCCAGATGGAAGAGATACAGAAGGCAAGGAGTGAAAAAGGTTTAGAGCTTTCTTGTCCTCTACAGGTCCTTTTGGGTTTTTATGGAGGTTTCATAACATAGGCATGGTGGATTAAATCATTAGTCATTGGCTGTTGATTCAGTCTCCACCCCTTTCCCTCCCTGATGTCAGGTGGTAGGACTGAAAGTCCAGACCTCTAATCACAAGGTTGGCTCCATTGCAACAACCACCCATTCTTACCTGCTTTCTAAAAGTCACCTCATTAACATAACAAAAGACATCTTTGTGGCTCTCAACACTTAGGAAAGATCCCAGGGTTTTGGGAGCTATGAGTCCAGAACTGTGGACAAAGACCAAAGATGTATGAAAAATATATTTTTGTCATCTGAATGACCAAATACATGAGTATTTTTTTGTAAATCACAACATTACACTCCCCTTTTAAATTATTTCTTTTGGTGATACTACAGAGCCTATTGGAGAGTCTCACTAACGTTTGGAAATGAAGGGGCCTGGCATCCTCTCCCTGGACCTTGAGCCTAACTTGTTCTGTGCCAAGACTGCCACGTAGCTGGGCTTCTCCTTTGAGGCTGTCTGTACGAGTATAGGCCCTACTAAGAGTCACCTGGCCTTTTCAGTTTTCTTCCCTGAGGACTCCTTCACAAAACTTTAAGTTTTCTGTAAGTATATATATTTTTAAAGGTTTTATTTATTTATTTTTAGAGAAGGGAAAGGAGGAAGAAAGAAAGGAACAGAAACATCAGTGTGGTTGCTTTTGGTAGACCCACTACTGGTGACCTGGCCTGCAACCCAGGTATGTGCCATGGCTAGGAATTTAACTGGTAACCTTTGATATGCAGGTCGGCACTCAATCCATTAAGCCACACCAGCCAGGGCTCTGTAAACATATTTTAACGGCATTAAAAAGTGCTGCTTCTTTTTTTTTGTTTTGTTAATTCATAGTTTTAAAAAGTTTGATGCATACCTACTACCAGCATAGTTTTTGGCTAGCTGCTACATGGATACAATTTAAAAAAAGGAAATAGATTTAAACTTCAGTGAAAAACAGGACATATGAACAAACATTAGCAGGAAATAAAAAAGCCAAAGTCACCATAGAGGCATTTGAGTGGGAAAGTGGGTATGGGGATGAGATCCTAGGAAGGAAGGACGCTCCCTAGCTGGAAGGAATCTAGAAACTGGGATAACATCTGGTTTTGTTCTGAAAAGGGAAAGAGTAGTTGGAAGGGTAAGAGTGAAGTTATTAACAGACAGACATACTAAATTTTAAGAGTTTATTTGAGCAAAAATCCATTCCAATCAGACAGTGCCGAACTCAGAGTGACTAGGAGCACTCCACAGACCGGAGCCAGGGGAAAGATTTATATAGAGATAGTACAGAAGCAAAGAAAGGACATTATTTGACTGGCTATAGCCTAAAGCCTGATTGGTTATCATTCATGTTTTGATTTTTAACTTTGAGACATTTACAAGGTTAGATTTTGGTTTGCTTGTGTGAGCCACCATGGCATTAGAATTGTATCAGTCTATGGCCTCCTTGTTTAATTAATTTTGCAAGTTACAGACCTCCGAAAATGCAGGGAATGTTTTAGTTTGAACTCAGAGTGGAGTAATAAGGGGAAGCTGTAGGAGTTAACACTAGAATTTGCAAGTCAGATCCTGTCCCTCCTTTGCTTATGACTTCTCATCTCATTTGGAGAAAAAGCCAAAGTCCCTGAGAAGTGGCCTATAAGCTACTACAGAATCTCTTCCCCTCCCCTAATTCCCACTACGGTCTTCCTCGCTCCCACTTTTCAGCCAGATCTTTCTCATGTCTCCTATTTCAGCCAGATCTATCCTTTATCAGGCCAAGAGCCCCACCTCAGGGTGTTAGTTTCCTTTCTGCCTAGAGCTCTCTTCTCCCAAATGGCTGCATAGCTCACCTTTCACTTCTTTCAGGTTACCTTTATTAGAAAGTTCTTTCCTGACTTCTCTGTATAAGCTCCCCTCCCCACTCCTGCTGCTCCTCATTCTGCTTACTTTGCTTTATTTTTCTTCATAGTATTTAGGAAGTATGTATATAGGATCACTAACATCCTATGGATGTTTGTGAATTGTTGCCTTGTCTTCAGCCATTAGAGTGTGTGTTCTCTGAGGGTGAGGACTTACTGCTGTATTCCCAGAACCCAGGACCATTGCCTGACACATAACTCATACTCAAATATTTATTACTCACAAAAGAAAAAGAAGCAAAGAGAGAGTGAGGGAGGGAAGTTGTTTCTCTATGGGTCCTGCAGGCTTTTGCATTCTAGGGAGGGAAATAAAAATTTAATTCATTAGTCAACTGGTAGCCAATGATGGCTTTAAAAGGGAGAGTGGGAGCAAAAACTTTTAGTTGAGGAAGATTCATTTGGTGATAATGTTTAGGATGGATTTTTTAGTAAAATTTGCATCAACTTCCTTTCACTTCCAGTATTATTTATGTGCTTTAAATAAACAAACAAACAGCCCTGGCCTGTGTGGCTCAATTGGTTGGATCATGGTCCCATAAACTGAAAGGTCGGTGGGGTTTGATTCCCAGTCTGGGCACATGCCTAAGTTGCGGATTTGGTCCCCAATACAAGAGGCAACATGTGAGAGAAACATCAGTGTTTCTTTCCTTTCTCCCTCCGTTTCCCCTCTCTAAAGTCAGTGAGCATGTCCTTGAGTGAGGATTAAAAAAATGAACAAAAAAAACACTTTTAATTATGAAATCATTTTATTCCTAAAATAATTGCTGAAACTGCTAAAAGCTAATTAATTCCCTTCTTATATTTTTCCCCCAGTTTGGCCCAATGATAGTATTTGGGACAAATACTGCATACATTACCACAGTACATTGTCAAATTCAGCAAAATGACCTTGGTATAATACTATTAACGGCAGATACAGGCCTTAGTTGGATTTTATCAGATTTAACGTGCACTTTTCTGAGTTGTATGTATTTATAGTTCTATGAATTTTATCATGTGTGTTGAAGTGTGTTTTTTAATAATTCTGCATCTGATTTTGAAGATTTTGACAGTGTTAGAAAATATTTAAGTCCACTTTAATACTACTCTTCAAGTTCATGGTCTCCCACATTTATATATGACGAAACTGCATGGCCTGTTGTTTTATGTTTTTATTCTTCTGCCTAGATATTTTTAAGTATATTTTATTATTTTATTGCAGTTGTTCCAATTTTCCCCCTTTGCCACCCTCTGCCTGGTACACCCCTTCCCTCTAGCAGTAACCCCCCTTAGTTCATGTCCATGGGTCATGCATATGTTCTTTGGCTTCTCCATTTCCTATACTATTCTTAACATCCCTCTGTCTATTTTCTACCTACCAGTTATGCTTTTTAACTCCTGCATCTTTCCCCCCATTCACTTCCTTCCTCCTCCCAGCTGATAATCTTCCAATTGATCTCAATACCTATGATTCTGTTTCTGTTTTGGTTGTTTGCTTAATTTTTTTTCTTTTTCTAGATTCAGTTATTGATAGTTGTGAATTTGTTGCCTTTTTATTGTTCATTGTTTTGATCTTCTTTTTTTTAAATAAGTCCCTTTAACATTTCATATAATAAGGGCTTGGTGATGAACTCTTTTAACTATACCTTATCTGGGAAGCACTTTACCCTTCCATTCTAAATGATAGCTTTGCTGGATAGAGTAATCTGGGATGTAGGTCCTTGCCTTTCATGACTTTGAATACTTCTTTCCAGCCTCTTCTTGCCCGAGAGGGTTCTTTTGAGAAATCAGCTGATAGCCTTATGGGAACTCCTTTGTAGGTAACTGTCTCCTTTTCTCTTGCTGCTTTTAAGATTCTCTCTTTAAGCTTTGGCATTTTAATTATGATGTATCTTGGTGTGGTCATCTTTGAGTCCAACTTCTTTGGGACTTTCTATGCTTCATGGACTTGCATGTTTATTTCTGTCACCAAATCAGGGAAGTTTCCTTTCATTATTTGTTCAAATAAGTTTTCAATTTCTTGCTTTTCCTCTTCTCTTTCGGGCACCCTATGATTCAGATGTTGGAGTGTTTAAAGTTGTCCTGGAGGTTCCTAAGCCTCTCTTTATTTTTTTGAACTCTTGTTTCTTCATTCTGTTCTGGTTGAATGTTTACTTCTTCCTTCAGCTCCAAATCTTTGATGTGAAGCTTGGCTTCCTTCCCTTTACTGTTGATTCCCCATAGGTTTTTCTTCATTTCACTTAGTGTAGCCTCCATTTCTTCCCTTATGCATTTGCCATACTCATTGAGTTCTTTGAGCATCCTGATCACCAGTGTTTTGAACTCTACATCACTGTTCTGTTTAGTGCTCTTTCTGGGGTGTTGTTCTATTCTTTCATTTGGACCATATATTTTTATCTCCTCTATTTTTCAACCTTCCTGTGTTTGTTTCTGTGTGTTAGGTAGAGCCGCTTTGATGCCCTGTAAAAGGCACCTGTAAATTGTGTGGGGTGGAGCTTTAGGCAATCTCCAGGATGAGGCAACCTGCTTCACTGCTCTGTGGCTCTGAGTGGTGGAAGGGCTCAGAGAAGGGAGTTGCCACTGCCTGGCTTCTGGGGGTTTGCTGGCACTTGCCCCATTTCCGGTCACTGCACCCACTCCCTGTATGCAACTAGCACTCTTCCAGTTCTTGCCCTGATGTTGAACCCCCGGAGTGGGTGGGTTTTCATACATTTTAAGGCTACAGGTGCTGTTTAAGGGGCAGTTTAAGCAGAGTTTCCTTTCTGGCAGTTTCTTCTGCTGTCCCAACCCCTCCTGTCTTTTATAGCCAGAAGTTATAGGGATTTATCTTCCCACTGCTGGAACCCTGGGCTGTGTGATCTGGCCTAGGGATGGGATTGCTCACTTCCAAGGTATCCCTCCCAGTTTGTATCCACCACACGAGAGTGTGGGACCACTTTTGCCCATTCTGCCACCATTGCCGCCACCACCTCTTTGTGCCATGCAGCATCTCCCCACCCCTCCACCCTGTCTCTGCATCTCCACATCCCCAACCCATTTGGATGAATATGGCTTCCTTAAATCATTGGTTGTTAGACTTCCATATGGTTCAATTATCTGACAGTTCTGGGTATTATTTGTTTTGAGATTTGTAATTCTTGTGTTTGTGTGAGGAGGCAAAGTGTTTCTACCTATGCCTCTATCTTGATCAGAAATCTTCTGCCTAGGTATTTCTTATAGCTGTTCTACAGTAAAGATGCCGTTTTAAAATTTTATTAATTAATTAATTAATTTTTAGAAAGAGGGAGAAATAGAGGGAGAGAAACAGCAACGTGTGGTTGCCTTTCATGTGCCCCCAACTGTGGACCTAGCTGGCAACCCAGGCATATGCCCTGACAGGGAATTGAAGCTAGTGACCCCTTAGTTTGCAGGCCAGCACTCAATCCACTGAGCCACAGCAGCCAGGGCCCAAAGATGCTTTTTAAATCTTAACAAGTATTGACAATTCAAATTACTTACCAGGTCTTAATTTTTTAATTTTAAAACCAATGCATTACATTATTATTTTTCCTACCTAACCCTTTTGTCTACTTAACCCTTCATGTCCTTTCTGATAGCAAAGTATTTCTAGGAGACTATTAATAGTGTTATAAAGTGTTTTCTTTTGTCTGTGCTGCCCTACTAATTAGAAATATATTTTTGGTAAATAATTTACCTATAGTTTCAGAATTGGGAAGGATAATGGGTGAGAAGGAGATGAGCTAAATTCTTTCACGTTCTTGATTCATCTTTTAAAAATCAGACTTCTAAAGCTTTTAGATATTCTGTTAACTGTATTATTTTACTAAAAGCCTGCCTTATTTGTTTTTAATACACTGTGACACATATTTGTCTTTTAGTTATTTATAGACCTTCTAAAACAAAATGGTCAAGTTAATCTTATGGTTTAATTTCTGCTATGTGTTTTCTATATATACTTACATATGTGTTCTATGTGATTACACACATGTACTTATATATTGCTAATGTTTAAGGTGATAATTGATGTTCTTCATTAGGATGCTGGATTACCATATAGGCCTATGTGGACAGCTGAAGAAAAACCATGTTCTTTGTGAACATATTTGATACACTTCTTTCAGGTTCTGAGTTCTGTCCGCACAGAATGGGATCCACTGGATGTTCGCTTTGGCGCCAGAGAGACTTGCCAGGTGTTGACAGTGGAGCACTCCATCAGTGTAGACAAAGAGCCCATGGCTGACAGCTGCATCTATGAATGTGTTCGGAACAAAATTCAGTGTGTCTCAGTCACCAGAATACCACTAAGATCCAAGGCCATTAGCTGCTGCAGGAATGTTACTGAAGACAAACTGATTCTGGGCTGTGAAGATTCTTCAGTAATTCTTTATGAAACTCACCGTAGAGTGACTCTCTTAGCCCAAGCTGAACTTTTGCCTTCATTAATAAGCTGCCACCCTAGTGGCACCATTCTGCTAGTTGGCAGCAACCAAGGAGAGCTGCAAATTTTTGATATGGCTCTATCCTCTATTAGCATCCAGCTCTTGGCTGAAGAACGCTCACCCAGGGAAACTCTACAGTTCAAAAAATTTTTTGATGTTTCTAGCAGTCTCGTTCAAATGCAGTGGGTAGCTCCTCAGGCTGTTTCTCAGAAGCCTGAAAGTGGGGACATCTATAATCTCCTCTTCCTCAGGTTTGACAGAGGACCGTTGGGTGTACTTTTGTTTAAACTTGGTAAGTCCAAGAAGTTGGTGAGTAAGTAAATTAAAGTATTTATGGTGTGATACTATAATTAAGACACTAAAACTATTTTTGGTATGCAGATTACCTATTTGTCATCCCATAAATATGCTTGCCTTTCAAACATGTCATATCATTTCCTTAAAATGCTTTGTGGATGATTTTCCAAATGTCGAGGATACTCTTTAATACCATTGGGTATGATATTGATGAATTTGGAAATTGCAGGAAGTAGCTATTGTGATGAATAAAAAGCCTGAACGTTCACATTTGATACTTTCCAAAGTAAACTGTCTACAAAAAAATTCCTTTAGATGTAGGTATATGAATATTTTATTTTTATGTAAATAAACATACGTATGTAAGTATTTTTATTTTATTTTTATTTCTTTTTCTCCCCTTTATTCTCCTCTGCCCTGCACCCCTCACCAGCATTCCCCCCTGCCCCTTGGTTCATGTCCATGGGTTGTACATATAAGTTCTTTGGTTTCTCCATTTTCTATACCATTCTTAACCTCCTGCTGTCTATTTTGTATCTACCATTTATGCTTCTTACTCCCTTTACCTTTTCTACCATCGCACCCCTCCCCTTCCCCTCTGATAATCCTCCATGCGACCTCCATTTCTGTGATTCTGTTCCTGTTTGTTCTAGTTGTGTGCTTAGTGTTTTTGATTTTTACATTCAGTTGTTGATAGTTGTGAATTGGTTGTCATTTTACTGAACATAGTTTTGATCAACTTTTTCTTAGATAACTTCCTCTAACATTTCATGTAATAAGGGCTTGATGATGAACTGTTTTAACTATACCTTATCTGGGAAGCACTTTACCCTTCCATTCTAAATGATAGCTTTGCTGGATAGAGTAATCTGGGATGTAGGTCCTTGCCTTTCATGACTTTGAATACTTCTTTCCAGACTCTTCTTGCCCGAGAGGGTTCTTTTGAGAAATCAGCTGATAGCCTTATGGGAACTCCTTTGTAGGTAACTGTCTCCTTTTCTCTTGCTGCTTTTAAGATTCTCTCCTTATCTTTAATCTTGGGCAACTTAATTATGATGTGCCTTGGTGTATGCTTCCTTGGGTCCAACTTCTTTGGGACTCTCTGAGCTTCCTGGACTTCCTGAAAGTCTATTTCCTTTGCCTGATTAGAGAAGTTTTCCTTCATTATTTGTTCAAATAAGTTTTCAGTTTCTTGGTCTTCCTCTTCTCCTTCTGGCACCCCTATGGTTCAGATGTTGGAACATTTAAAGTTGTCTTGGAGGTTCCTAAGCCTCTCCTTATTTTTCTGAACTCTTGTTTCTTCATTCTGTTCTGGTTGAATGTTTACTTCTTCCTTCTGCTCCAAACTGTTCATTTGAGTCCCGGTTTCCTTCTCTTCACTCTTGGTTCCCTGCATATTTTTCTTTATTTCATTTTACATAGCCTTCCCTTTTTCCTCTTTTGCAACCGTACTTAATCATTTCTGGGAGCATCCTGATTGCAGAGTGTTTTGAACTCTGCATCTGATAGGTTGGCTATCCATTACTTAGGTCTATTTTTGGAGTTTTGATCTGTTCTTTCATTCAGGCCATAGCTCGTTGTCTCACACACCCATTACATAGTAAGGGGTGGAGCCTGAGTTATTTGCCAGGGTGTGGCAAGTCATGTCACTGCGTTGTGGCACAATCTGAATGAGTGTTTCTTCTTTAACTCCTTGGTTGTCAGACTTCCATACAGTTTGATTTTCTGGAAGTTCTGGTTAATTTTTGTTGTCAAATTTGTCATCGTCCTTCTTTTGGTTGTGTGAGGAGGTAAAGTGTATCTACTTATGCCACCATCTTGGCCGGAAGTGCTGGCATGTGAATATTTTAAAAGCACTTAATATGTCTATTAAAAAATTCTTATTCAGATTAAAAAAAAAAAAAAGATGAGAAGTCAAAAAAAATTAAATAAATAAAAATAAAAATAACTTATCTCAAAAAAAATTCTTCATAGGACAATAATAGTGTTCTATTAAAATTATTTTAGATTATATGTGTACATTGCTTCCCAGATTGGAATTGTATAAAGCAAGTGTTTTAAAAGAAGAGAGAGCATGTTTAATTAGCATTTGGCAAAGATATTTTTATAACTTTTTTGTTTCCCTTTTAGCTAAAAATATTCAAAAGGGTTCATCAATATTACAAAAGTTATATATTCATATAGCTCATTTCAACCAGGAAACTTTAGAACACAGTTTCATTATTATGATATATTTGCCTGCTGTAAGTTTGCATTACCAGCTGTACCCTGGAATATATGATATTCTTTAGGTAGTCTTGTATAATTTTAAAATGTTTTTAAGGATTTTATTTATTTATTTTTAGAGAGAGTGGGAGGGAGGGAGAAAGAGGGAGAGAAACATCAATTTGTGGTTGCCTCTTGTGCACCCCCTGTTGGGGACCTTCCCTGCAACCCAGGCATATGCCCTGACTGGGAATGAAACCAATGACCCTTTGGTTCTCAGGCCGGCACTCAGTACACTAAGCCACACCAGCAGGCCTTAAAATTTTTGATAGAATCTCACCTAGGTTTTAAAAAACAGATTTTAATTAAGGCGCATTGTTACTTGAAAACTTAGAAAAGTAAATCCATTTAAAAAAAACCTTTTTGGCTTTGGTTCTGTGGTTAAAAATTAAGTTTTTGAAGACATTGTAGTGTTCATTAAATAGCTCTCAGTTTACTTTGTTTTTTTTATGCATCTTTTTGCCTCTGAAATTGAACACATGAAATAAATCTAGTGAAAATTTCTTGATTAACCTGAAGGATATGGATATAATATGAGGGCTATTTTTTCCCTACATAATAAAAATGCAACTAAATCTATTCATAATGTTAATATTGTCCAAGGGAAAAATGTTTAGAATCTCATTTATTGTGAGATAATCCAGTTCCACTTTGTCCCACTGCATTTTTAACAGTCATATGTCTTCATACACAACACTCATTAAAGTGGATGTTAGATGTTTTGCATGTCTGTTAAAACACACACACACACACACACACACACACACACATACACATACCCTATAAATTACCCAGTTACCTGTCAAACAGAAGGCTGTCTGCCCACATATACCTAGCTTTTCTTCAGCCCTCCCTTGTGGGCCTACTCACAACAGCTTTGCAGAAAGCACAGCTTTCTATTCCTATCTCTAGCACATTTGCCTTCTTACTAAAGTAAACAGGCTCTCAGTGTAGGGCTTTAGAGGGCTTCCTGCTAATTGCCAGCTTGTAAACTTAATTGGACTATCTCCCTGGGCACTGTTCCTAAATCAATTAGGCAATGAGTTGGCTGTCACCTCTTTCAAAGAAGGTCTCTTGGAAAAGAACTACCCAATAGAAGTCAAGTATTCAAATGAAAAGGTGATAACTTCTGCAACTGACATTTATCATTTAAATTTTATTTTCAATATGACTCTTACATTTGATAGAATAGGGGAAATTTACAGCCTTACAGACTCTTTAAAAGATCTAAATATGGGGTTTCCCAAGATTTTTAAACTGTTATTAAATTAATGTTTATTACATATTATTATTTTTTCTCTAGGAAGAGTGGATTCCTTGAAACAGTAGATTCCAATTAACATATCTTTTAATTTTTTAAAAAAGAAAATCTTGTTTAAAGGACAGATTTTTCTTAGGATCTGCTACTAAATACATCCAAAAATTTTAATATACTTCTTGAATTAACACAGTGCTGATTCTGGGCAGCCATGTGGAATTTTCATGTATAATTCAAGTTACTGCATATATAAACAGGTAGTTACATGTGCAGTTTCCCTACTGGAGAGCATTTATGAGATTTTTTTTCATATGCTTGTTATGCAAGGCTTTGGAAAATTTGACATGAAAGGTGTAGCTTACAATTTAAGAAGCTGAGATAGATCATAGTTTAAAATAGAATGCTGTCATATGTAAACCTGGCAGTGGCTGGTGCCAGCATGCTAAGATTTTTGGAGTTTGACACTTAGAATAGGTCAGTTAGTATAATGTTGAAAGAAAACTCTGTTCCAAGGCTAGAGCGTCCATTCTAAATCCTTGTAATCATCAGTCAAATGCATTGGGGATTTAAAGGCCATCACTACTGTTATTAGAAGAATTGAAAGAACATGTCTTTTTCAGGAAGGAGCTAGGTGTCATCCTCCCATTTAGAAGCCAAGAAGTACTATTTTATACAAAGCAGTATGCGATCAGAATTTCTTTTTCTGATACGATCATTATCCCATATGTCCACATTCGTAGACTGAGATTAATTTTTTAAAAAAGGAGTCCCTAATTATACCACTGAGATACTAAAATTTTTCCATTCTCATCAGTACCTTTTCTAATCCTTACCCCTCTCTTTAAATTCACATGATCAGCTCCCTGCCCCCTCAGCAGAGAATTTTGCCTTTTAATAGGCTCTTCATTAAGTTTATCAGCTTTTTACTGCCCACTCACCCATCCATCCACCCAAACCAATCAACCACTCATCTACATTGCATAAATCCTTCCGTCTCTATTCACTGGAAGAAGAGCCTTTCCTCTTGTCCAAGACTAGTTCCACCACCACTTCTACTCTGAATCTCACAACATTCTCTTTGACACCTTTACTTTGTGTCCCTCCCTACTCCTACCACAAATCTTGCTACAGCAGCAGATACAGGCCAAAACCATACCATAAAACATCTCTTCCTTAAAATTGTTTCCCTTCTGTTATTAATCAAATAAATATTCATCTTCCTTTTGTAGTCAGATTCAAAAGAATATCGGTGAACACTGACTTTCTCTGCTTCTTCACTTCTTATTCACTCCTCACAGCCCCAAATTCCTGCTTCCATCTTCAGTATTCTCCTGGAATTGTGCTTGGAAAGGTCACCCCATGACTTTCTAATTGATGCATATATTTCTTTTATTTACTTGAGGACTTCTCAGAATTTGATGGTTGAGGCTCTCTAAGGTTCCATTTTTAGCTCTCCTCCCATTTTATACAGATTCAGAGTTTATTTTTAATTTCACTATCCCATCTCTGACTTCAGCCCAGATTACACTTGATTCCACATCCACATATTCACCTGGCTTGATGGATACCTCCCCTTAGATGTACACAAGTGCCTCAGACTTACAATGTACAGACATGAAGTCATCATCTTTCTCCCCAAACCTACTTCTGTATTCTCCATTTTGGTGGATGGTACAATTATTCAGATAGATTCCCAAGTCACAAGTCATCCTGGAATCCTCTCTCACCCTCAATGCCATATCAAATCAGTGACCAAATTTCAATTCTGCCTTCTAAATGCTTTCAGAAACACATTCTGTTCAACCTTGCTGTCATCACCGTAATCCAGTTGTTTCCTGTTTTCCCATGATCAAGCAGTGACTGTATAATTACTTGCCTACCAATGTTCCCATCCCTGCCCCCGAATAATCTAACAGTGCAGATTTGGTCATGGATCTCCAGCTTGAAGTCCTTCAGTGGTTGATCAGCCCTTGTCTTCCTCTCAGGCTTCATCTCCCCAGCTGGGCTGCACTAGTGCATTCCCCAATCACAGCATATGCTCTTACACTCCCTCCTTTCCATGGTGGTGTTGATAGTATTCTGTCTACCTGTGGTGCCCCCACAGTGCTCTCAAAGAGCCTACAAAGTTGGAAAAGGTTCATTGTTCAAGTGATAATGTTAAACAAGAAATAATTAAAGCTAATAAAAAAAAAAGCTAACTTCTCCCTCATAGGCAATGTGTGTGTGTGCATGTGTGTCTCTGTTACTCTAAAAAACAAGTACTATGATTTTTCCCTTAGAACTTTTATAAGAAGTATTTCTTCTTCAAAAGAGTTATTTTATAGTGAATATTATAAATATTATATTATTTAAATGTTATACTTTACCCAGGAGATAATTAATTGCTGGAAAGAAATGTCAAATACTTTATTATATCCCCAGTCATCTCAAAATTGGATCTCGCCCTGGCTGGTGTGGCTCAGTGGACTAAGAGCACTGTCCTACAAACTGAGAGGCAGCTGGTTTGATTCCTGGTCAGGTCACATAACTGGGTTGCAGGCCAGGTCCCTGGTTGGTGGTGTGCAACGGAACCAATCAACATATCTCATGCGCATGGTGTTTCTTTCCCTCTCGTTCTCCTTCCCTTGCCCTCTAAAAATAAATAAATAAAAAACTTTTAAAAATTGGATCTCATATCATTTGAAATAGACTGCTATTCCAGACAGCATTCTGTATTCTTCAAACTAGAGTGATGATGGATTTTTAAATAAGTTTATTGAAGTATAATTTACATAAAATGAAATGTACCCATTTTAAATGTACAGGTCAGTAGGTGTTAACAATGTATATATCTTCAGGATTACCACCACAATCAACATAGAGAATGTTTACATCACTCCCACCCAAAATTCTCTCAGGCCCATATGCAGTCAGTCCTCACAACCCTCAAAGCCAAAGAGCATTGATATATTTTCCATTATTACAGATTAGATTTGCTTCCTGTAGAATTTCATAGAAATGAACTAAAAAAGTTGTAACTTTTTTGTGGCTTTCCACTTTCACGAAACATTAATCTGTGGGAATCTTCCATATTGGTGGGTATAGCTGTAAATTTTCCTTTACTGAGTAGCATTCCATTACATAGATTAAACCACAATTTGTGTGTCTTTTCACATGTTGATGGACATTTGGATTGTTTTAATATTTATGCTAATATCACTAAAAATGCCACATACCTTCATGTACAAGTCTTTGTATAGAGATATATTTTAATTTCTCTTGAGGAAAACCTGGAAGTAGAAAGACTGGGCCAAATACTAACTGTACGTTTAACTTAAGAAGAAACTATTTTGTAGCTCCACATCCTCAGTGGTACTAGACTGTGGGGGGCTCCGCCCGTAGAACCCCCCGTTGGTCACGGATGAAAATAAAAACTACCAAGACAAGATCTGCTTGGGGAAGAAAGGGGTCAAACTCTCAGAGGAGAATGACCCAGAGCCCCATCCTCACTAGGCTTTTATTGGGCTCAAATACATGGGACTACAGGTTATGTCAGGCGACAAGGATCAAACAATGGTTAACATTTCAAAGCAATCTGAGGGCTTAATCTGAGCCAGTGTTTGTCAGGAAAGGGGGTTGCCAAACTTTGGGAGACATACTCATTTCCTCCTGGGACACTTATCACCTAAGGAAGAGCACTCTTAGGAAAGCAGGTTTCACAGGACTTTAGGAATTCATTCTTATGTCCGGATCACCCAGGGAGACGTCCTGGCCAGCACAGAGCTGCACCGCTCACCCCCACAGTTTCAGGCTTTAAGCCGATTAGGAAGCAGGAGACATCTCCCAGATGGAAATGAGGACTTGGGCTATGTCAGAATAGCTTGGGCGGGGGGCGGGGGGGGTGCGGGCGGCGAGGGTCCATCATATCCTCTTTGCTGCAACCCCCGAGTCCTTCCATGAGGCCTCCCAAATGGTTGCATCTGGCTTAGGTTGCCCCTCCCATGAGGAGTCTTACCCGTCATTGACTGCCAACCAAGCAATGGGGCCAGAGATGGATGAGGCAGAAGCAGCGCTCCTGCCAGGAAAATAAGCTTTGTCTCCTTAGTAGGTCACGTCCTTGTGACAGAACAGACCCAGATGAAGTGGGTCCCTTGGGCTCTTACACAGCCCACCATGGGGTGAGGGTTACAACTCCTGAAACCAGGCTGAATGGTCCGCAACACTAGACATTAATGGTCTTTTTACTTTTAGCCATCCTAGTGAATGTGTAGTGATGCTAATTTGCATTTCCCTGATGAGTATTGGAGTTGAGCATCTTTTTATGTGCTTACTTGCCATATGTCTTCTGTGATGAAATATCTTCAAATCTTTTGCACACATTTAATTGCATGGTTTATTACTGATTGTAAGACTTTATATATTCTGAATACAAGTCCTTTGTAAGATACTAGTATTGTGAATATTTTCTTCCAGCGTAGTTTACCTTTTCATTTTCTTTTGTTTTCTTTTTTATCCTTATCCGAGGATATATTTACTGATTTTAGAGAGAGAAGAAGGTGAGGGGAGAGAGAGAGACTGGTTGCTTCCCATATGCGCCTTAACTGGGGATCAAACCTACAACCTAGATATGGGCCCAGCCAGGAACTGAATCCACAACCTTTTGTTGTACAGGACAATGCACCAACAAACTGAGCCACCTTGCCAGGGCTACCTTTTCATTTTCTGACAGATTGTTTCAGGTAGCAGAAGTCTAAATAAATTTAAGGAAATCCAGTTCTTAAAATTCTGTGCTTTATGACTTGTGCTTTTTATGTCCCATCAAAGGAATTGTTGTCAAACCCTGTTTTCTTCTAGAAGCTTTATGGTTTTAGTTCTCACAGTTAGGTTTATTGTCTATTTCAACTTAATTTTCTGCATGTGGTGTGAGGTATGGATTGAAATTAAATTTTTAATATAAATATTCAATTGCGTCAGCACCAATTGTTGGAAAGATTATCCTTTCCTCATTGAATTACACTGACCATGTGCCTGTGCCTACGAACAGACTCTTTTCTCTCCTACTGATCTGTATGTCTCTACGTAAGTAAGTACCACATTGCCTTAATTACTGTGGTTTCATAGTAAGCCTTAAAATTAGGTTCTGTTAGTCCTCCAACTTTGTTCTACTTTTTCAAAATTGTTTTGGCTACTCTAGATCTTTAGATTTCTACATAAATTTTAAAGCTGACTTGTCAATTTCTGCAAAAAGACCTCCTAGGTTTTGATTGAGATTATATTGAATCCATAGATCAAATTGGGGTAGAGTAACAATGTAACAATATTGAATCTCCTGATCTATAAACACAGTCTCTCTCTCCAATTACTCAGGTCTTCTTTGATTTCTCTCAGCAGTGTTTTACAATTTTAAGTGTAGAGATGTGCATATTTTGTTCACATTTCTGGATGCTATTATAAATGGTGTTTTGTTTTTTGTTTTTTGTTTTTTTAATTTTTATTTTAATTGTTGATCTTGTACAGTTTTCTGTCTTTTATTCTCACCCGAACCCACCACCCTAGCCCTCCCCTCCTCCCTCCCATTTCCACCGCCACATAGTTTTTGTCCATGTGTCCTTTATACTTGTTCCTTCCCCTTTTCCCCTGAAATTTCCTCCCCTCTCCCCTCTGGTGACTTTCAGCCTTTTCTCAATTTCTGTGTCTTTGGTTATATTATGCTTGTTTGTTTGTTTTGTTGATTAGCTTCCTGTTAAAGGTGAGATCATATGGTATTTGTCTTTCACTGCCTGGCTTACTTCGCTTAACATGATGCTCTCAAGTTCCATCCATGCAGTTGCAAAGGGTATGAGCTCCTTCTTTCTTTCTGCTGCATAGAATTCCATTGTGTAAATGTACCACAGTTTTTTGATCCATTCATTTACTGATGGGCATCTAGGTTGCTTCCAACACTTGGCTATTGTAAATTGTGCTGCTATAAACATAGGGGTGCATAGGTTGTAACACCATTAAAGTCCTAGAGGAGAACATAGGCAGGAAAATCTCAGATATTACACGCAGCAACATTTTTACTGATATGTCCCCTAAAGCAAGGGACATAAAGGAAAGAATAAACAAATGGGATCTCATCAAAATAAAAAGCTTCTGCATGGCCGAAAAGAGAACCGACTGTGTGGGAAAACATATTTGCCAATGATACCTCAGATAAGGGTTTAATCTCCAAAATATACAAAGAACTTACACGACTCCACTCTAAGAAGACAAGCAACACAATTAAAAAATGGGCAGAGGACTTGGGCAGACACTTCTCCAAGGAGGACATACAGAGGATCCAGAGACACATGAAAAGATGCTCGATATCGCTAGCTATCAGAGAGATGCAAATTAAAACCACAATGAGGTACAACTTGACACCAGTCAGAATGGCCCTCATAAACAAAGCAACAAACAACAAGTGTTGGAGAGGTTGTGGAGAAAAGGGGACACTAGTGCACTGCTGGTGGGAGTGCAGGTTGGTACAACCACTATGGAAAACAGTATGGAATTTTCTAAAAAAACTAAAAATGGATATACCTTTTGACCCAGCAATTCCACTGCTAGGACTATATCCTAAGAACCCTGAAACACCAATCCATAAATGGTGTTTTTAATTATAGCTTTTAATTGTTCATGGGATTATACAGGAATAAAAATTTAAAATATGACCACATATCCTACAACACCGTTAAACTCATTTGTTAGTAGTAACTTTTTTGTTAATTCCTTAGGATTTTCTACATGGATGAATATGATACCTGCAATTCTAAGATTTTTTTCTTTTTTTCTTTTATTGTTGTTCAAATACCATTGTCTCCATTTTATTGCCACAACTTCCCCTCACCCACCCACCCTCAATCCTACCTTCCTTGGGCTTTGCCCATGGGTCCTTTATATATGTTCCATGACAACACTTCCCCTTTTAAAAAAAGATTATATTTTATTTAGTTTTAAACAGAGTAGAAGGGAGGGAGAAAGAGAGGGGAAGAAACATCAGTGTGTGGTTGCCTCTTGCATGCCCCCTACCAGGAACCCGGCACACAAACTAGTCATGTTCTCTTACTGGGAATTGAACCACCGAACCGTTGGTTCCCAGGCCGGCATTCAGTCCACTAAGCCACACTAGTCAGGGTGACAACTGCAATTAAAAACAATTTTACATCTTCTTATCAAACCTATATGCCTTTTTTAAAAAAATATATTTTATTGATTATGCTATTACAGTTGTCTCATTTCCCCCCCATCATTCCCCTCCACCCTGCACACCCTCTCCCACCCTCACTCCCCCCTTTAGTTCATGTCCATGTGTCATAAGTTCTTTAGCTTCTCTACATTTCCCACATTATTCTTGCCCTCCCCCTGTCTATTTTCCACACACCGTCTATGCTACTTATTCTCTGTGCCTTTTCCCCCCTCTCTCCTCCTCCCACTCCCCCTGTTGCTAACCCTCCATATGATCTCCATTTCTGTGGTTCTGTTCCTGTTCTACCTGTTTGCTTTTGTTTTAGCTGTGGTTCTTAATAGCTGTGAGTTTGCTGTCTTTTCCCTGTCATATTTTTTATCTTCTTTTTCTTAGGTAAGTCCCTTTAATGTTTCATATAATAAGGGCTTGGTGATGTTGAACTCCTTGAACTTGACCTTATCTGAGAAGCACTTTATCTTCCCTTCCATTCTAAATGAAAGCTTTGCTGAATACAGCAATCTTAGATGTAGGTCCTTGCCTTTCATGACTTGGAATACTTCTTTCCAGCCCCTTCTTGCCTGGAAGGTCTCTTTTGAGAAATCAGCTGACAGTCTGATGGGAACTCCTTTGTAGGTGACTGTCCCCTTCTCCCTTGCTGCTTCTAGAATTCTCTCCTTCATTTGAATCTTGGCTAATGTAATTATGATTTGCTTTGGTGTGTTCTTCCTTGGGTCCAACTTCTTTGGGACTCTCTGAGCTTCCTGGACTTCCTGGAAGTCTATTTCCTTTGCCAGATGGGAGAACTTCTCCTTTCTTATTTGTTCCAATAAGTTTTCCACTTGTTGCTCTTCTTCTTCCCCTTCTGGTGCCCCTATAATTCAGATGTTGGGATGTTTAAAGATGTCTTGGAGGTTCCTAAGCCTCTCCTCATTTTTTTGAATTGTTTCTTCCTTGTTTTCTGTTTGTTAGTTTCTTCCTTCTGGTCCACTCCATTGATTTGAGTCCCAGTTTTCCTCCCATCTCCATTGGTTCCCCATGCGTTTTCCTTCATTTCACATATTGTAGCCTTCATTTTTCATCTAATTTGTGAGCAAAATCAACCAATTCTGTGATCATCCTGATCACCAGGGCTTTGAATTGTGCATCTGGTAGGTTGGCTATCTCTTCATCACTTAGAGGAATTGGCTTTTGGGATTTTATTTGTTCTCTGGTTTGAGCCATTTTTGATGGGGTTTTTTTTGTTTGTTTTTGTTTATTTTTGGTTTTCTCGAGGCTGTTATGTAGTGAGGGGTGGAGCCTTAGGTGTTCCCCAGGGTGGGGCAGCCCAGTCGCTGAGTTGTGACGCTGTACGTGGGGGCGGGATCCGAGAGGGAACAATGGCGCTTGCTGGGCTCTTTCTCTGATTCTAGTCCCTTCCGCCGCTTCCCTTTCACCTGGATTATCTGTGTGCGAATGTGGGACCACCTGGTCAGCCAGCTGCCTTGCGAGGCTTCACTGGATCTGCACAGTTGCCACCCCGTGCTGTGCCTGGGGTCCGCGAGCCACCGCCTGCGCACCTTTGGTCTCCTAGCTGCGGCCTGCACACCTGGGAACTGCCAGCTGCTGCTGCCTGCGTGCCCAGGTCCTCACCTCCACTTTTTCCTGCTGTGACTCCGCCCTACTTATTGGTCTGGATGAATGGTTGTTGGACTTTCGTACAGTTCAATTTTCTATCAGTTCCGGTTGTTTTCTTGTTTCTAAATATTTGTTGTCCTTAATTTTGGTTGTGAGAGGAGGCACAGTGTGTCTGCCTACACCTCCATCTTGGCTGGAAGTCTGCCTTTTTTTGTTTGTTTGTTTGTTTCATTCCCTTACTATACCAGCTAGGAAGTTGCAAGAGAGGACATCCTTGCTTTCTTCTCTTTGGTAAAAATCATATTTAATCTTTCACTCTAAGTATGATGTTATTCGGGCAAAGAAGTCCCCTTTCATTACTTGCCTGCTGAGATGTATTATTTTTTCAAAGGCTTTTTCTACATCTATTGAAATTTCAATAGATGTATGTTGAATTTTTTCAAAGGCTTTTTCTACATCTATTGAAATGATCGTGTATTTTGTCTGGCCACATGGCAAATTGTATTAACTAGTTTTCAGATGTTTCAGCAATCTTGCATTTGTGGGATAAATCTCTCCTGTTTACAATGATTATCCTTTTTAAGGGGGTTGTAGCTTTGCTAATTTTTCGTATCTATTTATATGAGATACTGGTCTTTTCTTTTTCCTTTAATGTCTTTGCTGTTTTTGGTATCAGTGCAATGCTAACATCATGAAATGAATTGGGACGTCTTCCCTCTTATATTTTGAGGTCTGTAGAGTTGATATTGTTTCTTATTTTAATGTTTAAGAGAATTCATCAGTGAAGGCATTTGGACATGCAGGCTGCATGTATGTATCTATTCCAGTATGAATGTGTATGTGTTGTGTATGTAAAGATTTTCTAACTACAGATTCAAATCCAAATAATAAAGGGTCATTCAGCTTATCTATTCCTTCTTGAATGAGCTTTGATAGTTTTTGTTAAATCCCCATTGGGTGAAGGAGAGAGAATGATGATTCAAACCTAGCCAGTCTTGATAGTCTTAATGCCAAATACTAGGATATTTCCCCAGTCTGAAACTGAATAGCAAATGTCTCAGTTTGTCAAACTCCTAAGTATCAAGCTCTTGTGCCAGTATGCACCTAGATAGGCTAAGCATTCATTAATTTAAAAACAAGTAGTTATTAAATTTACACAGTATTCCCCCTAGCTCACCAGCCCTTACTGCAATCCCCAATATGCAACCTGTGTTACACAGTGCCAGGCTGTATTATATGTGTATATAGTATGTATGTATATGCACACACACTTGTATGTACCCACATACACGCCATACTAGGTACAAATGGCAACTAACGGTTCCTATAAAAATTCATTTTCAGTTGAGGTTTTAAACTTCAAAACTGAAAAACATTCCTAAAAATCATACTTCCTTAAGATAGAATTTGAATTGCTTGTTCAGTTTAGCTTTTCAGTCTAAAAATGGCTGTAAGGTAAGTTTTTATTTGGAAAAAAAAAAAGGCAGCCAAATGAGTGTAATTTCTCTTCCCAGTTTGGACAGGCTATTTCATAGAAGTTACTCCTAACTAGAGTAAAAAATCTGTGTCACCTTCCAGTGGTTCAAAGAAACAGTTTTTTAATTCATTGATTTTCTCTAGTCTTTGTTTATTTCTGTTTCTTATTTTTATTATTTCTTTTTGTTTACTTTAGGTCTAATTTACTGTTCTTTCCCTAGGTTCTTAATGTGGAAGCTTGGATTTTTTATTTTTACACCTTTTTTCCTTTTCTAATTGAAATAGCTATAAGTTTCCCTCTAAGTACTGCCATAGCCACACCTTACAAGTTTTGATGTTACTTTAAAACTTTATTCATTTCAAAATATTTTCTGATTTACTTTATAATTTTTTCTTTGAGCCATATGTTATTGAGAAGAATGTTGATTAATATCTAGATATTTGGAGATTTTCCAGGTATCTTTCTGTATTGATATCTAATTTAACTCTGTTGTGGTCAAAGAACCTACTCTTTGTTGAAGTGTGACTTCAAAACATTTAAATTTACTGAGGCTTGTTTTATCACCAGAATATGTTCCATCTGACGTTCTTTGTGTACTTAAAAAGAATGTGTCCTCTACTGTTCTTGTGTGAAATGTTTTATAAATACCAGTTAGGTCAAAATCATCAATAATGTTTTTCAAGTATTTTTCTGTTTGTATTTGTTTTCTGTTTATTTGTTCTTTCAGTGACAAAAAGTGCTGAAATCTCCAACTATAATTATAGAATTAACTGTTTCTCTTTTTCTATCTTTTTTGCTTTATTATTTCAGAGCTCTGTTATTTAAACTTATGGTTCTTCATGAATTTTCAACTTTTTATTATAAAGATATAGAATTTTAGGCTAATTCATTTCTCTGAACATTTTAAAAAGGTTTACTGTTGTCTTCTGTCATGCCTAATTTCAGAAGCAAAGTTTGCAATTCATATCTTTGTTTCTCTGTACGTCATGTGTCCTTTTTTGGGTTGCTCTTTAAAGTTTTTTTTTCTTTATCACCTTTTGCACAATTTGATTATGATTATATTTTATATTAGCTTCTCAAAATTCAGTTCTTTCTCTTGCTAAAGGTATTGCATAAGGTATAGATACAGTCAACGGTTTTTAGATATTTTCAGTTTCTTGCGAAGTTCTTCCACATTAATGTCTATTTCCAAGGAACCACTCTGATTTATGAGGACTTTCAGTGCTTGACTGCACACTCACGAAGGCTTTTGGATAGCAGCATTCATTGGAATAGTAAAGTTTTATTGCTTAGTCAGGGCAAGTCCCTAGATTCCCTATCAAGTTGAATCCTGTTGGATATGGCACAGGTTCTCTTTTTAATGTGACTTGAAGTTAATATGAAGAACTTTGGCATTTTTCTCATAAACTAATATATTTTTAAAATCCTAAAACCTATAACCATTGCAGTCAAATGAGGATAGTAATGAAAAGAATTGCAGTAATATTTTATATACTTTACAGCTTACAAATTTCATGTACATTTTCTCATTTAGCTCTATGAATATTTGTACTGAGAAGTTTGTGTAGACTCACTGAAATTTGTAAACTTTGCCTGAATAAAAACAAGCAAGCAAAATATAACCAGAGGCATTGAAATAAAGAACAAACTGACAATAACCAGAGGGGAGGTGGGAAACAGGGTAAAGAAAGGGAAGGGTCACCAAGGAACATGTATAAAGGACCCACTGGCAAAGCCAAAGTGGGGTAGGATTGAGGGTGGGATGGGGAAAGTGGTGGTGGGAAAATGGAGACAACTGTACTTGAATAACAATTTAAAAATAAATAAATTTATAGAAATGTTAAAGATTTTTACTGCCAGCCATTTTTAAAAGATTTTAAAAAATCCTAACCTGCTTAAAAGCCCTACTACTTATTGTTATTTAACTGTACAGGAATTGTTAGTTTCAAATGAGGTAAACCACATTAAAAAGTTGATAAAATAAAACTAGAACTGATTTCTCCATTTGTCTTGTGTCCTTGTTCCTCTAAGATTAGAAGTGGATTTGCTTTCATTTAAAAGGATAAACAAATATGTTTCTGTTTTACCACAATACTTTATAGCAAATATTAGTTGTAAAGGGGAGCAATAGCAGGTTTAATACTGATCATTTCTTACTTCAATAGAAGAGAATAATCTCTAAATGCCAATTTAAAATAAATTGATATGTGGTAGCTATGAAAAAACTATCTGTTGAGAATGCCAATTAATAAAAACACTCTCAAAAGCATTTATGTAGTCATATTATGTTTGTCATTTGTACATTTGTATCCCCCTCTCCCCAAAGTACATGGAGCTGAAGACTAAGTGCAAGTTAGAACTAATGAAGCTGGCCTGTGAGAATTGTGTTCACATCATAATCCTGCCTTTAAATGTATATAACAGAAGCCTAAACAACTAATGGGAGAAATAGTGTTAGCTCTTGTCATTTACCTAAATATTCTTCTTACACTTATTTACTTTTAGTTTAAGCAGTTTGATTATATGGAATATAAATTATGATTATAATATAGAATATATGGAATATAAATTATATAAATTATATAAATATAAAATAAATATTATTCCATATTTATATGGAATATAAATATGAACTATAAATAGTTAATATGTACTGAAATGGCAAGAATAAGCTAGGCAGAATTAGTAGGTATTATTTAAAAGGAAGATTTAACCACAAATCCATATTACTCAAAATTTGGATCTTCCAAATTCCACATTTCTAGCATTATGCAAGTAATGATTACTTTTTTGTCCTTTATTGAAAACTTAACTGTTTTATTCTAATTTTTATTTTTAAAAGATTTACTTGGTTTTACATGTTTTGTTACAGGTATCTTCACTCAAGGACAGCTGGGCCTGGTAGACATCATCTTCCAATACATTCACTATGATGAGATCTATGAGGCGATAAACATCCTAAGCAGTATGAACTGGGACACTCTGGGCCACCAGTGCTTTATCAGCATGAGTGCCATTGTGAACCATCTTCTTAGACAAAAGCTCACTCCAGAGAGAGAAGGTCAGACCTGAAATATATTTCATAAGTGGGTTTTACATATACATGAAGTACATTTTAGTCAGTTGTTTATGAGGGTGATTTTGAGTTTTGTTATTGAAGACTAAAAGACAAAAATGTTAATGCCTTATTAAAATTGACAAGATATCAAAAATTACTCCCATATGGTACTTACTATATAGTATTTATCAACATAAATAACAACTTTCCTGTATATACTATTTTGGAACTTATAGTGCAGTCATTGTATATAGTTCAGTGTAAGT
Organism: Glossophaga mutica; assembly: GCA_039655065.1. NCBI lineage: Eukaryota > Metazoa > Chordata > Mammalia > Chiroptera > Phyllostomidae > Glossophaga > Glossophaga mutica. The sequence goes on from CM077308.1 coordinate 127,120,484, forward strand.
TCATGTATGGAATATACTCAGATTTCAAACTTTGATCAAGAATTTTATGTACTTGCCTAGGACCTGGTAGACAGAAGACCCCAAACAAAGGTCCTTATTCCTCCTTCACTTTAGACATCAGTATCTTTCTCTCACACCCAAAGTCCTTTGTCTAGACCATAGTCCTTACCCCTGATTGTGTGTGTGTGTATTTTTGTGTCAGAATTGTAGCCCAGGCTGCTGCTGCTTGTTTTCATTCCAACTTCTAGTTCTGATACCACTCTCCCTTCTGCCTTCTTGAATTGCCCTACCTTCCCACTGTAAGTAGGATCTCAGATGTTTCTTGTCAAAGAGAGATAAGATTTTGTTTAAAAAAAAAAAAAAACCCAAATATGTGCCACATACAATAATGAAATTAATTTTTATATCTGTCAGTTATCAGTATGTTATATTTATTATGATTTACTTATTCACTTAATGTAAAATGAACCCAAACATTTTTGCACTTGCTTCTTTATTTCAAATCTTTGCAATAAACATCAACATTAATGGTAGGAAGTCATTGACATTAATTTGTAGCCAGTGAGAAACTGTCCTCAGGGTAGTTTATAAGGTAGGGGAAACAGGAAATACATCAAAAGGTGCTAACTGCAGAGCTTGTTTTCCCCTATTTTCTTTGCAAGTTTATAGATTTTCTTATTCTATTTTGTTTCCAAAGTAAATTGTTTAGATAGAATTCTGTATCTAACCTTCATTTTAGTAATTTTAGAGAAGAATAATCAATAAGAACATGTTCCTTCAGGAAGTCTGCATCATGGGACTTGGCCCAGCTCACAGGAGGCCCACCAATCAATATTTATTTAATGTTACTTGAATGTGCTTTTTGGAGGTAGTCCAACCCATCTATGGGGATTCCAGTATTTCTACAATGAGAAAACGCCAAGCACAGTGCTTGGCCCATAGTAGGTACTCAAATATTAGTTAAAAATAAAAAGAGTGTAACTTCAAAATTTTAGGTACTAGGAGTTACTATCATATTTCTGCCTGCATAGTTATTTCAAATAATTATTTCTTAGTATCGGTACGCTCTCAAGATTGGGTAAATAATAGAGAGAAAAAAAAAAAAGAAGAAGCAGAGTCCCTAAAGAAAACCTGTTATGTTGCACAAATCTGTACAAGAGATCATAAATTTACAACTGAAGAAATATGGAGAAAATAAATTTTTACTGTGACTCAGGACACTGAGAAATTACTAACATCTTAGTGACTTTGTATTGTAAGATTCCTGTGTTGTAAGAAAAACTATTAGGAAATTTACAAATGGCATTATCAGATTTTTGCCTTAATAAGGAATATTTTCAGGAACAATATTGGGGAGATTTGGAAATAAAATGCTTGTATGGTAGTAGGCTTTAAAAATAAAATGCTTGCATGATGCTGGGTTATCAGAATATGTACATTTTAAGTAGGTATATGCATTTTCCCCAAGTAACTGCAAAACACACTTCTAAAACATTCAGAATTCTTCTCTATTGAGATTTATTCTCTCTGAGTCTAACAAATTTGACATGGTAATTTGTTTTCCTTTTATTAGTGAAACCCAGTGGGCTCTTTTATTTGTAGCCATGTTGTGGCAGATCTTCATTTCTGCCTTAAACATCAAGCTGGGTTATCTAATGAATCTATAACTGTGCCGGGAGTTCCGAATGTTCCATGTAGGCTCGAACATTTCAGATGTACAAAACATGCTGTCAAGAAAACAAGCAATGGCAAAAGAATCTGGCTTGTTTTCACAATAGCGTTGCTGTATTCAATTTTAATCTAAATTGACTGCTGCTTTGAAAGAAAATACCCCTAAAGTTTATCTTGCTTTACTCTCTAGATTTGAGATTAAAAAAGAAATTATTTACAGCTTAGCCAAGTCCATAGCAATTACTTTGATGAGGTATTCAATACTTTCAAACCTAAGTATGCCTAAAACTAAGGAGTTTCACTAAGTAAAAAATTATTTATTCAACCAAGTGCTGGTAAGTAGCATAAGAATCAGTGAAGTCTTACTATGAATTGTAGTATTGTCATATATACTCATTCTATTACCATCATGGTAATTATAGAACTTCCAGGTATTTCTGGGAGGAAATACAACCCCATATACATGTCTTGGTAAAATCGTGAAATAGGCAAAGCGTGCCTCTTTCTCCTAATTATAGTGCTCTGATTTATCAAAACCTTCTCTCCGATCCTTCTTTCCTAGGGAGGGGGCACTTCGTCCCTCCCAGGGGTGTTAGCTTTCACACCTGGACCAAAGCAACAATCTTACTATTTAGGCCAGGACTTTGGGACCGCATAAGAACTTTCACTATTTCTTTAAAATTGTGATAGAGATCTCTATAGATATTACAATAAGACTATTTTTATTTGTAGTATTTGTATTATTTTTAAAAATCATTTCTAATGTTGATTTCAGTTCCCAGCGTGGACAGGTTAATTTTCTCCTTTCAACTAAAGAGAGTAAATGTTGAGCACACAGTTGATTTTACTGGAAATACTAGTTCAAACTGTGTTACTTTGATGAGTCACTGTTTTAATTACCCATTTGTGGTGAGAGGTTGATTCATTATGGATTTCTTCAGTTTTGACAGCTTTTTTGTTGCTCAGAGTCATTGTCAGCTTTGCCTTAAGTGAAAGTTTATACACAGGTTTGTTTTTGTACCAGCTGTCATATTTTAATTTCATCTTTCCTGCAACAAGCTCACATTTCATCCAAGTTTGCAAAACCTGACTGACTGCAAACATGAGTATTCTGTTGTAATTGAAGGAGTTTCACTTGTTTTTGTGCTGCTATGTTTGAATTCCACAGCACAGCTTGAGGCAAGCCTTGGAACCTTCTATGCTCCAACAAGACCACTCCTGGACACAACTGTATTGGAATATAGAGACCAAATCAGCAAATATGCAAGGAGATTCTTCCACCACTTGCTCAGGTGAATGATATCTTTGGATTAATTAGTATTAAACTAATTGCCTATTTAAGGAGCCATCTTCTTTAATTAGAATATTCCATAATATGGCTGTTTTCAAATAGTCCATACCCTAAGAGAAACCCAAATCTCTTGATATCCTTTATTTAATTTATTCTTGTTTTCCTTTTAACTAATATATTTAAATATTGTTTAGGGCTCTTGCATCATCATCACACTCTAATATAACTTCCCCTTTAATATGAAAGCAAAAAATACTAGCTGTGTAAAATCAACTTTAAAATATTAATTTAATTGTGATCTTAGCACCAGAGAAATGTTTTAGTTTCATTGAAGCTAGAAATATGAATGTATTATAAAAAGCTCTGAGATAGTCATTGGTTAGCTTTACTTTTAAAATTACTGTAAAAGATTTGTCCATTGTTTGCTCGTATAATGTGGCAAGTTGCTAGCTCTACTGTGCCTCATTTTCTCTGCTTTAAAGGGGTATAATACATTCCTTTAACCTTAGGTGTTATATGAAAAATTAGATAATGTCAATAAATTACTGTGAGAAAAATAATGTAAAATTTGAAGGACAAATACATATAACATATCTCATTTATATAAAATTCAAAAAATGGATGGGTGGAAGATGGATTGATAGAGATAGATGATAACAAGTAGATAGATATAGTTAGTTTAGAAATACATATAAATGTGTCAATACTATAAATGAAAACAAGGAAATGATTAGCATAAAATCTAAGGTAGTGCGAAATTGAGAAATAGATTTCTAGGAGCCTCCAAGGTATTAGTAATGCTCCATTTCTTAAAATGAATGGGTTATATATCTGGGTCCATTAAAATTAGTATTAATTAAACTAATTAATTAGTTTTAACTGAATGTGTACATTTTACGTACTTTTATATGTGATATATTTTATAACAGAGTAATAAAATTTTCAACTCCATGTACCAAAAAGAAGTAATTGAGTTGAGTTTAGAATTTTAACTTTACTTACAATACAATTTGTTAAAATTCTATTTAACTCTTTAAAGCAATTTCATGTATAGTCTCTTCTTTTTTTTCTTAGAACTACCCTGTTAAGGGGGTATTATCATTTGACAAATACATAAACTACATGTAAAGTGGCACTTTGATCTCTACCCAACAGTGAAGTCTTTGGAAAACAGTCCTTTTAGAAGCTGAGAAATGTTAATATATTGTATGAGTTATGATCTGTAATTGAATTTTGCTTTTTTATCTGAATGACTTTAGCATATTCCAAGAAACTTCCACCCTGAACGAGGCAGTCTTCTACCTATGAACCTATGCCAAAAATACTGTGGCTGTTGTTACATTTATTTGAACTGAGGGCTTTGTTCTTTACACTCACTATTATTTTGTTTTCCGTGTTCCTAGGGAAAATTAATGAATTCACTTCTTGCCTAAAGAACATAAAAGATTAACATGAATGGAACAGGCATTTTGGAGGCATACTCTTGGTGGCCTCACTGTGTCTTTAGCCTCTGTGTCTTCATGCAGTAATTTCTTTGTGCATCAGCATTATGTTTCCTAATGTGGTAATGTCATTATTCTAGGGCTGCTGGCCCTAGCATGCTCATATCCTACTAATATTCACGTATGCTACTATTGTGCAATTGTTTTGTTCATTGATTTTTCTCAAATGCAGCATTCTGATTATTTTTTGGATGTGCTTTGATTAGGGGACTATTGTTGCTGTTATTAGACTCCAGCTTTTCTGTGTGGTTACATCTGGAATTGAATGTTTTTCCCTTGGGATATATACTGGGTTTTTCATGTTTCCTTTTATGCATGATTTGCTACTATTTCAGTTATAATGAGTGTTTATTAGTTCTTTTAACGGTAGGCTGTATGTGGCATTATGAAAAAACAGAAGTAAGTTCAGAGGAAATTAAATGAGATAGCTTAAGTTGGAACCGTTCTTCTGTTTAATCTGCTGCCAGGAAGTTCTTCTGCTTAAGGGAAGAGAAACAGGCCAGATACTTTTTTGTATTTGTGAAGTGCTAGAATTGCATTACTCCCTGTACTTTAGCTAATCAGTATTTTAATACTCTAAAAGAATTATTACATAATGGACTAAGTCCTACACAGTAAACACCATCATAGAGAGTTTTAAATTGAAGATGAAAGAAAGGAGTGCCGTGCAGAGTAGGGATGTACCTAGGATCACTTACTGGTGAGGCCGATGACTCAGACTGCCTAAGTCCAGATTGGACTTTTTTTTTAAAGATTTTATTTATTCATTTTTAGAGAGGAGCAAAGGGAGGGAGAAAGAAAGAAACATCAATGTGTGGTTGCCTCTCATGTGTCCCTGACTGTGGACCTGGCCTGCAACCCAGGCATGTGCCCTGACTAGGAATTGAAGCGGTGACCCTTTGGTTCACAGACCCATGCTCAATCCACTGAGCTACATCAGCCAGGGCCAGATTGAACTCTTTTGATTAATAAGAATAAATATAAGATTGATTTTCATTTCATACATCAATAGGGTGAGTATTAATAGTGTGAATTTGTGATGATAGACAATTATGCTGTGCGAGTTACTAAAATAATTTTTTGCATATACTTTTGTTTTTATCTTGACAGTCAGAGGGAGACTGTGGACATCTTTTTGTTTTGTGACCCTTTTTGTTTTTAGCAAGTATAAAAAATTATCCTGACAGCCTTCCTCCAAATCTGAATGAAACTAAACTTTGTAACTTACTTATTCTGCCCTTTCCTGACACCTTTTTGTATGTGTTTAAAGTGATCAATTTTCATAAAGAAATGCTCCCTATAAGTGTATGTCATTGCTGCTAACATTAAAGATAGAAAGCGGTAGAAAGAAGTACAGGCTTCATGTGGTAGCTAAACAAAGTCTTTATTGTAATAACATTTTAACGGTATCAATCATAAAACCATTAAGTTGGAAGACTCTTACCTATGGGAGGTGTCTAGAAAAAAATGAGTGTTTTCCTTTTCTCTCACAGTCATAGCACTTCAACACCAGAAGTTTTTTTCTACACTGACTAATTCTCTGACAGCAGCTGGGAGTTCTACAATTCAATTCAGTCAATTCAATTCTGACACTAACCAGAATTAGTATAGATTCCACATGTTAAGGGCTCAGTCCCACAAGACATCCCCTACTTTAAGTGCCATTTTCAAGTAATAGATCCCCAGGTTACTCAAAACTTCTGTCCCATGTGGCTACAAATTGGAGGTTTCTCCTACTCTCTGTTCAAGTTCAATAATTTGCTAGAGCTACTCACAGAATCCAGGAAACAGTTTACTTACTATTGCCAACATTTCAAAGGATACAAATGAATAGCTAGATGAAGAGATGCATAGGGTAAGTTATGTGCAAAAGGCCACGGAGCCCCCATGCTCTCTCCAGACCTGCCACTCTCCCAGCACCTCCATGTGCTCACCAGCGTAGAAGTTCTCTGAACTCCCTCCTCTTGGGGATTTATGGAGGCTTCATTACATGATTGATTAAATCACTGTCCATTGGTGATTCATTCAACCTCTAGTCTCCCCCGCCCCACACCCTCCACAGCCTTTCCTGGTGTTCTCAGGGTGGAGCTGAAAGTTCCAACCCTCTAATCATGTGATTGGTTCTCCAGATAACCAGCCCCATCTATAGGGGCTTTCAGAAAGTCACCTCATTGATACAAACTCAGATGTGGTTGAAAGGAGCTTGTTATGAACAACAAAAGACTTTAGTTTCACCTTTTTGGCTCCTGTGTGTATTATGTACTTTTGAGTCAGTTCCCACTCCTGGCAAGCCTATGAAGGAGTGATACTCACATGTCCTGCCTTTAACAGCCCTGCCCAGCTCTTGTAGATTCATTCCTATGGCTTCCTTTATGTTGTCAATCCATTTCATATTTGGTCTTACTCTTTTCCTACTGCCTTCTATTTTTCCCAGCATTATTGTCTTTTCCTAAGCACCTTTGCTTCTCATGATGTGCCTTCAGAAGGACAATTTCAGTTTCATCATTTTTGTCTCCAGCAATGTTTTGGGCTTAATTTACTCTAGGACCTCCATACTCATCTTTCTGGCAGTCCAGAGTATCTGTAGAGCTCTCTTCCTACCCCATATTTCAGATGAGTCCATTTTTTTCCTATTAGCTTTCTTCACTGTCCAACTTTTGCATTTGTACATAGTAAAATACAAGGGTGTGGATGATCTTACCCTGGGTTTCTAATGATGCAGCTTTGCTCTTGGTGATCTTTACTAATTCTTCCATTGCTGTCCTTCTGAGTCTCAGTCTTCTTTTGATATTTTGGCTTCAGTCTATATTTATTTATTTAGCACATGGAACAGCAATTTTATTTTTTTGTAATATTTTTTATTGTTGTTCAAGTACAGTTGTCTCCATTTTCCTCCCACCCTCAAACCTACCACCTTTGTCTTTATCCATGTGTCCTTCATGCATGTTCCTTGATAGCACTTCCCCTATTTTTCCCCATTATCCCCCTCCCCACTTCCCTCCGGTTACTGTCAGTTTGTTCTTCATTTCAATGTCTCTGGTTATATTTAGCTTGCTTGTTCATTTTGTTGATTAGATTTAACTTATAAGTGAGATCATATAGTGTTTGTCTTTCACTGCCTGGCTTATTTCACTTAGTACAATGCTCTCCAGTTCCATCTATGCTGTTGCGAAGGGTATGAGCTCCTTTCTTTCTGCTATGTAGTATTCCATTGTGTAAGTGTACCAGTTTTTTGGTCCACTCATTTACTGATGGGCATTTAGGCTGTTTCCAGCACTTGGCTATTGTAAATTGTGCAGATATGAACATAGGGGTGCGTAGGTTCTTTTTCCTTTTTCAGGATTCTTAGGGTATAATCCCAGCAGTGGAATTGCCAGGTCAAAAGGCAGTTCCATTTTTAGTTTTTTGAGGAAATTCCATGCTGTGTTCCTCAATGGCTGCACCAGTCTGCATTCCTACCAACTGCACTAGGGTTCCTTTTCCTCCACAACCTCGCCAGTAGTTGTTGTTTGTCGATGTATTTGTGATGGCCATTCTGACTGGTGTGAAGTAGTATCTTGTTGTGGTTTTAATTTGCAGCTCTAATTGCTAGTGATGCTGAACATCCTTTCATATGTTTCTGGGCCCTTCGTATGTCCTCCTTGGAGAAGTGTCTGTTTAGGTCCTTTGCCCAATTTTTTAACTGTTTTTTTTTGTCTTCCTGGAGTGTAGTTATGCAGGTTCTTTATATATTTTGGAGATCAAACCCTTGTCTGAGGTATCATTTGCAAATATATTTTCCCATCCAGTTGATTCCATTTTGATTTTGCTGATGTTTTCTTTAGCTGTGCAGAAGCTTTTTATTTTGATGAGATCCCTTTTGTTTATTCTTTCCTTTATGTCCCTTGCAGTCTACATTTAAATTGATGACTAGACCAAGGTAAGCAAAATCTTGAATAATTTCAGTATCTTCATTGTCTCCGTTAAAAGTTGTGTTAACTCTTCCATAGTCATGAGTTTTGTCTTGATATTCAATTGCAATCCTGCTTTGGCACTTCCTTCTGTTTCCTCAAAAGTCATTTCAAATCATTGCTACTTCTTGCAAGTAAGGTGGTATCATCTGCATATCTTAGGTTATTGATATTTCTTTCACCAATTTTTACTACTTTCTCTGAGTCTAGTCCAGTTTTTTGAATGGTATGTTCTGTGTACACATTAAACAAACAGGAAGATAAAATACATCCTTGTTTGACACCTTTGCCTGTAGGAAACTATTTAGTCTGTCCATATTCTGTCCTGGCAGTGGCTTCCTGTCCACAGTACAGGTTATGTACATCAGGACAGTCAAATGCTGAGGAACACCCCCCACTTTTTTTTTTTTTTTTTTTCCAGAGCAACCACTGGCTTTGCATGATGTAACAGTCAGAGGCTTTACTGTAGTCTATAAAGCATAGACTAACCTTCCGCTACTTTTTGGAGCCGTCCAGTATCCAGCGAATGCTCACAATTAGGTCTGAGTGCCTCTTCTTTTTCTGAGTCCAGCTTGAACATCCCTTTCTTTCTTCATACAAGGTTGCCTTTGTTGCATTACCCTAAGCACTGGTTTTCTTGCACGGGAAATTAGAGCGGTGGTCCTATGTCTGCACTCATTGGCATCTCCTTCTTGAAAACTGGGATGTATATGGAACATTTCCAAACTGTAGGCCACTGTTTTGTTTTCCATATTTGTTGACATAATTTTGGTAGCATTTTGACAGATTCAGTGTTTGTGGCTTGAAATAATTCTATCTATATCCCAACTACCCCTGGTGATTTGTTTATTCCTGATACTTTCAGGGCGTCTTTCACTTTGCTCTTTATAATTACAGGTTCTTTCTTATTGGAATCGTCTGTGAGGTTATCTGTCATCCCTTTGTCTCTTCTGTATGGATTTTTAGTATACTGTTTCCACCCTTTATTTTCTCTTGGTCAGATAATATGCTTCCTTGGTGGTCAATCAGCATGCCTAATCTAGGTTTGAATTTCCCTGTTATTTCTTGAGTTTTATGGTAGAGAAGTCTTGGTTTTTCTGTTTTGTTCTCTTTGGTCTCCTTACATTGATTATTGTCATAGTTCTCTTTATCTTTACATGATAGTCATTGAAAAACTGCAGTTGGGATTCTTTTTATCAGTTTGCCTCTCACCTGTCTGGCAAATTTTAGTGTTTCTTCTGTGAGACATCTTGATTTTTCTTGCCTTTTCACATTCTTTCGTAATATATTTCTAGTGTCCTTCCATTGTTCTTCTGGTCCTTGATCACTTAAGTTTAGCAGTTCCAATCTATTTTTTATGTGAACTTTAAATCCATCAGGAATATTTTTTACATTATATTTTGGCGCCATAATCCTTTTATTGCTTTTCTTTAGCTTCACTCCTATGATATTAAGTTTGTGGGCAGCACCACAATCTGCTCTTGGTCTTGTTTTGGCAGAAAGAATACAGCTTTTCCATCTCTTGCTTCCAATAACGTAGTCTATTTATTTTTTGTATTGGCCATCTGGTGATGTCCTTTGGCTTTATCATCTAGGAAATCCCAAGGGCATTAGGACCTCTGTGCCAAGAATAAGACAAAGACCAAAGTTATATTTCTTACTATAAATCACAATATCATAGAAGGCCAATATAACTTAGCCTAAATTAAGTTCACAAGGTGTTTGTTCACCTCTCAGTCTCCATGAGATTGAACAGTACTCCAGAACTACTGAAGAGGGCAATACTAACAAGAGCTTTTATTATGAACAAATAGAAACTATAATAGGAATAACTACATACTGAAAAAACATTTCAAATGAATGTACCACATACCAATAAAAGCCTATTTTACTAACATGGAAGTATATAATAAAGGATTACTAATTAATTCATTTTACTTTTTTCCTCTCTTAAATATAAGATTTGTTTTCTGACCCATATGGTATTATGTGATTGTGTCACATAATAAAAAAGAGTCATCTTTTTTATTTTTACTTATTTATTCATTTATTTTAACACAAGTTCAAAGCATTTTAATATCATTGACAGGTGAGACAAATATGTTGATATTTGCTAATGAAATAATTTTTAAATTGACTTTATTGGGGTGACATTTGTTTACAGAACCGTGCAAGTTTCAAGTGTACAAATTCACAAAACATCATCTGCACACTGCACCTTGCCCTGCCCACCATCCAAAGCAGTCTGTTTACATTCCTTTTATGCCCACTTTGTTCACCTCCACCTATCCCCACCCCCTTTTCTTCTATCTCCACACTGCTCTCTGTCTATGTGAGATATATTATAGTCTGTCCAGAAAAAGTCCAGCCATTGTTAATATAATGAGAATGGTATGTGCAGCGTAGATGTAACCTGGCAGCCAAGGAGAGTGGAATGGAATGTACATACATGAAAATGATGACTTCACTATACTAGTCAGTGGGGGTGGTAGATGCTGTTGAGTGAGCATGTGTACTGTGTGGCCATGGCAATCAAAATGACTGGGTAGAGCAATGAGTCTGCATCAAATTTTGCGTTAAACTTGAAATTCCATCTTTATTTTTTTAAGGAAATTCCACACTGTTTTCCACAGTTGCTGCACCAATCTGCCTTCTCACCAACAGTGTACTAAGGTTCCCTTTTCTCTGCATCTCACCAGCATTTGTTGTTTGTAGATTTATTAATGATAGCTATTCTGACAGGTGTTAGGTGATACCTCATTGTGGTTTTAATTTGCATCTCTCTGATGGTTAGTGATGCTGAGCATTTTTTTATATGTCTGTGGGCCATTTATAAGTCCTCCTTGGAGAAGTGTCTATTTAGGTCCTTTACCCATTTTTTAAATTGGATTGTTTGTCTTCCTGGCCTTGAGTTGTATGAGTTCTTCATATATTTTGGAGATGTTTTGGGCTTCTTTGGGTATATTCCCAAAAGTGGGATTTCTGGGTCAAAAGGCAGTTCCATTTTTAATTTTTTGAGGAAACTCCATACTGTTTTCAACCGTGGCTGCACCAGTCTGCATTCCCACCGATTAGGGTTTCCTTTTCTCCACAACCTCACCAACACTTGCTGTTTGTTGATTTATTGATGATAGTTATTATGATAGTGTGAAATGATGCCTTCTTGTGTTTTTAATTTGCATATCTCCAATGATTAATGATATTGAGCATTTTTTCATATGTCTACTGGCCATCTGTATACTCTTTAGAGTGTGTCTATTCAGATCCTTTGCCTATTTTGTATTTGGGTTGTTTGTTTTCTTGGTGTTGAGTTGTATATGTTTTTATATATATTTGGGAAATTAACCCATCATTATTACATATAATCATTGGCAAATATATTCTCCCATTCAATGAGTCTTCTTTTTTTTTGTTTGTGGTTTCTTTAGCTATGCAAAAGCTTTTTAGTTTGATGTAGTCTCATTTGTTTATTTTTTCCTTTGTTTCTTGCCTGAGGAGATATATTGGCAACAATATTGCTTGGAGAAATATGTGAGATTTTATTTCCTTTGTTTTCTTCTAGGATTTTCATGCTTTCATGACTTACATTTAAATATATAATCCATTTTGAGTTTAATTTTGTGTATGGTGTAAGTTGATGGTCTGGTTTCATTTTTTGACATGATCCTCTCCAATTTTCCCAACACCATTTATTGAAGAGACTGTCTTTATTCCATTGTATGTGTTTGCCTCTCTTGTCAAATATTAATTGATGATAAAGGCATGAGTTTATTTCTGTGCATAGAGGGCTCTCTGTTCTGTTCCATTGATCTACATGCCTGTTCTTGTGCCACTGCCATGCTGTTTAGATTACTGTGGCCTTGTGATATAGTTTGATACCAGGTATTGTGATCCTTCCAACTTTGTTTTTCTTTCTCAAGACTGCTGAGGCTATGCAGGATCTTTTTCTGGACTATATGATGGCCAAATATAAAGTTTTTGGAAAATTTTTTTACAGCTGTGAGGTATACCATTGGTATTTTAAAAGGAATTATGTTGAATCTGTAGATTGCTTTGATTAGTGTTGGCATTTTAATAATGTTAAGTTTTTGTATTCATGAACACAGTATATGCTTCCATTTATTTGTATCTTTCTCAGTTTTTTTCTTCAAGGTGTTACAATTTTCTGAGTACAGATCTTTTACCTCCTTGGTTAAATTTGTTCCTAGGTTTTTGTTGTTGTTGTTGTTGCAACAGTAAATAAGATTGTTTTCTTAATTTCTCATTCTGATAACTTATTGATATATAAAAATGCCACCTATTTCCGAATATTAATTTTGTATCCTGCTACTCTGCTGTATTTATTTATTTGATCTAGTAGTGTTTTGATGGAGTCTTTTATGTTTTCTATATATAATATCATATCATCTGTGATTCATGACAGTTTTACTTCCTCCTTTCCCATTGGTAAGTCTTTTATTTCTTCTTATTTAATTGATGTGGCTAGGACTTCCAGTACTGTGTTAAATAAGAATGGTGAAAGTGGACTTCCCTGTCTTGTTCCCAAAGTTAAGGGGAACACTTTTATTTTTTTGGCCATTGAGTGTGACCTTGGCTGGGGGTTTGTCATATCTGGCCTTTATTATGTTGAGGTATAATCCCTCTATTTCCACTTTGCTGAGAGTTTTTATCATAATGGATGTTGGATTTTATCATGCGATTTTTTTTTTAACTTTTTTTTTTAACTTTATTTATTTATTTATTTTCCTTTTAGATTTTATTTATTTATCTTTAGAGGGGAAGGGAAGGAGAGAGGGAGAGAAACATCAATGTGCGGTTGCCTCTTGTATGTCCCCTGACGGGAACTGGCCTGGCAACCCAGGCATGTGCCCTGACTGGGAATCGAACCGCGATCTTTTGGTTCGCAGGCCCGCGCTCAATCCACTGAGCTACACCAGCCAGGGCCAATCATGCGATTTTTTAAAAAGCTGTTATGTATTTTGTTTTCAGAGAGAGGGGAAAGGAGGGAGAAAGAGAGAGAAAAAGAAACATCAATGTGTGAAGAGAAACATTGATCAGTTGCCTCTTGCACTCCTCTAGCTGGGGACCTGGCCTGCAACCCAGGCATGTGCCCTGACCAGTATTCGAAAAGGTGACATTTTAGTTCTCAAGCCAGCACTCAATCCAGTGAGCCACACCAGTCAGGGCTGATCATGTGATTTTTGTCATTTTTTTTTTTTTATGTGATGTATCATGTTTATTGATTTGTGGATATTGTACCAACCTTACATCCTTGGAATAAATCCCACTTGATCATGGTGTATGATCTTTTTAATGTGTTACTGGATGATGTTTGCTAATATTTTGTTGAAAATTTTAGCGTCTGTGTTCATCAGGGATACTGACCTATAATTTCTTTCTTTGTATTGTCTTTCTCTGGTTTTAGAAGTAGGGTAATGCTGGCCCCATATAATGAACTTGGTAGTCTTTCCTCCTTTTGAATTTTTTGGAATAGTTTGAGAAGGATGGGTGTTAGTTCTTCTTTGAGTGCTTAGTAAAAATAACCTGTGAAGCCATCCTTTTTAGGGCCTCTTTGTGCTGGGAATTTTTTTTATTACTGCTTTGATTTCATTTGTTGTAATCAGTCTATTCAGATTTTCTGATTATTCCTGATTCGGTTTTGGAAGATTGTATGTCTGTAGGAATTTATCCATTTCATTCTGGTTATCCTATTTATTGGCATATAGTTGTTCTTCATGTTTTCCTACAATCCTTTGTTCTTTGGTTGTGTCAGTTGTTACTTCTCCTCTTTTACTTCTGAATTAATTTGGGTCCTCTTTCTTTTTTTCTTGATGAGTCTGGTTAAAGGTTTGTCAATCTTGTTTATCTTTTCAAAGAGGTAGCTCTTGGTTTCATTGATCTTTTGTATTGCTCTTTTCGTCTCTGTCACTTACTACTTTTTTAATTAAGATTTTATTTATTTTTAGAGAGAATGGAAGGGAAAGAGAAAGAGAGGGAGAGAAACATCAATGCGTGGTTGCCTCTTGCATGCCCACCATTAGGGAGCTGGCCCACAACCCAGGCATGTTCTGTGACTGGGAATTGAACCAGCAACCCTTTGGTTAGCAGGCCTGTGCTCAATCCACTGAGCTACACCAGCCAGGGCTCTGTCTGCTCTAATCTTTATTATTTCTTGTCTTCTCCTTACTCAGGGTTTCATTTGTTGTTCTTTTTCTGGTTCTTTTATTGTAGGGGTAGATTGTTTCTTTGAGATCTTTCTTGCTTTTTGATGTAGGTCTGTAATGCTCTGAACTTCCCTCTTGGGACTGCTTTGACTTTGTGTGTTTGTTTTCATTTTTTTCCAGGTAACTTTTGATTTCCTCCTTCACCTCATTGGTAACTTATTCCTTGTTTAATAACATTTTTTAGCCTCCATGTGCTTGAGTGTTTTTAATTTTTCTGATTGTAATTGATTTCTAGTTTCATACCATTGATGAAGATGCTTGATATGATTTCAGTCTTCTTGAATATATTAAGACTATTTTGTGAACTAACATGTGGCCTGTCTTTGAGAATGTTCCATGTCAACTTGAGAAAAATGTATGTTCTGCTGCTTTGGGATGAAATGATCTGTAAACATCAAATAAATCTATCCAATCTAGTTTGTTGTTTAAGGTTACTGTTGCGTTGTTGATTTTTTTGTCTGAAAGATCTATCCGGTTGACAACTGGGTGTTGAAATTCCTTACTATGATTGTATTACTATCAATCTCTTCCTTTGTGTCTACAAAAATTTTCTTCATATATTTAGGTGCGCTAATGTTGGGTATATGTATGTTTACAAGGGTTATATCCTCTCATTGGATTGGTCCTTTTATTATTATATAATGTTCTTCTTTGTCTCTTGTTATGGCCTTTGTTTTGAAGCCTCTTTTGTCTGATAAAGTATTGCAACCTAGGTTTTTTGCTTTCATTTCTATTTGCATGGAACATCTTTTTCTTTGCCTTCACTTTCAATCTTTTGTTCTGAGCTGGGTCTCTTGTAGACAGCATATGCATTGGTCATATTTTCTTATCCATTCAGCTATACTATGTCTTTTGAGTATTTAATCCATTCACTTTTAAGGTTATTTTCGATAGGTACTTATTTATTGCCATTTTTTCTTTATACCTTTTTCCCTCTCTATTTCTTTTTTGTTTTTTTCTTCTTAAAGCAGTCCCTGTAATATTTCTTGCAATACTGGTTTGGTGGTAAATAACTCCTTTAGCCCTTTTTTCTTTTTCTCTTTTTTGTCTGGGAATCTCTTTATTTCACCTTCAGTTTTACATGACAGCCTTGCTGGATAGAGCAGTCTTGGCTGCAGGTCCTTGCTGTTCATCACTTTGAATATTTCATGCCAGTCCCTTCTGGCCTTAAAAGTTTCTGTTGAGAAATCAGCTGGCAGTCTTATGGGAGCTCCCTCATAGGTCATTAGCTATCTCTCTCTTTCAGCTTTTAAGATTTTATTTTTGTCTTTAACCTTTTCCATTTTAATTATGTTTTGTCTTGGTGTGGACCTCTTTGGTTTCATCTTGATTGGTACTCTCTATGCTTCCTGAACTTGTGTGACTTTTTCCTTCATCAGCTTAGGGAAGTTTTCAGCCATTATTTCTTCAAACAGGTTCTTGATCCCTAGCTCTTTCTCTTCTTGTTGGTATTCCTATGATACAGATATTGTTACACTTGATATTCTTCTGGAGGTCCCTTAGATTTTCCTCATTTTTAAAAATTATCTCTCCATTTTGTTGCTCAACTTGAGTGCTTACTGTTATTTTGCCCTCTAAATTGCTGATTCGATCCTCTGTTTCATCTAATCTGCTGTTGTTTTCCTTTTAGTGTATTCTTCATTTCAGATATTGTATTCTTCATTTTGGACTGGTTCTTTTTTATGGCTTGTCTTTTTTAACGCTTACTATCAGTTTAAGTTCTCACTGAGATCATCCATTTTTCCCCTGAGGTCTTTGAGCAACCTTATAACCATTATTTTAAACTTTGCATCTGGTATTTTGGTTGCTTCCATTTCATTTAATTATTTATTTGGGCATTGCCCTTGGCCTTTTGTTTGGGGCATATTCCTTTGTGTCTACATTTTGTCTGCCTATTTGTGTGTATCTCTGTTTACTAGGTAGTTCTGCTATGATTCCCAAACTTGTTATAATGTAACTATCTTGTTGGGCTCAGTGGTCAATGTTCTAGATCTCTTGAGCTTGGTGTTCTAGGAATGTTTCTAGTGGGTTATGTGCACTCTCATGTTATAGTTGAGTCTTGAATGCTGTTGGCCCTTTTATGGGTTGAGTTAATCCCTCTGGGTGGCTGAGTATAAGGATAAACCTCAATCAATGTATATGAGTTGCTCTGCAGGGGCTGCCCCTTGATGTGGAGTTGTACCCAGTAGGACCTGATGTCTGCCAGGATCCCCCTTTGGTGTGCTGCTTGCGTGGCTAGTTGGGTTGTGCTGTAGTGTGCTCTGAAGCCCACCACTGGTTGTGTTGATTCTGGGTCCACTTGGGCAAGGTTCCAGTACAGGTCAAGGTCAGATATATGCAACTGGCTTTGGGCTTCATGTTTGGAGCTACCAGGCTATTCACTGTTTGTGGCTGTGTTTAGGTGGGCCTGGGTAGTCATGGGAAGGCCCAAGCTGGGTATAGGGGTTAACTACCTCTCTTTTAGAGCTTGGGGCATATCTAGAAAAGGTGTGAAGTTCCCTAAGATCTGCTTCCACCTGTCAGCTACTCTGCCTTCCTCTGTCAGCTACTCTGCCTCCCCCTGAGGGTGGCCTGGTCTTCCTCTAGATCCTTCTGAAAAAGACTGTATAGTGGGCCCAGGCTGGCCTTGACCCACAGACCCTTCCACAGGTCGCAAGCTCAGTAGGGTGGGGCACGTGGTGTTAAGAGGTTGTGGCTAGCAGGTTTCCTTTTTGGGGTTGCATGATCAGGCACTCGGTGAAGGAAAAGTGGCCCCCACTCCAGAGTGATACCGCTCAGTCTCTGCCAGAGTCTCCAACCTGAGCTCCCTAAGGAAGAGCATGCTATAGGTTCAAGTTGGGTGCAGCCAGCCAATCCTTGGCAGGAGCAAGCTCTTCAGGGCAGAGCTACTGGGGTTCAACAGGACAGACTGAAAGTCTCCATTGGGGTTGAGCTGACTGGATCCACAGGATAGGGCAAGAACTTCACCTCCCCTCTGCTCCATAGCCAGCCACAAAATCCAGTGCCTGTCACAGAAAAGAGCCCCCAACGGAGATGCACTCCAAAGGTCTCATCTCCAAGTGGCCCTCCCTTACCCCTGTGGAGCTGAGCCCAGCAGGGCAGCACCACTGGGATTTAGGATGACAGATCCAGACAGTTTCCTGTTGAAGGTGATGCCAGCAAGCCTATAGAAGGGGGTCAGGCATTTCTTCCCCTTCCTGGGCAAGAGCCTCTGAGGAAGACTCAGCTCCCAGAACTCTCTGCTCCCACTGAGGGACTGAGCTGAGCAGCGCAGGGCTCCTGGCTGCTGGAAGGAGGTCAAATGTGTCTCCTGCTGAGGGAATAGGCTTAGCTTGAATTGGAGACAGGATTGTTACCTCCCACCCCATCTGTGATGTAGCCACACAACTTAAGACCCACCATTCTTGTTCCTGGACAAAATTCTCAGGGAGATACACTCCAAAGGTCCCAGCCCCAAGTAGCACTCCCTCTGTGGAGCTGAGTTCAGCAAGGCAGGGTCCCTGAGGTTTGAGAGGGCAGATTCAGACAGTCTCCCTTTGGAGGTGGTGCTGGCAAGCCTGTAAGAGTGGGGCAGGCACTTCTTCTTCCCAAGAAAGAGGCTCCAAGGAGACAGTTCTGAAGGTCCCAGCTCTGTACAGCACTCAGATCCCCTGCAGGACCAAACTCAGCAGGGCAGTGCCAGGGGGAGTGAAAGGGCAGGCTAAGTGATTCAAGGTGGGGGGAAGGGGTGTACCTGTACACTCCAGGTGGGGAAAAATGGTCCCCTTTTCAAAGCTACACAGTTCAATCACTGTCTAAGTCTCTGAAAAAGCTTCTCCAGAAAAGAGTGTCCTAAAGGTTCCCACTGGATGCAGCCAGCAGACCCCTCTGCAGGATTTGAACAGGGCAGAGTTGTGTTGCCAGCAGTTGGAGGACTAGGAAGTGTACTCCTCAGGCTGGTGCTATAATAATAGGAGTGCTCGACCCTGAGAAGATGGCATCTGAGTCTCCTGCAGACTCCCTTCTCTCCCATGTAGACTGAATTCCCACTGATTTTCACTATCAGATGCTATGCAGCTCTTATTGTCCTCTACTGCTCTGGCTTTGGAATGACTGGCTTTGGGACTCCTTCAAACTGAGAATCCACTCTCCTGTTGGGAGGGAGTTTTGCAGCTGAGATATACCTGTGGCTTCTCAGCCAGCACACCATGTGTGCACAGTTAGCCCTTTCTGCCTCTCTGCCATCCTTGTCAGTCTCTATGTGGCTTCTTCTATAAATTCTTGGTTATAATACTTCAGTTCAGGTAGCCCTCAGTTGGTTATTCTGTTTGACTGCTCTACAGTTTAGCTGTAAATCCGGTTTGGAACCAGGAGGAGGTAAGTAGAGCTTCCACCTACAGCCATCTTGGAATCCCCTGAGCATTTTAAATGCTTATGAAAGAGTAAGCAAAATGATGTGAAAGGAATCTTTATTACCTAAGAATAAAAATACTTACGTTTATGAAATATTGGTGGGGAAATGTATTGATGTCTTCATGTTCCTTTGCAGTGCAACAAGAAAGATGAACTGATGGATACTGAGATTGATAGATATGTGATAAAACAATATTGTAAAGTAACAGTGATAGAATCTATATCATAAATACACATCCATTCAACTTTCTTGGATATTTGAAAATTGTTATTATAAGATATGGAGGAAAATATGTATATAATGTTCAGTCAATAATTACACTTAGAATTCAGGGGGAATGGGTAGTCTTTTGGAAATGGCTCTTAGCTTATGCAAAATATAATATGACAGGCAAAAGTAATTTTTTAATAACTAAAAATGTTATTAACAAGTTTGATTTCTAATTGGCTTTTTCAGTTATGCTTTTCACTAATGGATCACACATAGTAAATAAAACAATTATATGAAATGAATTCAAAGAATGTGAATACTAAAACAATTACCTAAGAATATTTAGAGAATAAGACAGAAAATCCAGAGAAAAAAACTTCCTGGTTAGATCGTCTACAAATGCTGGATAATATTTAAAATACTTGTTTAAAGCATGGTTGACCTGGCAGGAAACTAAGGTAAACACTCAAAGAAGACTGAAATGACAAGGATGCTTGATTCCATAAGAGTGAGCAAATTCAAAGTTTGCCTTGAAGGCATCTGCTGGCTGTGAGGTGCTTGGTTTACAAAGGCTGTTTATTCAGACAGTCAAAGACAAAGCTTTAGGCTTAAGCAGACTGGGAGATTGGATCAGAGATTCCCCAACTCAATTCACAACCCTTTCTGGACAGTGTCTTCTCTGAGAGATCTAGAAGGAAGACAGGAGATGCAAGAAAGAATATCAAGCAAAAAATAATGTTACATTGCTGGGCATTGATTATATAAAAATAAACACTAACATCTAACTGACAATGTTAAACATTAAGACAAAAGCCTAGACAATAACAACACATAAATCAGAAAAAGAGTGAAGTTAAAGAACTCTAAGTTCCTTGTACTTTTTAAGAGGGAGCTTGAGATATCTATTAATACCAGTGTTTATTACATAAAATATACATGATAGAATTTCTAGGGCAATCACTGAAAGAATAGAAATAGAGTTTAAAATATAAAAATATAATTTTTAAACAGAGCGAAAATGTTGGATGAAAAAAATGCAGCCCAAAAGAAGTCAAGAATTGGGGGAGAGTGCAGCATGCAGGGGGAAGAACATAGAAAAAAAGATGGAAAACTATCTGTTTTCCATCTTTCTACTAACCCAACGAGTTAGTAGAAATGAATTTTAAAAACCAAATTGGAGAGAGACATGCAAAAAATGAAACTAGACTACCTTCTTACATCATGCACAAGAATAAACTCAAATGGATTAACTACTTAAATGTTAAACTAGAAACCATAAAAAACCTAGAAGAAAAGATAGGCAGTAAAATGTCAATCATTTCTTATAACAGTATTTTTCCGATATATCTCCTCAGGCAGGGCAAACAAAAGAAAAAGTAAATGGGACTACTTCAAACTAAAAAGTTTTTGCACAGCAAAGGAAACCATCAACAAAATGAAAGACAAGCCACTGAATGGGAGAACATATTTGCCAATAATACATCTGGCAATGGGTTAATATCCAACATTTATCAAAAATTTATACAGCTCAAGTTCCAGCCAAGATGGAGGCATAGGTAGAAACCCTTTGCTTCCTCGCACAACCAAAAGGAGGACAACAACCAATCTAAAACCAATAAACAACCAAAAGCACTAGAAAATCAAACTGCATGGAACTCCAACAACCAAGGAATTAAAGAAAAAAATTAACCAGACTGGTAAGGTGGACTGCGCAGGCTGACTCAAAAAAACCGTGGCAAGGAGGCTGAGGGGCAAGGCTTAGCGGAACTGCATGGGAGGGGCTGAGTTAAAGGGAAAACTGAGACTCATAGCTGACTGTGGACTAAGGCTGGGGTTGCCATGGTGGAAGATACTTCCAGTCTGACAGGAGAGTCTATTGGAAAGTGCACTACAGATGAGCAGGCAAGCTGCATTGTTCCCTCTCTCGTCCCTCCCCCACAGGCAGCACAGCAAAGAGGGTTGCCCTGCCCAGGTGAATACCTAAGGTCCCCACCCTTACAACTTACCAGGTACGCCAAGACAAAGAAATATGGCCCAAATGAAAGAACACAGCAAAACCTCAGAACTAAGTGATGAGGAGATTGCTATCCTGTCTGATGGAGAATTTAAGGCCCTGGTAATCAAAATGCTCACAGAACTCATTGAGCTTGGTCGAAAAAATGAAAGATACCCAAAATGAAATCAAAATATTCAGGGAATCAACAGTGAAAAGAAAGAAACCAGGATTCAAAGCAGTGATTTGGAGCAAAAGGAAGACATGAACATCTAACTGGATCAGAATGAAGAAACAAGAATCCAAAAAAATAATGAAGAGAGGCTGAGAATTCTCTGCGAGAACCTGAAACGTTCCAATATCCGAATTATAGGGGTACCAGAAGGAGAAGAACAGCAGCAAGAAATTGAAAACTTATTTGAACAAATAATGAAGGAGAACTTCCTCAATCTGGTGAAGGTAATAGAATTCCAGGAAGCCCAGAGAATCCCTGTGAATCTCAAAAAAGTTGGACCCAAGGAGGAACACACCAAGGCACATCATCATTAAGTTACCCAAGATCAAAGACAAAGAGAAGGTCCTACAAGCAGCTAGAGAAAAGGAGACACTTACCTACAAAGTTGTTCCCATAAGTCTATCAGCCAATTTCTCAAAAGAAACCTTACAGGCAAGAAGGGGCTAGAAAGAAGTATTTGAAGTCATAAGAGGCAAGGACCTATATCCAAGATTACTCTATCCAGCAAAGCTTTCATTTAGAATGGCAGGGCAGATAAAGTGCTTCCCAGGTAAGATAAAGTTAAAGGAGTTCCTCATCACCGAGCCCTTATTATATGAAACATTAAAGGGACTTACCTAAGAAAAAGAAGATAAAAAATATGAACAATAAAATGACAACAGACTCACAACTATTAACAAATGAACCTAAAAGAGAAGAAAACCAACAAAAACAAAAACTAAGCAAACAACCAGAATAGGAACAGAATCAGAGAAATGGATACCACACAGAGAGAGTTCAGTGGGGAGAGGGAAGGAAGGAATAGGGGGGAAAAGGTACAGGGAAGAAGCAGCATAATTAGTAAGCACAAAATAATGGGGAAAGATAAAATATGGTATAGGAAGCAGAGGGCTCAAGAATTTATGTGTACAACCCATGGACATAACTAAGGAGGGTGGGGAATGCTGGAGGGTTGCGGGGGCAAGGTGGAGGGAGGATAAAGGGGGAAAATTGGGAAAACTAATAGCATAATCAATTAAAAATATTTTAAAAATTTAAAAAATACATACAACTCGCCCTGGCTGGTGTAGCTCAGTGGATTGAGTGTGGGCCTGCGAACCAAAGGATCGCGGTTCGATTCCCAGTCAGGGCACATGCCTGGGTTGCAGGTCAGTTCCCAGCGGGGGACACACGAGAGGCAACCATACATTGATATTTCTCTCCCTCTCCCTGTCTCCTACCATTCCCCTCTAAAGATAAATAAAAATCTTTAAAAATATATATATATACAACTCAACATAAAAAAATTCAATTAAAAAACGGGCAGCCCTGGCTGGTGTAGCTCAGTGGATTGGATGTGGGCTTGTAAACCAAGTGGTTGCTGGTTTCATTCCCGGTCAGGGCACATACCTGGGTTGCAGGCCAGGTCCCCAGTTGGAGGAATATATGGGGCAACCACACATTGATGTTTCTCTCCCTCTCTTTCTCCTTCCCTTCCCCTCTCTCTAAAGAATAAATAAATAAAATCTTTTTTAAAAAATCACTCCTCTTATTTAAAAAAGAAAATGGACAAAGGACCTGAATAGACACTTCTTCAAATAGGACATACAGATGGCCAGTGCACATATGAAAAGATGCTCAATGTCACTAATCATCAGAGAGATGCAAATTGAAACCACAATGAGATATCACCTCACACCTGTTAGAATGGCTATCATCAATAAATTGACAAAAAACAAGTGTTAGTGAGGATGTGGAGAAGAAGGAACCCTCGTGCACTGTTCTGGGAATGCAGACTGGTACATCCATTATGGAAAGCAGTATGGAGTTTCCTCAAAAAAATAAAAATAGAAATGCCTGAAGACCCAGTTCAACTTCTGGAAATATATCCAAAGAAACAGAAAACACTAATACAAAAGAATATATGCACCCCTATGTTCATTGCAGCATTATTTACAATAGCCAAGATTTGGAAGCAACCCAAGTGCCCATTGGCAGAAAAGTGGATGAAAAAGCTGTGGTGCATTTACACAATGGAATACTACTTGGTCATAAAAAAGAAGAAAATTTTATCCCTTGGGACAACATGAATGGACTTGGAGAACATTATGCTAAGTGAAAGAAGCCAGTCACAGAAAGAGAAGTACCATATGGTTTCTTTTGTATGTGGAATCTAACTATCAAAATAGAAACAGACTCATAAATACAGAAAACAGACTGACAGCTGTTGAAGTGGAGGGGGTTGGGGCCTGGGTGAAAAAGGTAAAGGGATTAAGCAAAGAAGAAAACTCACTGACACAAGGAAGGGAGTGTTGGAGGAGGGTAGTAGAGGTTAAAGGGGGAATAAATGGTGATGGAAGGGGACTTCACTTTGGGTGACAAACATACAATACAATATACAGATGATATATTATAGAATTGTACACCCAAAATACATAATATCACCTTGGTAAAGTCAATTTAAAAAGTCAATAATTGTCAATGTAAGTGGGCTAAAGTCTTCATTGGCAAAGATCATTGAAACGTATTTTCCTAAGTTTTTACAAGAGACATCTAAAACATAGAAAGTGTGAAAATTAGAGAATGGGAAAAAAGTATACGAGGTCAATACCCAACAGGGAGCTAATAATGTCGTACAAATAGTCTTTAAAGCAAAATTATTAGTAATCATTAGTGATTACTAGAGATCAGTATTAACAGACCAATCAATCTACAAGGAAGAAATAACAATTCTAAATGTGTATAACATAGCTTAAGTACACGTAAAATAAAAATTGACAAGTCCACTGCCATAGTCAGGGATTTTAGTACCCTTCATGTGGTAGCTGATAAAGTGAACAAAAGAATAAGGAAATATAAAATTTTAACAGTATAATTAAAAGCTTGCTTTCATGGACATGCATAGAGTATTATATAAAATAACTGCAGACTATACTTTCTTCATGATCCAACAAAACCATTTTTAACAGAACATGTTCTAGGCCATAAAGTCCTGTCAAAATGTTAAAGGAACAGTTATATTTACTCAACAATTAATTACTGAATGCCACATGTCAGGCACTATTGTTAGAACTAGGAATACAGCAATAAACAAAACAGACACACAAATCTATGGCATCATAAAGTTTACATTCTAGTGAAGGAAACAATATATAAATAAATAAATAAACCAAACAGTGTTAGGTAATGTTATGTACCATGAAGGAGAACAAAGCAGGAATAGAGGCTAGGGAGTACTGAGTCGTGGAGTGAGTAGACTGCATTTTAAAATAAGATTGTCTAGGAAGGCCTCACTAAGAAGCTGAAGTATGAGACTTCCAGAAAGATGGAGGCGCAGATAGACATGCTTCACCTCCTGCACAACCACAAAAAGAATTACAATTCAATCTCAAAACAACACCCAGAACTGTCAGAAAGTTGAACTCCTTAGAAGTATGACAACTAAGGATTTGAAAAAGCCACATTCATTTAGATCAGTAAGAGGGATGGAAACAAAGAGACTGGGTGGAGAGGTGAGGAGATGCCATGTGGTGCAGAGAGGCAGTGGCAGCAGAATAGGCATGGCTGGTCCCACATTCATGTGTGGTAGAAAAAACTGGATGGGATAGCTTGGGAGCAAGTGATTCAAGCCACAGGCCAGACCACAGAGCTCAGGGTTCCAGGCCAGGAAGATAATCCCCATAACTTCTAGCCATAAAAACCTGTGGGGATGGAGTGGTAGAAGAAACAGCTGGATTTTCAGAAAACTCCACTTAAAGAGCTTACGTGGTCTTAAAACATACACAAACCCACCCACTCTGGGATTCAACACCAGGACAACAATATAACGAGGGTGCCAGTCGCATACAGGGAATGGGTGAAGTAACTGGAATGAGTGCCCAGCAAACCCTCTGAAGTCAGGCAGCAGCACAGGCCCCTTGCCAAGCCCTTCCCCCCATGCAGAGCAACAAAGCAGTGAAGTGTGTTGCCTCACCCTGGTGTTTGCCCAAGGCTCTGCCCCATGCAATTTATAGGTGCCTTTTACAGGGAGCCAAGGCAGCTCTACCTAATACACAGAAACAAACACAGAGAAGTCGCCAAGTTGTGGAGACAAAAATTAGGACCCAAATGAAAGAGCTGAACAACATCCAGAAAAAGAACTAAATGAAATGGAGATAACCAATCTAACAGATGCAGAGTTCAAAACACTGGTGATCAGGATGCTTAGAGATCTCATTGAGTATGGCAACAAAATAAAGGAAGAAATGGAGATTACACTAAGTGAAATTAAAAAAAAAAATCTACAGGGAATCAACAGTGAAGGGGGAAGGAAGATGGGACTCAGATAATGATTTGGAGAAGGAAGAAATAAACATTCAACCAGAACAAAAAGAAGAAACAAGAGTTCAAAAAATGAGGATAGTATAAGAAGACTCTGAGACATATCCAAATGTGCCAACATCTGAATCATAGGGATGCCAGAAGAAGAGGAAGAATAAGAAATTGAAAACTTACTTGAAAAAATAATGAAAGAAAACTTCCCTAATTTGGCAAAGGAAGTAGATATACAAGTCCAGGAACCACAGAGAGTCCCAAATAATTTGGACCCAAAGAGGACCAAGATACATAATTAAAATGCCAAAGCTTAGAGATAAAGAGAGAATCTTAAAAGCAGCAAAAGGAGACAGTTACCTATAAAGGAGTTCCCATAAGACCTATCAGATGATTTCTCAAAAGAAACTTTGCAGGCAAGAAGGGACTGGCAAAGAATATATATTCAAAGTGATGAAAGCACAGACCTACAACCTAGATTACTCTATCCAGCAAAGCTATCATTTAGAATGGAAGGATAAAGTGCTTTCCAGACAAGGTAAAGCTAAAGGAGTTCATCATCACCAAGCCCTTATTACATGAATGTTAAAGGGACTTACTTAAGAAAAAGATAAAAACTCTGAACATTAAAAAGGCAACAAATTCACAGCTATCAACAACTGAATGTAAAAGAAACAAACAAACAAACAAACAAACAAAAAACTAAGCAAACAACCAAAGGAACAGAACCATAGTTGTAGAGATCTATTGGAGGGTCATCAGCTGGGAGGGGGAAGGAGGAGAATGAGAGAAAAGGTGCAGGGATTAAAAAGCATAACTAGTAGGTACAACATAGACAGGGGGTATGTTAAGCATAATATAGGAAATGGAGAAACCAAAGAACTATATGCATGATCCATGAACATGAACTAAGGGGGCAATTGCTGGAGGGAAGGGGGGTATTAGGTGGAGGGGAGCAAAAGGGGAAAATTGCAAGAACTATAATAACATAATAAAATATAATTAAAAATATTTTATTTGAAGATAATATGAAAAGAAAACCTCTTTTCAAAATCATCAATGAAATGAAACTGTGCATCAACAGACAGCAGATTGAAGGAGTGATGTGGTTAAATATCCCTGTTTTAGAAATCAGGGATATTTTAGAAATTTTTTACCTACCAGGGACTTTTTGGGACTTCAAGGCTGCTGGCCAAGAGTATAATTTGCTGTTATTAAATAAACCTTTGCCAGTCACCTAAATTTTACAGTTAGACTTACATAGTATGTTTTATTTGACTTTCAATTCAAAACATTACAGTCATGATAGTCTTGTATTTGAAAGATGAATCAAATACATTCCTTTAGTTTAAATTAAAGAGAATTATTATACCAAAATCTTGTATAAACAGCTTCAATTTTTAAACAAAACAACAACCAAAAAGAAGGTGAAGTATCAGTTAAACCTGAGCAGTTCGACTGGAACAGTGAATGAGAGGCAGAATAATACCAGAATGGATCAGAGAGGTAGCAGGTGACTTGGCATAAGAGGATTTTTGTTGACTCATGTAGGTAAATGAGATTTTTCTTTTGCATAGTAGGGAAAATCAGTAGATGATATGGAACCAACTAGTGAATGGATCCTTCAGATACTATGTTGAGAATAGACCTTTGAAGATCAGTGGCAAGAAGACCAGTTGGGAGATTTAATAATTGAAAATGATTGCCACTTAGAGCAAGATAGGTAGCAAAAGGAATAAGAATGGAGTGGTTGGATTTTGGACATATTGAAGGTTTTGCTGACAGGATTTGGTGACAGATTAGACAAAGAATATGTTAGAAAAGTCTGAGCAACTGGAAAAATGGAGTTGCCACTGACAGGACTAATATAGCTACAGGAAGAGCAGGCATGTGGGAAGAGGTCAGGAGATTGGTCTGGGACATGCTGAGTTTGAGTGAGGAATCTGAATTCGGAGTTCTGAGACAGTGATAAAGGGAAATATATAACCTTAAATGTTTATGTTGGGAAAGAAGAAAAATCAAAATGAAAGAGCCATGCACCTTAAGAAATTCAAAAAATATTAGTAAAATCCAAGAAAAATTGAAGGAAATATAAAGATATATTCAGAAATTAATGTAACAGAAAACAAAATTGTAGAAAAGGATTAGTAAAGCTAAGCATTCGTTCTTTGCCAAGATGAGAAACAAAAAAAAATAGTGAACAGTGTTAGAGCTGTAAAAGAGATCTAATGATAGATACATCAATGATTATCATGTAGAGATTTTTAAAAATTAAAGATAATACTCTGAACAACTTCATTATAGCACATTTGAAAAATTAGGTGAAATGGTAAATTTCTACTGTCATATTTATCTTCTTTTTCTTAGATAAGTCCCTTTAATATTTCATATAATAAGGGCTTGGTGATGATGAACTCCTTGAACTTGACCTTATCTGAGAAGCACTTTATCTTCCCTTCCATTCTAAATGACAGCTTTGCTGGGTAGAGCAATCTTGGATGTAGGTCCTTGCCTTTCATCACTTGGAATACTTCTTTCCAGCCCCTTCTTGCCTGGAAGGTCTCTTTGGAGAAATCAGCTGACAGTCTGATGGAAACTCCTTTGTAGGTGACTGTCCCCCTATCCCTTGCTGCTTCTAGAATTCTCTGCTTCATTTGAATCTTGGCTAATGTAATTATGATGTGCCTTGGTGTGTTCCTCCTTGGGTCCAACTTCTTTGGGACTCTCTGAGCTTCCTGGACTTCCTGGAAGTCTATTTCCTTTGCCAGATTGGGAAAGTTCTCCTTTATTATTTGTTCCAGTAAGTTTTCCACTTGTTGAACTTCTTCTTCCCCTTCTAGTACCCCTATAATTTGGATGTTGGGACCTTTAAAGATGTCCTGGAGGTTCCTAAGCCTCTCCTCATTTTTATGAATTCTTGTTTCTTCCTTTTCTGTTTGGTTGTTTGTTTCTTCCTTCTGGTCTACTCCATTGATTTGAGTCCCAGTTTTCCTCCCATCTCTATTGGTTCCCTGTGTGTTTTCCTTCATTTCATTTATTGTAGCCTTCATTTGTTCATCTAATTTGTGAGCAAAATCAACGAATTCTGTGAGCATCCTGATCACCAGGGCTTTGAACTGCGCATCTGACAGGTTGGCTATCTCTTGGTTGCTTAGATGACTTGGCTCTGTTCTCCCATTTGGGCCATTTTTTTTCCATCTGGTCATGGCTGTTAAGTAGTGAGGGGTGGAGCCTTAGGTGTTCCCCAGGGCAGAGCTGCCCAGTTGCTGGGTAGTGACGCTGTATGTGGAGGCGGTCTCCGAGAGGGAACAATGGCACTTGCTCTGCTCTCAGATTCCAGTCCCTTCCACCGCTTCCCCTTTGCCTGGATTATCTGTGCACGAATGTGGGACCACCTGGTCAGCCAGCCACCTTGCTTGGCCTCACTGGGTCTGCACAGTTGCCACCCCGTTACTGGGGTCTGCCAGCCACTGCTGCCTGCCTGCCTGGGTCTGCCAACCTCCACTTTTTCCTACTGCGACTCCGCCCCTCTTACCAGTCTGGATGAATGGTTGTTGGACTTCCATACAGTTCAATTTTCTATCGGTTCTGGGTGTTTTCTTGTTTCTAAATCTTTGTTGTCCTTAATTTTGGTTGTGCGAGGAGGCACAGTGTGTTTACCTATGCCTCCATCTTGGCCAGAAGTGGAAAATTTCTTAGAAAAATAAAAGTAACCAAAACTGAAGAAGAAATGGAAGATATAATAGCTTTATTACTGTTCAAGAAATTAAATATAGTAATTAATTTTTTTCCCACAAAGTCATAGTCCCAAGATGTTATACCAATGAAATAAATCCTTAAATTTTGTTTATGTTGCTCACAGTCTATTTTGGATATTAGGTCTAAAAATAGAAGTGGATAAAAACTGTACTGTTAAAAGGAAAACCATGATTATTTGAGAAGCTACATAAAAACCATTCTGTTCCAGCTGAATTACTGTGATGGACTGAAGAACTCTCTCTTGTCCAGTGTGAGAGAAGTAGACTCAATTGATTGTAGGGTTGAAGCTAAGAGTGGGAATAGTCTGTTTATTAAGCATCTGTTGAATGGATGCATCTTAAGACTTCTTTACCCTAGTCTTTAGTTATTCTTTTCATAGGTAATGTAGAAATTTGTTTTCAGCCTAAATTCTAGTGGAGTTGTCTACTCAGAGCTGCTCATCACTCATTTTTTCTTGCTCGTAACTCCCCACTAACTTCTCTGTTACTTTTATTCAGTGAGTGATAATCTAGAGCCTAGATAAAAGGCCACATTTATAAGCCACTGAACTGTGTCTGCAATGCTCCTGATCTAGACTGTTATTGTCCTCAAACCCCAGACTGGCCTCAGTTGATGCCGTTTGGCCTCCTTATGCTTCTTATTGGGAAATTTTACCCTCTAGTTTGGCAAATGTGAGGGATTAAAAGACACTGGGACATGTTCACATTCACTGTATTAAATAAATGGCCTTTAAGTGTATCACCTAGCAGTGATTGGTATGTACTAGAGATGGCCATGAACACTTCTATTACAAAGCTACAGCTTTCCTAAAGCTGTAGATGAGGACAGACTTTACCAACATGGTAAAAATCAAAGGTGTCTTACTATAAACTGAAGGGCATGCATGGTATGTGCAAAATGTGGCTATTAAGAGAGATATGATGGTTGTTGGCTGTTGACATTCCTGAGCTCTTTATAAAGTCTAGGAGAAATTCTTCTTTGTTAGATATTGTACCCTGTTGATATCTGAAAAGAAACATGCAGAGAAAATACAACCAACAATTTGTTAGGCAGATTTTATTACATTTGTGGCTCATAGCTAAAGGAAAGACCATGATATATAATATATTAACATCAATAAATTTTAGAATATGTCTACCTTATGTGAAATATATTTGTTTCCTTTATGTTTCATAAAGTGTAGACATAACCTTAATCATTCTTCACCCTTTTATTATTTATTTGAACTTAACAGATCTCAAAAAACTATGAACAGGTGATGTAAACTCACTTCTAATTATAGTAAGTACTTTCACTGTGTATCTCCTTCTAGGGGAGACAAACAAGTAACATTCAGTTCCAATTTTTTTAATTCTCACCTGTTCCCTTTCCTTTCCCACTGATAACCATGTTCAAATAATAAAATGCTCAGCTTGCTGTAGATGCTGATCCTTAACTGTCTCATTACATTTTATAGAAAGAGATACTTGATTTTGTCAGTATGTGAAGAAATAAGGAGAATCTGTCTAAATTTTACAAAGGCAACAAATATTAGCTTTTTGGGGGGAGTGGGGAGTAACAAGTGGGCCTCAGTGTTGTAGAAGTAGTTGAAAAAAAGACATTACTTCGGTGAAATCTCTGATGAGCACTCCGATCACATGAGTGTGTATTTCTCACATAATTGCTGTGTGAGAAATATGTATTTGTCTTTTAGTTCATATGTTTTATAAATAAATGTTGTTTTAACCTAAAGCCCTCCCATTAATTCAACTTTTCCTGATCCACAGGACTGTGCATTGTCACTGTACTTTTTTTAGAACTATAAACTACAATTTTCCAATATTAAAGTAACTTTCAGATTGTGGAAGTGTAATATATAAGTTTTTTCACAATGTAATATCATTGCCCTTTTTTGATGTCAACAAACATAGACCCACACCATGCATTTTGAGGATGCACCACCATGATGAATTCAACCACTATCTTCTCTATGGACATGGACTATTTCCAGTTTTTTTACTATTATAAATAATATTCATATACATGATGATTATATATGATGAAATATATATCATACACACATCTTTGTCCATTTATCTAATTATTTCCTGAGAAAAATTCCTATAAGTGGAATTATCAAGTCAGAAGTTGTTTACATTTATAACATTCTTGATATATATTGTGAAATGTCCCTGTCACCATTTTTGTGAAATTGCATATCATACCCACAGTTGAAGTAATCAGTATCTTAAAGCATTGGCAATCAAATAGGTGAATATTTGACATCTTGCTGCTTTAATTTTTTTATGTATTCAATTCTTAATTTTTAAAATTTTATAATTACTATACTTTATTTCTCAGAGCAGTTTGATTCTCAACAAAATTGAGACTTCCCATATATCCTCTGTGCTTACATTCTTAGATAGTAATTTCTTTTGTTCTTATTTTTTAAATATGTTTTATTGACTGTGGTATTACACTTATCTCATTTCTCCCCCTTTATTCCCATCCATCCTACACACCCCCTCCCACTTACATTCCTCACTTTAGTTCATTAACATGGGTCATACATATAAGTTCTTTGCTTTCTCCATTTCCTACACTATGATTAACCGCCCCTGTCTATTTTGTACCTACCATTTTTGCTCCTTATTCCCTGTACGTTTTTTCTCCATCCTTCCCCTAACCTCTCCCCACTGATAACCCTCCAAGTGATCTCCATTTCTGTGATTCTGTTCCTGTTCTAGTTGTTGGCTTAGTTTGTTTTTTTTTGTTGTCATTGTTGTTGATTTTTAGGTTCAGATGTTGATAGTTGTGAATTTGTTGTCGTTTTACTGAACATAGTTTTGATCATGTTTTTCTTAGATAACTCCCTTTAACATTTCATATAGTAAGGGTTTGGTAGTGATGAACTCATTTAAGTTGACCTTATCTGGGAAGCACTTTATCTGCCCTTCCATTCTAAATGATAGCTTGGCTGGATAGAGTCATCTTGGATGTAGGTCCTTGTCTTTCATCTTCAAATACTTCTTTCCAGCTCCTTCTTGTCTGCAAGGTTTCTTTTGAGAAATCAGCTGATAGCCTTATGGGAACTCCTTTGTAGGTAACTCTCTCCTTTTCTCTTGGGGCATTTAAGATTCCCTCCTTATCTTTAATTTTGGGTGATGTAATTATAATGTGCCTTGGTGTGTGCTTCCTTGGGTCCAACTTCTTTGGGATTCTCTGAGCTTCCTGGACTTCCTGAAAGTCTATTTCCTTTGCCTGATTAGAGAAGTTTTCCTTCATTATTTGTTCAAATAAAATTTCAGTTTCTTGCTCTTCCTCTTCTCCTTCTGGCACCCTTATGAGTCAGATGTTGGAATATTTAAAGTTGTCCTGGAGATTCTTAAGCCTCTCCTTATTTTTTTGAACTCTTGTTCCTTCATTCTGTTCTAGTTGAATATTTAGTTCTTCCTTCTGCTCCAAATTGTTGATTTGAGTCCTGGTTTTCTTCCCTTCTCTGTTGATTCCCTATATAGTTTTATTTAGTTCATTTTGCATAACCTTCACTTTTTCCTCTAATTTTGACCATACTCAACTATTTCTATGAGCATCCTGATTACCAGTGTTTTGAACTCTGTATCTAATAGGTTGGCTATCCATCATTTAGTTCTATTTTTGGAGATTTCATCTGTTCTTTCATTTGGGCAACATTTCTTTGTCTCAGCATACCTGTTATGTTGTAAGGGGTGGAGTCTTAGGTATTCACCAGGGTGGGGCAACCCAGAGGGCAGCCTTTTCCTGCTGTATGTGGGAGAGGGGTCAGATTGGAAACAGTGCCACCTGCTTGGCTCTCAGCTGGCTTGAATCAGCACCAGAAGGGCCCAATTTGCTCTGGGTAATGGAGAAATTTTTACATTTACTCTGATGATGCATTAATTAGTAGTTTTCTGTTTTTAGTACTGTGCGTTTGTTTGATTTTAATATCAGATTAATACTAGCTTCATTGCATAAATTGGGAGGTACTCCCTCTGCTTCAGCTATCTGGAAGAGATTGTGTAGAATTTTCATTAATTCTTTAAACAGTTGAAAGAATTCTCAAGTCTAGGCCTAGAGATTTCTTCTTTCAGGGGTTTTAAATTTATGGATTGAATTTCTTTTATAGGGCTATTCAGATGATACATTTTATAATGCAATGTAAAATGTCCATTTTATGTGTATATGTTGTCTGTAATATTCCCTTATTATCCTTTTGATGTATTCAGGGTCTCTAGTGATATCCCTGTTTTATTCTTAATATTGGTAATTTGTGTCTTTTTTTATACCTATACATTTTTTTATTGTTGTTCAAGTACAGTTTTCTGCCTTTTCCCCCCACCCCTCCCCACCATCCCAGCCCTCCCCACCTCCCTCTCCTATTTCCACCCCCCCCCTTGTTATTGTCCATATGTCCTTTATAATTGTTCCTGTAAACCCTTCACCCTTTTCCCCCATTATCCCCTCCCCTCTCCCCTCTGGTCACTGTCAGCCTGTTCTCAATTTCAATGTCTTTTGCTATGCTTTGCTTGCTTGTTTGTTTTGTTGACTAGGTTTCTGTTAAAGGTGAGATCATATGGTACTTGTCTTTCACTCGCTGGCTTATTTCACTTAGCATAATGCTCTCCAGTTCCATCTATGCTGTTGGAAAGGGTAGGAGCTCCTTCTTTCTTTCTGTTGCGTAAAATTCCACTGTGTAAATGTACCATAGTTTTTTTTAATCCATTCTTTTACTGATGGGCACTTAGGTTGCTTCTAGCACTTGGCTATTGTAAATTGTGCTGCTATGAACATTGGGGTGCATATGTTCTTTTGGATTTGTGTTTCAGGGTACCTAGGATATGTGTCTCTTTTTTTATTTGTCAGTCTTACAAGAAGTTCATCAATTTTATTGATTTTTTTAAGAAGCAGTCCTTTGTTTCATTGATTTTTTTTTTTGCTACATTTTTTTCAACTTCACTGATTTCTATTCTTCTCTTTCCTATTTTTATCCTTCTTGCTTTGGGTTTATTTTGCTCTTTTTTTCTACCTATTTTCTTGAAATGAGAGCTCAGATTAGTGACTTGAGACTTTTCCTCTTTTCCAATGAATATTTTAATGCTATGAATTTCCCTCTAATTACTGCTTTAACTGTCTAATACATTTCAATATGTTATATTTTCATTTGGTTAAATGTATTTTTCCCCATGAGACTTCTTCTTTGACTCATTGATTACTCAGAAGTGTATTGTTGCTAAGTAGAGATTTTTGTGTTATCCTTCTGCTACTGATTTCTAGTTTGAGTCCATTGTAGTCACAGAACACACTATTTTATTTCAGTTCTTTTACATTTGTTAGGCTTTGTTGTATGACTAGGCTATCTAAAGTAAGACAGTATGTTCTGATGTTGTTGGGTAGAGTGTTAATAAAATGTCAATAGATGCAGTTGGTCCTTGATGTTACTGAGCTCTGCCATGTCTTTGCTGATATTCTGGCTAATTGTTCTGTCCATTTTGAGAGAAGGGTGTCAAAGTCTCCAACAGTAATTGTGGATTTATCTATTTTTCTTTTCAGTTTTATCAGGTTTTCTTCACATTTTTTCTGTTTTGATGTTTGATACATACACATTTAGGTTTGCTATATCTTTCTGATGCCTTGACCCTTCTGTTTCTGGTAATTTTCTTTGCTCTTAGTAATTTTTATCTGACATTAATATAGCCACTTATACTTTATTTGTTTGCATAATTTATATTTTCCATTATTAAGTTTTAACCTGCTTATATTGTTATATTTTAACTGAGTTTCTTGAAGACAACATATTGGCATGTCATCTTTTTGAATCGATTCTGCCAATCTTTTTATTTTAGTGGATGTTTTTAGACCAATTTCTTTTAATGTAATTATTCATATGTTAGGGCTTAAATCTACCTATTTATTTATTTATTTATTTATTTATTTATTGTTGTTGTTCAATTTCAGTTGTCCCATATTTTTCCCCATTGCTCTTCCCTGCCCCACCCACTCCCACTATCAATTCCCACCCCTTTGTTTCTGTCCATCGATCCTCTATACATGTTCCTTGTCTTGCCCCTTCCCCTTCTTTCCCCCATTATCCCCCTCCCACCTCCCCTCTGGTCATTGTTAGTTTGTTGTTTATTTCTATGTCTCTGGTTTTATTTTTTTTTTCATTTTTTTAAATATATTTTATTGATTATGCTATTACAGTTGTCCCGTTTCTCCCCCATCATTCCCCCCACCCTGCACACCCTCTCCCACCCACATTCCCCCCTTTAGTTCATGTCCTTGTGTCATAAGTTCTTTAGCTTCTACATTTCCCATACTATTCTTGCCCTCCCCCTGTCTATTTTCTACCCACTATCTATGCTACTCATTCTCTGTACCTCCTCCCCCCTCCTCCCACGCCCCTGTTGCTAACCCTCCATATGATCTCCATTTCTGTGGTTCTGTTCCTGTTCTAGCTGTTTGCTTAGTTTGCTTTTGTTTTAGGTGTGGTTCTTAATAGCTGTGAGTTTGCTGTCTTTTCATTGTCATATTTTTGATCTTCTTTTTCTTAGATAAGTCCCTTTAACATTTCATATAATAAGAGCTTGGTGATGATGAACTCCTTGAACTTGACCTTATCTGAGAAGTGCTTTATCTGTCCTTCCATTCTAAATGACAGCTTTGCTGGAAAGAGCAATTTTGGATGTAGGTCCCTGCTTTTCAAGATTTCAAATATTTCTTTCCAGCCCCTTCTTGCCTGTAAGGTCTCTTTTGAGAAATCAGCTGACAGTCTGATGGGAACTCCCTTGTAGGTGACTGTCCCCTTATCCCTTGCTGCTTCTAGAATTCTCTGCTTCATTTTAATCTTGGCTAATGTAATTACGATGTGCCTTGATGTGTTCCTCCTTGGGCCCAACTTCTTTGGGACTCTCTGAGCTTCCTGGACGTCCTGGTAGTCTATTTCCTTTGCCATATTGGGGAAGTTCTCCTTTATTATTTGTTCAAATAAGTTTTCTACTTGTTGCTCTTCTTCCCCTTCTGGGACCCCTATAATTCGGATGTTGGGACATTTAACGATGTCCCGGAAGTTCCTAAGCCTCTCCTCCTTTTTTTGAATTCTTGTTTCTTCCTCGTTTTCTGTTTGGTTGTTAATTTCTTCCTTCTGGTCCACTCCATTGATTTGAGTCCCAGTTTTCCTTCCATCTCTATCGGTTCCCCATGCGTCTTCCTTCATTTCACGTATTGTAGCCTGCATTTTCTCATCTAATTTATGAGCAAAATCAACCATTTCTGTGAGCATTTTGATGACCAGTGCTTTGAACTGTGCATCTGATAGGTTGGCTATCTCTTCGTTGCTTAGAGGAATTGACTCTGGGGTTTTCATTTTTTCTCTGGTTTGAGCCATTTTTGGTGGGGTTTTTTGTTTTGTTTTGTTTTGGTTTTAGTCTGGTCGCAGCTATTACGTATAAGGGGTAGAGCCTGAGTTGTTCCTCAGGGCGGGGCAGCCCAGTCGCTGGGTTGTGATGCTGTTGGTGGGGGCGGGGTCCGAGAGGGAAGAATGGCGCCTGTTCCACTCTCTTCTGGACTCCGGTCCCTTCCGCTGCTTCCCCTTCGCCTGGATTATCTGCGCACGCGCGCGTGCTGTTACGTAGTGAGGGGTGGAGCCTCAGGCGCTCCCCAGTGTGGGGCAGCCCAGTCGTTCGGTTGTGACGCTGTATGTGGGGGCGGGGTCTGAGAGGGAACAATGGCGCCTGCTCCGCTCTCTCCTGGATTCAGTCCCTTCCGCCACTTCCCTCTGCCTGGACCGTCTGCGTGCGCGAATGTGGGACCCCCTGGTCAGCCAGCCGCCTTGTGCGTCCTCACTGGGTCTGCGCAGTTGCCCCCCTGTGCCCGGGGTCCGCCAGCTGCCGCCTGTGCACCTGGGAACTGTGAGCCGCTGCTACTTGCGTTCCTGGGTCCGCACCTCCACTTTTTCCTACCGCGACTTCGCCCCTCTTACCGGTCTAGATGAATGGTTGTTGGACTTCGTACAGTTCAATTTTCTATAAGTTCTGGTTGTTTTCTTGTTTCTAAATATTTGTTGTCCTTAATTTTGGTTGTGAGAGGAGGCACAGTGTGTCCACCTACGCCTCCATCTTGGCCGGAAGTCTTTGGTTTTATTTTGTTTGTTTATTTTATTGATTAGATTCCATTTATGAGTGAGATCATATGGTATTTGTCTTTCATTGCCTGTCTTATTTCACTTAGCGTAATACTCTCCAGTTCCATCCATGCTGTCGCAAAGGGTAGAAGCTCCTTCTTTCTTTCCGCTGCATAGAATTCCACTGTGTATCAGGAGTGTCCAACCTGGCCCATGGGCTGCATGCAAGTCACTATGGCTGTGAATGCGGCCCAACACAAAGTCATAAATTTACTTAAAATATTATGAGATATTTTTGTGATTACATGTTGCAGTGTATTTAATGTGTGGCCCAAGACAACTCTTCTTCCAGTGTTGCCCAGAGACACGAAAAGGTTGGACACCCCTGTACCATAATTTTTTGATCCACTCATTTACTGATGGGCACTTAGGCTGTTTTCAGCACTTGACTATTGTAAATAACACTACTATGAACATTGGGATACACAGATTTTTGAGGGGGACGGTGTTTCAGGATTCTTAGCACATAATCCCAGCATTGGAACCAGTGGATCAGAAGGCAGTTACATTTTTACTTTTTTGAGGGAATTTCATACTGTTTCCCATAGTGGTTGTGCCAGGCTGCACTCCCACCAACAGTGCACCAGGGTTCCCTTTTCTCCACAACCTCACCAGCACTTGATATTTGTTGATTTGTTTTATTTTTCTTTTGCTCCCTCCTCTTTTTCATTGTTTTCTTTGTCTTGCTTTCATGTGTATTCTTGAACTTCTTTTAGAATCCAATTTTTGTTTACCTTGATTGGGTTTTTTATGTTACGTTTTTAATTGAGATGAAATTAACATAACATAAAAATTCCCATCGTAACCATGTTGACTATAGTTCAGTGCATCCTAACCATTTTAGGATCTGCCAGATTATTTTTGCGAAGTGGCTACATCATTTTACATTCCCATTAGCAATTTATAAAGGTTCTAATATTTTGGTTTCACAGTGGAATTTTACAAAACATGTAGGGAATAGCTAACCCATATTCTTTTCAAACTGTTCCAAAAACTCCAAGAAAAGGGAAGATGCCAAACCCTTTTAATGAGTTGAGCATCATCCTAATCCAAAACCAGATAAAGACACAACAAAGAAAGAAAACTACAGGCCAGCAAAATGAAAAAGGAACCAACCACATGGGAAAATATATTTGCCAGTGATACCTCGGACAAGGGTTTGATCTTCAAAATATATAAAGAATTCACATGACTCCACTCCAAGACAAAGAACCCAATTAACAAATGAGCAAAGGATCTAAACAGACACTTCTCGAAGAAGGACATACAGAAGGCTCAGAGACATATGAAAGGATGCTCAGTATCACTAGTCATCAGAGACATGCAAATTAAAACCACAATGAGATATTACCTCACACTGGTCAGAATGGCCATCATAAATAATCAACAAGCAACAACTACTGGTGAGGTTGTGGAGAAAAAGGAACACTAGTGCGCTGTTGGTAGGAATGCAGACTGGTGCAGCCACTGAGGAATACAGTATGGGATTTCCTCAAAAAACTAAAAATGGATCTGCCTTTTAACCTGCCAATTCCACTGCCGGGATTATACACTATGAATCCTGAAACACTAAATTCGAAAGAACCTGTGCACCCCTATGTTCACAACAGCACAATTTACAATAG
The DNA here is from genome assembly GCA_039655065.1 of Glossophaga mutica. Lineage (NCBI taxonomy): Eukaryota > Metazoa > Chordata > Mammalia > Chiroptera > Phyllostomidae > Glossophaga > Glossophaga mutica. The sequence goes on from CM077308.1 coordinate 127,159,803, forward strand.
CCAAGTGCTAGAAACAGCCTGAGTGCCCATCAGGAAATGAGCGGATTAAAAACCGCAGTATTATTACATGATGGAATACTACACAGCAGAAAGAAAGAAGGAACTCCTACTCTTCATGTCTGCTTGGATGGAACTGGAGAGTATTATGCTAAGTGAAATAAGCCAGACAGTGAAAAACAAATACCATATGATCTCACCTATAAGTGGAACCTTATCAACAAAACAAACAAGCCAGCAAAATAGAACCAGAGACATGGAAATAAAGAACAAATTGACTGTGACCAGAGGGGAGAGAGAAGTTGGGTAATGGGAGAAAGAAGGGGAAGAGTCAAGTCAAGGAACATGTATAAGGGGGACAAGGACAAAGACAATGAGAAAGAGGATTGAATGTGGGAGACAGAGGGTGGGCAGGGCAGGGGAAAGCAATGGGGGAGGGGAATGGGGACAACTGTAATTGAGCAACAATAAAAAAATTAAGAGAAAAACCTGTCATTCACTCAACAAATATTTGTTTACTATATGCCACCCACTTTGTCAGGAGTGCAGAGTAACGTTCAAAGTTCTATCTTGTTATCTGCTGAGAATATAACCCCATGTGTAGTATAATTTAGGGTCAGTGATCAGTGATCACTTTCAGGATATTCCAATTTATACATTTATTATCTCACTATTATTTTGGCCACAGTATTATTTGTTTAGTCTTGATTACTTTATATGATCCACTGTGTAAATCTTTCTGACATGCTCTCATCTAGTCCTTTACTTTTATATAGTTTATTTCCTTTTCAGTGACTTATCTATAGTTAGTCTTTTTAAAATGTTTTTATTTATTGATTTTAGAAAGAGAGAGGAAGGGATGGAGGGAGAGAGGGTAGGCAGGAGAGAGGGAGAGAGAGACAGAGAGAGTGTTGATTTGTTGTTCCATTTATTTAAGCATTCATTGGTTGCTTCTTATATGTGCCCTGATTGGAGATCAAACCTACAACCTTGGCATATCAGAACAATAGTCTTACCAGCTGAGCCTCCTGGACAGGTCTGTCGTCACACTTCAAGAACCTTAATTTTCTCTGACTGCACGTCTAGGTGTTTAAGGTCACTGTAATCTGGCCTGGTCTCTCTCAGTGCTAGATATATTCCCTTCCTTTTCATCATCATCTGCCGTGAGCGCACACTGTTGAGATTTGCAAGAGAAATGGAAGAGGGACATAAATTTATTAAATTCATGTTCCCAGAGTGAAATTGTCAGTATATCACACCCAGACAACTGACATTCATCATTAGAATGTAGTTTGTTCTTAATCAGAGCTGTGACATTTGGTTCCCTGAGCTCACTGTGTGTAGTCATCCTTATAGGTTTGCTCAGTAAAACTTGGCTTTCCTGTTAAGTGTAAACGATCGCTATAGTGAAGGACCTATGGGTGGAATGGAAGACAAGCTGTAAGAGAACTGAAATAAAGGATAGGACTTGGCAGACTGGGGCTTGAACAAAAGAACTGTGAAACAACAGGTGCCTGGGTGGTTATCAGCATTTTTAATTAACATCTGTTTTTAGCCTGAAGCACTTTGCTGAGAATGCTCCACCATGCCTGTGTTCAGAGATAAACACAGGCTATTGAGAAGCAGCTAAATAGTAAGAGGTTAGTAAAACATAAACGTTTTCCTTGAGAGGAAGGAATAATGGAGGTTCACTCACTGGATAAAGATGTCTAAGGGAAATGCCTGTTAAAACTGTTATGTGTTTAAGCCCTTTATTTCGATACTTACTATATAAGTGAAAGGTATGAAAAAACATAATCCATAACAATAAAAGTGTTCACCTGCACTTATACCTGAGTTTGGGACTTGGAGGTGGTTCTGAAGGGGTTTTTGCTTTATCTGCATTGTTGAACTTTGAAAAGAAGTTATTTGTGTATTAAGTTTATAATTTAAAGAATAAAAAAATCTGTAAGTTTGGCATAGGTATTGTGGCAATTTAAGCATTTTTCTTGTAAAAATGAAAAGAATTTAGAAAATAAAAAACGAAAATTAAGGATTTGAGCAAGGAAGTAAAAGTAGTTTTCTTGATTATCTTTTGTTGGATAGGAAATTGTTTACTAATCTCACAATTGAGTTTCTGACCATAAGATATCAAGTGCTTAAATTTCTCCAGATAACTAGTTCATAACTGTGAAGTTATACCAGGAGACAGACTTCTACTGTTTGGTCCTCAGTCTAATGCAGAGCTAACATTTGTTTTGCATTGTTTGGGGGGAAATGTTTAATGGACACCACCTTTTTACACACACACACACACACACACACACACACACACACACACAGAGCTACCAACCTGACTCTACATAGAAATGTTATTCTATAAAGTACAATTTTAAAAATCATGAAATTTACCTATCAAGGAGCATTTTGGTTGTTTGGTTGGGGCTGTTACAAATAAAGCTTCTATGATCATTCATGGACACATACATTTTCATGTAGTTATGAGTTTTCACTTATCTCTGATAAGCCCAGGAGTATGTTTGCTAAGTCATACACCAGGTGGTGTGAGTTTAGTTCTATAGGAAGCTGCTGTACTATTTTCCTAGTAGCTGTGTCATTTCGCATTCCCGTAAGCAATGTATGAAAGATCCAGTGTCCCCTCATCCTTGTCAGCACTGTTACTATTTTCAGTTTTAGCATAATAATAGATGTGTGGTGGTATTTCACTGTGGTTTTAATTTGCATTTTCCTGATGGCCATTGATGTTGAGGATCTTTTCATGTGTTTATTTTCCATCTGTTTATGCTCTGGTGCAGTAAGTATCTCTTCATGTCCTGTGTCTATTTTCTAATTGGACTGTTTGAAAATATACTTTATAAAAGTTTGTGGATGTGCTTTGGTAATGCAAATTTGTATTTTGTAAGCATGAGACAAATACTGCAAGAGCATTTGATAGCATTGTTGATGTTTAAATGTAGATGTGGGAGCCAGAAGGAAGTTCTCAGATTGTGCTAAGATTCAAACACTGGGGAGATGATATTGAGATATAAATGTAAAGGGGAGGGAGAAGGAAGAAAAAGAGGGAGAGGAGAGATAGAGAGTGGAAAGAAGAAAGGAGAGAAGGACTAGAGTGAGTATTGGGGCAGGAAAGAAGAGATGGGATAGATAGAGATAATAGGAGGGGTGGAGAAGGGGAATATGAGATATAGCAACTCTAAGGAAGAAGATAAAATATGTTGAAGCTAAGTGCTCTCTAGGAACAGGGGCTTTTCTCAGGTTCTAGAAAGTACCTCCAGGACTTTCTAGAGGGGGAAGGGGGGACAAATATTCAAACCATAGCACAGGTCAGGTGCTCAAAAGCCTTCTCTCCACTGTAGGAGACACTGGTTCTAGGCTTCTTTTCCTCTTTGCATTTGCACCCATATTAAATCAGAACACTGAATGGTGTTCTGACTTCCAGCTGTTGTATTTTCAGTTATAGCTTTCTGTGTATCCTCAAATTTATTAATTCAATGATATAATTAAATATCTACTTAGTTTATATATTGTTTTACTAGCAAGTTATAATACTGTTCAAAAGGTATTAGCTATAAACATTGAAAATGGCTTCATAGTAATTCCTGAAACATATTTATTTCCATATATTAACTTATTTAGCACTATAATCCTATAAAATTGGTTAGAAGAAATTACATTGTTTTTATCCATAAGAAATAGGAAGCACAGGAAAGTGTTAAATATTTAACACTGTTCTCACATTTTTTTAAAACTAAATAAAGATATTTAGTATTTTCCATGATTTCAAAATAGTTTTTATTACTTAACCATATTTTGTGTTTAGGAAAAGGAAAGAAAGGCCTAAAAAGTATATTAACTGGCTATGTGGATTTGTATACATAAACAGCATCATAGAAGTTTAAAACCTACCTTACTATGCCTCAAAAATGGTTGTTTATTGCCAAGAGATTTCTAAAGCCTTACATAAATCCCTACATAAAGCAAGAGTCCAATGTAGGGCCAGAATGAAGCAGGCAGACAGAACTGTACCCACTCTGCCACAGCTCCTCCTCTTCAACATACTCTGTACTGTGCTTTGCAAAGGGAGGGGTTTAGACCTCAGAGCAGTTACTCCCAGTGTGCCTTAAACACATACCTACGAGGTGCTGATGAGGGGTGGTGGCTCAGATATAGCTGTGAGAAATGGGGTATGGGTGAAAGAGAAGCACACAGCGATAAGGGAAGGGAATCCTCTACCTTACAAATTCCCCCATTTCAGCCTTTTGAAAAAGAATGGCTGGGATCTAGCATATTCCCTGAATTGTGATCTGGGGGAGGCTACAGCTCCAAAGCAATGACCCTGCTATTGTTTAGCACAGGAGCACCTCTGTGTGTGAGCAACCCCAGGGCACACAGGTGGTCTAATCAGTCCCAGTTTTCATGAGCCTCTTTCTTTCCAAGTGTACTTTTCCCCTTCAAAAGATGAAAATACGACTTTTATTCCAAAGCCGAATGACTTCATATGTGTCCTTTTAATGTACATGTATATACCTTTTCTATGGGAAATAAAAGAGAACTAACTTCCAAGTTTTCTTTCCACAGGCCTCTAACTACAATTCAGTATGTATTGACTTATGAAAAATGCTAATGAAACTTTCATTTTGCTATTTTAATTTGTATTGTAACAATAAATTAATCAGAAATAGTTTATCTTTAGAAATAATCTGTATAGAGAGAAAAAGATATGGGTAGAAAAGAGTTATGTACAGAGGTTAATTTGGCATAACACAAACTAGAGGGAAATTTTAGCTGGGTTTCAAATTAACTAAAATAATAAAATTATAGGAAAATAATTTTTTAGTACTCTATAGCTTAAAAGTAATATATACATTTGAGCCAAGATTTAAATTATTTTACTTTTGAAATTTATACCCTATATAAAAACCATCAGTTATAATTTTAGTAAAGAACCAGGGATTTCTAACAAACTCAAGCTTCCAGAATAAATTGGGTGCTTTGAGTTTGATTGTTACCTCTATCAATACTTCACAGATGAAATTTAACATCAACAACCAATGCATATAAGTTCGTAACAGATTTATTAATCACAGTTTGTCATTCCTATGCTCAACATAGAGGCATACAGACCTCTCCTCCTTATTCAGCAGAAGAAACTAGAGACAAACTAAGCTGAAGTTTCTATGAAGTGACTCTGAAAAACATTTCTCAATACTTTCTCTATTCATCTTCCTCTCTCAGCTTGTTTTACAGGGCTACTATAATACTGGTAATTCATCAACTCAACTGTTATGGAAAATCTTGATGGTGTTCGAAGAGCATGTTGATACACTTGTTGTTCTCAGAATACCTAATTGAATAATTCTCTAGAGAAGGATCATTGGTTGAGTAGTACTCTTGAAACTCTCCTTTGTCAAGCCCTATTTTTCATTTGTATTCTTGTATTTTAAATATACTCACTGCCATTAATTCAGAGGTTTGTATTTTATTTTAGATGAATATAGTAGCAAAGAATTATTCTTCAACCTAGTATTTTTTATATGTAACAATGTCAGTAGTCATGTCACAACATACTCTTTTGTCAACATCCACATGAGAACAATGAATGATTTCTACCATTAATGTTTATGGTGATAGTCTGTTACAGTTACTTACCATCACTGACAGAAGGTCTCAGAAATAATATCTTTTTTTAATTTTTATTTTAATTGTTGATCTTGGACGGTTTTCTGTCTTTTACTTCCACCCCAGCCCACCACCCCATCTTAGTAAGTATTATAACGCCAACAGTCTGATTCATTACTATGTATCATCTCAATAATCATCAACAGCAACTATGAATTACCCCTCTATTAAGTACTGAGGAGCATGCACTAGTTATGAATGCTCCCTTAAGTGTTAATTCACAGCTCTATTATAGCCTGAGATTTTAGTTAGTTATGGAAATAGCTTGAAAAAAATTTTAAACAGTCCAAGCTTTGGAGTCAAACAGAACTAAGTTTGAATCCTAGCTTCATAATTAGATGTGTAACTTTGGGCAAGTTGCTTAAGCTCTTATTATTTCCATTGTACAGAAGAGGAGTTTACCAACCTGAAAGATCATTGTCAAAATTATAAATAATTAACAAGTAGAAGCAACTAGCATGTGTTAAGTACTTAATAAGTAATAGTGATCCTCATTGTTTATGGCTGTCTCTCCTACTAGACTGTAAGTTGCTTAAGGTCAAGGACTAATGTGAAAGGTTTTCTAACCCTTCGAGTCCTAACACAGAACCTCAAGCATTAACGATATTTTGTAAGTACCCTATAAAAGTAAATGTAGTTGACAGTGTATCTGATGATAACATTTGAATATTAGTTTTAAAACTTGTAGAGTTCAAAGTGATGGAATTTTGGATTCCTAACATACTGTAGCAGCCAAAGAGGGAGCTGGCTCATCTCCTCTCTGGTTTAGAGCCAAGCATGAAGCAATTTGATCTTTCATTTTTAATGAATGCAACATGGCATTTCTTATCTTGAATTCAGAAAACCCAGCAACTAGAAACCTGACCTGAAGAAGGACCTATAAACCTACAGAACATAGTTCATTCTTTTCTAGTAGCATTAGACCAGCACTATGGTAGAGGGTGCAAGTTTTGAAGCCAGATTACCCAGTTCCAAATTTTGCTATACAGGTGACTAGCTATGGGACCTTGGGCAACTTTAGTGTTGCCAGATTAATTTGACAAATAAAAATAAGGGATGCCTGGTTAAAGATGAATTTCAGATAATATAGAACTATCTAGTATAAGTATGTCCCAAATATTTCATGGGATATACTTACACTCATGAATTATTCAATATTTATGTGAAATTCAAATTTAACTGAGTGTCTGTATTTTATTTGGCAGTTTTTACTTATTAACCTCTGTGTTTGAATTTTCTCATTGAGACTTCCGGCCAAGATGGAGGCGTAGGTGGACACATTGTGCCTCCTCACACAACCAAGATTAAGGACAACAAAGATTTAGAAACACACAAACAAAACCAACCAGATCTGACAGAAAATTGAACTGTAAGGAAGTTCGACAACCATTCATCCAGACCGGTAGGAGGGGCGGAGTCGGTGGCCCACAGAGAGAGATCACAGCAGGAGAAAGCAGTGGTTGGCAGTCCTGGGTGCGCAGGTGGCAGCTGGCAGACCCTGAGGCATGCAGGCGGTGCTAGCAGACCCCAGACGCACAAGGCAGCTGGCTGACACACACTTGCATACAAATAAACCAGGCGAAAATAGGGAGACAGATCATACAACCCAGGGCCCCAGTGCTGGGAAATAAAGCCTAAAAGCACTGATTGAAAATACTTGTGGGGGTTAAGGTGCCGGGAGAGACTCCCAGCATCACAGGAGAGTATGCTGGAGAGACCCGCAGGGTCCTAGAGTGTACACAGGCCCACCCACCCAGGAGGCAGCACCAGAAGGGCCCAATTTGCTTCTGGGAAATGACCAAAGGGACTGAAATATGAGAGAGAATGGAACAAGTGCCATTGTTCCCTCTATGACACCGCCCCCACATACAGCATTACAACCTAGCCACTGGGTTGCCCCACCTTGGTGAACACCGAAGGCTATGCCCTTTGTACCTAACAGGCATGACCAGACCTCCCCCCACCACCAAAAAAAAAATACGGCTCAAGCAGAAGAACAGATCAAAGCTCCAGAGCCAATACTTCTAAGTGACTAAGAGATAGCCAACCTATCAGATGCACAGTTCAAAGCCCTGGTGATCAGGATGCTCACAGAATTCATTGATTTTGGCCACAAATTAGATGGACAAATGAAGGCTACAATAAGTGAAGTGAAGGAAAATGCACAGGGAACCAATATGATGGGAAGAAAACTGGGACTCAAATCAATGGAGTGGACCAGAAGGAAGAAACAAACAACCAAACAGAAAAGAATGAAGAAGCAAGAATTTAAAAAAATGAGGAGAGGCTTAGGAACCTCCAGGACATCTTTAAATATCCCAACATTCAAATTATAGGGGTACCAGAAGGGGAAGAGGAAGAGCAACAAGTGGAAAAGTTATCTGAACAAATAATAAAGGAGAACTTCCTCAATCTGGCAAAGGAAATAGACTTCCAGGAAGTCCAGGAAGCTCAGAGAGTCCCAAAGAAGTTGGACCCAAGGAGGAACACACCAAGGCACATCATAATTCCATTAGCCAAGATTCAAATGAAGGAGAGAATTCTAGAAGCAGCAAGGGATAAGGGGACAGTCACCTACAAAGGAGTTCCCATCAGACTGTCAGCTGATTTCTCAAAAGAGACCTTGCAGGCAAGAAAGGGCTGGAAAGAAGTATTCCAAGTCATGAAAGGCAAGGACCTACATCCAAGATTGCTCTATCCAGCAAAGCTTTCATTTAGAATGGAAGGGCAGATAAAGTGCTTCTCAGATAAGGTCAAGTTCAAGGAGTTCATCATCACCAAGCCCTTATTATATGAAATGTTAAAGGGACTTACCTAAGAAAGAGAAGATCAAAAATATGACAGTAAAAAGACAGCAAACTCACAGATATTAACAACTACACCTAAAACAAAAGCAAACTAAGCAAACAAGTAGAACAGGAACAGAACCACAGAAATGGAGATCACATGGAGGGTTAGCAACAAGGGAGTGGGAGGAGGAGAGAGGGGGAAAAGGTACAGAGAATAAGTAGAATAGACGATGGGTAGAAAATAGACACGGGGAGGGCAAGAATAGTATGGGAAATGTAGAAGCTAAAGAACTTATGACACATGGACATGAACTAAAGGGGGGGAATGTGGGTGGGAGGGGGATAGAGGTGAATGAAGGGGAATGGGACAACTGTAATAGCATAATCAATTAAATAAATAAATAAATAAGAATTTTCTTATTGATCAAATGGGTCTTATAATAGTACCAATCTGACAGGGTTGATGTAAGCATTATTTGAGTTAATTCATATAAAATATTAAACTAGTAACTAATACAGAGAAGATCTCCATAAATATACTTGCTATTATTGTTATTTGGGGTATTGGTTATGGGGTTATAATATTTTTCATAATTTTTATTGTTATTCTATTACAGTTTTCCCAATTTTCCTCCTTTGCTCCCTTCTGCCCATCCCACCCCAATTCCCACAGTCAATCCCACACTCTTGTCCATGTCCGTGGGTCATTCATACACGTTCTTTGACTAGTCCCTTCTACTTCTTTCCACCATTATCCTCCTCCCAAACTCCTCTGGTCACTGTCAGTCTGTTCCATGTTTCCATGCCTGTGGTTCTATTTTGTTCATTACTTTATTTTATACATTAGATTCCTCTTATAGGTGAGATCATATGGTATTTGTCTTTCACTGACTGTCTTATTTCACTTAGCATCATATTCCTCAGTTCCATCCATGCTGTCACAAAAAGTAGGTTTTTTTCTTCTGCTGTGTAGTATTCCATTGTATAAATGTACCACGGTTTTTTGAACCTATTATTTCCTGATGAACACTTAGGCTGTTTCTAGCACTTGGCTATTGTAAATAGTGCTGCTAAGAACATAGGGTGCATAAGCTCTTTAGAATTGGTGTCAGGATTCTTAGGGTATATTCCCAGCAGTGGAATCACTGGGTCAAAAGGTAGTTCCATTTTTAGTTTTTTGCAGAAACTTCACACTGCTTTCCACAGTAGCTGCACCAGTCCTCATTCCACCAACAGTGCACCAGGGTTCCCCCTTCTCCACAGTGCCACCTGCTAGTTGATTCATTCATGATAGCCACTCCAACAAGCATGAGGTGACATATCATTGTAGTTTCAATTTGTATCTCTTTGATGGCAGTGATGTTTAGCATCCTCTCATATGTCCATGGGCCATTTGCTTGTTCTCCCTAGAGAAGTGTCTATTCACATCTCTTGGCCATTTTTTAGTTGGATTGTTTGTCTTCCTGGTGTTGAGTCATATGAGTTCTTTATGTATTTTGGAGATCAAACCCTTGTCCAGTGTATCATTGTATCAGTGTGTCAAAAGGGTACAGTCTTGTTCCCTTTTCATATTGATGATGGTTTCTTTAGCCATGCAGAAGCTTTTTAGTGTGATGCCATACCATTTTTTTTCTTTATTTCCCTTTCCGTAGGAGATATATCAGCAAAAATATTGCTATGTGGGGTATCTGCTTTTCCTCCCTATGATTTCCTCTAGGACTTTTACGATGCCATGACTTATCTTTAAGTCTTTTATCCATTTTAAGTTTATCTGGTATATGGTGTAAGTTGGTGGTCTAGTTTCATTTTTTTGCATGTACAAGTCTAGTTCTCTCAACACCATTTTTAATCCATTGTATACTCATGCCCCCTTTGTCAAATATTAATTGACCAGAGAGGCATGGGTTTATTTCTGGGCTCTTTATTTTGTTCCATTGATCTGTGTACCTGTTCTTATGACAGTATCACACTGTTTTGATTCAGTGGCCTTGTAGCATGGTTTGATGTTGGGTGTTGTGATCCTTCCTGCTTTGTTCTTCTTGCTCAAGATTGCTAAGTCTATTCAAGGTCTTTTTTGGTTCCATTAAATTTTTGAAATATTTGTTCTTGATCTGTGAAATATGCCATTAATATTTTAATAGGAATTGCATTGAACCTAAAGATTGCTTTGGGTAGTATGCACATTTTAATGATGTTACTCCTTCCAATCCATGAACACAGTATATGCTTCCATTTATTTGTGTCTTCCTTAATTTCTTTCTTCAGTGTTCTATAGTTTTCTGAGTACAGATCTTTTACATCCTTGATTGAATTTATTCCTAAGTACTTTATTTTTCTTGTTGCTATAGTAAAAAATGGGACTTTTCCCCCTAGTTTCTCTTTCTGATATTTTATTGTTGGTGTATAAAAATGCCATCAATTTCTGAATATTGATTTTGTATCCCATGTTTTGCCAAATTCACTTATTAGGTCACGTACTTTTTTGATGGAGACTGACAGGTTTTCTATGTATACTATCATGTCATCTGGGAATAATGACAATTTTACTTCCTCTTTTCCAACTTGGGTTACTTTTATTTTTTTTTCTTGTCTGATAACTGTGCCTAGATCTTCCAGTACTGTGTTGAGTTAGAATGGTAAAAGCGGACACCCATGTCTTGTTGCTGATCTTAAGGGGAAAACTTTTAGTTTTTGTCCATTGAGTATATTGTTGGCTGTAGGTTTCTCATATATGGCTTTTATTATGTTGAGGTATGCTCCCTCTGTTCTCACTTTGCTGAGTGTTTTTTATCATAAATAGATAAGGATTTTATCAAATGTTCTTTCAGCATCTATTGACATCATCAAATGATTTTTGTTCTTCATTTTGTTTTTGTGGTGTATTATGTTTATTGATATGTGGATATTGTCCCATCCTTGATCCCTGGGATGAATCCCACTTGATCATGGTGTATGATCTTTTTAATGTATTGCTGAATCTAGATTGCCAATATTGTTGAGGATTTTAGATTCTATGTTCATCAGCAATATTGGCCTATAGTTTTCTTTCTTTCTTGTGTCTTTACCTGGTTTTGGAATTAAGATGATATGGCCTCATAAAAACAGTTTGGGTGTCCTTCCTCTTCTTGAAATTTTTGGAATAGTTTGACAAGGATAGCAGCTAGTTCATCCTTAAATGTTTGGTAAAATTCACCTGTGAAGGCATGTGGTCCAGAGCTTTTTTGTATTGGGAGTTGTTTGATTACTACTTCAGTTTTACTAGTTGTTATTTAGGCTTTCTACTTCTTCTTGATTTAGTTTGGGAAGATTGTATATTTCTAGAAATTTGTCCCTTTTACCCAGGTTGTCCAATTTCTTGGCATATAGTTGTTCACAGTAATTTCTTACAATCCTTTGTATTTCTGTGGTCTCAGATGTAACTTCTCTTTCATTTCTGATTTTATTTAGTTTCATCCTCTCTTTTTTCTTGATGAGCCCAGCTAAAGGTTTGTCAATTTTGTTTATCTTTTCAAAGAACCAACTCTTGGATTCATTGATCCTTTAAAGTGTTCTTTTAGTCTCTATGTCATTTAATTCTGCTTTGATCTTGATCATTTCCTTCCTTCTCCACACTCTGGGCTTTGTTTGTTGTTGTTCCTCTAGTTCTTGTAGATGTAGGGTTAGGTCATTTGTTTAAGATTTTTCTGTCTTCTTTTACGTAGGCCTGTATTGCTATGAACTTCCCTCTCATTGCTGCTTTTGCTGTGTCCCATAGGTTTGGGGTTGTTTCGTGTTCATTTTCAATTGTTTCCAGATACTTTTTGATTTCCTCCTTGATCTCATTATTGACCCATTCATTATTTAATAACATGATATACAGTCTCCATGTATTTGGATTTTTTAAATTATTTTCCTTGAGGTTGCTTTCTAATTTCAAGGCATTGTGGTCTGAGAAGATGCTTGATATGATTTCAGTTTTCTTGAATTTGTTGAGGCTTGTTTTGTGTCCTACCATGGGGTCTATCTTTGAAAAGCTCCATGTGCATTTCAAAAGAATGTATATTTTGCTTTTTTGAGGTGAAGCATTCTGTATGTATCAATTGTGCCCATTTGATCTAGATTGCCATTCAGTGCCACAGTATCCTTGTTGATTCTTTGTTTGGAATATTTATCCATTGTTGATGGGGAGTGTTAGAATCCTCTATGATGAATGTGTTGTTGTCAATATCTTTCTTCAACTCTTCCAAGATTTTCTTCATATATTTACATGCTCCTCTGTTGAATGCAGATATGTTTATAAGAGTTACATCCTCCTGTTGGACTACTCCCCTAAGTATTATGCAGTGACCTTTTTTATGGCTTTTGTTTTGAAATCTATTTTGTCTAATATAAGTATTGCTACCCCACTTTCTACTTATGTCTGTTTGCTTGGAATATTTTTTTCCTTCCTTTCATTTTAAACCTATGTATATCTTTTGTTCTGAGTTGGGTCTCTTGTAGACAGCATATATGCGGGTCATGTTTTCTTATCCATTCAGCTACCCTGTGTCTTTTTGATTAGAGCATTTAATCCATTTACATTTAAGGTTATTATTGATAGGTACTTATACATTGCCATTTTTTCCATACCTGTTTGTCTCTTCTCTTCTCTTCTCTTCTCTTCTCTTCTCTTCTCTTCTCTTCTCTTCCCCTTCCCCTTCCCCTTCCCCTTCCCCTTCCCCTTCCCCTTCCCCTTTTTATAGCAGTCCCTTTAGCATCTCTTGCAGTACTGGCTTGGTGAAAATGTACTATTTTAGCCTTCTTTTTCTGGGAAGCTCTTTCTTTCACCTTCCATTTTAAATGAGAGCCTTGCTGTATAGAGTAATCTTGGTTGTAGGTCCTTGCTTTTCATTACCTTGAATATTTCATGCTAGTCCCTTCTGGCCTATAGTGCTTCTGTTGAGGAGTCAGCTGCTAGCCTTATCAGAGCTCCCTTGTATGTCACTAGCTGTTTCTTCTTCGCTGCCTTTAAGATTCTTTCTTTGTCTTTAAAATCTGCCATTTAAATTATGATTTGTCTTGGAGTAGGCCTTTTTGGGTTCACCTTGATTGGGACTCTCTGTGCAACCCAAATGTGTGTAACTTTTTCCCTCACCAAATTATGGAAGTTTTCTGTCATTACTTTTTCCAACAGGTTTTCTAACCCCTGCTCCTTTTCTTTTCCTTCTGATATTCCCATGATGTGAATGTTGTTACATTTCATATTGTCCTGAAGCTCCCTTAAACTATACTCATTTTTTGTGAGTCATTTTATTGTTCTAACTGGGTATTTCTTTCTACCTTAGCTTCCAGCTCACTTATTTACTCCTCTGCTTCATCTAGCCTGGTTTTAATTCCTTCTAGTGTATTTTTACATTTGATATTGTATTGTCATTTCGTCCTCATTCTTATTCTTAGTTTCTTTTTTCTTTTTTAATATATTTTATTGATTATTCTATTACAGTTGTTCCATTTTCCCCCATCATTCCCCTCCACCCTGCACACCCCCTCTCACCCACATTCCCCCCCTTTAGTTCATGTCCATGTGTCATAAGTTCTTTAGCTTCTACATTTCCCATACTATTCTTGCCCTCCCCGTGTCTATTTTCTACCCACCGTCTGTTCTACTTATTCTCTGTACCTTTTCCCCCTCTCTCCTCCTCCCACTCCCTTGTTGCTAACCCTCCATGTGATCTCCATTTCTGTGGTTCTGTTCCTGTTCTACTTGTTTGCTTAGTTTGCTTTTGTTTTAGGTGTAGTTGTTAATATCTGTGAGTTTGCTGTCTTTTTACTGTCATATTTTTGATCTTCTCTTTCTTAGGTAAGTCCCTTTAACATTTCATATAATAAGGGCTTGGTGATGATGAACTCCTTGAACTTGACCTTATCTGAGAAGCACTTTATCTGCCCTTCCATTCTAAATGAAAGCTTTGCTGGATAGAGCAATCTTGGATGTAGGTCCTTGCCTTTCATGACTTGGAATACTTCTTTCCAGCCCTTTCTTGCCTGCAAGGTCTCTTTTGAGAAATCAGCTGACAGTCTGATGGGAACTCCTTTGTAGGTGACTGTCCCCTTATCCCTTGCTGCTTCTAGAATTCTCTGCTTCATTTGAATCTTGGGTGCTGTAATTATGATGTGCCTTGGTGTGTTCCTCCTTGGGTCCAACTTCTTTGGGACTCTCTGAGCTTCCTGGACTTCCTGGAAGTCTATTTCCTTTGCCAGATTGAGGAAGTTCTCCTTTATTATTTGTTCAGATAACTTTTCCACTTGTTGCTCTTCCTCTTCCCCTTCTGGTACCCCTATAATTTGAATGTTGGGATATTTAAAGATGTCCTGGAGGTTCCTAAGCCTCTCCTCATTTTTTTAAATTCTTGCTTCTTCATTCTTTTCTGTTTGGTTGTTTGTTTCTTCCTTCTGGTCCACTCCATTGATTTGAGTCCCAGTTTTCTTCCCATCATATTGGTTCCCTGTGCATTTTCCTTCACTTCACTTATTGTAGCCTTCATTTGTCCATCTAATTTGTGGCCAAAATCAATGAATTCTGTGAGCATCCTGATCACCAGGGCTTTGAACTGTGCATCTGATAGGTTGGCTATCTCTTGGTCACTTAGAAGAATTGGCTCTGGGGATTTAATCTGTTCTCCAGTTTGAGCCTTTTGGGGGGGGGGGGTTCTGGTTGCGGCTGTTACATAGTAAGGGGTGGAGCCTTAGGTGTTCCCCAGGGTGGGGCAGCCCAGTCCCTGGATAGTGATGCTGTTTGTGGAGGCAGGGTCCAATAGGGAACAATGGCGTTTGCTCAGCTCTCTCTCGGATTCCAGTCCCTTCCGCCGCTTCCCCTTTCACCTGGATTATCTGCATGTGAATGTGGGACCACCTGGTCAGCCCGCCACCTTGCACTGCTGCACTGGGTCTGCACCATTGCCTCCCTGTGTCCAGGGTCTGCCAGCCGCCGCCTGTATGCCTGGGAACTGCCAGCCACTGCTGCCTATGTGCCCTGGTCCACACCTCCACTTTTTCCTGCCACGACTCCGCCCTGCTTACTGGTCTGGATGAATGGTTGTTGGACTTCTGTACAGTTCAATTTTCTATCAGTTCTGGTTGTTTTCTTGTTTCTAAATATTTGTTGTCCTTAATTTTGGTTGTGAGAGGAGGGACAGTGTGTCCACCTATTCCTCCATCTTGGCCGGAAGTTTATTCATAGTTTCTGCATCCTTTTTCATGCTGCTATAGTTCCCACTAAGTTCCTTGTAGCTCCCATAAAGTTCCTTGTAGTTCTCACTGAGTTCCTTGAGCATCCTTGTAACCATTATTTTGAATTCTGTATCTGATAGATTGCTTGCCTCAAATTCATTTACCTCTTTTTCTGGGGATTTCTCATTTTCTTTTGATTGAGGGTTATTTTTTTGTCTCCCCATTTTAGGTGACTCTTTTTGTTTGTTTCTGCATCTCTGGTTGCTCTGCTTTGCCTACATGTCATCATGGGGTGGACTTCTATGGTAGGAGTTCTGTGGAACTCAGTTTGCAGTCTCTTTGATCTCCTGATCTGGATGCTTTAGGGTTGCCCTTTGTTCATTTTATGTGGGCTCTCATGTTGTACTTTGGCTTTGATTATTGATGGCTCATTCATTGGTTGTTTCACTGCTCCAGCTGGCTGATTACGAATCACAACACCTGCCATGTCTTGTATGCTGTTGTACAGGTGCTGGTTAACAAAGCAATGCTACCCAGAAAACCAAACCCACACCAGCACAAATACCTCCCTACCACATCAGCAGTATCAACAGCAATTGAGTAAAGATTAATAAAGGTGGAGAGAGATTAAGAATATTATCAGATAGGAAAAAGAGAATATGAGATGACTAAGGAGAGAAAAATGATTTTGAGCAGGAACAGGGAGGAGAAATAATACAAGTAGGGAATACAAACAAAGTGGGAGAAAATAAATTTTAGGGAGAAAATAAAATTTAAAACATAAGTAAAACAGGGAAGCATGATGGCAAAATGGAGTAAGAAAGGGAAGAGTATAATATGAGGTTTGAAATAAAATTTAAACAGTAACAAGCCAAAGGAAACAAAATTGCAGAAAAACCACAACAGGGTCAATAACAATGACAGTTGAGCAAAAGTAAATAAAGGTGGAAAAGTAAGAATATTATACGAAGAAGAGAATATGAGATGTCTACAGTAAAGAAAAATGATTTTGAGATGATAGAAGGAGGAGAAATAATAAGAGTAAGGAATAGAATCCAGGCTAAGAAAAGGAAAAAAATAAAAGTCCAAACACAAATTAGCAAGGGAAGGAGGAAGGCAAAATTGAGTAAGACTATGAGAGTAACCTATGAGATTTGAAATTTAAAAATTAGTGAAAAAATAGTAATACAGTTGAAGAACAGCAATAATTGTAATATCCATGCCAAACAAGCTACAACTTATAAAGGTGGGAAGAAAATAAGAATATTATAAAAAGGGGAAAAATAATGTGAGTTGAGTAAAGAAAGGAAGAATGATTTTGAGAGGAGGAAGGAGAAATAAGTAAGAGTAAGGCAGGGGCATCAAACTCATTTTCACTGGGGGCCACATCAGCTTCATAGTTGCCTTCAAAGAGCCAAATGTAATTTTAGGACTGTATAAATGTAACTACTCCTTAACAGTTAAGCAAGAGCTTGGCGCTGCTGCTGGGTAGAAACAAGGTGCCACGTGGGATAAAACAAGGCAAAGGGCCAGATTTGGCTCTCGGGCTTTGTGTTTGCCACCTGTGGAGTAGGGGATAGGAACAAGGTGTTGTGTGGGAGAAAATAAAATTTAGAATGAAAATAAGAAAGGGCAGGAAGAAGGCAAAATTGAGTAAGACAAAGGAAGGGTACAATGTGAGATTCAAAATTATGAAACAATCTAAAAATCTAAATAAAAAGTAAAAAATAAAGGACAAAGAATAGTGAATTAGTTGTAATGCAATTGAAGCAAAAGAAGAAATATTGAAAGGCTATGTGAAAAAAACAAATTCCATAGAAGAATGAGGTGGAGTTCATCTCAGCAGAGTTTGGCATTTGCCTTCTGTCTTTTGAATTTGCTTCTGGCTTTTTATCAGCTCAAGGTCCAGGAGTGTGTTGTCCAACTTCTGGCAGCACCCCTGTATCACCTTCACCTGCCTCTAGAGGGGGCTTGTATTGTGATCAAGAGGGTAGGACCCCTAGTGCCTCCCTGGGGAGGCACTAGTTTTCTGGGAAAATTGTGGTTTTGTTGTCCCTGTTCTTGTACCACCTGTCTTGTTAAGTCCCAGCTTATTTCCAATAATGTATAGTGTTTGATGAATTAGCTGTCCATTTCAAGGGGCTTGTCCATTACACAAGCCAATCTGTGTAAGAGTCTCAGCAATTTCTTGCTTGGTGCCAGTGGCAGCTCTGTGTGCAAGCTAAGCCTGGATGGGCCCTGATTCCCCCTTGCTACACTGATTTCTGATCTTCCTGCTTTTCTGGCTTCAGTGGAGTAGGTCCCTAGGAACCAGTGTATTTTGTCTCCATGAGAGAAGTTCAAAATGAGCTCTTTAGGTACTTCTCTTTCTCTCTTAATCTTGTGGATATGAAGCCTGCAGGGGGTTCTTGAGCATGACCTGCCTGTTTTACACAGTTTCTCCATTGCTGGTGCTTGCAATCCTGCAGGAGGCAGGGGCTGGGTGCATCCTCCCCTTACCACATGTTTGATTGCCAGGGAAGGGGGATTTGTCTGGCTATAAATTATATCATGTGCTCAACTCTTACCTGTCCAGTTCCCAGACTCCTGCCCTTGCAGCAGACATAGTCCCAGGCTCTCCACTCTGCATAGCCTCCAGCCTGCCAGCTGTACTGGAGCATCTTTTATACTCCTTGGCTTCCAAACTTCATATCAGCTAAGATTGTGTTGAATGTTCATTTTATTTTTCAGAAGATCAGCGAAGTATCCGAGTTGGTGGCAAGAACAGGTGGACTCAGCTTCCACCTACTTGGCCACCATCTTCTCTCCTTCTGGGGTTAAAATATGTATTGAAGATATTATTTCTGAGACTTCCTGCTGCCAGCTATGATGATTAACTGGTAACAGACTGACCTATCACCATAGATAACTATAACTATTAAACTGGAAACAAATGTTCTTAAAATTTGTTTTTAGAGATTAAATTATTGACAGTGCAGGACACTGATCCCAGAGAGTGAAAAACCAATAAAGTCAATTTTACAATCTCCCAATTTTCTGATGGGGGGTACTTTCTATACCAGAGAGCAGGGAGGGGTAAGCCAAACAGAACATGGCAGTTTGTTGAGTTGGTCAGAGTACAGCAAAGTTGAGAAAGCTGGACTTTGGGGGTTTGTATACTGGAGAGGCAATTGCTGTGCAGAGAAATAACCACAGAAATCTGCATAAAGGTCCCCTAGAATCTTCAGCCGAATACTAAGCTGTAAGACTCCATGAGGCTGGGCACAGGACAAGCCTATGTTTCCCAAGAGTGGACCTCCCAGAGAATCCCTTCTGCATCATTCATTGGCTGGGAACACCTTGTGGGGCAGGTAGCTTCAGTGTAGACACAGAGACTGGTTTCTGATTTGAGCAGCTGGGGTTGTTGGTCATTTTGTTCCCCAAAGTCATAGATCCGAGAAGTGTATTCTTAGGATTACCAGCATTCACTCCTTGGCTGTATAGATCTATTTTTCCACATAGGTTCAGAGAGCAACTGTTCCATACATACTGCTTGGAGACAAAAAGGGAGGTTAGTGAGATAAACTGCATCCATTGTCACTGCAGTTCACATGGTGGCAAACAATACTTATCTTCTTCCTCATTCATAATCCACTTTATTTATTGCACTGTTTGCCATGGCACTTGGGCATTTCTACTTCATTAAATATTGGCCATTGCTTTTTCAGGCTTCTAAGAGCCATTCCATCAGTGATTGACCCATTCCGTGGGTTCCTTGATAGGTTGCTAAGTTCTGCATCTTGAAAAGGTGCCCTCCATATTAATGAATTCTTGCATTCTTATTTATACTCTTTCTACTGGCATGTGTTGGCTAATTCTTGCTACTCTTTTAAGTGTGTGGTCTCCTAGCTTATCAGGTCAGCATGTTTCTACTTGGTTTGTGCTAAGATTTAACCTTAGTTATCAGCCTGGGGCCAGGAGAGAAGTAGGGGCATTACCTGAGGGGAAGGAGTATCTGTTGCATTGTGGGAGAGGTCTCTACAGAATCCTCTAGCATAGTAGACTTGATCAAGCACTGTGGTAAGCTCAAATTCAGGGGATCTGCTCTGTCAACATCTTCAAGGACACCCATCCAGATGTAACCATGCTGGATAGCAGGATCCCAGGTGTTCTTAAGCAGGGTCTTGACTTTAGCAAAGCAGACCTGCCTTGGGGGTACATTCATACATCTCTTGAGCTCTGTGACTTATGTCTCCCACCTATCAGTTGTGTTCGCCCTTCAAAGGCAGAAGGTAAGGACCTCTGGAAGCTACCAAAGTGGCTCTCTCGCTGTCACACTCACATTAACTGTTTGCAAAGAGTACCAGTGTCTCATAATGCTTTCTTAGGGTATACATACAACTTAGTAGTAATCAGCCTATTCCTTTTTTACTTAGTAAGCGTCACACTTCCACAGCTACCTCCATCCCCAACTCCCAACACACCACAGAGAAGTTCTAAGGAAAGTCTGATAAGACTATCAAGAGACCTCAAACCAATATTGCCCAACTGAGGAATCCCATGTAACCCAGAAAGAAGACTGCCATCGTAAATCTACTGCTCTCAGTCATTTCCTATGAGAAGCTTGTGAAATGTGTAGCCTTAACATGAAAATAATGAATGATATGTTTCAAAATGCAGCAGCTGGGGGCATTAAAAATGCAGGCCCTGGTTGGTGTGGCTCAGTGGGTCGAGCACCACCCTGTGAACCAAAAGATTGCTGGTTTGTTTACCAGTCAGGGTATGTGACTGGATTGTGGGACAGGTCGCCAATTGGGGGTGTGTGAGAGGCAACCAGTCAATGTTTCTCTTGCACACAGATATTTCTCTACCTCTCTTTCTCCCTCCCTTCCTCTCTCTCTAAAAAGTAAATAAAACCTTAAATTGGGTACAGATATATATCTCTCAGATCTCCTAGTGCCACACTAGGGTCTGTAACTAGAAATGGAAGAGATATTTGAAAATATCAGAGTAGGAAGCTCCAAAATTAGTACCTCCACTGAAGCAATCATTAACAAACAAAACTGACAATATTAACTTTTTAACCTGTGGAATATAATTTTTAAAGGTTGTCACAGAGGATAGCTTACTAAAACAGGCTACTAAATTTTGGTAAGAAAGCATTGCCTCATTTTTGTTTATCTGTTTACTGCCCCCATTACACAGTATGACAGTGGCCATGGGAACAATGTTCAGCATTCCTGGTGTTAGCTACTGGTGCCAGAGGACTATAACAGACCTCCTTATCAAAAACTGTGGTTTTGCATTTTGACCAGTCTTGTAGTTTCCAGAGTGACCAGTGCAGAGACCTGTCTTTTATTTTGCCTTTCTCAGATTGGAACAGCATCTCTGGCAAATGCATTTGTAAGTGTCAAAAATCACTGAAGAATATATTATATACATAACTGTCTCAAGCAGGAAATGGAGACTGAGGAAAGCAGCAGACAGGCGAAAAGACCTGGGAAAGGAAGCTGAGAAGATATTTGGGGAAATGAAGTCCTTATAGGGCTACCTCATAAACCAGGGAATCAGGGATGTAACACACACACTTGGAGTTGAACAAATGCTCAGGAAATATGTGAGAGAATCCCAGGCTTAAACCTTTAGAGGACCTTTGGGCTCTGCACAAGCAAAAAGGGAAGGCCAAGACAGACTCATAGGTAGGTAGCAGTGAAGGGGTACCCTAGTTAAGGGCAAGTCTATAAAGACTGGGAGAGTTATTTGTTGCTTCAGGATTTTAAAAAAATTGTCAGGATTAAAATAATATATATATTTATATATCTGGCTGATTGCTGAGATAATGAAACAGAGATGTCAGTGGTTGCACATAACAGGGAATATAACTAACCAAATGGATGACTTTTCTTAAGAGGAAAACCTTGCGGGGATGTTCAGGGCTGGAGGAAGACTCTGATTACCAGAGTTATTACATCATGATATTCAAAATGTCTAGTTTCCAACAAAAATCTAAAAGGCATCCAAAGAAGCAGGAAAATATGGCCCATTTAAGGGTAAAAACTAAATAAATTGACACATCCCTGGGGAAGCACATTGGTCTTACTAGACAAAGACTTTAAATCAACTGTCTTAAATAAGGTCAAAGAGGTAAAGGAAATCATAGACAATTAATTAAAGGAAACCAGAAGAATGATGTCTTATTCAAATTATTAAATAATGCCTTATTTATCAATAAAGAGAAAGAAATTATAAAATGCAACCAGATAGAAAATTTGGAGCTGGAAAATATAATAGCTGAAATTCACCAGAAGGACTTAACTATGAATTTGAGCAGGCAGAAGAAAGAATCAGTAAATGTTAAAGTAGAACAATTTAAATTTTGAATTTGGAGAAGCAGGAAGAAAAAAGGATGGGAAAAAACCTGAGACCTGGGAGTCATGGAGAACAAATCTTGACTAAAGGCATGAATATACACATCCAAGAAACATGATGAAATTCAGTTAGAATCAACTCCCAAGAACTCCATATCAAAAGATGTTACAACTAAAATATCTAAAACCAAAGAAAGAATATTGAAAGCAGCAAGCAAAAAGCAACTTGTCTTATAGAAGGGAGCCTCAATAAGATTAACAGCTGATTTCTCATTGGAAACTATGGAGGTCAGAAGGTGTTGGGATGACATTTACAGTGAATAGTTTGCACAAATTAGATCTGACCAGATCAATACTTAAAATACTTATTAGATAGACCACTCATAACAGCAGAATACACATTCTTCTAAAGTAGACATGGTCTATCAGGATAGACCACTTAGGACATTTTTAAAATCTTAATAAATTTAATAAGATAGAAGTTATGAAAAGTATACTTTCCTGTCACAATACAACAAAGCTAGAAATCAATAATGAAAAACTGGAAAATTCCCAAATGTATAGAAATTAAATAACAGAGCCCTAAACAGCCAATACTACAAGAAGAAATCACACTGTTACATTCGAGACACATGAAAACAAAAACACAATATACCAAAACTTACGAGATGCACAAAAGTAGAGTTAAGAAAGAAAATTATGCCTGTAAATATCTATATTAAAAAGGAGGAAGATATCAAATGAGTAACCTAAGTTTATAACACAAGGAACCAGAAAAAGGGGGGAGGGCAATTAAACTCAAATCTAGCAGAAGGATGGAAATAGAAATTAAAGAAGAGAGAAACACAGTAAGAATTTTTAAAGACAGTAAATGAAATAAAAAAAGGTTCTTTGAAAAAGATCACCATAATTAACAAACTTTAGACAGACTTAAAGAAAAAAAGAGAAGGCACCAACCTTGCAGAAATCAAAAGGATTATAAGACAAGACTGCAAATATTTGCATGCCAGCAAATTAGATAACATAGATGGAATAGGCAGATTCCTTAAACATGCAAACTACCAAAACAAACTCAATAAACAATCAACAATCTGAATGCATCTGTAACAAGTAAAGAGATTAAATCATATTCAAAACCTCCAAGCAAAGATATATCTAGTAACAGATGGCTTAGCCGATGAAGTAATTGAAACATTTAAACAAAGATTAACATCAATCTTTTTCAAAATTTACTAAGATATACAAAAGTAGGGAGGACTTCCTAACTTATTCTTTGAGGCCAAAGACACCATAAGAAAAAAACTACAGAGCAATATCCCTAGTGAATATGGATGATAAAGTCCTCCACAACCAAATGCTAGCAAGGTAAATCCAACACATAGTAAAAGGATTATATATCATGACCAGGTGGGATTTATCCCAGGAATGCAAACATAGTTTCAACATAAGAAAACCTATTCATGTAATATACCACATTAATAGAAGGAGGGAAAATACATATGAATATTTCAATTGATACAGAAAAGTATTTGACCAAATTCAAGACCCCTTCATTTTAGAAAAACTGAGTAACTATGAATAGAGGGAAATTTCTTCAACATAATAAAGGCCATTTATGAAAATCCCACAACTAACATCATATTTAGTGGTTAAAGACTGAAAGCTTTCTTTCTATGATAAAGAACAACGCAAAGATGTCCACCTTTACTACTGCTATTTAGTATTGTACTAGAAGTTCTAGCCAGAGCATTTAAGCAAATAAAAGAAATAAAAAGTATCTAAATTGGAAAAGAAGAAAAATTATCTGTATTTGCAAACAATTCTACATTTTAAAAAATCTCAAAGAATCCACATGAACACTCTTTACCTATTAAATTAATTCAACAAGCTTGCAGGATACAGGTCTACATACAACAACCAAAAAAAGTTGCATTTCTGTACACCAGCAATTAACAATCCAAATAGGAAATGAAGAAAACTATTCTACTTGCAGTACCATCCGAAAGAATAAAATACCTACAAATAAATTTAACCGACATAGTGAAAAACATACACTGAAAGGTAAAAAATATTGCTAAAATAAATTAAAGAAGACAAATAATTTAAAGATATCCTATGTCCATGGATTGGAAGACTTACTATTACGATGGCAGTTCTAAGGAGTTCCGGCCAAGATGGAGGCACAGGTAGCAACCCTTTGCTTCCTCGCACAACCAAAAGGAGGACAACAACCAGTCTAAAACCAATAAACAACCAAAAGCTCCAGAAAATCAAACTGCATGGAACTCAGACAACCAAGGAGTTAAAGAAAAAGTCAACCAGTACAACCAGACCAGTAAGGTGGACCGTGCGGGCCAACTCAGAAAAATCTTGGCCAGTTGGCTGAGGGGAGGGGCCGACTGCCGAGCTCAGCAGAGCTGCAAGGGAGGGACTGACTTAAGGGGAAAACAGACTCAGAGCTGACTATGGGCTAAGGCTGGGGTTGCCATGGTGGGAGATACTTCCAATCTGACAGAGTCTGTTGGAAAGCGCACTACAGACGAGCAGGCAAGCTGCATTGTTCCCTCTCTCGTCCCTCCCCCACAGGCAGCACAGCAAAGAGGGTTGCCCTGCCCAGGTGAATACCTAAGGCCCTGCCCCTTACAACATACCAGGTGTGCCAAGACAAAGAAATATGGCCCAAATGAAAGAACACAGCAAAACCTCAGAACTAAGTGATGAGGAGATTGCCATCATGTCTGATGGAGAATTTAAAGCCCTGGTAATCAGAATGCTCACAGAACTCATTGAGCTTGGTCGAAAAATGAAAGAACAAATGAAAGATACACAAAATTAAATAAAACAAAATATTCAGGTAACTAACAGTGACAAGAAGGAAACCAGGATTCAAAGCAACAATTTGGAACAAAAGGAAGAAATAAACATTCAACTGGATCAGAATGAAGAAACAAGAATCCAAAAAAATGAAGAGGCTGAGAATTCTCTGGGACAACCTGAAACATTCCAGTATCAGAATTAGAGGGGTGCCAGGAGGAGGAGAAGAACAGCAGCAAGAAATTGAAAACTTATTTGAACAAATAATGAAGGAAAACTTCCCCATTCTGGTGAAGGAAATAGACTTCCAGGAAGTCCAGGAAGCCCAGAGAGTCCCAAAGAAGTTGGACCCAAAGAGAAACACACCAAGGCACATCATCATTAAGTTACCCAAGATCAAAGACAAACAGAAAATCCTAAAAGCAGCAAGAGAAAAGAGATATTTACCTACAAAGGAGTTCCCATAAGGCTATCAGCTGATTTCTCAAAAGAAACCTTACAGGCAAGAAGGGGCTGGAAAGAAGTATTCCAAGTCATGAAAGGCAAGAACCTACCTATATCCAGCAAAGCTTTCATTTAGAATGGAAGGGCAGGTAAAGTACTTCCCAGGTAAGGTCAAGTTAAAGGAGTTCATCATCACCAAGCCCTTATTATATGAAACATTAAAGGGACTTATCTAAGAAAAAGAAGATAAAAAATGAACAATAAAATAACAAACTCACAACTATTAACAAATGAACCTAAAAGAAACGAAAAACAATGAAAACAAAAGCTAAGCAAACAACCAGGACAGGAATAGAATCAGAGAAATGGACATCACACAAAGGGAATTCAGTGGGGAGGGGGAAGGGAGGAATGGGGGGGAAAGGTACAGGGAAGAAGAAGCATAATTAGTAGGCATAAAATAGATGGGGAAAGATAAAAAATGGTATAAGAAATAGAGGACTCAAAGAACTTATATGTACAACCCATGGACATGAACTAAGTGGAGGAATGCTGGAGGGGTGGGGGGGCAGGATGGAAGGGGGATAAAGTGGGAAAAATTGGGAAAACAGTAACAGCATAATCAATAAAAAATACTTTAAAAATAGATGGCAGGCAGTTCTATCCAACGAAGTCTACAGGTTTGATGCAACTCCTGCCAAAATTCCAAATTTTTTTATGCAAAAGTAGGGAAAGCCAGTCTGTAAATTCATATAAAGTTGTAAAGGACCCCTAATATCCTAAACAATCTTGAAAATGAACAAAGTTGGAAGACTTATACTTCCTAATTTCAAAACTTACTACAACTGCTTTTTACTGAATTGCCAAGGTAATTCCTTGTAGAATGATTTTTTTTTTAAACAATGGTGCTGTAACCACTAGAAACTGATATGGGGATAAAACAGTCATGATGCTCAGCATCATTAGTCCTCAGAGAAATATAGGTTATAATAAGAAACTACTATATACCCATTAGAAGGATAAAATAAAAAAGACTGAGAATACCAAGTATTGGAGGATGTGGATGTACTGGAAATTTCCTGTTATTGCTAATGGGCATATAAAATGTTGTAATCACTTTAGAACATCATTGGGTACTTCCTTATATGTTAAACATATACTTACCATATGACCCATCAATTCTAATAATGTTTACTTTTCCAAAAGAAATGAAAACATCTGTATAATAACTTGTGTATGAATATTTGTAGCAGCTGTATTCATAATAAGACTAACTGGGAAACATTCCATATGACCATCAACTAGTGATGGAAAAGCTAATTGTTGTATGTTCATATACTAAAACCCATTTATCATTGAAATTTGCTATTCATAGTTATCAAATTTAAATGTTAATTAATATCTTCAACAGTACAAAAAAGCAAGGACCGTAGCACTTTAAGTCCCTTCTGATTTATATGATATTGCTAATTAATATTATTTGATCTTAAAATATATAAAAACATCTGTGTGTATGCCTATTTATCTAACTATATATTAACTAAATCCTTTTTTTCTTTTTTTCCACATTTTTTATTGTTGTTCAAGTGCAGTTGTCTTTATTTTTCCCCCACAACATCCTCCCTACCCTAGTCATCCCCACTTCCTATCCTTGATCCTACCCAAATCCTTTTTTTAAAAAAGCCATTGCTTCTCAGACTTTCCATCTGAGGTCATTTTCCTTTTTCCTGAGATATGTCCCCTAGTAGTCCCTTTATTAAAGATTTGTTGAATGTGCTTAGTTTTTGTATATCTGAAAGGGTCATTATTTTGCTTTCATTGTTGAAAGAGAACTCCACTGTTACATCATACAATATTGATGCTTATTTTGTCTTCATAATTTGAAGATATTTTCCTACTGTCTTCTACCTTCCATTGTTGCCATTAAGGGGTCTAGTGTCAGTCTATTTGAAGTTTCTTTGTAAGTGACCTGTCTTCTCTCTGGGAGTTTTTTTTTAAATCTTCATTTTTGGAGTCCTGCATTTCTATTACAAATGTGCATAATTATATATTCTTTTCTATTTATTTTGCTTGATATGCATTGTTCCTCTTGTGTTTATGGATTCATATAATCTCAGCCATTAACTTACCTCCCTGATTCAACATGTTAAACCTTTTCATTTTCTCTGTCTTGCTTAACCTCTTTATATTTTTTATCTCCTGTCTCTGTGCAACATTTTATGTAATTCCTTATTTATGCATCTTTTAGTTTACTAATTCTCTCAAATGTGCCAAGTTAACTCCAAGAATTAAATTTTTATTTCTAAAAGTTTTATTCTTTGAAAAGTCTACCTGGTAATTTTTATTATATCTTGTTGCATATTTATTTTTAGTATCAATATCTTTAATGAATTATATTCTAACTTTAATAATTCAATGATCTGAAATCCATGGAGATATAAAACTATTTATTGTCTAATTTTCTGTTATAGTAGCTTGTTTCCTTGTGTATTTGGTGATCTTTGTGAACTTACATTGTTTTATTTTAATTTATAGTAATCCTAGGGGCTTCTATCAATAGTACTTCCATCTAGCCTTGATTTTTTTAAATCGTTTCTGCCAAAGAGAGGGGCACTAATAACCTTGGAACATTTTTGCCCCTGGCTTAATCAGAAGTCTCAGGCTTAGCACCTTTACCTTGAAACTTGTTCAAGGTCCAGTCTCCTTGGAGTACTTCTGCCTTCCCTCCCTCTCACCCATTTGTTCTCTGTTCAGGGATCATTACTCAAGTGTCAATCAAGGGGTTTTATTTGGTTGTTTTTTGATTGATAGTATAGTTATCTTTGGAGATTTCTTTTTTAAAAATAATTATTTTATTGTTCAATTACAGTTGTCTGCATTTTCCCCCATCCATTCCCCCTGACCTCAGCCAAACCCACCTCCCCCACTTCCATCCTCTCTACTGATTTTGTCCATGTGTCCCTCACAGTAGTTCCTGAAAACCCTTCCCCTCATTATCACCTCCCACCTCCCCTCTGGTTACTGTCAAATTGTTCTTAATTTCTGTGTCTCTGGTTATATTTTGCTTGCTTTTTTCTTTTGTTGATTATGTTCCAGTTAAAGATGAGATCATATGGTATTTGTCCCTCACCACCTGGCTTATTTCACTTAGCATAATGCTCTCCATTTCAGTCCATGGTGTCGCAAAGGGTAGGAGCTCCTTCTTTCTCTCTGCTGCATAGCATTCCATTGTGTAGATGTACCATAGTTTTTTGATCCACTCATTTGCTGATGGGCACCTAGGTTGCTTCCAGCACTTAGCTATTGTAAATTGTGCTGCTGTGAACGTTGGGGTGCATAGGTTCTTTTGGATTGGTGTTTAAAGGTTTTGGGGATATAATCCTAGCAGTGGAATTGCTGGGTCAAAAGGCAGATCCATTTTTAGTTTTCTGAGGAAATTCTATACTGTTTTGCACAGTGGCTGCACCAGTCTGCATTCCTAC
Organism: Glossophaga mutica; assembly: GCA_039655065.1. Taxonomy (NCBI): domain Eukaryota; kingdom Metazoa; phylum Chordata; class Mammalia; order Chiroptera; family Phyllostomidae; genus Glossophaga; species Glossophaga mutica. The sequence continues at coordinate 127,188,543 of CM077308.1, forward strand.
CAACAGTGTACTAGGATTCCTTTTTCTCCACATCCTCTCCGACACTTGTTTGTTGATTTGTTTATGATGTGGAGATTTCTTTCTTTGTTTTTAGATTCCTGTGATATACTTTAATGTATATCTTCTAGCAGTCTAGTTGAGATCTCCCTTTGGTATTTCTGGTTGACGATGCTGTGAGATACCAGTGCCAGGTCTTTCATGTTATCAGAATGTTCATCATCACTGCTCACCTAGAAAGAAGAGTATATCCTAAGTTGTCCCCCTTAATTTTACTCTCAAATTTCAGTTTATCATATGTATGGTTGCCAAATGTATGTATCAATCGATGTGTTAGTCATGTTTAATTTGAGGTACCTGGAAACAAAGAGTGTATAGTTCAGGAGGGAGATGGATCCTTGAGATTTACAAGTCATTGATGTAATTATCAATGGGAGTGGGTAAGGTTGATGGGAGACTGGATTGAGTGAATATAAACAAAATAGGACCATAGTATGCCAACCTCTTGGAGTAGGCAGAGAAAAATGAACTAGGAAAGGGGACTAAGAAAACGAAATCTAAGAAATGAGAAAACAAAGAATAGCACTTCCAAATGAAGGAAAGAACCACTTTCAAGGAGGAGTCTATAGGGTCAGATGTGGCCAAAGGGCACAGAGGATAACAACTTATCTTTAAGTTTGATCAGAAGAAGATGGATGATTACTATTGTGAGGAAATTTTCACTGGAATGTAAACAAATGTAAAATGGCAATGAATGTGTGGGAAGGTAGTAAACTTACTAATTCTCTATCCTCTAACTCATTACATCCCACCTTCACTGAATATATAAGGAATCAGGAGCTTCCAGGAACAAAAATAAACACAGTTGCCTTCTGATCTTCCACAGTAGAAAGGGATTTGGGTAAATACTGGAAATACTAGTAAGGAGGGCCAAGGAGGAGATAACAATCATCAAACATAACATGGAAACTATGAAGTAGTTCAGGTTCTGGACCTACTACCTCATATATTATAAGAATAAGCCTTGTTTGTTTGAATTTTAATTATTTTAGCTGTTTCACTAATAAAATTTATGTAATCTGTTAATTAATATTCCATTTTCTGATATGTTTTATTTGAAATCTGATATTTTGTTCCACTACATTTCATAAAATAAAATGGAGAACAGAATAACTTAGTAATTTACTTGCTTGTTTCTAGAGTCAGAAAAACTGACAGTTATACCTATGTAAATCTCAGCATTCAGACAAAGTAAAGATGACCTTTCCTTCCAAAGCCCTGTGCAAAGTTGACCCTTAAACAACGTGGCTTTGAACCACAGGGGTCCACTTACATGCGATTTTTTTTTTCAATCAATACAGTGGGTCCTCCACTGGTGTCACATCCTCAGATTTAAGAAACTGCTGATTGAAAATAATATTTCCTGTCCATGGTTGGGAATCTGCAGATGTGGATGGCTGGCTATATGTATTACATCATTTTAGATAAGGGACATGAGAATCCGTAGATTTTGGTATCTGCAAGGGGTCCTGGAACCAATCATCCCATGGATTCCAAGGGCCAACTGTAGTTATTATAGGAGGATTTTCGACTCTGTAGGGTTTGGCGTTCCTAACCCCCAGTTGTTCAGTGATTAACTGTGTAAGTTGATGACATACTTTTCTCTCAAGATTGTAAACTTTCTATAAAGGTAACTAATTTAAACTGTAGTTTGTTTTCATCTCTCTCGGCCTAAAATTAAACTTACACAAAGAAAATTTTCAAAACTTTACTTTTGGGAAAGAGAATGATTGAAAAAAAAAAGTAGAAAACTATTATCTTAAAAATATTTAGAAACCATTTAGTTGTCATGTTACAACAGTCTAAGATTAATTTTTTCAAAAACTCACAAGTGAGACTTCTGTAATCAACATTTGACTTCTCAACTTTTGACTAAGAAACACAAAACTATAATTTAAATGTTAATTACTCTTATCCTGCTATAGTCTCCAGGTCCCTATACTTTTCTCTTACAAAGCACAATAAAGTAAAAGGTTTTGAAAACATACTTCCTAAGCTATCCTTTCCCTGTATTCAGTAGCACCTACTCTGAGCTATGCTTCTCCTGGAAAGTGGTACTGAAGGGCCTCCACGGGCACTGTGCCTCAGCTCCTAAGTACATTAATATTTCACATACAAAAGATCCCAGTGGACAAAGGCTCTACTGTTTGAAAATATTTTTGCCATCAGAAGACCAAAAACAAAAACACATAAATACATTAAACAAACAGCTCTCTGATTTGATATAGTTTTGTTTACACTAATAGATTATTTTTCTTACAGGTACCAGAGGTTTGAAAAGGCATTTTTGTTAGCCATTGACATTGGTGCTCGAGACCTGTTTATGGTGAGTCATTCCCAGAGATGATTTTGTGCCTTCAGTTCTAAGGCTGAGTAAGTTGTCAGCTTTTGTGACCATTAAAAAGGATTAGTGTCATTTGTGCCTTAGTCGCTTGGTGGGAAAGCATTATTCCATCTTGGCTTGCCGCTTTGCCTTCATGAAACTGGTCAATAGCCATCTAGTTTCTTTTGACTTGTTGACATTTTCCTTGCCAGGTCCGAAAGGATTTTTTTAATATTTTCTAAGAATTTATAATTCTTGAACTTTTATCCTTATGTACTTTGATGTGAGGGGATGACACCTTTCTATCTAATAAGCTTCAGTGTCTTTCTAATCTATTCTTTGAAGAAATACAGCTACAGAGCCAGGATATAGGGCAAAATATATCCCATACGTCTTGAATATCCTAAGTCTGTCTGAGCAAACTAAAGAGATTTTAGGGCAAAGTGACAAACTTGAATATTCTCACTTGTATTTTTAAAGTAACCACAGTGTACAGTGAACCAAAGAGGTTATAAATTCACATATACTTCAGTCCTCCTATTTATAAGCTATGACCAGTAAAACTGATAAGTTTCTTATAGATTCTTGTGTTCTGTAAAAGGTTCTTGTTTTATAAGATCTTTCACCACAATGTCACAATGAGATCAGATGAACAAAAAAGGTGGTGTTCCTTTCCTACTTTCCCAGTGCTTTCCGCTCCATGGAGATTTCATTGTTGTCAAAGAAACAATAAAACAAAAACTTTTTGCAAACAACAAAAAAATGGAAAAGCTCTTTTACCTAAACGTTCTGCACAATGAAGACATTTTTGTAGTTTAAGCTTTGTTAATAGGGATTCATGACATTAGATCACTTGTCTTCAGACTGAGTTTGTTATTTCAATTCTAACTTTTCATCATTCAGTTAAATTGTGCTTTCACTGGTCATGAAAAACATCTTTCTAATTATTGCAAAAGTATGAACCTTCTGTTGTCATCTGTATTTTGTTATGTCAAACTGAGTAGCCATATTAGTATATTGAGGGAAGGTTTTATTATTTTCACCAAAACCTATGCATGCTGATGTCAGTGTCAGAAATTTAATTAGAATAATTTTTAGATTTTTCTGATCCTATTGATTTTTCTCTTTATCTCCATCTTCTCACCTCTGACAGTACTCACCCTAGTAAAAGTAGATTTTCATCATGTTGTTATTTTTTTAATATCTGTAGTCCTAGTCTTTCTCTAGTCAAGATAAGAACTGAAAGATTGAATATTTAAATGTATAGTGTCTAGCAAACTTACTCAGTTTATGATACTCTGTAATTTCTACTGCTTTGAAGATTAATATATAATCATCAAAGCCATCCTCTAATTTTATTACTATTTATTTTTAATCTTTATTGTGTTTTTTATTACCATTTAGTCCCAGTATAGGCCCCTCACCCCAGCAATCACCACACTATTGACTTTGTCCATGAATCCTTTTTCCTTTTTGCTAAACCCCTCCATACCCTTCCCTTCTCCCTGTTAGTTGTCATCCTGCTCTCCATCTATGAATCTGTCCCTATTTCCTTATTAGTTCAGTTTGTTCATTAGATTCCACATATGAGTGAAATCATTTGGCATTTGTCTTTCTCTGAAAGGCTTATTTCACTTAGCATAATGTTCTCTAGGTTCATCCATACTTTCTCAAAGAGTAAAAATTTCTTCTTTTTTTACAGTTGAGTAGTATTCTATTGTGTAAATGTCCCATACTTGTTTTATACATTTATCTGCTAATGGACACTTGGGCTGCTTCCATATCCTGGCAATAGTAAATAATGCTGCAATGAATACAGGGATGCTTATGTTTCTTTGAATTAGTGTTTTGGGTTCCATCAAATATATTCCCAGAAGCAGGATAGCTGAGTCAAAAGGCAGTTCAATTTTTAATTTTTTGAGTTATCTCCATACTGCTTTCCACAGTGGCTGCACCAGTCTGCATTCCTACCAACAGTACAAAAGGGTTCCCTTTTCTTCACATCCTTGCTAGCACTTCTTGTTTGCTGATTTATTTATGATAGCCATTCTGACAGGTGTGAGATGGTATCTCATTGTGGTTTTACTTTGCCTTTCTCTGATGAGTAGTAACATTGAGCTTCTTTTCCTATGTCTATTGGCCATCTGCATGTCCTCTTTGGAGAAGTGTCTATTCAGGTCCTTTACCCATTTTTTAATTGGATTGTTTATTTGTTTTTGGTGTTGAGTTTTCTAAGTTCTTTATAAATTTTAGATATTTCAGAGGTATCGGCAAATATGTTCTCCCATTCTACGGGTTGTCTTTTTATTTTGTTGATGGTTTCCTTTACTGTGCAAAAAAAAAAATTAGTTTGATGTAGTCCTATTTGTTTATTTTTTCCTTTTGTTTCCCTTGCCTGGGAAAATATATCCAATAAAAAAATTGCTTTTAGCAATGTCTGAAATTTTGCTGCCTGTTTTCTTCTACAATTTTTATGGTTTCAATCTACCATTTAATTATTTGATACATTTTGAATTTATTACTGTGCGTGGTGTGAAAAGGTGGCCTAGTTTCATTTTCCTGCATGTGTCTGTTCAATTTTCCCAACACCATTTATTGAATAAACTATCTTTAGTCTATTGTATGGGCTTGCTTCCTCTGTGGATATTAATTGATTGTAAAGGTGTGGGTTTATTTCTGGGCTCTCTAGTCCGTTCCATGGATCTTTGTGTCTGTTTTTATGCCAGTACCATGGTGGTTGATTACTCTGACCTTATAGTATAGTTTGATATTAGGTAGTGTGATTCCTCCAATCTTTTTCCTAAAAGATTAGGAAAGATCCTAATCTTTCTTAGGATCGCTGTTGCTATGCAGGGCCTTTTGTGGTTCTGTATAAATTTTTTAAAGGTTTTATTTATTTTTAGAGAGAGGGGAAGGGAGGGAGAAAGAGAGGGCGAGAAACATCAATGTGTGGTTGCCTCTCACGTGGCCCCCACTGGGGACCTGGCCTGCAACCCAGGCATGTGCCCTGACTGGGAATTGAACTTTGGTTCTCAGCCCATGCTCCATCGACTGAGCTACATGAGCCAGGGCCCCATATAATTTTTTTAAATATTCTAGTTCTGTGATAATCATCAGTGGAATCTTGATATGAATTGTGTCAAATCTATAGATTGCTTTGGGTAGTATAATATTTTATTTTATCTTATTGATTTTTAATTTATTCTTTAAAATACATTTTATTTACTTATTTGAGAGGGTAGGAAGGGAGAAAAAGAAGATGAGAACCATTGATGTGTGTCAGAAACATTCATCAGTTGGCTCCCCTTTGCATCTTGACCAGGGACTAAACCTGCAACCCAACCATGTCCCCCAACCCAGAATCCTTCACTTTGCCAACTGAGCCACACAGTCAGGGTTGCTATTTATTTATCAATAAGCTTAAATCCTCGAGGGATACAGCATTACACAGATTCTGTGTCCAATGCCCTTAGCAGGAAGGTTGCTTCAAATTTAATATGAACTGTGCCACTGTTTCCATGAGCACAAGTTACCTTTCCCCAGATTACTCTGGTTCTGTTTGGTTTACCACCAGGGGTCACTGTGTTGTTCTTTGCTTTGGACACATAAGCACATCTCTTGCCTAGATAGAATTCAGTATCATCTTGAGCTTAAACACCTTTAATTTTAAGAAGAGCTGTGTGCTCCCTCTGGTTCCAGAGACCCCGATTATAGCCAGCAAAAATGGCCTTGGACCACAGCCTTCCAGGCATACTTGTTGTTGTAGATGTTCTGTTCCTGGCCGGCTCCACAGGCTTCAAGATGGCAAAAAAGAAAGATATTTTAATAATATTAATTCTTTCTGTCCATGAACACAGTATGTGCTTCTCCTTATTTGTATCTTCTCATACTTCTTTCTTCAGTGTCTTATAATTTTCCAAGTACAGGTCTTTTACATCCTTGCTTAGGTTTATTCCTAGGTATTTTATTCTTTTTGTAGCAATTAAGAATATGATTGTTTTCTTAATTTCCCTTTCTGTTAGTTCATTACTGACATAAAAATGCAACTGATTTCCAGATATTTTTATTTTGCTGAATTCATTTATCAGTTCTAGTAGTTTCTTGGTGGAATGTTTGGAGTTCTCTATGTACCAGTATCATGTCATCTGCAAATAGTGACAGTTTTACTTCTTCCTTTCCAATTCAGATGCCTTCTATTTCTTCTTGTCTAATTGCCATGCCTATTACTTCCAGTACTACGTTGAATAAGAGAGGTAAAGCGAACATCCCTATCTTCTTCCCAGCCTTAAGGGGAATGCTTGTAGTTTTTTCCTGTTGAGTAGGATGCTGGTGGTGAGTTTGTCATACATGGCCTTTACTATGGTTAGGTATGTTCCTTCTAGTCCTACTTTGCTGAGAGTTTTTATCATAAGTGGGTGCTGGATTTTATCAGATTATTTTCTGCATCTATTAATGTGATCATGTGTTTTTTATCCTTCATCTTTTATATGTGATGAATCACATTTATTGATCTGTGAATGTACCAAACTTGCATTCCCAGAATGAATCCCTGTTGATCATGGCGTATGATCTTTTTGATGCAGTGTTGTATTCTATTTGCCAATATTTTGATCAGGATTTTAGTGTCCATGTTCATCAGGGATGGGATATTGGCCTGTGATTTTCTTTCTTTATAGTGTCTTTATCTGGTTTTGGAATTAGGATAATGCTGGCTTCATAAAATGAGTTTGGGAGCCTTCCCTCCTTTTGAGTTTTATGAAATAGTTTGAGAAGGAGAGGTGTTAGTTCTTGGAATGTTTGGTAAAATTCACCTGTGAAGCCATCTAGTCCAGGGCTTTTGTTTATTGGGATTTTTTTTTATTACTGTTTCAGTTTCACTAGGTATAATCTGTCTATTCAGATTCTCTGATTTAGTTTTGGAAGATTGTATGTTTCTAGGAATTTACCCATGTTGTTCAGCTTGTGCAGTTTGTTGACATATAGTTGTTCATAATATTTTCTTACAGTCCTTTTTATTTATTTGGTCTTATTTGCCATTTCCCGTCTTTTGTTGCTGATTTTCTTTATTTGGGTCCTGTCTCTTTTTTCCTTGATGAATCTAGTTAAAGGTTTGTCAATATTGTTTATCTTTTCAAAGAAATAGTTCTTGGATTCATTGATCTTTTATATAATTTTTTAGACTCTATTTCATTTATTTCTGTTCTGATCTTTATTATTTCCTTCCTGCAACTCCCTTTGGGCTTTGTTGTTCTATTTGAAGTTCCTTTAAGTGTGATATTAGATTATTTATTTGAACTTTTTGTTTTTCGAAATAGGCCTGTAATGTTATGAATTTTCCTCTTAGGATTGCTTTCCCAGTGTCCCACAGATTTTGGATTGTTGTGTCCTCATTTTCATTTCTTTCAAGGTATCTTTTGATTTCTTCCTCGATCTTGTTGTTGACCTGTTCATTGTTTAATAACATGTTATTTAGCTTCCATGTCTTTGCATGTTCTTCAGTGTTCTTGTGATTGATTTCTAGTTTCGTAGCATTGTGGTTAGAAAAGATGCTTGATATAATTTCAAGCTTCTTAAATTTTTTGAGACTAGTTTTAAGTCCTGACATGTGGTCTCTCCCAGAAAACATTACATGTGCATTTGAAATGTGTGTATTTTCTGCTGCTTTGGTGTGAAATGCTCTGAAGATATCGATTAAATCTGTTTGAACTTATGTGCTGTTTAAGGCCTTTGTCTCCTTGTTGATTTTCTGTCTGGAAGATCTATCCATTGAAGTCAGTGGGGAGTTAAAATCCCCACCTATGACTGACTGTATTTCTGTCCTTCTCTCCCTTTATGTCCATCTCTCCCTTTATTTCCATCAAGATTTGCTTTACATAGTTGGTGCTCCTATGTTAGATGTATAAGTGTTCACTAGTGTCCTATCCCCTTGTTGGATTTTTCCCTTTATCCCTATAGCCTTGGTTTTAAAGTCTATTTTGTCAGAAACAAGTATTGCTACCCCAGCTTTTCTTTCCTTTCCAGTTGCATGAAATATCTTTTTCCATCCCTTTACTTTTAGTCCAGGTATATCTTTCAATCTCAGATGGTCTCTTGGAGGCAGCATATACATGGGTTTTGTTTTTGTATCTATTCACCTACTCTGTGTCTTTTGGTTGGACCATTTAAGCCATTTATATTACATTAAGATGATTATTGATAGATATGTATTTAGTACCCTTTTATTGTTAGACTATTTTCTTCTTTCTTTTCTTCTTCTTAAAGCAAGTCCTTTAACATTTGTTGTTAACTGGTTTGGAGTTAACAAACTCCTGTAGCTTTTTGTCTGGGAAGTTCCTTATTTTTCCTTCAGTTTTAAATGATAGCCTTGCTGGGTAAAGTAGCCTTGGTTGTAGGTCATTGCTTTTCATCACCTTGAATATTTCACACCACTACCTTCTAGTCTGAAATGTTTCTGTTGAAAAATCATATGACGTCTAATTGATGCTTCCTTGCATGTAACTACCTGCTTTTCTCTTACAGCTTTTAGAATTCTCTCCTTGTCTTTAAGTCTTGTCATTTTAATTATGATGTGTCTTGGTGTAAGCCTTTTTGGATCCAACTTGTTTGTGGCTCTGAGCTTCCTGGACTTGTCTGTCTTTTTCCTTTGCCAGATTAGGTAAATTTTTGCTCATTATTACCTCAAATAGGTTCTTGATTCCTTGCTCACTCCCTATTCCTTCAGGTATTTCCATTATGCGGATATTGTTATGCTTCATTTTATCCAAAATGTTTCTCAAGTTCTCATTTTTTAAAAATTCCTTTTTCTTTTTGCTGCTCTGTCTGAGTGCTTTTTTCTTTTTACCTCATCTTCCAAATCACTGATTCAGCCATCTGCTTCCTCTATCCTATTGTTTACTCCCTCCAGTGTATTATTTATTTCAGATGTTGCATTCTTTATGCAACATCTGAAATGGTTCTTTTTCATGGTTTCTGATTGGTCCTTTTTTTACAGTTCTATGTCTTTTTTCACAGTTTCTATGTCTTTTTTCATGCTGTTGAGTGTCCTTACAATCGTTACTCTAAACTCCCTACCTGATAAATTGCTTGCCTCCATTTCATCTATTTCTTCTTCTGGAAAATTCTCTTGTTCTTTCATTTGGGGCCTCTTTGTCTTCCCATTTTGGCTGCTGCTTTGTATTTTCCACCTTAGATGTTAATCTAATCAGTGATATAGTCTTAAAGTGTAATCAGCAGCCTGGATTAAGCACCACAGGGTGGGGCAGAGTAATTCCCATGGGTGGGGCTATTGCATCCCATCAGGTTGATGCTAGGTGGAGAAAGAAGGGGAGTGCTCAGTTTGAGAACAATAGCTTCTAGGGTATGGGGAATGACTCAGCCAGTGATTCTGGTGGCTGTTCTATCAGTTCTCTTCTCAGGGCCACCAACTCCAAACTCTCTTCAACCAACTCTAGTCTACTCTGCCCTCCATCTGCCAGAGCCCAGGGTCTAAGTGGCTACAAACAAAATTTTGTGTATTGGTTCTTTAAAAGGCTCTCTGCATCTCTAGCCATCTCTCTTTGGCAGACAGAAGCTGTACTGCTCTTCATAGAAGGATGTTATCTGGGTTCCTTTCTGGCTCTGGTACTACAGGCTAGGGAGCCCAGCTTGGGGTTTAGACCCTGCACTTCTAAGAAGAATCCCCCCGGCCACTGAAATATCCCTCTGGAACTTTAGCTGCCATGTGTGGCAACCCAGCCAGCCCTTTTGTGCCTCCTCTACACTGTGGTGACGTGGCTTCTTCCATCTGTCCATGGTTATTAATCTTTTTTAAAAAAAAATTGTATTTGTTTTAGCATTTAGTCTCAGTTTAGCCAGTAGCAATAGTAAGAAAATTTTCATATTAGTTTAAATCTGTAGTCAAGAAAACCTTTTTCTACTGATTTGCTAACCCTAACCCATAAGGAGTTTTATGTGTAAAAAATAAAAACGTAAAATGAGGGAAGGAGAGAAATAGGTTTACTTCCCTTTTTATTTGTAGAAGTGAACAATCATTAAAAAGCAGTATCCTTGCTCTTTTTTGTAACTTTCCTTATCTATAGCCCAAGATATATCTTAAGAGGAAGCATTGAGGGCCTTAAGAGAGTACGATGGCCTTAAAGATCCATTTAGGCTCATGAATCTTCTATACACATTTGAAGCTCTGTGTTGAAATTGTCTAAAACAATTTATCATGTTTTCTGTTAGGTCAACTCTTCCTATAATCATTTAGGGAGAGGTCTATAGGTCTGGTCTATATAATAAGAAATATCACCTCTTTGAATTTAAAAGTCCATAAAGTAAATAGGATTATTCCTATGTATAAAGGATTTTCTACTCCTAAGATATATCTTTCTAAAAGACTAAAATTAATACCACATGAAACAGAAAAGAATCACCAAAAAATATATTTGTTATCTGAAAATAGTCTTTGTGCATTAGCATCTATCAGTGTCAGAGAGATAAAGCTACATTGCAAGATATCACTGCCCTTGAATATTAAAAAGCAAATATGAAGGTGCTGGACCTGGGGATATGGGCCTGAAAAGACACACCACTTTGGTCACTTTTCAGGGTAGCGTAAGTGATTGTATAAGCTGGGTGTCAGCAAACTATGGGCCTGCCAATCAAATCCAGCCCAAGAATGTTTTTTTATAGTTTTAAATCATTGGAAAATGTTCAAAGAATGGTATTACATGACAGCTAAAAATATGATATTCAAATTTAAATTTCAGTGTCCATAATGAAGTTTATTGAAACACAGCCAAACTCAATTGTTTACATATTGTTCACGACCCCTTTTGCTCCACAGTGGCAGAGTTGAATAGTTGCAGGAAACCATATGGCTCATAAATCCTGAATTATTTGCTATCTGGCTTGTTACTGGAAAATTTTGCAGACCCCTGGTCAAAACAATGATAATTTATTTCATTCCTCTTTTTATGGCTCTTTAGCAGCTTCCTATTGCCTTTGAGATAAATTCTAACTACGTAATGTATCATCTAAGGCCTCTCCAGTATCAGCTCTCTGGTTTCCAGCTACATCATCCTTCTTTAAGTTCTGGGAAATATGCTGTATCCTTCTTATGTTAAGGAGTTTAGGGTTATTCTTACTCTAAATCAGCCAGGAGTAATGGGAAATACATAAAATTTGGGTTAGAAGTTTCCTTCAAAGTCAGTAACTTTGGAGTTTTTTTTAATGTAAAAGATGATAATAATGTACCTACTCATAAAGTTGTTTTGGAGTCTCAGCAGGATAATGTATTTATTGAAAGTACTTTGTAAATTAGGAAGTACTGTGTAGATATCATGTGCTATTACTCTTAAGACAGGGCAACTGATATTATTACATGGCTCTTGCATGAATAATGAAAACCTGAAACAGACCATGAATTACACAAATGTAAAGGAGAAGATATTTTGTAAGTGAAATAAGTATAATTCAGCAACCCTTTAGATGAAAATAAAGTATTTTGATTATAAACATATATACTATAATAAAAAGAAAACTGTCATGAAGTATAAAGAACAAAGTAAAAATCACTTGAAATCTTCCTATCCAGAAATTAACATCCTTTAAAATTCCTCTCCATGTGACTATAAACATACACCATACCTTTTAATTTTAACTTGATTTTTTTATTCAACAATGTGACATCATAGACAGTTCCCCATATCAAAAAAAATGTAGATCTATATCATTAATTTAATCTGTACATTGTATTCATTCTATGGGTTGTACCGGAATTAAAAACAGAAATACAGACCAATGGAACAATATAGAGAGCCCAGAAATAAATTTGTGCATATATGGTCAACTATTCTTTGACAAGGGCATCAATAACACACAATTGGGAGAGGACAGTCTCAAAAATAAATGGTGGGAAAATTGGATATACACATACAAAAGAGTGAAATTAGACCCATGTCTTATGCCACTCACAAAAATTAACTCAAAATGGATTAAAGACTTAATGTAAGACCTGAAACCATAAAACTCCTGGAGGGAAACACTGAAAAATAGCCCCTTCACTTTGGTATTAGCAATGATGTTTGGCTAAGACATCAAAAGCATAGGCAGCAAAAGCTAAAATAAGTAAGTGGGACTTTTGCACAGCAAGGGAAACTCCTGATAAGACGAAAAGACAATATATGGAATGGGAGAAAATATCTGCAAATCAACTTGTCCATGAAAAGGTGCTCAACATCACTAATCATCAGGGAAATAAAAATCAAACCACAATGAGATATCACCTCACAATGATTGCGAGAATTTTATTAAAAAAAGACAAGAGGTTAAAAATGTTGGCAAGGATGTGGAAAAAGGGAACCTTTGTACACTGTTAGTGAACATATTAATTGGTATGGCCATTATGGAAGACAGTATGGAGGTTACTAAAAAAATTAAAAATAGAACTACCATGTGATCTAGCAATCCCACTTCTCAGTATATATCTGAAGGAAATGAAATCAGTATCTCAAAGGGATAGCTTAATTCCTATGTCCAGTGAAGCATTATTCATGATACCCAAGATATGGAAACAACCGAAGTGTCTGTTGACAGATGAATGAATAAAGAAAACGTGATACACATACACATACACAATGGAATATTACTGAGCCATAAAAATGGAGGAAGTATTTCTATTTGCTACAATATGAATGAGCCTGGAGGGCATTGTGCTAAGTGAAATAAGTCAGAGAAAGACAAATGCTGTATGGTATCAGTTATATCTGTAATCTTAAAAAGGAAAAAGCTGATATAGTAATAGAGTAAAATGATGGCTGGTACTGTGGTTAATGCTCTTTATGTCCTGTTTTTAAAATCTTCTTCTACTCCAAGTTCTTGAAAATAGTCTCCTTTTTTATTATCTGGAAGTTTTGTTATTTTAATGTTAACATTGAAGCCTACAACTCACCTTTATTGATTTTTGAAGGTATGGTTCAAAATTAATTTCTATCATATATAGAGGGTGGAACAAATACAGGTTTACAGTTGTAAGTACAGGAAACAGTTTATTCTTGTATTATCTGTTAAGTATTGTATTATTTTCCAACTGTAAATCCACTTTTTTCCTAACTTGTACATCCAGTTGATCTATGAACATATGTTGACAAGACTATCCTTTGCTTACTACTTTGTAGGACCACCCTTGTCATAAATCAGGTGCCCATATATGCATATGCATATGTCTATTATTAGACTCTCTGTCCTTGCACCAGTACCAAAATGTCTTAATTACTGTACTTTATAAATATATCCAGTAGTGTAAGCCTTCAAATTTTGTTTAAAGGTGTTCTTATTCTAACTTCTTGTGATAGGTGCTTAAATCATGAATTTTTCAGTCTTTTCTTTTTTTATTGAATTTATTAGGGTGACATTGGTTAACAAAATTACATACATTTCAGGTGCACAATTCTACAACACAGCATCAGTACACTGTATTGTCTGTGCATCACCCCTAAGTCAAGTCTCTTTCTATCGCCATTTATCTCCCCTATGCCCTCCTCCACTTTCCTCCACCCCTTTCCCCTTGCCAACCAAAACACTGTTGTCCATGTCTATCAGCCTTTATTTTCCAACATATGCATTCAAGGGTATAATTTCCACTCGTACATACCTTTGGCTGTGTTCTGACATTTTTTATGTTTTTAAAAATACATTTTATATGTTTTTATCATTATTGAGCTCAAACTACTTCTAACACTTCTGTTGTGAAATCTGTGACCATGGTTTCTTAAAAATACATTTCCTGATTACAACGAACATTTTCTAGGAACACACACACATACACCTTAACTTGTTCTGTATTATAGTAACCATTTGAAATGTGTTGAAACTTCCTTTATGGCTCATTATATCGTCAATGGTAAAATTTCAATGTGCTTTAAAAAAAATGTATACTCTGGCTTATTTTGTTTAGCATACAAAACAAACAAACAAGCAAAATATAACCAAAGACATTTAAATTGAGAATAGGCTGACAGTCATCAGAGGGGAGAGGGGAGGGAATTTCAGGGGAAAAGGGGAAGGGATTAGAGCAACAAGTATAAAAGACACATGGACAAAAAGTAGGCCGGGATGGGAGTAAAAGACAGAAAACTGTACAAGAACAATTAAAATAAAGAAAAAATAAAAATAAAAAGAATGTATACTCTGTAGTTTACAGTCGTCAGGAGCACTGTTCTATATCAAATCAAGTTTGTTGGTCACACTGTTCAGTTCTTCTGTATCTTTGCTGATACTAGTGTATTGTGATTGTGGGCCTATCTTTTGTCTTTTTTGTTGTTTTATTTGTTTTTATGGCTGTTTAATTAGGTGCATGCCAATTTAGAACTGTTATATTTTCTGGGTATATGGAGTCTTTGTCATTATGAAACATTCTTCTATTTTCTAGCAATGCTCTTGCCCTAAAACCTACTTCACTTTAAACTTTTAAAGTGTACCTACACTGCCCTGACCAGCCTGGCTCAGTTGGTTGGGCCTCATCCCACAAAGCAAAAGATCGCTAGTTCATTTCCCAGTCAGTGCGCGTACAAGAGGCAACCGATAGATGCCTCTCTCCTTTCTCTCCCTTCCCCTTTCTCTAATAAATAAATATTTAAAAATAAAATAAACTATACTTACACCAACTTTAGTTTGCATGTGTTTCATATCTCCTTCATATATGATACATCCATGTTTCCTTATAATTGTATCTCAAGCAATATAGAGTTGGGTATTTTAATCATTTTTCACAATTTCTGTTTTTTAATTGGACTATTTAATTAAAGTATAGCATAAATGATAGTACAATTGTGTTTGTCCTAACCTTTCTATATGGACTACCTATTCTGTCCTTTTATCTAACCATCCTTGCGCTTTTCTGTATCAACTATATTATTCTATTTTCCCTCTTACTAGCTTATTAGTTACATCTTTTACTATATATTTTAAAATTTAACAAATTTTATTCACATTTCACCCATAGTCTTACTTATCCTCTTTAGTAAGAATTTTTCAGGTAGCGGATCCAATCCAAGATCACCTGTTGTATTTCAGTTGGAAATCAGGTCACATCTCTTTAGCCATAAGTGAGTCTTAACCTTTCTTTGTCCTCTAAACTTCAACATTTTGAAGAGATAGGGCCAGTTATTTTGTAGTATGTTTCTCTGTTTGGGTTCATCTGATATGTTGTCAGATTCAGGTTATGCATAAGTGGCAGGAATGCCTCATAAGTGACACTGTGTTTTTCTCATTGATCCTATCAAGTGGCAGACGATTGTGACCTGTTCCCATATTGGTGATATTATCTTCAATCACAAAGTCCTGGACATGTCCTCAAGTCTCTCTACTATAAAGTTACTGTTTTCCTCTTTGTAATAAATAACTAACCTGTGGGGAGATTATTTGAATTTATGTGAATAGCCTGTTCCTTATAAGACATAGATAGCTCTTGACTGAATCAAATTACTATGATGATGGCCAGATAGTGATTTTTAAATTCTGTCATTCCTTTTGCATTTATTCGTTAACTAACATATTACTGTAATGGTCTTTCTTTCTCCTGTATTTATTTACCTCTGTCAATATGGATTCATGGGTTCTGATTTTATTCAATGGGTTATCATCCATTAATATTATTACTTATTTTGATGTTCAGATTGTCCCATATTTGGCTGTGGGACCTCCTTCAGCTGGCTTCCATGCCTTTCATTCCTTGAGCACATTCTTTCTTCTGGCACAAGATGGTCCAGGCTTGCCCTGACCAACGTGGCTCATTTGGTTGGGCATTGTTCCACAAGGCAAGGTGTTGTCAGTGGATTCCTGGTTGGGAACCCACATGCCTGGCTCATGGGTTCAGTTCCCAGTTGGGGCATGAGCAAGGGGAAACCAATTGATATTTCCTTCCCTCCCCTTCTCCCTTCCTTCCCCTCTCTCTAAACTAAATAAGCCCTGACTGGTGTGGCTTAGTTGGTTGGACATCGTTGCACAAAGTGAAAGGTCACTGATTCGATTACGTGCCAGGGCACATGTCTAGGTTGCGGGTTTGGTCCCTGGTGGGGGTGGGTATGAGAGGCAACTGATTGATGTTTCTTGCTCACATCAATATTTCTCTCCCCCTCTTTCTCCCTTCCTTCTCCTCTCTCTAAAAATAAATTAATTAAAATAAGTAAAATAAATCTTTAAAAAAAAAAAAAAGATGGTCCAGGATTACTTTCCCAGCCCCATCCCTGGACTCAGTCATTTTGCTAAGGACCCCTGGTTCTTTTTAGTGGGGAGTAATATCCGACCCTGATATCTGGAATCTAGGTGTGCTCATCGCCCCTTAGGTGTTTTTACTCATGTCCTTTCAGTGGACAGACTGGGGAAAATAGCCATTTCACATTATTGTTGTCTTTCAACATTTTATATTTGTAGCTCCTGTCTTTCACTGTAAGAAGTCTGGCTCTCCCCAGAATCAGTATATTTATTCCTTTGCTCAATTCTACAATATACGAAAACTTATTTCAGAATCACTGCAACCATACTACTATTAACAATAAATCTTCTAACCTATTAAATTGAATCTAAGGTTCCTTTGCAGTTGTTTTGGTCCTTTTATTTTCAGACTGAGGGAAGTGGAAGTACTATAGCTAAAAGTTACTTGGATTTTTTTTCCCACTTTTTAAAAAATATGGTTGTTATCATTTGGTATATAGTTAAGTTTGTTTCTGTTTGCTGCTTCCTTGGAGTTTAAAAAAAAAAATCCTTGTTGATGTAACTTTTTAAAATACAATGTGTCTTGGTGTGGGCCTCTTTAGATTCATCTTGTTTGGGACTCTCTGTTTCCTGGACCTGGATGTCTGTTTCTTTCACCAGGCTGGGGAAATTTTCAGGCATTATTTCTTTAAATGGGTTTTCTGTCCCTTTCTCTCTATCCTCTCCTTCTAAAACAACCATGGTGAAAATGTTGATATGCTTGATTTTGTTCCAGAGGTCCCTGAAATTATCCTCATCTTTATAATTCTTTTTTTTTTTTTTGTTGTTGTTGTTCTGATTGGGTGTTTTCCACTATCTTGTCTTCCAAATTTCTGATTAGATCTATTGCTTCATCTAATCTGCTGTTGATTCCATCTAATATACCTTTTATTTCGGTTAATGTATTCTTCATTTCTGACTGGTTCTTTTTTATGTTTTCTATCTCCTTTTTAATGTTTTTTTAATCTCTTTGTTGAAGTTCTCCCTGAGATCTTGGAGCATTCTTATTCCCATTGTTTGAACTCTTTATCTGACAGATTGCTTGTCTCTGTTTCATTTAGTTCTTTTTCTGTTTTTTTTTCCCCCCTGGTATTTCATTTAGGACATATTTCTGTCTCCTCACTTTGGCCATTTCTCTGTGTCTGTTTCTATGAATTAGGCAAAACAACCACCTCTTCTGGTCTTGAAGGAGTGACCTTGAATAGAAGCTACCTCTTTGTGAGACTGCATGTGCCAAGTGTCTTTGGCAGGCCAGCTAGAGCTGGAGCATGGGTGGGCCACAGGGAGTGGGAGCAGCAAGCTTTACCAGGTCCTGGAGCTGTATCTGCAGCGGGTCAAGCCAAGGGAAGACCTGGGAGCAAGCCACACTGGGACCACCTTGGCAGGCCAGTTGGAGTTGTAGCTGGATTGGGCTCAGGCCTTGAGTAGTCCCCAGGGCAAGCCACACCTAGACCTGGAGGTGAGGCTAGAAAAAGGTGCAAGCTTTAGGAATTTCCAGAGGTAAGATTCTGGTGCTGTAGCTGAAGCCACTATGGTCTACAGGAAGTCCCGGGGACAAACCACACCTGGGCAGGAGTTGTAACTGGATGCAGGGGTCAAGTCCCACAGCTGGAAGCTGGAGCTAGAGCGGGCTGCAGGCAAACCTGTTTCTGTGTGGTCTCTGTATTGTGCAGAAGCTGTTCAGTTAAGCCTCAGTTGTTCTTTAGGGAGAATTGTTCTGTCTGTAGGTGTAAATTCAATGTGTTTCTGGAAGTATGTGATTTTAGGGTTTTCCTGTGCCATCATCTTAGAACAGAAACCTCCTATAATTGTTTTCTCTTGGCTAATGTCCTTTTGGTGGGTCACTATGTTGTTGTTGTGGTTGATAGAGGTCCTTTGGTCTTAGTTCTTTGCTCTTTTAAAATATATATTAAGTATATTTGGCATACAATATTGTATTTTTGTTACAGTATTTTCAGGTATACAGTTATTTGACATTTTTATACCTTACAATATGATCAGCCCACTAATTCTAGTAATCCTCTGTTACCATGCAAACTGACCAGTGTTGTTAATTCCCCTTCACCCTTTCCACCCATCTTCCTCTCACCCTCCCCTCTGGCAGCCATCCCTTTGATCTGTTTCCATGAGTCTGTTTTTGTTTTGTTCATTTTTTGAATTGAATGTTGAATGTAACATTTAAAAGGGGGGATAATTTGAGGCTATATATGATATTTCACCTCCAGAAAGAATTTACTTTTGCTCTGGCAGAGAGTTAAGGCAAGAGTTAAACAACACCGTTCTAGGATTGAGTTTATTTGAACCTGAGTTTCAGCATGAGAGCTGGTTTCTATCTGATACTTGTAACAAAACTGTAGTCCCTCAGAAATCCCAGTTGAAAGCCTTGCCTCCTCCATAGGCCCTGAAGTTTAGCTTTGTACCCTCAGCCCAGTGACTCACCTAAAACTCTGTGTAGTTTCTCAACTTCTCAAACACCACTTTCTGCTAACTTTCTCAGCTTCTTGGCCGCCAATTACAAATTGGCAAGTACTTTGAACAGCAAAAGCAGCACCAAATGTCAGGCTTCCCTCTCTGGGCTTTGCTTCTGTCTAGGATCTTGGTCTTTCAAATACTTACTGTAGATCTCTAATGCTTTAAATTCTTTAGACAGAATTTAAAAAATTATTTCATCCAGCTGTTCTAGATGCTCTCAGCAAGAGTATTTGTCTCATATATCCTTATCTAGATAACTAGAATCAGAAGTTCTGCAGTATATTTTTGGAAGGTGAGTGAAGTGTTAAACATGATACTAGTTGCTTTCCAATTCTGGATAACTCCCTGCAGTGTGGTATTTATTATGTTTGAACTATTAACCACTGAGAGACTTAAATGCACTAATTCTACTTTTAAGCATGACCTGTCTTCAATTGTATCCCCAAAATGGATCAAATGAAATTTTATAGTGTCGTATAGATTAGGGTTCATCATTTGATTATGTTAAAGACACAAAAGAGAAAAACCTATTTTTTTCACATTTTAACTAATTTCCAAGAAAATAGATACATTTCAACTCTTTAAGAACTGTTTTTAATCTTGTAAGATTAATAATGCAAGTCTTTCCCTTTCATAGGGTAGAAGATACTGGCGTTCATGCCTATTTAAATTTATACTAGGTCTTGCTCAAGGGCATGCCAAGTGCTTTGCCATTGCCAGCAACAAAATCATTTTATAGCACAAAATTAAAAGAGTTAACATTTCTTGATCACTGGCAAAGTACCAAGCATTGTGCCAAAGACTTTGTATAAATTGCCTTATTTAATTTTCACAATATTTTAACCAATAGAATTATTATACCTATTTTATAGTTGATAAAGTTGATTATAAGAAAAACTGAGCTTTTCTTTTTTATATACATTTTATTAATTATTTATTTTAATTGTTGTTCAAGTACAGTTTTCAGTCTTTTACTCCCATCCCAGCCCACTCCCCCAGCCCACCACCCCAGCCCTCCTGAAAAACTGAGCTTTTCCTCACCAATTTTTCTCCTGGTTAGGGTCACATTTCTTACTTCTTTTTCTTTTTTTTTAAGATTTTATTTATTTACTTCTTGGGAAGGGAGGGAGAAGTAGCAAGAGAGAAACGTCAATGTGTGAGAGATATATTGATTGGTTGCCTCTTGCATGTCCCCAACTGGGGAACCAGTCCGCAACCCAGACATATGGCCCAGACATGGAATCAAACCCATGACCTTTTGGTTCACAGGCCAGTGCTCAATCCACTGAGCCACACCAGCCAGGACTCTTACTTCTCCTTATGTCTAGTGTATCTTTATATACTTTAAATACACCTTGGAAGCTGGATTTTTGAATTTTGTTATCAGATTTTGTTGTATTCCTTTAAATAGTGTACAGATGGAAATATTTTTGTACTCATCTTAGCCATAGATATCCCTTCCTTTCCAAGTTGGCTCCTGAATCCTATTGAGATGACCCCAATAGTACTGATAGCTTTCTTCCCTTCTTGTATGACATGGTACCTACAACCTGGAATCAACCATATCTACAAGTAGTTCTGATTTCTTTTAGTAGTAAATGGTCACTAAGGTTCACAGACTGCGTGCTAGGGTACTTATTTCACTGAGTTGGTCATTGTTTTCCAGGGGAAAAGAAACCTAGAACAGGGGTAGGCAAACGTTTTTGTAAAGGGCTAGTACTAAGTATTTTAGGCTTTGCAGGTTTGTAGTCTCTGTCACAACTGTTCAGCTCTGCTATTGTAATTTGAAACAAGACACAGGCAATATGTAAACAAATAACTATGGTTGCATTTTAACAAAACTTTATTTACAATAATTGGTTGTAAGTTGGATTTGGTTCACAGGCTATTTGATGAAATGTTACTCAACATTTATGGATAATGGTTGCTCAGTATTTCTACAAATATTATTCCAAATAGAAAGATTTCTTTGCAATTCTTGTTCTTAGAGATATCCCACAAGGTATAAAACATGTGTATATTTTAAATAGACTTGAAATAACTTTTTTGCATGAAGTTCATGAAGTTATGCCACAAATTTGATATACTAAGTCCATTAATTCAATTTTGCTTTTGATATTTCAAGAATACTTTTTATTTTATTTTATAATTATGTATAATTGGTTCTAATATCAGATCTTTAAAAATGGTATATTCAGTGAGGTCTAGCTTCAGTCTTTGCTTTCTTCACCTTTTCCTTTCCTTGCTCTTTTAGGCTGCCACTTTAGGTTTATCCTTCATTTATAGAAAATATATATAATTAAATATGAATATCTTGATCTGTACTCCTGTGTGTGGGTATTTAACCATCTGTTTTAGTTGTACACTAAACACATTGTTTGGCAATTTAATGTTTTTAACTCAATATATCCTGGGATCACTCCATAGCAATATATAGAAAGGCCAGACAATCTTTTAAAAATTATGATAATAATAATACAGTTGACCCCTGAACAATGTGAGGGTTAGGGGACAACCTCCCATGCAATTAAAAAAAAATGCACATAAATTTTGATTCCCCAAAATCTTAACTACAGTTGGCTCTTGGTATCTGCAAGGGTTTGACTCCAAGACCCCCTGAGGATGTCAGAATCAGTGGATGCTCAAATCCCTTATATAAAATGACATAGAACAGTGTACACTGTTGGCCCTATACATCTGCAGATTCCGAACCACAGACCATAAGCACTGTTTGCAATCTGTGGTTGGTTGAATCCACAAATGTGAAACCAATAAATACAGAGACCTTATTGAAAAATTACACATATAAGTGGATGAGTGCAATTTAAATCTTTGTTATTCAACAACTAATGCTATATACAGCAGTGGAATAAACATGAAAACTTAGTGAAACATGAATAATTTTCTACTAAAAATATAAATGGCTCAAAATTGCATTTGAAATAAATTAATTTAAATAGACTAGTAGCCCCAAAGAGAAAATTTAAACAAGCCCAAAATATAACTTGAAAGGAAACCACATGTTTTATTTATGAGTTCTATGAAAACTTCAAAAATGTGTAATTTCCAAAAACTTAGTCTAACATGAAAGCATGTACCATTCCAAGTAAATTCATTTGATAACAAAATATAAGTTCTTCCCATATATTTTCACATTTAAAAGTATTATTCATTGTTATCACTTATATAAGAAATATTATGGAACATATAGACATTAAGAACTAATACTAAAATTTATATCAATATAACTATGATATAAAATATTTAATATACTTCCATATCTTGAAAGTTATTTTCTCACATCTACAAAATATGAAAATTCTAAAATAGTAACACATTATCAGAAACAATATTTTCTTCCTAACTCTTAAAATTTCTTATTGATCAGATTTGCCCTATGAAAATAAATGTTATTTTTAAATAAGTAGAACAGGAATGGTATCAACATTTTACTTTATCTTTACTTCAAATAGAGTATCATGAACTTGAATGTTCTGAAAGCAATTTTGGACAAAACTTAAATGTGTTAAGCTGAAGATTATGAATTTAAATGTTAACTAAGTAAAATATTACAGCAGGGAAGGCTAGAACATGGAAGTCTTAAATATGTATATGGCCATTTTATAACTTACCATTTGCCAAGTTAACATATTATATCATCGTTTAGTTGTTGCATGTCTTTGTAAATGCTTCTTATATATCATATAAACCTATGAATCCCCAGAGATTATGAAAATTAGAAAAGGTTATAATAACATAATATGTTATAATAGTTATAATTATCTGTCAATAACTAATCCAAATCATGATTTAAAGATGGAAATCTATTCAAGATTTTTTTAGCTTTAAATTCTTTTTGTTGTAAATTTGCATATTCATTCTGATAGTAAATGCAAAAGTCACATATGAAGGTAATGAGGACCCAGGAACAAGTTTATTTTAGATCTTAAATGATACAGACAGGATATGTGTAAATTTAAAACCTGGATCATGACCAAAGATTATCAGTGTTTGTTATCTTTTGTTCAGTGAAGCCAATTTCATTTAATAGTGCTAAATGATGGTACTAACAAATCATTATAGCAAATAGTAAATTATGCAATTGTCATTGAGGAAGAATGGCAGAAATTAAGTGGTCTATTCTTCTGAATATTTTTCTGAAAACTTGTTTCCGAGTTGGTTACGGTTTTTTTAAAATATATTTTATTGATTATGCTATTACAGTTGTCCCATTTCTCCCCCATCATTCCCCTCCACCCTACACACCCCCTCCCACACACATTCCCCCCCTTTAGTTCATGTCCATGTGTCGTAAGTTCTTTAGCTTCTACTTTTCCCACACTATTCTTGGCCTCCCCCTATTTTCTACCCACAGTCTATGCTACTTATTCTCTGTACCTTTTCCCCCTCTCTCCTCCCACTCCCCTGTTACTAACCCTCCATGTGATCTCCATTTCTGTGGTTCTATTCCTGTTCTAGCTGTTTGCTTAGTTTGCTTTTGTTTTAGGTGTGGTTCTTAATAGCTGTGAGTTTGCTGTCTTTTCACTGTCATATTTTTGATCTTCTTTTTCTTAGATAAGTCCCTTTAACATTTCATATAATAAGGGCTTGGTGATGATGAACTCCTTGAACTTGACCTTATCTGAGAAGCACTTTATCTTCCCTTCCATTCTAAATGACAGCTTTGCTGGATAGAGCAATTTTGGATGTAGGTCCCTGCCTTTCAAGACTTCAAATATTTCTGTCCAGCCCCTTCTGGCCTGGAAGGTCTCTTTGGAGAAATCAGCTGACAGTCTGATGGGAACTCCTTTGTAGGGGACTGTCCCCTTATCCCTTGCTGCTTCTAGAATTCTCTCCTTCATTTGAATCTTGGCTAATGGAATTACGATGTGCCTTGGTATGTTCCTCCTTGGGTCCAACTTCTTTGGGACTCTCGGAGCTTCCTGGACTTCCTGGAAGTCTATTTCCTTTGCCAGATTGGGGAAGTTCTCCTTTATTATTTGTTCAAATAACTTTTCCACTTGTTGCTTTTCCTCTTCCCCTTCTGGTACCCCTATAATTCAGATGTTGGGACATTTAAAGATGTCCCGGAGGTTCCTAAGCCTCTCCTCATTTTTCTGAATTCTTGTTTCTTGATTCTTTTCTGTTTGGTTGTTCCTTTCTTCCTTCTGGTCCACTCCATTGATTTGAGTCCCAGTTTTCCTCCCATCTCTATTGGTTCCCTGTGCATCTTCCTTCATTTCACATATTGTAGCCTACATTTTTTTCATCTAATTTGTGAGCAAAATCAATGAATTCTGTGAGCATCCTGATCACCAGGGCTTTGAACTGTGCATCTGATAGGTTGGCTATCTCTTGGTTGCTTAGAGGAATTGGTTCTGGGGCTTTCATTTGTTCTCTGGCTTGAGCCATTTTTGGTGGGGTTTTTTTGTTTTGTTTTGGTTTTGGTCTGGTCACAGCTGTTACGTAGTGAGGGGTGGAGCCTTAGGTGTTCCCCTGTGGAGGGCAGCCCAGTCGCTGAGTTGTGACACTTTGTGGAGGCGGGGTCTGAGAGGGAACAATGGCGCCTGCTCCGCTCTCTCCTGGATTCTAGTCCCTTCCCGAGCTTCCCCTTCGCCTGGACCATCTGCGCTCTCGAATGTGGGACCACCTGGTCAGCCAGCCACCTTGTGTGGCCTCACTGGGTCTGCACAGTTGCCAGCCCGTGCCCAGAGTCCACCAGCTGCCACCGTGCACCTGGGAACTGCCAGCTGCTGCCACCTTTGTTCCTGGGGCCGCACCTCCACTTTTTCCTGCCTCGACTCCTCCCCTCTTACCGGTCTGGATGAATTGTTGTTGGACTTCTGTACAGTTCAATTTTCTATCAGTTCTGGTTGTTTTCTTGTTTCTAAATATTTGTTGTCCTTAATTTTGGTTGGGAGAGGAGGCACAGTGTGTCCACCTACACCTCCATCTTGGACGGAAGTCCTGGACTAGGTAACCCAGTCATGCAGCAGTAAAGACTGGGATTTACCAGTATCTTTTCAAACATATTCCCATTTATATTGTCCATTTAGACTTGTTATATGCCATTTTAATCTTACACAGTACATCTCCAAAAGACACCAACAAAACAAAAAGGACTGTAAAACTTGTATGAAACAATGTCTCCTTGTGCCTTATACCTCCCAGACACATGATTCTAAGTAATTAAGCATGAGATAACACAATCTACTAGTATGTGTGAACCTTGATGTTTGGGCATTAGAGGTAAATCCACGTTTTATAGGGCTTGAAGCTTCTACAATTTGAGGAATACTTCTTGCAAAAAAATAATTTTACATTTCAAGTACAATTAGGTACTGGAAAGGACATGTAAATAAGTGGCAATGAAGTTTAAGCTTCATTGGCTGTGTAGTAAATTAGCCTCTGCATCTGGCACATCATAAACAGTCCACAATTATAGAATTATTTTTTATTAACACCTGTTAATTACAATTGAAGTTAACATGAGTGGTAGGGTATGACTACACTGTTGGTCTCTTGCAGTGCCTTTAATGTAGTATGATTTAACAGAACCTTAGCCTTAGTCTTGATTAACTTTACTGAATGTCCTTTATGCCTGTATGTGCTGGCCTTTCAGGTAAAACACATGAAAATGAAATAAAGCCAAGTAACTTTTAGTTTTTGAGTTGTTTAGAACATGGCCATTTCTCAGAGGTATGTGAACACATTTAATTGTATATATCAAACATTTAAACTAAATTCCAACACTAAGATTATATAAAAATTAAAAAATAAATGAAGCTAGAGGCTCACCAATTGCAAAGTGATCAGACAGTAGATAGTGTATATGTCTTGTATCAGACCCTGAAGACTTATGAACTCTGTCAAACCAAGAGACAAGGAATAACACATATACATTCTCTACTGCCTTTGGCTAAGACCATGTCTAGATAACCTCATTTTATTACACTTTGTTTTCTTGTACTTCCTGATACTGTGTTTTATACAAATTAAAGGCTTGTGGCAATCCTGTATGGAGCAAGTCTACATTTTCCCGGCAGCATTTGCTCACTTCATGTCTCCATGTCACATTTTGGTAATTTTCTGAATATTTCAAACTTTTTAATTATTATTATATTTGTTATGATAATCTGTCATTAGTGATCTTTTTGTAGGTTCATGTATCTTTTTGTTTTTAATTTTTTCAATTACAGTGTGATCTTTGATATAAGTAGTATAATTGTTTTGGAGCCCCATGAACCACATCCATATACAATACCAAACTTAGTCAATAAATGTGGTATGTATTCTAACTGCTTCATCAACTGGCGGTTACCCCATCTTTCTCCCTCTGTACAGGATTCCCTATTTCTTAAGATAACAATATTGAAACCAGGCCAAGTAGTAACCCTACAATGTCTTTTAAGTGTGCAAGTAAGAGGAGAGTTGTATGTCTCAAACTTTAAATCAAAAGCTAGAAATCATTAAGCTTAGTGAGGAAGGCATATCAAAAGCTGATATAGGCTAAAAGCTAAGCCTTGTGTGTCAAACAGCCATGTTATGAATACAAAGAAAAAGTTCTTGAAGGAAATTAAAATGCTACTCTGGTGAACCATAATTGTATGGATATATTTCTTTTTCTTTGGTTTATATGTCTGCATACCAGTGTCATATAGTCTGAACTAGAGTCAGTTTTAGATATTCTTGACTTTGTTTTTACATATACATTTTAAAATCTATTTGTAAGTCTCATAAAAACCTTGAAGGGATTTTGACTGGAATTCCACCAATTTTTATGGTTTAATTGGGGTCAGAATTGATATCTTTATTATGTATAGTCTTTCCAGCCATAAGCAGGTATATGTTTATATTTTAATCAGATATTTATGTCATCAGTAATGGTTGGCAATTTCTTCTCATATGTACTGCATATCTTTGGCTTCTTTTCAGTGAACAATCACATGGAAACATTGCCAATGAGAAAAATAGAAAAAAAGCCACCTATTTTATAAGTGTAGTATAACCTTGAGAGCAGTCAAGCCCAAGTGAAGTCCGACTTTTCTTAATTATGAACATAGATACAAAAATCTTAAACAAAATATTAGCAAATTAAATACAGTAATTTTGTTATTAAATATTACTAATGTCTTTATTGTCTATAAGGATCTGTTATAAAAGCATTATGATATTCTGGATTAAAAGAGAAAACATGATTATTTCAATTGATATATTTACGTTGCTTCCAGTTATTGTTATAAATTATGTTATCATCACCAATCTTGGACATATAGTGTCACATCATTTACTTAGGAAAGTTTCCCAAAAGTATATGTATGAAAATTTTAAATTCTGATCTGTTGTTAAAATGTAGAATCAGGAATCTTCTTGTATAAAGGGCCAGATGGCAAATATTGCAGGCTTATGGGACAAGAGGAAAAATTGAAGTTTTAAAGGTACCTGCATATAACATGAAAGAAAATAAATTTTTATATATCTTTACTGATGAAATTAAAGTATAATAATTATGATTTTTGTAAGATAGGTCTATAAATATGAATATAGAATTTGGTGGGGATAACATTTCAATTTGGGTTGAAACGTAGTGGTTCTTATCAAAATCTATTGCAAATGTTCATCTATTAATGCTGATCTATGATGAGATTTTACATATTTCACTGTTGCAAATTTCTTTCTTCAAAGACAGGCACTGTAATATATTGATATCAATCTATAATAAGTCATTTTTTTAGAATCTTATTAGCTAAAAGACTAGACTGCCTTTTAGCATGAGTTACATTACAAATTAATCACTTCTAATTAAAGTTCCTCAATAATTGCACTGTTAAATAGACTTTGGAATATGGAAATTTCTTTGCACTTGCATAAAGGTTAAGAAATTCTGCTGTGGACTGAAATGAGAAAATATATTGCTGGGAATTTGTGTAGACATGGAGATGTCACTGATATCTGAAATAGACTTCCTGGAAATACCCCTATAATTTGAATGTTGGGATGTTTAAAGATGTCCTGGAGGTTCCTAAGCCTCTCCTCATTTTTCTGAATTCTTGTTTCTTCCTTGTTTTCTGTTTGGTTGTTTGTTTCTTCCTTCTGATCCACTCCATTGATTTGAATCCCAGTTTTCCTCCCATCACTATTAGTTCCCTGTGCATTTTCCTTCATTTCACTTATTGTAGCCTTCATCTATTCATCTAATTTGTGACCAAAATTAACCGATTCTGTGAGCATCCTGATCACCAGTGCTTTGAACTGTGCATGTGATAGGTTGGCCATTTCTTGGTCGCTTAGATGAATTGGCTCTGGGGCTTTGATCTGTTCTCCTGTTTGAACCATTTTGGAGTTTTTTTGGGGGGGTTCTGGTTGCACCTGTTATGTAGTGAAGGGCGGAGCCTTAGGTGTTCTCTAGGGTGGGGCAGCCCAGTGGCTGAGTTGTGACGCTGTATGTGGGGGTGGAATCAGAGAGGGAACAATGGTGCTTGCTCCGCTCTCGTCTTTCAGACCCTTCTGCCGCTCCCCACAAGCAAACTGGGCCCTTCTGGTGCTGATTTCCATGTGGGTGGTCTTGTGTACGTTCTAGGACCCTGTGGGTGTCTCCAGTGAACTCTCCTGTGAGGCTGGGAGTCTCTCCTGGCACCTCAACCCCCACAAGTGTTTTCAATCAGTGTTTTTAGGTTTTATTTCCCAGTGCTGGGGCGCTGGGTTGCGAGATCTCTCTCCCCGTTTTTGCCTGGATTATCTACATGAGAATGTGGGACCACCTGGTCAGCCAGCTGCCTTGCGCGGCCTCACTGGGTCTGCCCGTTGCCACCCTGCATCCGCCCGGTGTCCGCTAGCCATTGTTTGTGTGCCTGGGGCTCCTGTGCGCCGGGTCTTCCAACCTCTGCTTTTTCTTGCCACGACTCCACCCCTCTTACTGGTCTGGATGAATGGTTGTTCGACTTCTGTACAGTTTAATTTTCTGTCAGTTCCGATTGTTTTCTTGTTTCTAAATCTTTGTTGTCCTTAATTTTGTTTGTGTGAGGAGGCACTGTGTTCACCTACGCTTCCATCTTGGCCGGAAGTCCAAAAAACCCACTTTAACTTTTGATAGTGCTGGAAATGTGTAAACAGCCTGCATTGCTTATAAGTCAAACAACATTAGTTCTCAGTGAAATGACTTTATCACAGTGTAAGTTTACTTTGTCCATCTGGTTTTAGGCTGAAACATTTTCAAGTCTGCAGCATAAGCTAATTTGGAAGCCATTCAGAGTTAAATAAGAGCACAGTTTTTCAACAACTTAAAAATGTAAACACAATTCTTAACTCAAGGACTGTACAAAAGGCAGGCTATGTTTAGCCCATAGGCCATAGTTTATCAACCCCTGCTTCATAAATTCTTTTTTTTGTTTGTTTTTTTTTGTTTTGTTTTTGTTTTTCTTTTTAATATATTTTATTGATTATGCTATTACATTTGTCTCATTTCTCCCCCATCATTCCCCCCACCCTGCACACCCTCTCCCACCCACATTCCCCCCTTTAGTTCATGTCCATGTGTCATAAGTTCTTTAGCTTCTACCTTTCCCATACTATTCTTGCCCTCCCCCTGTCTATTTTCTACCCACTATCTATGCTACTTATTCTCTGTACCTTCCCCCCCCCTCCTCCTCCCACACCCCTGTTGCTAACCCTCCATATGATCTCCATTTCTGTGGTTCTGTTCCTGTTCTAGCTGTTTGCTTAGTTTGCTTTTGTTTTAGGTGTGGTTCTTAATAGCTGTGAGTTTGCTGTCTTTTCATTGTCATATTTTTGATCTTCTTTTTCTTAGATAAGTCCCTTTAACATTTCATATAATAAGAGCTTGGTGATGATGAACTCCTTGAACTTGACCTTATCTGAGAAGCACTTTATCTGTCCTTCCATTCTAAATGACAGCTTTGCTGGAAAGAGCAATTTTGGATGTAGGTCCCTGCTTTTCAAGATTTCAAATATTTCTTTCCAGCCCCTTCTTGCCTGTAAGGTCTCTTTTGAGAAATCAGCTGACAGTCTGATTGGAACTCCTTTGTAGGGGACTGTCCCCTTATCCCTTGCTGCTTCTAGAATTCTCTGCTTCATTTTAATCTTGGCTAATGTAATTACGATGTGCCTTGATGTGTTCCTCCTTGGGCCCAACTTCTTTGGGACTCTCTGAGCTTCCTGGACTTCCTGGAAGTCTATTTCCTTTGCCAGATTGGGGAAGTTCTCCTTTATTATTTGTTCAAATAAGCTTTCCACTTGTTGCTCTTCTTCTTCTCCTTCTGGGACCCCTATAATTCGGATGTTGGGATGTTTAACGATGTCCCGCAGGTTCCTAAGCCTCTCCTCATTTTTTTGAATTCTTGTTTCTTCCTCGTTTTCTGTTTGGTTGTTAGTTTCTTCCTTCTGGTCCACTCCATTGATTTGAGTCCCAGTTTTCCTTCTATCTCTATTGGTTCCCCATGCGTCTTCTTTCATTTCATATTGTAGCCTGCATTTTTTCATCTAATTTGTGAGCAAAATCAACCAATTCTGTGAGCATTTTGATGACCAGTGCTTTGAACTGTGCATCTGATAGGTTGGCTATCTCTTCGTTGCTTAGAGGAATTGACTCTGGGGTTTTCATTTTTTCTCCGGTTTGAGCCATTTTTGGTGGGGTTTTTTGTTTTGTTTTGTTTTGGTTTTAGTCTGGTCGCAGCTATTACGTAGTGAGGTGTGGAGCCTTAGGTGTTCCTCAGGGCGGGGCAGCCCAGTCACTGGGTTGTAATGCTGTTGGTGGGGGCGGGGTCCGAGAGGGAAGAATGGCGCCTGTTCCGCTCTCTCCTGGACTCCGGTCCCTTCTGCTGCTTCCCCTTCACCTGGATTATCTGCGCATGCGCACGTGCTGTTACATAGTGAGGAGTGGAGCCTCAGGCGCTCCCCAGTGTGGGGCAGCCCAGTCACTGGGTTGTGACGCTGTATGTGGGGGCGGGGTCTGAGAGAGAACAATGGCGCCTGCTCCGCTCTCTCCTAGATTCAGTCCCTTCCGCCACTTTTCCTCTGCCTGGACCGTCTGCGCGTGTGAATGTAGGACCACCTGGTCAGCCAGCTGCCTTGTGCGGCCTCACTGGGTCTGCACAGTTGCCCCCCTGTGCCCGGGGTCCGCCAGCTGCCACCTGTGGGCCCGAGGACTGCCAGCCACTGCCCGTGCACCTGGGAACTGCCGGCCGCTGCTACTTGCGTTCCTGGGTCCGCACCTCCACTTTTTCCTACCTCGACTCCGCCCCTCTTACCGGTCTGGATGAATGGTTGTTGGACTTCCGTACAGTTCAATTTTCTATAAGTTCTGGGTGTTTTCTTGTTTCTAAATATTTGTTGTCCTTAATTTTGGTTGTGAGAGGAGGCACAGTGTGTCCGCCTACGCCTCCATCTTGGCCGGAAAGCCATAAATTCTTATATTCCCATTAAATGTGCCTGTCTCCCCACAAACTTTGCAGCCAGTAAATATTAACTATAATTGAAAATACGTTTTTCAATATTTACTTAAGTATTAATGAAGTGAAATATCTTTTCATGATTATAGGCTACTTACATATCTTCACTGGAAACTGAGTGTTCATATTCTTCTTCCATTTTTCTTGCAGTAAAATTTTCACTCCAATACTCATTCAGTGTACCAAAGCAGTTCTAAGTCCTTTTCTGTGTCTTTACCCACTTATTATTTTCCACTGATTCCCCCACACATACAACACCTCTTTCACATTGAAAGACCTGCCATCGCCTATGTGCACTGTATCTTTCATTCTCTGTCACCTTTTCTCCATTCTCCCTCCTACTGTGACTTGTATTTATCCTTAAGACTCAGATCTAGAATCAGTTCCTCCTCTTTCACTCCATAGCACTCTGTGCAAATATCTGCCATAAAACCATCACACTATATATATATAATTAATTGTTGTTTACAGTGGTCTGTCTCCCCATGGGGCTCAAAGCTTCTTGAAATATGGTGTTGTAATTGAGCTCTATACTCCAGAAACTGCTGGCACTTAGTAGGCAATGGTTTGTTGACTGAATGAGTTCAAAAATAATAGTAGTATTAATAATATTAGCAAAGTAATATGTACCAGACACATTTGTGTAGTAGTATGCCAAAGAAATGAATTTTGAAGAAGCTCTCTCACATTTTTCTTCATTAAAATCTCACCATGGAAAATAGTAATTAAGGTTTTTATTTCCTGACAAGACTGAGTATGTCAAACATTTTATTTTAAAAACTTGTCTTTTTCCCTAAAGAGAAAATAACTTGTTTAAATAATTGCTATTAATTATAGCCATACTCTCCGTTTCAAGAAAATTTGCTTATACTGGAAAAGAAAACAGAATATTAAAATACAAAAAGAAAGTATATTCATCAGCCATGTCTGTTTTGTAATCTTAACAACAAGTTCTTTCTTTTAAAAAATCTTCTTTGTAACTTGACCAAGATTCATTTTGGAATTAATCTTTTATTTTGCTTTATTTCCAAAGGACATCCATTACCTTGCACTAGATAAGGGTGAATTGGCACTAGCTGAAGTGGCAAGAAAAAGAGCTGGCGATATTGATGCAGAATCAATAACCTCTGGAGTTGGTAAGAATTCATGCTGGGGTTTTTATTTTAAGTGTTTTTTGTTTTAATACTTTTTCAGTATCATTTCTGTTTATGTTTTTATGGCATGGTTGACTAATTTGAATTACTTTCTTTGTAAAGACAGTGTCTTTAAAAAAGAATTAAGCCTGGCTAAGTAGTACAATATATACATTTGTATAATATATACAAATATATACATTGGAATTGTATTATTATAAGAATTCATGATCAGTGATTAATCACTACTTAGCAAAAAGTATAGAGGACTTTGTTCTTTTCATAAGATTTTGAGAAAAAGAATTTATTATCAGCTCTTTCTGGTCCTACATGTCCATTAAAACCAACATAGAAATGTATATAATCCTTTATTTACACATAGACATGTCATATCTCAAAATAATTCTCTCCTATATCAGACAGAATACTTCACATGGAATTTTAGGTTTGATGGGTGACTTGTTTTTGTTTAGAAGTTACTGGAGTCATTTTACATAGTAGTCTTCCAAAGAAGACCAATAAAAACCCTAATTGAATCTAAAGGTCCACTCAAAACTTCATAATATAGAAAAATGAGTTTTTAATGCTGTTTAAAACATTAACATGTAATTTTATTAACCAATGTCACCCTAATAAATTTAATTAATTAAAATAATTAAAAGTCAAAAAATACCAGAAAAATCAGAACACATATGTCATAAACAGTGACCATGTCAAGAACGATGATGATTTGAAAGAGTATTATTAAGCTGCTGTGCAGTTGCTGACCACAAGAACTGGAATTTGCCTCAGGTGAGTCTGGTGAGATCTCCCTTTGGATATGTTGCTTGTGAAGCTTATTGGATCCTGCTCTGATGTTGTCTGAAGATGGCCACTGGGTGTGTTGGTTGTGGTCACCTTGGGAGGGACTCTAAAGCAGGCCAATGTCAGATGCTGCCTGTGACTAGCCCTAGGCAACATGTTTGGAGCTACAGTGACCTGTAGTTTGTGGCTGCCTCTGCTGGACCTCGGTGCAGGTGGGAAGGACCAACCTGTGCACCAAGGGCAACTTTTACTAGCACTGCTCCCAGAGGCAGGTCAGCAAAAGTCCCAAGGCACCTCAAGATCTGCCTCTGTCTGCCTCCACCTGCTGGCTGCCTATTAGGTTTAGTCACTGAAAAAGCCTCTGACAGTACTCAAGTTTCATGAGGTAGGTTCTCAGTGAGTCACCAGTTAGCAGCAAGTGGTGTTCACCAGACCAATACAAGTTTAGACTAGGTACCAGTGCTGTGTCTGAGGCCACTCAGCAAATGTCCTTGTGTGTACCAAGTCTAGCTGCAACCACTAAGTGCTCACCTTTGTGTTGGGACAGTCTCAGGGAGTTGCCAGGGTGAGGCCAGCAGAGTTTAATGAAACCTCAACAGACCAAGGTTTGGCTCTGTGAAGGGAAGGCTCTGCTCTGGTCAGGTATGCAAGGAAAAACTGGTCTCTCTCCTACAGTCACACAACTCAGTCTGTCCCAGATTATGCTTGAAGAGATGGAGCTCAGCAGGGTAGGGCTGCCACAGGAGTCAGGTAGATGGGGATAGTGGATCTCCCATGAAATGGAGGTGCTGTTCAGTTTTCAGGGAAGATGGGTGGTGTGGATCCTGCCTCACAGCCACACAACTTAGTCTGTCCCAGATTTTGCTCCAACATTGGCAGAGTTTAACCACTAGAAATTGAGTGAGTGGGCTCCCAGAGTGTGGGGCTAGTGGATCTCTCATGAGAGGTAAGCACCAGTCAAGTTCATGGGAAAGTGGGTAAATACCCCTACCCCAAAGCTGTGTAACTCAGCCACTGACACCCCATGTGTCTCCCCAGACCTCTGTACCCTGGCCAAGGCAGCTGACTGTTCATCAAGGCAAAACCTCTCAGGGTGGGGCTATTACTTCCCTCCAGGCTGATGTCACGGTAGGGGTTGGGGGGAGATGCTCCAGCCAAGAAAGATGGTGTCTTCAGTGTAGGAGAATGACTCAGCACAGGGATCCTGGTGACTGCACCTTCAAACTGTCTCCCCAGACCAACAAACCCCAACGCTCCTCACATGACTTTAGTTCATGCCGCCTCTGCCAGAGCTCAGGGTGAATGGCTGCAAATGAAATTTTCTTGCATTAGCCCTTTAAGAGGGTGTCTATGTCTCTAGCAAACTCCTGACTCTCTCTGATGAACAAGAGCCCCACTACTTTTCAGTCAGATGTTATATGGGTGCATCTTCCCAGCTCTGGTGCTCTCAGCTGGGGAGCCTGGCCAGGTTCCTAAAACTCTCCTCATTTTTTTGAATTCTTGTTTCTTCATTCTTTTCTGATTGGATGTTTCTTTCTTCCTTCTGGTCCACACTGTTGATTTGAGTCCCAGTTTCCTTCCCATCATTTTTGGTTCCCTATACATTTTCCTTTATTTCACTTAGCATAGCCTTCATTTGTTCATCTAATTTGCAACCAAATTCAACCAATTCTGTGAACATCCTGATTACCAGTGTTGAACTGTGCATCTGATAGGTTGGCTACCTCTTCATCACTTAGTTGTATTTTTTCTGGAGCTCTGATCTGTTCTTTCATTTGGGCCATTTTTTTTTAATCTTGATGGACCTTTTACATAGTGAGGGGCAGAGCCTTAGGTATTCACCCAGGCAGGGTAATCCACGTTGCTGGGTTGTGAGGCTGTATGTTGGGGGGAAGGGTCTGAGAGGAAACAATGGTGCTTACTCTGCTCTTTGCCAGATTTCAGTCACTTCCCCTGCTTCCCACAAGCAAATTGGGCCCTTCTGGTGCTGATTCCCGGGTGGGCAGGTTTCTGTACAGTCTAGGACCCTGTGGGTCTCTCCAATGAACTCTCCAGTGAGGCTGGGAGTTTCTTCCAGCACCTCAACCCCCATAGGTGTTTTCAATCAGTGGTTTGAGGCTTTATTTCCTGGCAGTGAGATCCTGGGTTGTGCAGTCTGTCCTGCTACCCAGTTTTGCCTGGTTTATCTACGCGCAAATGGGGAACTGCCAGTGCCAAGTCCCCTTCCACAATCAGCTTCCTCACTGGGTTTGCCAGCCGCTGCTTTGCCTCGAGCGCTCACTGCCTGACTCCACCCCTCCTACTGGTCTGGATGAATGTGTCATCTTTAACTCCTTGGCTGTCAGACTTCCATACATTTTGATTTTTCTGTTAGTTCTGGTTGTTTTTGGTTTTTAAATTGCTGTTGTCCTTCTTTTGGTTATGCAAGGAGGCACAGTGTGTCTCCCTACGCCTCCATCGTGGCCGGAAGTCATCCGTTTTGTTTTGTGTTTTTTATTTTCATTATCTGAAATTTCATTAATATTCAGGAAAGTAGTGGATTTTTGTACATTGGTTTTTTTTGTCTCACAGCTTTACTGTATTTGTTTATTCTAATAATTTTGTTGTTCTTGTTGAGTCTTTAGGGTTTTCTGCATAACAAATTATCTCACCTGCAAAAAGTGACACTTTTACTTCTTGATTTCCAATTTGGATGCCTTTTAATTCTTTCTCTCATCTGATCTCTCTGGCTTGGACTTCTTGGCATTTCCCTGTTGATTAGTGATGTTGAACATCTTTTTATGCAGTGATTGGCCATCGCTATGTCTTCTTTGGAAAAATGTCTATTCAGATCTTGTGCCCACTTCTTAATTGGGTTTTTTGATTTTGAGTTGTATGAATTCTTTATATAGTTTGAATATTAACCTCTTATCAGATAGATCATTTGCAAATGTCCTACTCAGTAGGTTGCCTTTTCATCTTGATGGTTTCCTTTGCTGTGCAAAAGGTTTTGTGTGATGTAGTCTCATTTCTTTGTTTATGTGCCTTTGCCCAAGGAAACATATCCAACAAAAAATATTGTGAAGGTCAATGTCAAAGAGTTTACTGGCTGTATTTTCTAGGAGTTTTATGGTTTCAGGACTTACATTTAAGTCTTTAACCCATTCTGACTTTATTTTTGTAAATGGTGTAACAAGTGGTTCTATTTTATTTTTTCCATGCATCTGTCCAATTTTCCCAACACCATTTATTGAAGAAACTGTCATTACCCAATTGTATATCTATACCTCCTTTGTTGTAGATTAATTGACAATATAAACGTGTTTTGGAGGAGGCTCTTTATTCTATTCCATTGTTCTATGTGTCTCTTTTTGTGCCAATATCATACTATTTTGATCACTATAATAACTATAGTTTGAGATCAGAGAGCATGATACCTCCAACTTCATTCTTCTCTCTCTAGATTGATTTGGCAATGAGATCTTTATATATTTTGAATATTAGCCCCTTTATTTGAGGTATTGTTTGTAAATCTCTTCTCCCATTTGATTGGTGTCCTTTTTGTTTTGTTAATGGTTTCCTTTGCTGTGAAGAAGCTTTTTAGTTTGATATAATCACATTCATTTATTTTTGCTTTTACTTCCCTTGCCTTTGCTGTCAAATGCCAAAATCCCTCTGAGTCCAAGGTCCATAAGTTTAGTACTTATGTTATTTTCTATGTATTTTATTTTTTCTGGTTTTATATTCAAGATTTTAATCCATTTTGAGTTTAATTCTATTTTTTAATTATATTTTATTGATTGTGCTATTACAGTTGTCCTGATTTTTCCCCTTTTACCCAGCAACCCCTACTCTCTCAGGCAATCCCGACACCGTTGTTCATGTCCATGGGTCATGGGTATAAATTTCCTGGCTACTCTATTTCCTATATTGTACGTATATCCCCATGGCTATTCTGTAACTACCTATTTGTACTTCTTTATTCCCCCCATTCTGTGGCTTGTTTATTTTCTTAATGGTGGATATGACAGGCAGAAAGTTTTTTTAAAAATTTAATATTTTTTTTTATTTTAATTGTTCTTGTACAGTTTTCTGTCTTTTACTCCCATCCCAGCCCACTGCCCCAGCCCTCCCCACCTCCCTCCCATTTCCACCCTCCCTAGTCTTTGTCCATGTGTCTTTTATGCTTGTTGCTCTACACCCTTCCCCTTTTCCCCTGAAATTCCCTCCCCCCTCCCCTCTGGTCACTGTCAGCCTGTTCTCTATTTTAATGTCTTTGGTTATATTTTGCTTGCTTGTTTGTTTTGTTGATTAGGTTCCTGTTAAAGGTGAGATCATATGGTATTTTGTCTTTCACCACCTGGCTTATTTCGCTTAGCATAATGCTCTCCAGTTCCGTCCATACTGTTACAAAGGGTAGGAGCTCCTTCTTTCTTTCTGCGGCATAGAATTCCACTGTGTAGATGTACCACAGTTTATTGATCCATTCATTTACTAATGGGCACCTAGGCTGCTTCCAACACTTGGCTATTGTAAATTGTGCTGCTATGAACATTGGGGTGCATAGGTTCTTTTGGACTGGTGTTTCGGGTTTTTTAGGATATAATGCTAGCAGTGGAACTGCTGGGTCAAAAGGTAGATCCATTTTTAGTTTTCTTAGAAAATTCCATACTGCTTTCCATAGTGGTTGTACCAGTCTGCAATCCCACCAACAGTGCAGTAGTGTTCCCTTTTCTCCACAACCTCTCCAATACTTGTTGTTTGTTGCTTTGTTTATGATGGCCATTCTCAGTGGTGTGAGGTGGTATCTCATTGTGGTTTTAAATTGCATCTCTGTGATAGCTAGCGATACTGAGCATCTTTTCATATGTCTCTGGATCCTCTGTATGTCCTCCTTGGAGAATTGTCTATTCAAGTCCTTTGCCCATTTTTTAACTGGGTTGCTTGTCTTCTTAGAGTGGAGTCATGTAAGTTCTTTATATATTTTGGAGATTAAACCCTTGTCTGAGGTATCATTGGCAAATATGTTTTCCTATACAGTTGGTTCTCTTTTTATTTTAATACTGTTTTCTTTAGCTGTGCAGAAGCTTTTAATTTTGATGAGATCCCATTTGTTTATTCTTTCCTTTATGCCTCTTGCTTTAGGGTACATATCAGTAAAAATGTTGCTGCTTGAAATATCTAAGATTTTCCTGTCTATGTTCTCCTCTAGGACTTTAATGGTGTCACGGCTTATATTTAAATTTTTTATCCACCTTGAATTTACTTTTGTGTATGGTGTAAGTTAGTGCTCGAGTTTCATTTTTTTGCATGTAGCTATCCAGTTCTCCCAACATCACTTGTTGAAGAGGCTATTTTTACTCCATTTTATATTGCTGCCCCCCTTTGTCGAATATTCATTGACCATAGAGACTTGGGTTTATTTCTGGGCTCTCTGTTCTATTCCACTGGTCCATGTGCCTGTTTTTATGCCAGTACCAGGCTGTTTTGATTACAGTGGCCTTGTAATACAGTTTGGTGTCAGGTATTGTGATCCCTCCTACTTCGCTCTTCTTTCTCAAAATTGCTGCAGCTATTTGAAGTCATTTATGGTTCCATATACATTTTTGAAGTGTTTGTTGTATGTCTGTGAAATATGCCATTGGTATTTTAGTAGGTATTGCATTGAATCTGTAAATTGCTTTGGGTAGTATGGACATTTTGATGATGTTAATTCTTCCGATCCATGAACACAGTATATGTTTCCATTTGTTTATGTCTTCCTTGATTTCTTTCTTCAGTGTTGTGTAGTTTTCTGCATACAGGTCTTTTACCTCCATGGTTAGGTTTATTCCTAGGTATTTTATTTTTCTTTTTGCTATATCGAAGGGGATTTTTTTTTCTTGATTTCTGCTTCTGCTGTTTCATTGTTGGTATACAAAAATGCCTTTGATTTCTGGATATTGACTTTATATCCGGCTGTTTGGCCAAATTCATTTATTAGGTTGAGCAGTTTTTTTGGCCGAGTCTATAGGATTTTCTATGTACACTATCATGTCATCTGCAAACAATGATAGTTTTGTTTCCTCCTTTCCAAGTCGGATGCCTTTTATTTCCTTTTCTTCTCTAATTGCTGTGGTTAAGACTTCCAATACTATATTGAGTAGAAGTGGTGAAAGTGGACAGCCTTGTCTTGTTCCTGATCTTAGTGGAGAAGATTTTAGTTTTTGCCCATGGAGTATGATGTTGGCTGTAGGTCTCTCATATATTGCCTTTATTATGTTGAGGAATGCTCCCTCTAGTCCCACTTTGCTGAGTGTTTTTATCATAAATGGGTGCTGTACCTTATCAAATGCTTTTTCCGCATCTATTGATATGATCATGTGATTTTTGTCTTTCCTTTTGTTTATGTGATATATTACATTTACTTATTTGCGAATGTTGAACCATCCTTGCATCCCTGGGTTGAATCCCACTTGGTCATGGTGTATGATTTTTTTTTTTTTTTTTTTAATCTTTAGAGGGGAAGGGTAGGAGAGAGGGAGAGAAACATCATTGTGTTGTTGCCTCTCATACGTCCCCTACTGGGAATTGGCCTGCAACCCAGGCATGTGCCCTGAATGGGAATCAAACCACGATCCTTTGCTTCACAGGCTCCACACTCAATCCACTGAGCTACACCAGCCAGGGCTGTATGATCTTTTTAATGTATTGTTGGATGCAGTTTGCTAATATTTTGTTGAGGATTTTAGTGTCTATGTACATCAGCAATATTGGCCTGAAGTTTTCCTTCTTTGTTGTGTCTTTATGTGGTTTTGGGATTAGGATGATGCTGACTTCATAAAAGAGTTTGGGAGTCTTCCATCATTCTGGATTTTTTTTTCAAATAGTCTGTGAAGGATAGGGGTTAGCTCTTCCTTAAATGCTTAGTAGAATTCTCCTGTGAAACCATTCGGTCCACGGCTTTTGTGAATCAGGAGTTTTTTGATTACTGCTTCAATTTCATCTGCTGTTATTGATCTGTTCAGGCTTTCTGCTTCTTCATTGAGTTTTGGAAGACTATATTTTTCTAAGAACTTGTCCATTTCACCTAGGTTTTCAAATTTCTTGGCATACAGTTCTGCATAGTAATTTCTTAACAATCCTTTGTTTTTCTGGGTGTCAGTTGTAATCTCTCCTCTTTCATTTCTGATTGTGTTTATTTGGGTTCTCTTACTTTTTTTCTTGATGAGCCTGCT
Source organism: Glossophaga mutica (assembly GCA_039655065.1). Taxonomy (NCBI): domain Eukaryota; kingdom Metazoa; phylum Chordata; class Mammalia; order Chiroptera; family Phyllostomidae; genus Glossophaga; species Glossophaga mutica. The sequence continues at coordinate 127,229,230 of CM077308.1, forward strand.
TAAAGGCTTGTTGATTTTGTTTATCTTTTCAAAGAACCAGCTCCTGGATTCATTGATCCTTAGAATTGTGCTTTTAGCTTCTATGTCATTTAATTCTGCTCTGATCTTGGTTATTTCCTTCCTTCTACTTGCTCTGGGCTGTCTTTGTTGTTGTTCCTCAAGTTCTTGTAGGCGCAGGGTGAGGTTGTTTGTTTGATATGTTTCTATCTTTTTTAGGTAGGCCTGTATCACTATGAACTTCCCTCTGAAGACTGCCTTCGCTGTGTCCCATAAGTTTTGGGTTGTTGTGAGTTCATTTTCATTTGTTTCCAGAAACTTTTTTATTTCCTCCCTAATTTCATTCTTGATCCATTCATTGTTTAATAGCATGCTATTCAATCTCCATGATTTTGAGGATTTTGGGTTTTTCCCCTTGGGATTGGCTTCTAGTTTCAGTCCCTTGTGGTTGGACAAAATCTTGGTATGATTTCAATTTTCTTGAATTTGTTGAGGCTTGTTTTGTGTCCTATCATGTGGTCTATCTTTGAAAATGTTCCATGTGCATTTGAAAAGAATGTGTATTTAGTTTCTTTGGGATGAAGGGCTCTATATATATCAGTTAAGTCCATTTCGTCTAGAGTGTTGTTCAGTGCCACAATATCTTTATTGATATTTTGTTTGGAAGATCTGTCCGTTTTTGACAGTGGGGTGTTAAAATCCCCTACTGTAATTGTGTTGCTGTCAATATCTTTCTTGAAGTCTTCTAAGATTTTCTTGATGTATTTGGGTGCTCCTATGTTGGCTGCATAAATATTTACAATGTTTATGTCTCTTTGGTGGATTCTTCTCTTGAGTATTATGAAGTGACCTTCTGGGTCTCTCTTTATGGCTCTTCTTTTGAAGTCTATTTTGTCTGATGTGAGTATTGCTACCCTGGCTTTTTTTCCCTGTCCATTTGCTTGGAAAATTTGTTTCCAGACCTTCACTTTGAGTCTGTGTAGGTCTTTTGTCCTGAGGTGGGTCTCTTGTAGGCAGCATATGTGTGGGTCATGCTTTCTTATCCATTCAGCTATTCTATGTCTTTTGATTGGAGCATTTAATCCATTCACTTTTAAGGTTATTATTGATAGGTACTTATTCATTGCCATTTTTGTACCTGTATTCCTCTCTCTCTCTCTTCCTTCCTTTCCTTAAAGCAGTCCCTTTAGTATCTCTTGCAGAACTGGTTTCGTAGAGGTGTATTCTTTTAGATTTCTTTTGTCTGGGAAGCTCCTTATTTGTCCTTCTATCTTGATTGAAAGCCTTGCTGGATAAAGTAGTCTTGGTTGCAGGCCTTTGGTTCTCATTACTTGGAATATTTCTTGCCATCTCTTCTGGCTTGGAGCATTTCCATTGAGAAGTCAGCTGCTAACCTTATCAGGGCTCCCTTGTATGTTACTTCCTTTTTCTTCCTTGCTGCCTTTAGGATTCTCTCTTTGTCTTGGAATTTTGCCATTTTAGTTATGATGTGTCTTGAAGTGGGCCTGTTTGGGTTCCTCTTGATTGGGACTCTCTGTGTTTCCTGGATTTGTGTGACTTTTTCTCTCATCAAATTAGGGAAGTTTTCCATCATTACTTTTTCAAATGGGTTTTCTATCCCTTTGTCTTCTTGTATCCCTATTATACAGATATTACTACGTTTCATATTGTCTTGAATTTCTCTTAATCCCTCTTCATTCTTTCTGAGCCTCTTTTCCTTTTCTCGCTCTTTCTGGGTGTTTTGTCTACTTTATCCTCCAACTCGCTGATCTGATCTTCTTCATTGATTCTGCCTTTCATTCCTTCTACTGTGGTCTTCAATTCAGAATTTGTATTCTTCATTTCCTCTTGGCCCTTGTTGGTAGTTTCTATTTCCTTTTTTATGTTGTTATAGTTTGCAGTGAGTTCACCGTAGCTTCCCTGTAGTTTTTGGTAGCTCATTGAGAGCTTATGGAGAGACCGGGGCCTCAGCTGCCCTGGTCTTTGCGCTGATTCCTGGGCTCTTATTGTTCTGAAGTATTGTCTTTACCGTCTGGTTTTTCAATGTCCGCTACAATTTTTGATCTCCTATTTTCAAATATGCCGTTACTATTGTTTGTTTGCTCTCTTCCTCCATAGATTGGCCAGGTTTTTCACCCATGTATAGGGGGAAGTGGAATCTGTTCCTTCCTACCGTGCCGCCATCTTCCTTCTCCTCTGATCTTCTTTTTCTTAAATAAGTCCCTTTAACATTTCATATAATAATGGCTTGGTGATGATGAATTCCTTTAGCTTTTTCTTGTCCTTTTCCTTTTGGCCTTTCTTTTCTGCTAAAATAATTTTAACATTTCTTGTATTGCTGGTTTAGTGGTGATGAACTCCTTTTCCTTGTCTGAGAAACTATGTCCTTCAAATCTAAATGCTAATAATCTTGTCATGTATTTTTAGATGTAGTTTTTGCTTTAATCACTTTGAATACATCAAACCATTCTTTTTGCCGTGCGAAGTTTGGGCAGAAAATTCAGCTGAGTGTCTTTTGCAGGATCCCTTGTACACAGAATCTTAAAATCATCAAGAAAAAAGCCACTATCTTTAACTTTCTCCATTTTAATTATTATATGTCTTGGTGTGAGCCTGTTTGGGTTTATCTTGTTTGGGACTCTCTGTCTTTCCTGGATATGGATGCCTGCTCCTTTCATCAAGTTAGGAAAGTTTTCAGCCATTATTCTTTTAAATAGGTTTTCTATCTCATTCTCTTCTCCTTCTGTGACACCTGTGTTTCCAATTTTGGTATGCTTGATGTTGTCCCAGAGGTTCCATAAACTATTTTCATTTTTTTTCTTTTTGCTGTTCTAATTTAGTGATTTCTACTACCTGTTTTCTAGTTCTGCATATGTGCAGTTGCTATCCTCCAGTTATTTTTCATTTCAGCTATTGTGTTTTTCCATTCTGATTTGGTCTATATGTTTCGATTTCTGTTTTGAAGTTTTCATAAAGGTCCTCCATTCTTCTCCTGAGTTCACTAAGCATCTTTATAAACTCTTGGTAGACTGTGTCCATTTCATTCTGTTCTTTTTCTAGTGTTTTGTCCTATATTTAATTTGTAAACTATTCATCTCATTTAAAATGTCTCTTTCTATGAATTTGGTGAAAAAGTAACCTCTCACAGCCTTGAAGGGGAGGTGCTCTTGTACGGAAGCTTCCCCTTTGTAGACTTTGTGAGCCAGGTCTTTTTGGCAGACCAGATGGACCAGGAGCTGTAGCAGGCATGGGCCATATGGATATCCAAGGGCAAGCCAAGGCTGTTGTTGGAACTGAGGTTGGCTATGGGGAGTCTTGGGGTTAAAACAGACTTGAGTTATCTTGGCAGGCTATCAGGAGCTATAGTGGAGCAGACTCAGGCCACACAGAGTCCCCAAATTAAGCCATGTATAGGCCCAGAGCTTTAGCTGGAGTGTGTATGAGCTATGGGGAGTCCTGAGGACAAGCTGAGCTGGAACCACCTTGGTGGACCAGTAAAGCTGTAGCTTGGTGGACCAAAAGCTGTAGCTGGAGCAGCCCACAGGAAGACCCAGGCAGAGCTATAGTTATAGCTTATCCTAAACAAGCTACAGATCTTGTATGGACCTGGGTGCACTAGCATTCTAGTGCACTTTGGCCAGCTGGCTAGAATGCCTATATCATGCTCATACCTCTTTGACCAAGGTAAGGGGAGAGTACAACAAATGGTACTCTCTGGTACCTCTGACACCAAAGAGTTCCTGAAGTTCCCCTCCTATCTGGCAAATGCTTAAAGTTAGCAAATGGATTTCTCTCAGATGTAGTCTAAGTACCCTTTAATCTACTGTTTTTTTGGTTGTACCCAGGGTGGGCAAGTCTGAATGTGGTTCCTTCAGTAATCTATTCCCTACTGCAGATTAGTGTGTTGGCAGAGTGGTTCCCATGATGCCATGTTTCTGTCTCTCCTGCCTGTTTCTATATGATGTCTCGGTTTTTGTGCAGAAGCTGTTCAGTTAGCCCTCCGTTCTTCTCAGGTGAAACTGATCTGTTTGTGGGTGTAGATTTGATGTGTCTGTTTTAATGACAATACACATTTTATCACAAAGCTACAGAAGTAAAAACAGCATAGTAATCAGGAAGTATGATGCTTCCATCTTTGTCAAAATTTGTTGGGCAATTCAGGATCTATTTTGGTTCTGTGAAAATTTTAGGACCGTTTATTCTGTTTATGTGAAAAATGCCATTGGAATTTTGATATGGATTGAATTGACTCTGTAGACTGCTTTGGATAGTGTGGACATTTTTAAAAAATCCTCATCCAAGGATATGTTTGATTTGAGAGAGACAGAAACATTGATTAGTTGCCTCCCTACCTGTCCCAACCAGGGCTTGAACCCACAACCTTTTGATGTATGGGACGACACTCCAACCAACTGACCACCTGGCCAGGGTGGGTAGTATGGACATTTTAACAATATTAATTCTTCCAACCCATGAACATGGACATTGTTCCATTTATTTGTATCTTCTTTTATCAAAGAGTTGTCATTTTCAGTGTACAGATATCTTTTCACCTCTGGATTACTGGGGTGGCCAAAAAGTCCATATGGTTTTTTCCCTAAAATTCACAATGTTTTTCATTTCACCAATAACTTTGAGTTGGATATTTTGAGTGTGTTGGTCATCTTCCTCTATTAGCTTCTAGTGAGTAGAGGCGGGGCGCTGCTAAACATCTTCCAATGCATAAGACAGCCCCACAGCAAAGATTTGGCCAAAATTTCAGTAGTGCCAATAAAACTCCACAAACCACTTTTAATACATTTGATCAGTCACAGCACCTTCTTCATTCACTGCACAAATCTTTTTTTGCATTTCAGTTGTGGTTTTACCTAAATAATAAAGAATAATAAGCTGAAAATGTTGTGGATCTTCCATCTTCAATATTAAAATGACTGCACAAAAATTCACCAGTTTTGATAAGCTTTTTCAAATGCACACTGATTTGACAGCTGTCACAATATAGTCTAACAAAATTGTCTCAAATGAAGTTAAAGATAACTAAACACTACTAGAGCCATCATATGGGAAAAAAATGTAACAGACTTTTTGGCCAACCTAATATTTTTGATGCAACTGTATTAGTTTCTCTGATAATTCATTAGTAGTTTATAGAAAAATAGCAATGATTATATTGATTTTATATCCTCCAACTTTACTGAATTAACTTATTCTACAGATTTCTGGTGGAGCCTTTACAATTTTTTATATATAATCTCATCTGTAAAAAGAGATAATTTTACTTCTTCCTTTCTAATATGGATGCCTTTTCTTCGGTTTTCTTGCCTAATCATTTTGGTTAGGCCCTCGAATAGTCTTTTGAATCAAAGTAACCAGGGTTAAATGAGCTGCATTGATGGTGTAGTAGTGGTGGAATAATGCCAACTTGTGCATTAGGTTTGGAACAGTAGAGGCTTCTGCAAAGTGAGTGCACAGTGATTTAAAGAAATATTTTTATTTCTTTCTCACATAGTCCTAGAAGGTGTTCCATGACTGGTAGGGTATGCTGATATCAGATTACCAGGTTCCCTTCCATCATGCTGCTTTGTCATCTCTAGGGTATAGCCTTCCTCTGCATGTTTGTGCATCCCTACCTATAAGGAGGAGAAATAAAAGGCAGGCATATTCTTTTCTTGTTCAAGGTAGAACACTACAGTTGTTACACATCACTTCTGCTAATAACCCATTTTATAAAACCTGCTCATAAGTCTACCACTAAGTTTAATGAAAGTCTGGGGAATATCTTTGGTAGAGTGATCATAAACCCAGCAAAATAACTGTCACTGTAAAAAGCAATAGGAACTGGGCAGAAGGGAGGAGCTAGCATTTCATCTGTTACAATGAGATTTAAAGAACAGTATCTAAAAGAAGATAAGCAAAATGGTAGAAGAAATAGTTTTCAAACCCTATTCAAAGATAATTCCCAGCTGCACTTCATGTGACTGTCTACACATTCACATATTAGGAAACTCTTCCAAATGCACTGTAGCTCCAAATACACTTATCATATATAACCTTGCAGATACTATGCTATAAAAAGGCTGTAGCTTTATAAATTGTCATCTCCTTTTAAACATACTTTTAAATTCTGATATAAACCTTACTTGTGCTTAATGGAAAACTATAAAATATTAAAAATATAGTATAAAATTAAAGACTACTCATATCATGCAGAGATAAAATACTAATCTATTTCCTATTTTTACTATACATACGAGGTCTGTCTGGGAAAAGTGCAGCCATTGTTAATATAAGAGAACGGTTTGTGGAATATCAGTGTAACCTGGCAGCCAAGGAGAGTGGACTGGAATGTGCATGCATGAACAATGATGACTTCACCGTACTAGTCAGTGAGAGTGGTAGATGCCTTTGAGTGAGCATGAGTACTGTGTGGCCGTCACATTCAAAATGACTGAGTAGAGCAACAAATCTGCATCAAATTTTGCGTTAAGCCTGAATATTCCTTCATGGAAACTATTCAGATGACTCAGAAGGCCACAGCTATGGGCAACTGGTGACTAGCAGCTTCATCACAACAACATACCCACTCATGCATCACGTCTAATGCAGAGTTTTTTGGCAAAACATCAAATCACCCAGGTGACTCAGCCCCGCTATAGCCCAGATTTGGTGCTCTGCAACTTCTGGCTTTTCCCAAAACTAAAATCACCTTTGAAAGGGAAGAGATCTCAGACCATCAATGAAATTCAGGAAAATACAATGGGGCAGCTGATGGCCACTGGGAAAACTGTGTGAGGTTCAAGGTACCTACTTTCAAGGGGACTGATGTATCATTGCCCTATGTACAATGTTTCTTGTATCTTCTTCAATAAATATATCTTTGAAAGTACATGGATGGATACTTTCTGGACAGACCTCATATATTTACCAAAATTTGAATATTTATCTTGCCTTTTGTTACCCGATGGTATTCCCATGTCATCAAAAATCATTCAAAATCCTGATTTTTAATAAGTTATCTTCTTCCTAAATGCCTCTTTCATTTTAGTATAAAATCATGATACCATTGGGAAAATGTATCCTATAGATAAGATGTGGATGAAGGTAAAGATTTGTTCCTATGCTTAAAATATCTCATTATTAACAAAATTCTTCTAAAGTGAAGCTACAAAAAAGTTTTTAATTCTCCCATATAAAATTTCAGTTAACTGTTTACCTACACTGTGCTTGAGAGACATTACACTACTTTTTGACTTAAAGGAGATATATTCATTCCAATCTTCTATTTATTGTGTCATGATGTCAGTTTTGATCTATACCTTCTTTCCTCTAGGCATCTTTGCCTGAAGACATAATCCTAAACCTTTCATAATGTTAAGTACATCAAAGACTAACTGCTTTGCTTAGCTGCAGTGATCTACACAAGGCTGTATTACTTGTATAACTTAAAAGTAAATTCCAAAGAATACATGATTATCCAACCTTTGTTCCTTTCTTTGTGGTGACATAATATTGTCAGTCATAGAATATATTAAATAATACCAATTATTAATTACTATAACTAGATTTTCTCTAAATGAGATATTTTCAAATCAAGTACTTCCATTGTTTAAATATTTAATTAATATACTTTTGAATTCTGAAATACTAGTTTACTATATTATGAAAGAAGGTGTCATATTTTCAGAACTTACCTTGTCATAAATTGTCAGTGGCTTAGCAAAAGATAATAGTATTTTCCTGGGGGGGAAATACTTTTTCTCCTTTTCAGAAAGGAGTCAATGTCCCAAACCCTCTATCCTTTACTCATTAGTTAGGCTAGTAAATTGTGCTGATCCAGGACAAAAATCACTGGTAATTAAAATTTCTGCAAGTAAATAATGAAGACTTTTGCTTGAGGATTGGTATGTAATATTAAGAATAACTAATAAAACCATGAATTTAAGAATAAATAGAATGCATAGTAACTTGGCTAGTGTGTAGTACAGTAAAAATATCCTCTATCAAGAATCCTAAAATATAGTGGACAAATCAATTCATACAGTAATGTGCTACAAACTTTAAAAATACTAAGGTGTCTTCTGGTCAAGATGGCAGAGTAAGTAAACACTGTGCTCACCTCTTCCCACATCAAAATTACAACTGAATTATAGAATAACCATCATTGAGTACTACCTGAAGACTAGCTGAACAGAAGTCCTACAACTAAGGATACAAAGAAGCCTTGACAGACTTGTAGCAGGGGCGGAGATGTGCAATATGCAGGTACTAACTCACTCGTGTGGCACTTAATAGTTCAGAGGTAATCTCTGCTGTGGCAGTCTCTTCTGTAAAATGAGGGGTCCCCGTGCCACTCCCAGTACCCCATTACAACATGCCAGTGCTGGAAAGAGCAACCCGAGCTGGCTATGAAAACCAGAGGGGATTTCATCCAAGTGATATGGAGGGCTTCTGGAGTCCAGGCATTCTTCTTGAGAGGCTGTGTACAAACTCACTCCTGGCCCCAGGGTAGACACTGCAGCTCAAAGAGTACCAGGGATGTACAGGGAGGAACTGATTTGCCTGGCCTCAGAGTGGGGGCTGGAGAAGCAGGGGTTGAGGTATATCACTCCAGGGACAAAAGCACTAGTAGGCACCATTACTCCTTTGTTAAATCCTCTTTCTATGCAGTTGACAGGCACAGATGAGACCATACCTGAGTTTATCATTAATTTGGCTAACATTCTTTGCCTCACCCTGGGGATTCCTTGAGACTTCATCCCACCCAACTCAGCTGGCCTGAGCCACTTTCAGTAGCTTTTGCACACAAGCAAACTGCCTTGGCTTGTGCTACAGACACCCTTAAAATCTCTCAGGACTCCAGAAACCCCAAACAAGTAGGAACTGGTTTGAGCATACCCTGTACCATGTGCTAAGCATCTCTAAGCCTGGCACAAGCAGCAACCATTCTCATCTTACACTGTAACTCCTATCAAGTGGCTCCAAGGCTGGCATATGCTGTGGCCAGTACTGGCCTGGAATATAGCTTCAGCTAATCACCCACAAATTGCACAAAGGTCTCCTGGCCTCAGCACACATTGTGGTGTCAAGCAAACAGTCTCTAGCATGGCACTAGTGGAAGCTGGCCTTGGTTCACAGCTCAGCCTCTCCCAACTGCCTCCAAGCTCAGCACAAGTGGCAAACAATGGCAGATCACTTTGTAGCTCCCAGGAGGCAGCCTAAACCTGATGCAAATTGAGGCTGACCTTGGCTGGCACTACATCCCCTTTCAAGAGCCTGCACAACTAATACAACCAGTGGCTGATTTTAGACGACTCCAAAATACAACCCAATTAGCTCCAAAAATGACACAACCAACTGGTGGACTCAGGTAGCACCAGAGCCCTGCAAAAGCAATTCCCAGTCTATGGGGTCAGTCCATACACAATCACTTGTCTTGTAATCATGGCCAGCATTTGCAGCCAGTCAGCCTAAGGGTCAACATCAGAAGGGCACACACAACCCACAAAACAGATACTCCTGAAGATTGTGCCACCAGGTCTCACAGGACACGTATTACATTAGGCCACTCTGTAAACACTGAGAGATGCAGCAAATCTACTTAATTCATAGAAACAAGCACAGTAAGTTAGCCAAAATGAGGAGATAAAGAAATTGTCCCAAATGAAAGAACAAGACAAAACTCCAGGAAAAAATAACTAAATAAATGAAGTCAAGCAATCTAAAAGATACTAAGTCCAAAACAATGGTTATCCTTAATGGCCTTAGGGGAAGAACAAATGAACTCAGTGAGAACCTTAACTAAAAGAAACTATTAAAAAGAACCTGTCAGAAAAGAATATAATAATTGAAATTAAGAAAACATTTGAGGAAATCAGCAGTAGATTAGATGAAGCAGAGAATCAAATCAATGATCTGAAAGTAAGGTAGCCAAAAACACCTAGTTGGAACACCAAGAAGAAAACAAATGAATGAGGATAGTTTAAGGGACCTCTGGGCCAACATCAAGTTTATCAACATTCACATAAAGAAGTACCAGAAGGAGAAGAGAAAGTAAGGTTTGAAAACCTATTTGAAGAAATGACTGAAAACTTTCCTCATCTGGTGAAGGACAAAGACATACAAGTCCCAGAAGTACAGAGAGATTTAAACAAGATGAATCCAAAGAAGCCCAAACCAGGACAAATCATAATTAAAATGCCAAAAATTAAAGACAAAGAAACAATATTAAAAGTTGCAAGAGAAAAGCAATTTGTCTTATTGTGACTATCAGCTGATTTTTAAGTAGAAACTTTGCAGACCAGAAGGAACAGGTATGAAATGTTCAAAACAATGGGGAGCAAAGACCTATAACCAAGATTACTCTACCCAGAAGGCTTTCATTTAGGATCATTGGAGAATAAAGAATTACCTAGACAAGAAGAAGCTATAGTACATCACCACTAAACCAGTATTACAAGAAATGTTAAAGGGACTTTATTAAGTAGAAAGAAAAGATCAAAAATAGAAATAAGAAAATACAGGAAAGAGGCCTGGCCAGTGTGGCTCAGTTGGTCTGAGCATCATCCTGTAACTGAAGGGCTGTGGGTTCAATTCTTGGTCAGGGTACATACCTAGGTTGTGGGTTCCATCCCCAGTCAGAGCACAGGCACCTGTGATCCCTGGTCTGAGCACCCAGTCTGGGTGTGTTTGGGAGGCAACCAATCAATGCCTCTCTCTAACATCAGTGTTTCTCTCTCCCAGTCTCCCTCTCTAGAAACAATGAAAAAAAAAATGTTCTCAGGTGAGAAATAGAAAATAAGAAGAAAATATAGGAAAGAAAAATATTCTCACCAACAAAGGAGTGGATGAAACAACTATATACAGCTAATACAAAGGTTAAATAGGAAAAATAGGAAGATCATGTGTAAACACAAGAATAAATTAAGTGTTACACACAAATACACAAAAGAAGTAAAAAATAGTGACTGAAACAAAAATGTGGAGGCCGTGAGTAAATATTCTAGTGATTTTTACTTTTTAAAAATTCTTTTTAATCCTCACCCAAGGATATGTTTTATTGATCTTAGAGAGGAAGAGAGAAAGAAAAACACTGAAGTGAGAGAGAAATACTGTTTGGTTGCCTCTCATACACACCCTAATTGGGTATGGCACCTGAAACCTAGGTATGTATCCTGACCAGGGATTGAACCAGCAATCTTTTGGTGTACAGGATGATATTCCAACCAAGTCACCTGGCTGGCCAGGGCCCTAGTAATTTTTAGAATGTATTTTAATTAAAGTGACCATCAATTTAGACTCCCCTACTAACATACTTTGGTATATATGAATGTCACAGTAACCACAAACCAAAAATCTAAAAGAAATATACAAAAATAAAGAGAAAAACCAAACACAACACTACAGAAAGTTATCAACATACAAGAGGTGAGCAAGAGAATAGGGAAGGAGCGGAGAGGAACTACAAAATAATCAGGAAACAATAAGATTACAATAACTACATATCTATTAGTGTTGTAATGGACTAAATAATCAAAAGGCATATAGAGCTGAATGGATTATTTTTTAAAGAACCATACATATGCTGCCTAATGAGACCCACTTAAGATCAGAAGATACACTCAGATTAGAGGGTAAAGGGATAGAAAAAGTATTTCATCCAAATAGAAATGAAAAAAAGCTGGGGTAGCAATACCTATATCAGACAAAATACTTTAAAACAAGGGCTGTAACAAGAGAAAAAGAAAGGCATTTCAAAATGATAAGGATCATTCCTATAAAAGCATATAACACTCATAAGGATCTATGCATCCAATGTAGGAGCAACTAAATATATAAAGTAAATATTTATAGACATAAAGGAAGAGATCAACAGTAATACAGTTGTAGTAGGGGACCCCAACACCCCATAGACATCACGGATAGGTCATCCAGACAGAAAATCAATAAGGAAACTGGCCTCAAATGACACATTTTCAAATACATTTAATTTATATTTTCAGGACATTTCACCCCCAAACAGAATATACATTCTTCTCAAGTGCACATGGAACATTTTCCAATGTACAACACAAGTCCTAATAAATTTAAGAAGACCAAAATTATATCAAAACATCATCTTTGATTATAATGGTATGAAAATAGAAACCAGTTATAAGAAAACTTAAAAATATGCAAACACGTGGAGACTAAATAACATACTATTAAACAATGAATGGGTTAACAACAAGATTAAGGAAGAAATCAAAAGTTACCTTGAGATAATTGAAAATGAAAACAACACAATCCAAAAATCAAAGGAACATAGCCAAAGCAGTATTAAGAAGGGAAATTTATAGCAATACAGGCCTGTCTTGGAAGCAAGAAAAAATTCAAATAAACAGTCTAACCTTTACACCTAAAGGAACTACAAAAACAATAAACAAAGCCCAAAGTGAGTAGAAGGAAGGAATGAATAAAAATCAGAGTGGAAATCAAGTCTAAAAAATCAATAGAAAACATCAATTAAACAAAAAACCTGGTTCTTGAAAAAGACAAACGAAATTGATAAGCCTTTAGCTAGACTCCTCAAGGAAAAAGAGGGAAAGCCTTAATAAATAAAATAAAAAATGAAAGAGAAGTGACAACCAATACCACAGAAATACAAGGAATTATCAGGAAATACCATGAACAATTATATGCCAACAAATTGGACAACCTAAAAGAAATGGGTATGTTCCTAAAAGCATGCAATCTTCCAAGGCTGAATCAGGAAGAAAGAAAATCTGAACAGACTGACAATTACTAAAGAAATTGACTCAGTAAGCAAAAATCTCCCAACAAACAAAAGCCTTGGACTAGATGTCATCAAAGGTGAATTTTTCCAAATAGTCAAGGAAAAGTTAATACCTATCTGTCTCAAACTATCCCAAAACATGGAAGAGGAAAGAAGGCTTCCAAACTCATGATGTCAGCACTACCCTGAAACCAAAACCAAAGATACTACACAAAAGGAAAATTATATGCCAGTATCCTTGATGTAAACAGATGCAAAAATCTTCAACAAAATATTAGCAAGTCAAATTCAGCAATATATAAAATAGATCATACACCATGATCAAGTGGAATTTATACCCAGAATATAAGGTTGGTTCAGTATCTGCAAATCAATTAATGGGGATACACCACAAATGAAATGAAGGATAAAAATTATATGATCACACAGGAGCACAATTTACAATAGCCAAGTGCTGGAAGCAACCTCAGTGCCCAGCAGTAAATGAGTGGATAAAAACTGTGGTACATTTTACACGATGGAATACTACACAGCAGAAAGAAAGAAGGACCCTTTGCAACAACATGGATGGATCTGGAGAGCATTACTGCTAAGTGAAATAAACCAGGCAATGAAAGACAAATACCATATGATCTCACCTATAAGTGCAACCTAATCAACAAAACAAACAAGCAAAATATAACCAGAGATATTGAAATTAAGAACAAACTGACAGTAACCAGAAGGGAGGTGGGAGGGGATAATGGGGGGGACAAGGGGGAAGTGTCAGGAACAACCAGAAAGGACACATGGACAAAACCAAGGGTGGGGTAGGATCAAAGGTGGGAAGTGGAGATGGTTGGAGGAGGGGGCAGTGGTAGAGGTAAAATGGAGACTTTACTTGAACAACAATTTTTAAAAATTAAAAATAAAGTAGTCTAATATCATCACAAAACCTTAAGTTATTAATGTCTCAGTATTGTATTATCATCCATAAAGTTGTAATGTGAATATCCATGTCTCTTTCACTTCAGAGAGTTCATGTCACAATCAAGCAAAGAAACAAAACATAAAAGTGCTCAGTAAAGAGGAAAGGACTGCAATAACACTGGATGGTGTTTGATTTTAATCACACTTGTCAGGCATTGCTTTTCCATATAACCAAGAATTACAGTTTTAAAATTTTTAAAAATATATATGATCATATCAATAGATGCAGAAAAAGCACTTTACAAAATCAACGTCCACTCACGATAAAAAGTCTCATCAAAGTGAGGATAGAAGGAAAATACCTCAACATAATAAAGGTCATACGTATATGACAAACCCACAGCTAACATTATTGTCAACTGTGAAAGGTTGAAAGCTTTTTCTTTAGAATCAGGAATGAAACAAGGATGTCCACTGTACTCACTTTTATTCAATGTAGTACTGAAGTCCTAGCCATAGCAATCAGACAATAAAAGAAATAAAAGGCATCCAACTTAGAAAGGAAGAAATAAAATTATTATTTGAAAGCAACATTATAGTGTATAGAGAAAACCCTAAAAGATCCACCTAATAACTATTTGAACTAGTAAATTAATTCAATAAAATAGCAGGATACAAATTAATATTCAGAAGTCAGTTGTATTTTTATACACCAGTAACAAACTATCAGAAAAAGAAATTAAGAAAGTCCCATTTATTATTGCATCAAAAAGAATAAAATATCAAAGAATAAACTGACCAAGGAGGTGTGAGACTTGTACTTGAAAAATTATAAGTCACTGAAAAACGTAATTGAAGAAGATACAAGTAAGTGTAAGGATATACCATGCTCATGGATGGAAAGGACTAACATCATTAAAATTTCCATATTACCCAAAGCACTCTACAGATTGATTGCAATCCCTATCAAAATACCAATGACATTTTCACAGAACTAGAAAAAATAATCTTGAAATTTATATGAAACTACAAAAGACCCCACATAGCCAAGAAGTCTTGAGAAAGAAGAAAGTTGGAGGTATCACACTCTCTGATATCAAACTATACTCTAAGCATATAATAATGAAAGTAGCATGGAACTGGCATAAAAAGACACATAGATTAATGAAACAAAATGGAGAACCCAGAAATAAGCCCACACCTGAATGGTCTATTATCTATGACAAAGGAGGCAAGAGTATACAATGGGGTAAAGACAGTGTCTTCAATAAATGGTAATTGGAAAACTGGATATATACATGAAAAAATGAAAAGTAGACCATTGTCTTATAGCGTATATAAGAATTAACTCAAAATGGATTAAAGACTTAAATGTAAGAACCAAGACCATAGAACTCCTACAAGAAAACATAGGCAGTAAATTCTGACATCACTCTTAGTAATTTTTTTCTTGGATATGCCTCCCTGAGCAAGGGAAACAAAAGAAAAAATAAACAAATTGGACTACATCAAACTAAAGAGTTTTTGAACCATGAGGTAAAAACATCAATGAAATGAAGACTACCTACTAAATAGAAGATATTCCTCAGTGATCATTGGATAAGAGGCTATTACCAAAAATATATTAAAAATTCATACAACTCAATGCCCAAAAAAATTTTATTAAAAAGTGAAGAAAGCACCTGAATAGACATTTCTCCAAAGGGGACATACAGATGGCCTATAAACATATGAAAAGATGCTCAATGTCACTAGTCATCAGGAAAATGTAAATTAAAACCTCATTGAGCTACTGCCTCACACCTGTTAGAATGGCTATCACCAATAAATTAACAAACAAGTATTGGCCAGAATGTGGAGAAAGGGGAGCCCTCTTGCACTATTGGTGGGATTGTAAATTGGTGTAGCCACTATGGAAAACAGTATGAGGTGTCCTAAAAAAATTAAAATTAGAAATACCATATGAATCAGCAATTCCACTTTGGGTATTTATCTGAAGAAATCCAAAACACTAATTCAAAAAGATTTATGAACCCCTATGTTCACTGCAGCATTATTTACAATAGCCATGATATGGAAGCAACCTAAATGTCCATTGACAGACAAATGGATAAAGCAGCACAAATATACAAAGGAATATTACTTATTCATAAAGAAGGAAATCTTGCCACTTGTGACAACATAAATGGACTTAGGGGTTTTATGCTAAGTAAAATAAGTCAAAGACACATATCATGTGATATCACATATATGTGGAATCTAAAATACAAAATAAACAAAACAGAAACTCATAGATAAAAGAGAACAATTTGATGGCTGCCAGATGAGAGGGGCATTGGGGTGATGGGTGAAAAAAGTGAAGGGATTAAGGAGTACAAATTGCCCTTTATAAAATAATTCACAGGGATATAAACTAGTACAGCATAAGAAATATAGCCAGTAATACTGGAATAACTATGTATTGTGTTAGATTCACTTTTAAGTTATGTCTAATCACTATGTTGTACACCAAAACTAATAAAATACTGTATGTCAACTATAATTGAAAATATTTTTTAAAAAGGATACTAACGTGATAGTCAGGAAAGCTGACTTCTAATTTTGGCTACTTTAGTTAAGACTAACCATCTGATATTTAAAAAGCCACCAATTTGGCCTCAGTTTGCTCATATATAAATTAAGGAGATAGAACTGGAAGAGTCTACATCTTTTTAGTGCTAAAATTCCATGCATGTAATCAGATATGACTGCATAGAACCCCAGCTAAGACACTACAGATTTCTGGACAACTACAACTTGGTGAAAAAATCATTTATTCACATCCACCAACAGTGCAAACCCATACTGAAATAAGTTTGAATATTATTTTTGAGGGGGTATTTCTTTATTCAAAACATACTTTGAATTAAATTCTCTTAGTACTTTAAGAGACTTATTTATACTGAAATTTATTGTAGCAAAAAGTATGACATCAAGGTGCCCAAGCATAGGAGCTCCTATAGAAACTGAATACTAAAAAGCAAAATGTTTTACATAAATTAGCTGACAAATAGCATAAAAACATTGAACTTTAGAGCTGAATTTGGATCTCATACAGATATTTTACTTGTACGAATTTCTCTAATGTCCCAGAAATTATTTCAGTTTTGAAGGTAATTTTCCTGTACCCTTACCACATCTCCAGGAAATCTTCATTCACACACATACACAAATCTTTGTTATATAGTTGGTCTGTGAAGTTTGAGTTTAAATCATACATTTGCTTTATCAAAATTAAATAGTATATTGACCTGTAATTATATACATAAATGTTTTTAACCATTTTAAAGTTTTCAAGCTAGTTTTATATAACCATAAATTTATATTCTTAAGGGGAATCAGGGAAGAATCAAGGTTTTTATATAAGGTTCCTGAAGAAAATAATATGCCCTATATTCTCAGATATAATCATTGTATAATTTGCTGTGGGGTAGAATTTAGTTTAAAGTTGATCTATTTCAGCTCCCACCACATACGTATGTCAGGAACTCCAAGTGTTCCACTGGATGCACTATGGCTTGCTCCCGTGGCCTACAAGTGCCAATTCTAAGTTCAGTGACGTCATGTTGGTAGCCTGAAATTAGCCAGGGTAGAGGTATTTACATTATAGAAAACTGATTGGCTTTTTGCTTTTGTTTTGTTGTGGTTTTTGATGCACCAGCTGTTAATCATTTAGCAACACATCACTAAGGTACTCCCAGGTTATGGTTTCTGAAGGCCAAATCTTTACATATCAAAGAAAAGACTATATGACTGCTCCTGATTCTACAACTAACAGAACTGAAGTTTTAACATTCATGTATTCTTCAGTTTCCTATAATTTATTTGAGAGTATAAAAGAGAGAGTAGGGTCCATATATAATTTATTGCATATCTTTAAATCTATATAGCAGTGTTGTCCAATAGAAATACAATGTAAGCCACATACATAACCTTAAAATTGCTACTATATCTTAAAATATTTCTTAAATCAGATGTTAAATTTTCATTGGAATTACTTCATATTTAGATTTCATAAAATTTACAGTTGAATAAGTACTTTGAAGTATTCAGGTTTAGTCAAATGTTCCTAAAAAGTTTATAATTACTAAACTGAGTATCAGTTTTTAAATTTAGGTTATTTAATTTTGAGAAAGAAGAGCAAAGTAGGAGGGATCACAATACCTGATACTAAACTGTATTACAAGGCCACTGTAATCCAAACATGACAGTTACAGGCATAAAAACAGGCACATGGACCAGTGGAACAGAACAGAGAGCCCAGAAAAAAACCCAAGTCTCTAAGGTCAATTAATATTCGACAGAGGGGGCAGCAAAATAAAGTGGAGTAAAAATAGCCTCTTCAACAAATGGTGTTGGGAGATCTGGACAGGTACATGCAAAAAAATGAAACTTGAGCACCAACGTACACCGTACACAAAAATAAATTCAAGGTGGATAAAAGATTTAAATATAAGCCGTGACACCATTAAAGTCCTAGAGGAGAACATAGGCAGGAAAATCTCATATATTTCACGCAGCAACATTTTTGCTGATATGTCCCCTGGAGCAAGGGACATAAAAGAAAGAATAAATGGGATCTCATCAAAATTAAAAGCTTCTGCACTGCTAAAGAAAACAGTATTAAAATAAAAAAAGAACCAACTGTATAGGAAAACATATCTGCCAATGATACCTCAGACAAGGGTTTAATCTCCAAAATATATAAAGAACTTACATGACTCCACTCTAAGAAGAGAAGCAACCCAACTAAAAAATAGGCAAAGGTCTTGAACAGACAGTTCTCCAAGGAGGACATACAGAGGATCCAGAGACACATGAAAAGATGCTCAGTATCGCTAACTATCAGAGAGATGTAAATTAAAACCACAGTGAGATACCACTTCACACCTGTCAGAATGGCCATCATAAACAAAGCAACAAACAAGTGTTGCAGAGGCTATGGAGAAAAGGGCCCTAGTGCACTGTTGGTGGGATTGCAGACTGGTACATCCACTATGGAAAACAATATGGAATTTTCTAAGGAAACTAAAAATGGATCTGCCTTTTGACCCAGCAATTCCACTGCTGGGATTATATCCTAAGAACCCTGAAACACCAACCCAAAAGAACCTATGCACCCCAATGTTCACAGCAGCACAATTTACAATAGCCAAATGTTGGAAGCAACCTAGGTGCCCATCAGTAAATGAATGGATCAAGAAAGTATGGTACATTTACACAATGGAATTCTACGCAGCAGAAAGAAAGGAGCTCCTACCCTTTGTAACAGCATGGATGAAACTGGAAAGCATTATGCTAAGCGAAATAAGCCAGGCAGTGAAAGACAAATACCATATGATCTCACCTTTAGCAGGAACCTAAATAACAAAACAAACAAACAAGCAAAGTGTAACCAAAGACACTGAAATAGAGAACAGGCTGACAGTGACCAGAGGGGAGAGGGGAGGGAATTTCAGGGCAAAAGGAAAGGGTTTAGAGCAACAAGTATAAAGGACACATGGACAAAAACTAGGGCGGTGGAAATGGGAAGGAGTTGGGGAGGGTTGGGGATGGGCTGGGATGGGAGTAAAGACAGAAAACTGTACATGAACAACAATTAAAATAAAATTTAAAAAATAATAATAAATTGAGGTTATTTAAAATTATACAAAATTTAAAAATTAGTTCCTCAGTCATACTAGCCATGTTTCAAGAGTTCAGTATCCATACATAATAGTGATTACCATGTTGGACATTGCAGCTCTTTAGCATCAATACTACCCAGAAGCTTGGGATTTACTCTATTCCAGCTTAAAGTATGGAATCAAATTAGTTATTTCACTTTTCAGTGCCTCAATTTTGTAAGACAATAATAACCTTAGGAAAATGATGGCTTAATAGCTATAACTAGTAAGTTATGATTGCTATAATCATGAAATCACTTGCATGATATAGCAGCTCCCTTTTTGGCATGTCATGTTATTTTAACAACTAACTCATCAAGCAGTAGCTGCATTTTGAAGAGCTTAACCTTGTTAAGTGTTAGTAGCAATAAATGCTAAGTATTTATAGAATATTTTTCATCTTTAAAGGGGTTTACAAATTTTAATTAATCTAATACAATAATACAGGGTCTGGCACATATAACATCCCCTTTTTATTATAAAATCTTTTATTATAAAATCAAAAGTATGTAATTCTGTGACATAACACTATCACATTCATACATACCATATGACATTTTAAGTGAAAGGTTCAAATTAAAACTATAAATTATTACACCCATATTATCACCCTACCAAACATACTCGAGCAGGTATTACTTCTGCCGGACCCTGTATATCATTCCTGTTAAAAGTTAATTCGAGGCCAAATAGGCCTTTCTGCTCAACAAAACCTTCAATACACTTGTCATACACTCTATACTACAATATCAAGGTCAAGTGTTAATCTTATTCCTGAGTGTACAAAATCTTCACTAATTAGTAACTTTTCTGATTCTTAGTACCATAATAAACTAATCTCAACTGAGAAAAATGGTGGTATATAATGTTCATCACTTGTGTGTTGTCTTTAAAACTAACAAAAGTCAGGCATGGGTTTCTTGATTATATAAAATAGATTGTTAAGTTCCTTATTTTATAGTACTTAACCTCTAAAACTGCCACCAGAACCATAATAATGCCATCCATTTTTATGGGCTTCATAGTTTTCAAAGTGCTTACCTGCATCATGTTATTATCTCAACAGCCCTAGATAAACAAGACAGGTGTTGTTATGCCCATTTTTTTAATGAAATTCAGAAAGGCTGAGTGACTTACTCAAAGTTACATAGTGATCAGTGCAAGACCTAGGGCCAAAATGTAGGTCTTCTGATTTTAGCTGTTTTTCAAGTGCTTACTATATGTTGGACAGTATGTTGAACTGTTTCTGTATGACCTCATTTGATAGTCACAACATCTCACAAACATTATGTATTTCACAGATGAAAAAAGTATGGTGTAGAAAACTGTTACATAGGTCTTTTTTCCCCTCAAAATATTTGTTCTTTTCTACTAAGCTGAATCTAAAAATAACCTATTATGGTTAGGAAAATAAAGGAGCTAATCTAATCAAAAATAAAAATAACTGCCATTTACTAGCACATCTTATTTGCCATGCATACTAGGCTCTGCAATTACTGCCGAGTTTCATATTTTTCATCATAGGAGTTAAATATTAGTTTCCCCATTTATAAATGAGAACACAGACTCAAAATGTCAGAGGCAGAATTTAAAACCATTACTGTTTGATTCCAAATCTCATACTCAGAACCTACTTTGCCATTCTGCTTTTTTATTTCAAGTCCACTGCTACTTCCCATACTCCTTGCTGCCAAAAGCTGCTTGTTACTTATTTTTTGAGTTGTTTTGCTATGGGTTTCATTATTTTGTCTTTTGAATTAAAACAGGATAGTAAGAAAAGTTTTCTTTGTCATCTCTGTTTACCATAGTATATACTAACATTGCCCAAAGTGCATGCTTAAGCCATTTTCCTAGTATACTGCAGGAAAGTAGCTTTGTGCAGTGTCTCATACGATTGCTAACACCTTTGAATGTTAAGTTGGCAAGTCTATTAATGTGGAACTGAACTACTTTTTTTGATGAAATTTATTTTTATCAAAAAAATTTTAAAATTTTAATTGTTGTTCAAGTACAGTTTTCTGCCCTTTACCCCCATCCCAGCCCCCACCCCCAACCAAACTGAACTTCTTTACCTTGGACTTGGAGCTAAATAGTTTCTTCACTTTTTAAATGGTAAATTTCTGCAATTCCTTTAGAAGGAAGCTGACTTACTCGTTCAGTGGGTATTTTTATTTAAAGCTATATTTATAACAAAATATGAGATGGAGGACTAAGCATTGTTCAGTAAATTTCCTTAATGGAGCTAAACAATTTACATTGTCGGAGACTACTGCGTGTGCATGAAGGGTGATTACTTTTCCTCAGTCAGGAAAATTCTTTTTTCCTACATTATCAAAATATCCTTATGAACTCATTTTACGTTGCCTTAGTTATCAAAAATAAGCGTTTAGATCTTCATAACACTTTTTCATAACAAATGGTATAATTAACCTGACCACCATAAACGCTTCCAGGACAAACTGTCTTTTAAAATTAATTCTTTTTTCTTTGTTTTCTGGCTGATTTCCATTTGTACTAGATAGCTACCATGTTCTTGGTAAGACTGTCTGTAAGAAGGAAGTAAGACAAGTTTGTACACATACATTCATATGCAAGGGCAAAAGAGAAGACAGTGTAAAAAAGAAACATTTCTAGTAAAACTCTTTCCTTATCTAGGATTAGAAGTATTCATAAGTGTATGTATTGTTGTAATGCATAGAGAGGACTTTTAGTTTTTTACAAAACTTATAGTTTTTTCAAGCTAATAAAATGTACATATCTGGAGCATTCATTTAAGCAGAAGAAATAGTTGGCAAATATTTTTATGTCAGGTGGTATGCGTGCTAAATTTATAAGCTTTCTTCTGTTTATTCAATGTAAGGTAACTCAATGTGACATGGTGTTACATATCACAAAGATGACTCAGGTCAGGAATTTCAAGAAATCTTGAAAACAAATAGTATTTTATGTCTCTGGGCCATCTGTATGTCCTCCTTGGAGAAGTGTCTATTCAGGTCCTTTGCCCATTTTTTTAATTGGATTGTTTGACTTCCTGGTTTGAGTCATATGAGTTCTTTTTATATTTTGGAGATTAAAGCCTTGTCTGATGTATCATTGGCAAATGTGTTCTCAAATACAGTTGGTTCTCTCTTCATTTTGATGATGGTTTCTTTAGCTGTGCAGAAAATTTTTAATTTGATGTCGTCCTGAATTTGCTTATTTTTTCCTTTATTTACCTTGCCCTAGGAGATACATCAGCAAAAATATTGTTATGTGGGATATCTGAAATTTTACTGCCTGTTTTCTGTAGGACTTCTATGGTATCACAACTTATATTTAAATCTTTTATCCATTTTGAGTTTATTCCGATATATGGTATAAGTTGGTGGTCTAGTTTCATTTTTTTGCATGTATCAGTCCAGTTCTCCCAACACCATTTATTGAAGAGGCTATTTTTAATCTATTGTATGTTCATGCCCTCTTTGTCCAATATAAATTTACCATAGAGATGGGCTTATTTCTGGGCTCTCTATTCTGTTCCATGAATCTGTGTGTCTGTTTTATACCATTACCAGACTGTTTTGATTACAGTGGCCTTGTACTACAGTTTGGTATCAGCTACTGTGATCCCTCCAACTTTCTTCTTCTTTCTCAAGATTGCTGTGGCTATTCACTAGCCATCAGAGAGATGTAAATTAAAACCACAAAGAGATACCACCTCACACCTGTCAGAATGGCCATCGTTAATAAATCAACAAACAAGTGCTGGCGAGGATGTGGAGAAAAGGGAACCCTAGTGCACTGTTGGTGGGAATGCAGACTTGTACAGCCACTGTGGAAAACAGTATGGAATTTCCTCAAAAAATTAAAAATGGATCTGCCTTTTAAAACAGTGATTCCACTGCTGGGAACATACCCTAAGAATCCTGAAACACCAATTCAAAAGAGCTTATGAACTTGTATGTTCATAGAAGTGCTACTTACAATAGCCAAATGCTGGAAACAGCCCAAGTGCCCATCAGTAAATGAGTGGATCAAAACACCGTGGTACATTTACACAATGGAATCCTATCAGGAAAAAGAGAGGAGGAGGAATTCTTAACCTTTGTGATAGCATGGATGGAACTGGAGACTATTATGCTAAGTGAAATAAGCCAGTCAGTGAAAGACAAATACCATATGACCTCACTTGTAAGAGTATTCTAATGAACAAAATAAACTAACAAGCAAAACTGAACCAGAGACATGGAAACATGGAATAGACTAGCAGTGACCAAAGGGTGTGGGGTGTGGATAATGGTGGATAGAATGGGAAGGGATTAGTTGAAGAACATGTATGAATGACCCATAGACATGGACAATAGTGTGGAGATGGACTATGTGAGTAGGTAGGCATGGGCTGGATGGAAGAGGGCAAAGGGGGAAAAAGGGGACTACTGTAATAGAATAAACAATAACAAAAAATAAATTTAAAAAGAAAACATAGTATTTTAAAGATCTATGGAGTATTTAGTGGGGTTTTCTCCTGTTACCTATCACAGAGTTTAGCTCAAGCGCTTAAACACTTAGAAAAGTCTTTTACTCAGGGGGGAAAAAGTCTTTTATCTGGAGATTGGGGTATGGAAAGAATCTTTAGATTCCTTTGCAGTTATGGTGCCTACTAGGAAATATATTTATTTATTTAGATTTCATACATCTGTTTGTTGACCAAATGATTCAAGCAATAAATTTATATTTCTGTCACCTACTTTTTTATCTAAAGCTTTTGCAATTATTTAGCTGTCATTACAAACTCCTATTCCAAAGCATAGGATTTCGACAAAGAATATAGTTAGATCAAATGATTTTCTTCTAAAGGACCAAATATTGTTTCTATCACAGGAAAATCAGTATGTTCTTTTAAAAGTAACTGTTAAAGTATAACATACTTGAAAGAGTATACATACTGTAAGTGTTCAACTCAGTGAACACACGCTTATAACAAGCATATGGATAATTATATAGAACTTTATCATTAACCCCAAAAGGCTCCCTTGTCCCCTATTAAATGGTGTTGGGAAAATTGAACACATACATGCAGAAAAATGAAACTAGGCCACCTTCTTACACCACACACAAGAATAAATTCAGTGTGGATCAAAGACTTAAATTTTTTACCTGAAACCATAAACATCCTAGCAGAAAACATAGGCAGCAAAATCTCCGACATTGCTCATAGCAATATTTTATCGGATATATCTCCCCAGGGAAGGAAAGCAAAAGAGAAAATAAACAAATGGAACTAAATCTAACTAAAAAGTTTTTGCACAGCAGAGGAAATCAACAACAAAATAAAAAGACAGTCCATAGAATAGGAGAACATATTTGACAATACATCTGATAAGGGGTTAATTTCAAACTTTATAAAGAATTTACAAAATTCAACTTCAAAAAAACAATCCAATCAAAAAATGGGCAAAGGACCTGAATAGACGGTTCTCCAAAGAGGACATACAGATGGCCACTAGACATAGGAAAAGATGCTCAATGTTACTAATCATCAGAGAAATGCAAATTAAAACCACAATGAGATACCATCTCACACCTGTCAGAATGGATATTATAAATAAATCAACAAACAAGAAGTGCTAGCAAGGATGTGAAGAAAAGGGAACCCTTTTGCACTGTTGGTAGGAATGCAGACTGGTGCAACCACTGTGGAAAGCAGTATGGAGATAACTCAGAAAATTAAAAATGGATCTGACTTTTGACCCAGCAGTCTCACTTCTGGGAATCTGTCTGAAGGAACCCAAAACACTAATTGAAAAGAACAGAAGCACTGCTATGTTCATTGCAGCATTATTTACAATCACCAAGATACAGAAGCAGCCCAAGTGTCCATCAACAGATCAGTGGATACAACAACTATGGGACATTTATACAATGGAATTCTACTTGGCCTTTAAAAAGAAAATTTCACCTTTTGCAACAGTATGGATGGACGTGGAGAACATTATGCTAAGTGAAGTAAGCCAATCAGAGAAGGACAAATACCGTATGATTTCACTAATATGTGGAATATAATGAACAAATTGAACTAACTAGGAAAATGCGAACAGATTCATAGATGGAGAGCAGGATGACAGCTCACTGCAGGGAAGGGGAGGCTAGGGGGTAGAGGGATTGAGCAAAAAAGAAAGTCGACTTATGGACATGGGCAACAGTGTGGTGATTGCTGGAGGGAGTGGGTATAAGAGAACTAAAAGGTAATGTAAAAAAAATACAATAAAGATTAAAAGTAAAAAAAAAAAAAATGACCAACAGATATATGAAAAGATGCTCAGCTTCACTTGCTATTGGGGAAATGTAAATCAAAACTATAAATGAGACTTCCAGCCAAGATGGAGGCACAGGCGGACACACTGTGCCTCCTCTCACAACCAAAATTAAAGACAAAAATATTTAGAAACAAGAAAACAACCGGAACTGATAGAAAATTGAACTGTACGAAGTCCAACAACCATTCATCCAGACCGGTAAAAGGGGTGGAGTCCCGGCAGGAAAAAGTGGAGGTGTGGACCCGGGAACGAGAGCAGCAGCGGCTGGCAGTCCCCAGGTGCACAGGTGGCGGCTGGCGGTCCCCGGGCCCACAGGCGGCAGCTGGTAGACCCCGGGCAGAGGGGGGCAACTGTGCAGACCCAGTGAGGCCGCACAAGGCAGCTGGCTAACCAGGTGGTCCCACATTCGCACGAGCAGACGGTCCAGGCAAAGGGGAAGTGGCGGAAGGGACTGAATCCAGGAGAGAGCGGAGCAGGCGCCATTGTTCCCTCTCAGACCCCGCCCCCACATACAGCGTCACAACCGAACGACTGGGCTGCCCTGCACTGGGGAGCACCTGAGGCTCCACTCCTCACAATGTAATAGCCGCGACCAGACTAAAAAAAAAAAAAAAAAAAAAAACCCTACCAAAAATGGCTCAAACCAGAGAACAAATGAAAGCCCCAGAGCCAATTCCTCTAAACCGTGAAGAGATAGCCAACCTATCAGATGCACAGTTCAAAGCACTGGTCATCAGGATGCTCACAGAATTCGTTGATTTTGCTCACAAATTAGATGAAAAAATGCAGGCTACAATAAGTGAAATGAAGGAAAATGCATGGGGAACCAATAGAGATGGGAGGAAAACTGGGACTCAAATCAATGGAGTGGACCAGAAGGAAGAAACTAACAACCAAACAGAAAACGAGGAAGAAACAAGAATTCAAAAAAGTGAGGAGAGGCTTAGGAACCTCCAGGACATCGTTAAACGTCCCAACATCCGAATTATAGGGATACCAGAAGGGGAAGAAGAAGAGCAACAAGTGGAAAACTTATTTGAACAAATAATAAAGGAGAACTTCCCCAATCTGGCAAAGGAAATAGACTTCCAGGAAGTCCAGGAAGCTCCGAGAGTCCCAAAGAAGTTGGACCCAAGGAGGAACACACCAAGGCACATAATTACATTAGCCAAGATTCAAATGAAGGAGAATTCTAGAAGCAGCAAGGGATAAGGGGACAGTCCCCTACAAAGGAGTTCCCATCAGACTGTCAGCTGATTTCTCAAAAGAGACCTTCCAGGCAAGAAGGGGCTGGAAAGAAATATCTGATGTCTTGAAAGGCAGGGACCTACATCCAAAATTGCTCTATCCAGCAAAGCTGTCATTTAGAATGGAAGAGAAGATAAAGTGCTTCTCAGATAAGGTCAAGTTCAAGGAGTTCATCATCACCAAGCCCTTATTATACGAAACGTTAAAGGGACTGATCTAAGACAAAGAAGATCAAAAATACGACAGTGAAAAGACAGCAAACTCACAGCTATTAAGAACCACACCTAAAACAAAAGCAAACTAAGCCAACAACTAAAACAGGAACAGAACTACAGAAATGGAGATCATATGGAGGGTTAGCAACAGGGGAGTGGGAGGAGGAGAGAGGGGGAAAAGGTACAGAGAATAAGTAGCATAGATGGTGGGTAGAAAATAGACAGGGGGAGGGCAAGAATAGTGTGGGAAATGTAGAAGCTAAAGAACTTATGACACATGGACATGAACTAAATGAGGAGAATGTGGGAGGGAGAGGGTGTGCAGGGTGGAGGGGAATGATGGGGGAGAAATGGGATAACTGTAATAGCATAGTCAATAAAATATATTTTTTTAAAAAACTACAAATGAGATGTCACCTCACACCTGTTAGAATGGTTATTATTGAAAAGACAAGTAACAAATGTTGGAGAAATTGTGGAGAAGAATGTAAACTTGTATAACCACTATGGAATTTCCTCAAAAAATTAAGAATGAAGTTACCATGTGACCCAACAATCCCTGTTCTGGGTATCCACCTGAAAAATTTGAAAGCATTTCTTTGCCAAGATATATGCACCCTGATGTTCATAGCAGCATTAT
The DNA here is from genome assembly GCA_039655065.1 of Glossophaga mutica. Classification (NCBI taxonomy): domain Eukaryota; kingdom Metazoa; phylum Chordata; class Mammalia; order Chiroptera; family Phyllostomidae; genus Glossophaga; species Glossophaga mutica. Next base: position 127,257,012 of record CM077308.1, read on the forward strand.
TCATGATGACCAAGACATGGAAACAACCAATGTGTCCTTTGATAGATGACTGGATAATGATGATGATGGTACATGTATACAATGAAATAATACTCAGCCATAAGAAAAGATAAGATACCACATTTGCAACAATATGGGTACATCTTTATCATGGCAAGCAAAATGAGTCAGAAAAAGTCACGAACCATAAGATTTCACTCACATGTGGGATATAAAACTGAAAGCAGCAAATGAACAAACAAGAAAAACAAACAAAAACCTCTTGACACAATTTAACCATTTTCTAGACTTATTATACAGCTACAGTAATCAAGACCATAGTGTTGGTGGTGGGATTGACATAGATCAGTGGAACAGAATTGAGAATCCAGAAATAGATTCACACAAATATGCCCGCATGACTTTTGACAATGGTGCAAAAGCAGTTTATTGGAGAAAGGACACCTTTTCAACAAATGGTGATGAAACAACTGGCTAGCCTTAGGCCAAGAAAAATAAAGTGCCTGGAACTACAACTCACACTTTATACAAAATCAACACAAAATAGATCATAGATTTAAATATAAAATATGAAAGTATGAAACTTTTAAAAGATAAGACTGAAAAATTGGAGGACCTAAGGCTCAGTGAAGAGTTCTTAGATATGACACCAAAATAGTACTCCATAAAAGAAAAAATAGAGAAATTGGACTTATTCAAAATTTAAAAGTTTTTCTCTGCAACAATTCCAGAGATTGGGAAAAAATTATTTACAAACCACCTATCTGACAAAGGCCTCAGATGTGGAATACATAAGGAAATCTCAAAAGTCACCAGTAAAACAATCCAATTACAAAATTGGCAAAAGACACAAAGAGCTTTTTCACTGAAGAGGATATAGGATGGAAATAAGCACATGAAAGATGTTCAATATCACCAGCTTTTAGGAAAATGCCAACTAAGACCATAATAAGACATTACTAAACACCTATTAGAACAACTAAAAAGCTGTGATAATACAAAATCCTGGCAAGGGTAGAGAGGGAGAGAGGTCAGGAAAAAGTAATTTTTTTCCCTTGCCCATAATAATAAATACACTGAGCATTATTAAACTTTATTACATGAGCATAGCTCTGAAAATTTACTATATAACAAAAAAATAATACTGTATGTCTTAGTTTTCCTACCTATCAAGGGATTTGGAAGGAGGGAGGAATATAGGTACCCTTCATAATGTTAAAAAATAATCAGAGAAAATATCATAATTATCATAAAGTAGGAATTTTTTTAAATAAAAAGAATTCTAGCCTAACTTCTCAAAGGGAAATTATATTTCACTTAAAACCTATAACTTATTTCTGTCAAAGCATACAATATGTTCAAAAAATGTTTTTTATTTGTAGGTTTTGGTAAAATTCTGGTCATTATATGAAAGACCTCCAGTGTGTTCCCATTACATATAAGTCATGACACCATAAAAGTCCTACAGGAGAACATAGGCAGGAAAATCTCAGATATTCCTCACAGCAATATTTTCACTGATGTGTCCCCTAGAGCAAGGGATATAAAGGAAAGAATAAACAAATGGGATCTTATCAAAATTAAAAGCTTCTGCATGGCTAAAGAAAACAGTATTAAAATGAAAAGAGGGCCAACTGTATGGGGAAACATATGTGCCAATGATACCTCAGACAAGGGTTTGATCTCCAAAATATATGAAGAACTTACATGACTCCACTCTAAGAAGACAAGCAACCCAATTAAAAAATGGGCAAAGGACTTGAACAGACACTTCTCCAAGGAGGACATACAGAGAGTCCAGAGACATGAAAAGATGCTCAGCATCACTAGCCATCAGAGAGAGGCAAATTAAAGCCACAGTGAGATACCACTTCACACAGGTGAGAATGGCCATCATAAACAAAGCAACAACAAACAAACTAAAAATGGAACTGCCTTTTGACCTGGCAATTCCACTGCTATGATTATACCCTAAGAACTCTGAAACACCAACCCAAAAAAACCTATGCACCCCAATGTTCATAGCAGCACAATTTACAATAGCCAAGTGCTGGAAGCAACCTAAGTGCCCATCAGTAAATGAATAAATAGATCAGAAAACTGTGGTGTATTTACACAATGGAATACGGCACAGCAGCAAGAAAGGAGCTCCTACCCTTTTGGACAGCATGGATGGAATTGGAAAGCATTATGCTAAGTGAAATAAGCGAGGCGCTGAAAGACAAATACCATATGATCTCACCTTTAAGTGGAACCTAATCAACAAAACAAACAAGCAAGCAAAATATAACCAGAGACATTGTATTTCTAGTTTTAGACTTGCTCTTTCCACTTGAAAATATTTATTTGTTCATAATATCATATTGAAAAAATGTAACAATTCTTGCTTTCAAATACCCTGGAGTACTATTTTCACAATCTAGTACCACCCTTTCCAATATCCAGGTAGACATGTATTTAAAGCCACTTTAAATTATTAATCTGTAATAATGCAATTCTGAAAATCCTTTCTTCAGTGACAGGGCAGGAAAAACAGAGTTATGAAAATGGCAGGCTGTACTAACCCATTTAATGGTGCTCTCTCCCAAAACTACACTGATGAGGAAGAAGGAGGAAGGGTGGGAAACTGGTAAATCTAAGAAAAAAAAGCTAGCAGAGGGGAAAGCTGAGGACCAAGCCAAATTATACAAATCCAAAGGTTCAGAATGACTTTGAACTTCTCAAGAGCAGCATTGGAAGCAAGACAACAGTGGAGCGATGCCTTCAAACTTCACAAGAAAAATCATTTACTTACAAGAATTCTCAAATTTAAGAGAAAGTCCTCAACATGCTAAAGAAAAGGTAGTTTAACAGGTAACTATAACAGTAGGGTAGAAAGAAGGGATTAAAAAAAATGGGTGGGATGGAGTGAGTGGTGGGGAGAAAATGCAGATAACTGTAATTGAACAACAGTAAAGTAATTTATATATAAAAAAAGAAAATGTATAATTCTTTCCTCAGGGGTATGAAACAGAATATTGAAATTCTAGATTAGTCCAATACTGATTTGTATTAACCATGCAAATCAGTAACTTCTAAACAAACAGAATAAGCTTTCAAATAACTCTATGTCATTAAGAAAACAAAGGGGAGCATTCCTGTCCAAACTTAGTATTAAGAAAGAACTATACTTCTCCTGAATAAAGAATTACTCTAAATTTTATGGGTATTTTGAATTATGTAACTGGCCAGGTTTCCCTTTTCATGTGACTTGCTTGAAAGATCAGAAATAAATTACAATTGACAAAATAAATAAATAAAATAAAATAAATGGGAAGAAAGGTCTTTATGAAGCAGTTTGATCTTTATTCTGTTGGGTGACTGACCCAGAATGGAGGTGTATTCTCTAGGAGTTTATGCTCTGAAAGGGTAAAAGAGAGGACTCAAGGGTGCGTAACATGTCAGAAACAGGAAAATTAAATGATTGCATACAATTAATTGGGAAATGCTAAGATATCTGGTCTTCTCCCCTCCTTGGCTCCCAGAACACTGGCAATCAGAGCAGAACTTCCAGGCAAGAGATTTCAAAATCAGACTAATGATGAAGACGTGTAGCATCTACAGAGGTCCTATAATCTTGGTATCCCCCAACCCATTCTTTTCTCTACCTTCCCCTGAATTACCCTATGTGAAGCTAGTATGTCTTTAGTTTTGCAGAAAACCTTTCACGTAAACCTTGCCCACTCACTTCCCTAAATGGGGTTCTTGTAAACTCCACAGGGAAGCAGAAACTAGACTCCTACAGTTCAACTTGTTTTCCAGGGAGCCTTCATGTAATTGTGGCCAATACTGTCTATTCTTTACATAGCTAGGTTTGTCAGTGTTACTCAGATTTTTAAAAGAGTATGTTGTCCAGAGATACTCACATAGGAAGGTGATAAAACATTCTCTGATAATATCATTAGGTTAATGGAGAATCTACATCTTTGCTGATTATTATTCGTGTATGAGAAATTATCTGAACAAATTCTTTTCACAATTTAGTTCGAATGAATACAATAGGTATGAATAGAATTCAGATGTTTTCCCCTCTAAACAGGAATCCATAGATTTCTATTATTTAAGATTTCCGTTCTGGCCAAGGTGGAGGCATAGGTGGACACACTGTGCCTCCTCTCACAACCAAAATTAAGGACAACAAATATTTAGAAACAACCAGAACTGATAGAAAATTGAACTGTACGGCAGTCCAACAACCATTCATCCAGACCGGTAAGAGGGGAGGAGTCGAGGCAGGAAAAAGTGGAGGTGTGGACCCAGGCACGCAGGCAGCAGCAGCTGGCAGTTCCCAGGCATACAGGCGGTGGCTAGCAGACCCCAGGCACACAGGAAGTGGCTACCAGACCCCGGGCACAGGGTGGCAACTGTGTAGACCCAGTGAGGCCAAGCAAGGCCTCTGGCTGACCAGGTGGTCCCACATTTACACACAGATAATCCGGGCGAAGGGGAAGCAGCGGAAGGGACTGGAACCCAAGAGAGAGTGGAGCAAGGCCATTGTTCCCTCTCGGACCCCACCCCACATACAGCATCACTACCCAGGGACTGGGCTGCCCCGCCCTGGGGAACACCTAAGGCTCCACCCCTCACTATGTAACAGCCAGGACCAGATAAAAAAAAACAAAAACAAAAAACAAAAATGGCTCAAAGCGGAGAACAAATCAAAGCCCCAGAGCCAATTCCTCTAAGCAGTGAAGAGATAGCCAACTCAGATGCACAGTTCAAAGCACTGGTGATCAGGATGCTCACAGAATTCGTTGATTTTGCTCATAAATTAGATGAAAAAATGCAGGCTACAATATGTGAAATGAAGGAAAATGCATGGGGAACCAATAGAGATGGGAGGAAAACTGGGACTCAAATCAATGGAGTGGACCAGAAGGAAGAAACTAACAACCAAACAGAAAATAAGGAAGAAACAAGAATTCAAAAAAATGAGGAGAGGCTTAGGAACCTCCAGGACATCGTTAAATGTCCCAACATCTGAATTATAGGGGTCCCAGAAGGGGAAGAAGAGCAACAAGTAGAAAACTTATTTGAACAAATAATAAAGGAGAACTTCCCCAATCTGGCAAAGGAAATAGACTTCCAGGAAGTCCAGGAAGCTCCGAGAGTCCCAAAGAAGTTGGACCCAAGGAGGAACACACCAAGGCACATCCTAATTACATTAGCCAAGATTCAAATGAAGGAGAGAATTCTAGAAGCAGCAAGGGATAAGGGGACAGTCACCTACAAAGGAGTTCCCATCAGACTGTCAGCTGATTTCTCAAAAGAGACCTTGCAGACAAGAAGGGGCTGGAAAGAAGTATTCCAAGTCATGAAAGTCAAGGACCTACATCCAAGATTGCTCTATCCAGCAAAGCTTTCATTTAGAATGGAAGGGAAGATAAAGTGCTTCTCAGATAAGGTCAAGTTCAAGGAGTTTATCACCAAGCTCTTATTATATGAAATGTTAAAGGGACTTATCTAAGAAAAAGGAGATAAAAAAATATGACAGTAAAGCCCTGGCTGGTGTAGCTCAGTGGATTGAGCGCAGGCCTGTGAACCAAAGGATCGCGGTTTGATTCCCAGTCAGGGCACATGCCTGGGTTGCAGGCCAGTTCCCAGCATGGGACACATAAGAGGCAACCATACATTGATATTTCTCTCCTTCTCCCTCTCTCCTACCCTTCCCCTCTAAAGATAAATAAATAAATAAATATTTAAAAAAAATATGACAGTAAAAAGACAGCAAACTCACAGCTATTAACAACCACACCTAAAACAAAAGCAAACTAAGCAAACAGCTAGAACAGCAATAGAACCACAGAAATGGAAATCACATGGAGGATTAGCAATGGGGGAGTGGGGGGAGGAGGAAAGAGAGGGGAAAAGGTACAGAGAATAAGTAGCATAAACAGTGGGTAGAAAATAGACAGGGGGAGGGCAAGAATAGTGAGGGAAATGTAGAAGCTAAAGAACTTACGACACATGGACATGAACTAAAGTGGGGGAATGTGGGTGGAAGGGGGTGTGCAGGGTGGAAGGGAATGATGGGGGAGAAATGGGACAACTGTAATAGCATAATCAATAAAATATATTTTAAAAATAAAGTAAAAAGTGGAGGAAGAAAAGATTTCCTACGTTTAGACATATTTATATTTATTTAGCACTGATATAGTCATTTCTTGTTTTTGTTTAAATAGGAATTAGAAGAATTAAAAATATATCCATTTTATATTGTCTGTGTAGACAATTTGCTTGTTGGGAACCACTTCCCCATTTTTTGTTTTTTTTAAATCCACTTTTGAGGACATTTTTTCATTGCTTTTAGAGGGAGAGGAAGGGGGTAGAGAGAGAGAGAGAAAGGGGGTGGGGAGAGATTGGTAACCTTCTTGTACCCTCCTTGACTGGGGATTGAACCTGTAACCTTGGTACATACCCTAACCAGGAATCTAACTCACAGCCTTTCCATCTGTGGATGGTGCTCCAACCAACTGAGCCACACGGGACAGGGCCCCCCCCTTTTTTTTTATAAATGAGATCAGCTGTTGTTAGCCTTTCCCTATTTTTTAAACAAATTATTTTATATGACATCAATTTTACTTTGCTAAAATAAAATACATAGATAATGAACATTTTAACACACACAATTTAGGAAGACAATGCAGTGTCACAACTTAAATATAAAAGAAATAGATCAAAAGTAATTTATAATGGAAAAGCAAATCCTTGTGACACTTCTGTACTAAAAGGCATAATGAAGTATTAAGTTGCTTATACCTGTACAAAGAATCATTCTAAATATAACAGCTATAAATGCAAGCTGATACAACGTGTTGTATTGCTGACTGAAACACTGCAAACTGTACCCCTATAGGAAGGGATGTAAGCATATCCACAAACTATCTAAGCTAGTTATGTCAACTGCTCTATCTACTCCTAGAATTCTGACCTAATGTGCTGTCCCCTCAGGTCTTCTGAGACCAGGAGATAAAAGGGGTTACTTTGTCACTAGAACTGTAAGTGAAAGATGTGGTGCTTAATTTGACAAACATTGTTGTTATTATCCAAGCCAGGGGTCTTATGCTCACATTCCTGATCTATGACCATGATATAAGAGATCTCCAGGGTTTTTTTTAATGTTTTTATTTTTAAAAAATGGGGGGCCAGGGGACTCCTACTGTGCCAATAGCCTACAGCACTGATGGTGTGAATCTTTCTTTTTACAAACTTTTTTTTACTGTTGTTCAAGTACAGTTTTTTGCCTTTTCCCCCTACCCCTACCCTCCCCACCTCCCTCCCCTGTTTCTACCCCCCTTTGTTTATTGTCCATGTGTGCTTTATAATTGTTCCTGCAAACCCTTCACCCTTTCCCCCTATAATCCACCCCCCTCTCCCCTCTGGTTGATGGTCTGAATCTTAAAGAAGCTGGATTTACAACAGGAGTGTCAAACTCATTTTCACTGGGGGCCGCTTCAGCCTCATGGTTGCCTTCAATGGGCCAAATGTAATTTTAGGACTGTATAAATGTAACTACTCCTTAACTAGGGGCAAGGATCTCAGCACTGCTGCCATGTAGAAAGAAGGTGCTGGGCCAGATAAAATAAGGTGGAAGGCCAGATTCAGCCCACGGGCTTTGTGTTTGCCATCTGTGATTTACAGGGTGCAGTTGTAAGTGGAAAAGCTCTCCACACACTCTTAAACTAAAAGTAACTTGTGATGTCCTTAAATCCATGCAATGCTTCAGTCCAATTCCAAAGGTTGGTCTTTTATGTTAGGAGTAATCACATATATGGATGAAATTTTGATTTTTATCCTTATTTTCAACTTTATATGAGTCTCTCTCTAGGCAAAGCAATTCAGCTTTGGCAATTAAGTCTACAAGAATACCTCCACTGGGCTAATGCCTAAGAATGCATCTTTGACAGCCTGAAGTTGACTCTCGTCAGCAATGTTCTATCCAACTATGGAAAAGGATCAAAACCCAATTGGGACAACCCACACCTCTCATGAAAGACTTTTAAACTTTTCTGGGATTACAGGTTATTTCATCCACCATTTTTCTAACCACATTGCCCTATTTAATGAACCATCTCAAAAACATGTAAGGTTTTGCTTCAGTTTTTATCATAAATTATCCACATCATTTTAATTAACTGAGACATGAGCAATCCAGTGGACATGCATGAGTAGCTATGCCTAATCAAGACCTTTTAGAGACAGACCCCTAAAGACAAGGGATATGGACAAGGAGATGGGGAGTCATCTGCAAATACACCTGGTTCAGCGTATCAAAAAGAAAAACAAAAACAGAAGTCCCGCACTAGAGGGTTACTGTGGCCAATAAATAATAATTTACATTCACTTACAGAATATCACTGCATAGTAATTTTAACTTCTAAAACTGTTTTTTTTCTGCACCACTAGGTAAACTTCACTAACTCTTACCAATCACTAGTTCAGAAGGACTTCAGGCTAAGAAACCTAAAAAGACTTAAGGGAAAACCTTCCAATGTACCAAGCAATAGACAGTAGTCAGTCATCAGGAGACATAATTAAAGTTGGAGACACCATTTTCCTCCAGGATGCATCCATACTATCCATTTTAGCTAAAAGTATCCTAGAGACTTCCAAAGTCATGTTGTAACCAACTGCCTCATCATATTCAGCTTAAAGTTGTAAGTGTGCAGTCAGATTCACCACACTTCAGCTGCTCCCTACATCTCTCAAGTTAGTTTCTCACCCCATACTCCAATCACAAAAGATATGCAAGAAGTAACAATTCCCAACAACCTCATGTCCAATTTTGAAATCTGCTATAATGAAAACCAATTTTCTAAAACTGGAAAGTGCTAAATACGTGTAGAATTTTTACTGGCTTAAACCCTGCTTCTACCACCCATCTATGCCTCTAAGTTAAAATATGTACCACAAAAGATAGAATATAGACATAATACATAAATAAATAAGAAAAAATTACTAAGGATGCTGTGTTTGGGCAAGCAGGGGAAGGGGATGTAGGTAGCATATAGCCATAGAGTTTTTTGTTCCTGTTTTGTTTTCACTAGACCTTAATATGCATTAAGCCACTGAAAATAATATACATATATCTAAGTCATTTGTTTAACAATTTCTAGATATGTAAAAGCTACTATATAGAAAATGTTGAAAACAAGGCAGAACAAGTACTTTAAAACCAAAGTTTTAATAGTTTTGTTAAATTATAATTTTCATTATTCTTATAATACATTATATCAATCACAAAATTTTACTCTTTTTAGATGGAAGTCTATGCTTGAGGACTTCAACTTTAATCTGGGGTTTTCAAACACTTGATAGGGTTGCATAGCCTTTTAAAAGCCTTTGGGTATAAGAATGGTAAAATGTGGTTTTAGTTATTGGCATGCCTGTGCAACAAAGCATTTGGGAGGTATGATAGACAGGCCAGAAGTGTGTATAAGAGAAAACCTATGCTTATGTCTACTTCAGTGACTTTATTAGCCACACCCTACTTGTAAATTGTAAACTGTCATTCAAAGTAGCATAGTGATATTTTAAACAAGTCAGGTTTATAATACCACTACTTTTTTTTTGTTTTAATGCCTAAAGGTAAATTCAGAAAATGTTCCTATGTTTTGGCTCATAAAATTGCCCATCTGGAAAAAAAATTAAATAATAAGACCCAAATAGTAAAGAGCAACGCAAAAAAGATTTATGACACTATGCATGCATAACAGTTGTACATTTAAACATCACAGTTAGGTAATTCAGCCTTCATTATCTCAGCAACTATTTCAGATTGAGGACAAAGAAAGTGATTTCATTAATTGTTGGCAAGTCTTAACCAGTATTTTAAAATAGCTTATTAATAATGTATTGCAGTATAACAATATATAGACTGAATTAAAATTTCTATTAATACTAAAAGCTTCACTAGAGACCTTTACTGTTTTTATAAAGAACTACAGGAAAAATGTGCATTTTAAAGCATGTTATATTTTATGAGAAGTGCTTAATTTTACATTAAAATGTTAAAATAAATGCAGAAACAAATATCTGTCTACATCATACTTTTCTAACAACTGCACAATTTTGAACTGAAATAAGGGATGAAAACAAATATAGTTTACTGACTTCTAACTAATAATATTCTAAATATTCTACCCTGAATATTAGCTAATTTAGTCTTAATAATAAAAGTAATAGTAACTCATCAAATAAATTCTAATTGTACAGAAAAGCACAATATAGTTAGTGAAATGCCTCATCCCTTTCCTCCAAGATCAAAAACCTCAATTGCAGTACAATAACTTTTGTGGTCTAATTTCAATAAGGTAATAATTAAAATGTCTGAGCTTTTAGATTAGTATTAAATGTTTTAATCCTTTTATTGGGAATTACCAAATTGAATTTTGGTTAGTGCTCAAACTTTGAGGAAAAGACCTTTCTCTGTAATTGCTTGGTAACTTAGCATTCAATAGTGACACTTCTAATTTTTCATATCTGAATGCATATGAAGGGTACATCAATGGAGGGAGGCAACCTACAGGGACATTAGGTAGTTTAGTCTGTGGACTAAATTGTAGGATTCTTTGGTTTTTCTTTTTTAGGTGGACCAAACCATAAAACTATGTCTCAGGAATCCTATTTATGTGACAAGTAAGAAAAGATAAACACCTGTAAGTTGATGTTTAAAGCCCAAACTAGTTTTGAAGTAACAAGAAAAGGGAAAGCTAACAGTTCAAATTTCAGTCACTTTTCATCTAAACCTATTAATGTGTGCACTGGTCCATTAATTATGTGGCCCAGCACAAAATGATATGTTAGTCTTCCCTTTCACTCTAGGATGACAGCTGTGAGGTGTAAGATTTTAGTTCAGGAGAAAGAAAGCTATTTCAAATACTTTATTTTTGGTCTCAAGAATTTATCTAAGTCATGAATGAAAAACTACTAACTGAGGATCAAATCAATTGTTTTGTTGATTACTCTTGTCAGAACCAAAATAAAACTGAAGAGATGATTTAAAACCTTTGATTCTAATGGACCCAGCTTTTCTATGTTAATAAAGCAGAAAGTCAGCAAATATTTCTACAAAGGGCCAAACAGTAAATATTACAGACTTGTGGGCCATACCATTTCTGTCACAACTACTTAATGCCATTGTGCAAAAGCCACCACAGACAATATGTAAATGAATATTAAAGTCAAGTTCCACTAAAACTTTATTTATGGACACTAAAATATAAATTTCATATAATGTTCATATGTCACAAAATATAATTCTTCTTTTGACTTTTTTCCAACCATTATAAATCTAAAAATCATTCTTAGATTACAAGGTTGCAGAATAATAGGCACCAGGCTGGATCTGGCCTAGCCATAGTTTGTGACTCTTGTTCTAATAGATTATTTTGGTTCTTGTTTTATGGATTTCTATGCTTCAAAGGAAAAACCTGTCACTGAGATTTTTTAAAAATCTTGTTTAAAGTATTTGACAGATTTTTAAAAGTCTATCAGTGACTTGCCAGGATAAATATGTGAAAGTAATGTCATTTAAAATATATCTTCTAAATGAACCTAATGCATTGTCTTTAGACCACATTATTGTTGAAGTAGTCCTTGGTAGAAAACATCAGTTTCCAGTATAAAATGTTTGGTTTCATTTATTCTGGTTAAAAATTTCCTGTACCAATACATGTTTAGAAAAAAGCAATTAATTTTGGCCATTTACTAAATTACCCATTTTAGATAAGTTTTAAATGTATATGCACATTTTTTGAAATTTTAAATTACATTTATTTTTTGAAAAAAGAATACACACACAGTTCAGAATTCAAAAGGTATAGTATCTAGTGAAAAATTCTAATCCCAAGTCCACTTTGTAGTCACCAGTTTTCTCTTCAGAGGCAAGCAATATTAATTGTTATGTGGGTGTATATGTGTATGTATGTGTGTATAATTTACAATTATATATGTATGTTAATTTTGTTATATAATTTTATAGAATAATAATTGTTTTTAAAATATATACTTTCTTATAAAAGTTAATATATATAAAATTTATGTTATATATAATATATATAAAATTTAAACACTAATGAAATGTTTAATTTGAAAAATAAAAGTTCTGTATAATCCTACCTACCAGAAAAGGAATCTTAATATTATATATTTTTCTAGTTTTTTCCCCCCTTTCACATGTTTTTAAATAGGAGAGAAAGGAGGTCTCATACTTTTATTAATTAAATGACTTATCCTCACTGGAAGACATGCTCACCAATTTTAGAGACAGGGTAAGGGAGGAAGAGAGAGAGGGAGAGGAACATTGTTGTGAGAGAGAAACATCGATTGGGTTGCCTCATATGTTCTCTGACCAGGAATGAAACCAAAATATGGCCATTTATTACTTCCAGTTTTACAAATTACCTTTTAAAAAGAATTTAACAAAATATTCTGTAAAGCTCTATATGAGTATATGTAGATTGACCCCTTCTCTTTTTTAACAGCTACTGTTTAATTATGTGGACACACTACAGTTTGTTTAACCAATATTCTATTACTGGATGTTTGGGTTATTCAGTTTTTACGAAAATCAGTGCTGCCAAAAGGTTTTGAGATGAAGGCATAAGTGCAGTATTTTAATCTTCTTGAAACCTCAATCATCTACAACAAAATCTAGTAGAAAACATATTCTTATAAACTCCAAAATATTAAGTAGTATGGACAAATCACCAACAAATATAAGATGCACTGAAAACTTCATGGGATTGTGAAGGCCCATGATGGGTGTTAAAACCTAGTCCTCTGAAAATCGAAGTAAAGAAATTCAGTGAATCACAGATAAGTGATGGGAGTAACTATGACTCTCTTAAGGTGGTCAAATGCTTCATGATCTAATTAGTGACATGCATGAACAGATGAACAAGAGTCTCAATGTTTCCTACCTACTATCCAGCAAAACCACAGTCAAGGGAACAGACTTTGCAGAATCAGCAAGGAAGAAAGACTTTACTGAGCTTGACTCTATTCTGGAACAATGAAGAGACTCAAGAGGTGTATAATAAATGGGAGGTTCCTGGCACAAACACACACGCAGATGCACGCACACACACCACCACCACATCCCTAACCTGAAGGGGCAGGATGGGACAGCATTATGGGCCACCTGTGAAATGCCACTACTCTCACTGTTGGTTTTTGTTTTTTTTTTCACTGACCCCAGGACCTCTTGCTTCTGGCTCCAAGCACCCAGTCACACTAGGTAGACACAGCCCACTCCAGGGACACTGCCAGTTAGGGAATTGACTGGGACTGTGCACTTGTGAAGTAGTAATGCAGGTGTCCTTAGTCTAGCTCAGGGAGGACAGAAATCACTCATGGAGCAGAAGAGCAAAAGTTCACTGCATCTTGATTCTCAAAATGAATACAAACTATGAATGTGAGGCCTCACTCATGCAAACAAATAATAAAAAATTAATGGGAGAAGTAGAAAAAAGGTAAGGGCTTTTATGGCCCTGAGAGATGGAGAACTCAATTACTAACTGGAAAATTTTTCAGGGTCATTCTCAGAACAGTAGCAGAAACTTGAGGAGCACTGTAGGCTATAATTTGTAAATACTATGGGACTGTGAGAAGGTATAGAGGTACTGGAATGGTCTAGATTCTGAGTCCTACAAATACTTAAAACTAACAAATCAACCATCTCTAGATAATTCCCCAAACTGAGGAGAAACAGTGAGAGTAGAGCCCAAATTCAGCCTAATAGGCACAACAGGGCCACAGGAAAAAGAAGGTTGAAATTAAAGGGAAGAATATAGGTGCTATGGTCTGAATGTGTCCCCCGCAAATACATATATTGAAACCCTTACTCCTAAGGTGATGGTAGTGGAATGGGGCCTATGGAAGTTGATTAGCTCACAAGGTTGGAGCCCCAAGGAAGGGATTACTGCCTTTATAAAACAGGCCACAGAGAGATCCCTTGCCCCCTTACACCACATGAGGACAGTGAGAAGTCAACAGTCTCCAACTTAGAAAAGGGCCTTCACAAGCACATGGCCTATTTTTGGACTTTCAGCCTCCAGAACTATAAGAAATAAATTCCTATCATTTATCAGCTATCCAGTCTGTGGTATTTTGATATGGCAACCTAAATGGACTAACACAAGAGGAAACCATATTTTTGACTACTTGATGAACACAAGAGACTAACGTGCTCCAGATCTATAAAGATAAAAAATTATTATGGCCCATTCTGCTGTCTTAAATGTATGGAAAACCCAATTTCTCATAAAAAAATGAATAACAATAAAAGATTGCAACCGAATCGCACACACAGTTTTAAAAAACAGAATAAGGAGCAGAGTAATTTTCCTATAAACAATGAAAACACTACAGAATGACATTACCACAAACAGGTGAAAACTAACCCTAATATCCTAAAATAAGCTTAAATAAGTTGATATAATGATAGAAGTTATAAAAGAACAATAAATCAGTATGTTGTTCTTAGAGAAACTTAGTTCCTTAGAGAAACTAAGAAATGTGGTGATAACAGAAGATTTTTTACATATGAAAGAATTAAGAAAGAAAAATAATTTCAGAGATGAAGGTCAGACTAGAAGGATCACAAGAATAAAAACAGATGCCTTACGATAACTAGAGAATTTAAAGGAGAAAAACACTCAAAAATAAAAAATAAGTAGAGGAAACCAACAAGATGAAAAGGTAACTTACAGATTAGGAGATAGTATCTGCAAATCATATTTTTGATAAGGGGTTAATATTTGAAATAAATAAAAGAACTCATACAATGGACTAGAAAAAAAGGAACAAATAATCCAATTACAAAATGGGCAGAGGATCTGAGTAGAAATTTTCCCAAACAAGACATATGGGTGGCCAACAGGTATATGAAAATGTGCTCAACATCACTGATCATCAGGGAAATGCAAATCAAAACCACAATGAGACATCACCCCATACCTGTGAAAAATGTCTTATCAAAAAGACAAGAAATTATGGGCCCAGCTCCCACTCAGAAAGACCATTGGAAAGCGATGTCTGGTACACAGGACCCATGCCCATGGATAGGTTCAGGCCTGCATTGTACCTAGGCCACTTTGAGACTTGGTTTTTGCTAAACTCCCTCACCCTGAATTGAGGCAGCAAATGTTTATACTATGTGTCTTTAAAGTGACTCTTTAAATCTATGCTAAGCCTTCCAAGGATGAGTGTAACCAGTTCAACCACTTTTCTCTTTGCATTTGCAAAGAGAAAATCACTTCTCTTATGTGATTAGCAGCATCCTCACCCTTGTTTTCTGTAAAAGGTAACCACCTAAAACAAACCTGTGCATAGTAAATGAGAACCATCCTCAACGTAATGTGCCCAGAAAAGCAATAAAAGCTTGTCAAGGCAAGGGTCGGTGCGCTCTCCTCTTGAGAGAGTGGCCATGCTATCCCTTTTCCTCCACAGGATTCAGTAGTCCGTGTGAATTTGTCTTATGTTTCACCCACAATGCAGCGAACACTACTTGCGGGGTCCTCATCAAGAAATAAATGTTGGCAAAGATGTGGAAAAAAGGGAACTCTCATACATTATTGGTGGGAATGTAAATTGGTGTCACCATTATGGAAAATAGTATGAAGGTTCCTCAAAAAATTTAAAACAGAACTACCAAATGATCCAGTAAACCCACTTCTGAGTATTAATCTGAAGAAAACAAAGACACTCAAAAAAAGATATCTGCACCCTCATGTTCATTGCAGCATTATTTACAATAGCCAAGACATGGATACCACCTAAGTATTCATCAATAAGTGAATGGATAAGAAAATGCGGTGTATATATATATAATGCAATATTATTCAGCCACAAAAAAAGAATGAAATCTTGTCATTTGTGACAATATGGATGTATTTGAAGGTACTATGATAACTGAAATAAGTCAGAGGGGAAAAGATACTGAATGATCTCGCTTATGGTGGAATTTAAAAAACAAAAACAACAAAAATGAGCTCATCAGTATAGAGAACAGATTGGTGGTTTTCTGAAGTGGGCAGGGGGAGCATCAGGGTGGGGAAGAATGGGTGAATAGGGTCAAGGGTAAAAATTTCTAGTTATAAAGTGAGTCATGGGATGTAATGTACAGCATGGTGAGTACAGTTAATAATACTGTCTTGCATGTTTTGAAATTTGCTAGAAGAGTGGATTTGCTAGAATACTGTCTTGCATGTTTTGAAATTTGCTAGAAGAGTTGAAAGTTCCCATCACAAGAAAAAAATTATAATTATGTATGGTGATGAATATTAACTGGACTTATTGTTTTGATCATTTTATAATATAAATATCAAATGTTACATAATATACCTGAAACAAATACAATGTTATATCAGTTAAACCTCAATCATAAAAGTGTATATTTTGAATAAAATATATCGAATCTGAAAAAAATGAAGAGATAAAAAGGACAAGAGAAAGTGCTAGAGATACTACGCAAAGAAGATCCAACATATGTATGAGAGTTCCTAAAGAAGAATAACCAAAGCAATACAATAGAATAGATCCTAAAAAAACTCTTAAAGAAAATTTATCTGAAATAAAAGACTTTATACTGCAGAATGAAAGGGCATATCACATATCTTGAAAAAGCAGCCCAAGATTTTCTATATCAAGACATATATTAATGAAATTCTTGGACTTTAGAGAAAATAAAAAAATCCTTGGGGTGTTCAGACAAAAAGACTAAGTCCTTATAAAGGGAACAGAATCGGTTTATGATCATTTTTTTTTAATCCTCATTTGAGGATATGTTTACTGATTTTATATCTATATATTTTTTTTTCCAGGGAGAAAGAAGGAGAAACATTGATGTGAGAAAAACATCTATTGGCTGCTTCCTGTACACAGAACTGCAACCTAGACAGGTGCTCTGACCAGAAATTGAACCCACGACCTTTTGGTTTATGGGACAGTGCTCCAACCAAGCCATACTGACCATTGCATGTTTACTGATTTCAAAGAAAGAGAAAAAAAAATTGATGTGAGAGAGAAACATCAATCACCTGCCTCCTGTATGCACCCCAACAATGGATTGAACCCACAACCTAGGTAGGTATGTGCCCTGACTGGAAATCGAATGCACAACCTTTCATGTACACCAGGATGATGCGCCAACCAAATGAGCCACCTGGCCAGGGCAGTTATGAATGCTTTTTTGATGACAACACTTTATTGCAGCAAATAAAATCAGGTTATGATCATTTTTTGATAGCAACACTTTATTCCAGAATATAATAATGGGATAATATATTTAAGATGCTCAAGAAAAGAAAACGTGAGCCAAAAATTTTATATTCAGCCAAAACAACCTATTATTCCCATGAGTCATTACTGGGGAATCTACTAGAGAAAGAGATTCAGACAACCAAAATGACTGACACCTAAATAAGGTCCACTGGTGAGCATTATAAATATATCAACCTATGAAACTAAATGATGAAAGCTATCAAAATGTACAAATTCTGTATGATTCTACTCATATGCAGTATCAAAGGTAGTCAAACAGAAAGAAGAAAAGTAGTTGCTAGGGGATAGAGGGGGGCACAATTAGTTTTAATGGGTATAGAGTTTCATTTTTCCTAGGTGAAAAAGTTCTAGAGATCTGCTGTAAACAATATGAACATGCTTAACATCGCTGAGCATATATACATATGCTCCTTGACTTATAATGGGGTTAGATCCCAATAAATACATCTTAGTTAATAATATTGTAAGTTAAAAATGCATTTAATGCATATAATCTACCAAACATCATAACTGAGCTTATCAGGTTTCTACTAAATTGAGTACAAACCCACTTTCACTCCACTATAAAGTTGAAAAATCTTAAGTTGAACCATCTTAAGTGGGGGACTGACTCTACTTGAAAGTGGTGAGATGATAAATTGTTATGTATTTTTTACCACAATAAAAAACAATAGTTATAAGGGTTGTAAATAATAGAGTACACCTATCAAAAATGTGGGATGAATGCCCTGGCTGGTATGGCTCAGTGGATTGAGTGCCAGCCTGTGAACCAAAAGGTTGTTGGTTCAATTCCCAGTTGGGGCACATGTGGGCCAGGTCCCCAGTGGGGGATGTGAAAGAGGCAACTGATAGATGTTTGCCCCCTTCTCCCTCCCTTCCCCACTCTCTAAAAATAAATAAAATTTTTAAAAAAGATTTTGCCAAAAGCCACTTTTTTTATAGCTTCCCTTCAAAAATAATCTGTGGTTGTAATAATCAGGTATCATTGCTCTCTTGTTTAAAAAAACAAAATCAACTGCTCAATTTATATATAAAATGTCAAATTAGTAAATTAAGGCATAAAAATCCAAATGTTCAGTTACTTTTAAACATTTTTGTTCTCTTGGTCTATTTCCTATGATTTGTAATTATTTTCATAAAACCACTGGCTGAAATTCTAGTTCAATAAAGAACGCAACTAAATTGAATAGGGAGAGAATTTTATATATATACATATATAAAAGTATACATATATATACACACACACATATATCAAATGTAAAATTATCTTTAAGAACAAAGCTTTTAAAAAAAAAAACACCAAAAACCTAACATTTCTTAGAAGAATTAAGTTGGGGGCTTCCTAAATTGTTTAAAAGATCAGTGTGAAGAATTCTTATAAACAGTTCTAACTGAGGCTGTGTCCTTTTAACTTTAAAGGCTTTATATTATAATTGCTCTGTAAATATCAGAATTTTCTATATATTGTGCTATGTACACAAAAAAGCCGACAAATGGCTTATCTTGTACTTATCAACTTGTTTATTTTTATGCCTCCAAAAAGCCATATTTTTTTACAAGAGCAGCTGCTACTTTGTAAATATTTTAATGGCTTCTGTTAAGTAGAGCTGTCATTTTAGCAAACAATATTATAAAAGATTTTCATTCTTCCATGTGATTGCATATCTTGAAATGTGTTTTACCCTGAAAATCCTTTGGAGATTTTAGACTGGAAAGAATATCTCCTTAGAAGGAACAAAGCCAACAAAAGACCAGCTAGATTTAAAGAATAATATATAATATCACCAAGGAAATAGTGCTATTTATTTCAGAAGACAAATGTATAAAAGCAGTAAGTTCTCTTAGCTCACTTGTGTTCTTTTCATTTGGGCTATTTGAAGAAATGAAATAGTGCTGGCTTTGAGCCAGACATACCAGCCAGATATGAACCTCAATTCTTTTGCTACTTACTAGAGATTAGCAGACATTTGGTCCTGTCCAAAATGTCACTGAGACAGTTGGTCCACACTAAAAGGTCCTTGATATTTGGTCCTGTCCAAAATGTCCATGGAGACATGTGATCCATGCTAACAGGTCCTTGAAGTTTGTGCCTACCAAAAATGTCCATGAGCTCATTTGATTCATGCCAAATGGTCCTTGAGATTTGGCCCTGTCAAAAACATCCACACTTAGAAAATATCCCTGGATTCAAATAGCCCATAACATTTATTTTTGTTTTTGGTTCACAGGATTAATACATAAAAAATACTGTCGTGTTTTATTGGTCCAATAATTATTTTGTGGCCGTATTGCCAATAATAATCCATCTTACCTCAGTAGCCTAGCTGGTGTGGCAAATGAGGTCAGGTGGACGAGTCTGGATTCAAACATTGCAGAAGAGCAGAATTTATACTAACTATTCATATAGAGGAAGAGTCCTACAGTTAGAGAAATGCATAGTGGATGACAAGTTGAGGATGGGACCTTGCAATGCATGGTGTATTAACATGTCACTGGGCATTTAGTTGGATGTGTCTGGGGCATTCAGTAAGGATGGAATTTGAAAGGAGGAGTTAGGTCAAGCTGCCAAGTAAAAAGAATGCTGAATGTACTGATGTAAACACTTTACAGAGCCTCCTGCATGTTCAGGAGTGAGAATGGGTGAGGTTGTCCTGCCACATAGCAGTCAAACATAATAGCCACTATGAGGGATTACTTGGTCATCTAATTAAACCCCTGTGACTATCCCATCACCCAGGGTTAATGGGTGATGTTTCCTTTGAATTGAAGTCCTATAGGGGTGTAAACAGTACAATTCGAGAAGCATCTAACACATATTGGAGAGGTTTTAATGGGTGTTACTTCCACATTTACCTGCCAGTTGGCATGGACAACCACACCCTTGGCTGGTTCCTACCTACTGACGAATCCAGTGCTGCCCAACTGGATGTTGAATCCATAAGACATTAGTAAGGTTCCCCCTACCAATAAACCAGCACCCAATGGTCAGATGGCTACAAAAGAACAAAAAACAACCCTTCTTCTTTGGCTTGGCAATATAACATCTTTACTTCAAAATCATGGCAGAAATAGTACACTCACAAAAAGAAAAGCCAATGCTACATCACAATAGTTTTTGTTACCATTTTCATTCTTTTAACAAAGATCAGAATAAAAGGTACTGGCACCATGAAGAGAGAAGAATCTGCAATACCTAATGTACAACTAGTCAGGATGTGGATAACATTCCAGTCATTCAAGATGTGACTGGAAGCCCTGGCCAGGAAGCTCAGTTAGTTAGAGTGTCATCCTGATACGAGAAGGTTGTGGGTTCGACCTCCAGTCAGAACATGTACAAGAATCAACCAATTAATACATAAATAAGCAGAACAACAAATTGATGTTTTTCTCCCTGCCCACTTTCCTCTCTAAAATCAATAAATACACTCTTGGGTGAGGATTGTTTTAAAAAGCATGAGTTCTATCAATTGAAATAAAAGGATGCTAGGTAGCAACATGAAGTCATATGAAAGTATAAAATTACCCAATAAAAGTATATATGTGGACAAATCATGTATTACCATAATTTTGTTGCATAAATCCACTTTTAATTACTGTATAGGTTATAAGAGACAAAAGCCTAAAATGTCCTATAACTCTATGTTAATGGGTACACAGTATATAAAGATGTAATTTGTAACAATAATAATAGGAGGACATTACTATAAAGAAGTAGAGTTTTAATGTAATTGGAGTTAATGGTTTAAAAGAGATTTTTATGATTTTATAAGGTATTTTATGTGATCAAAATGATAACCAAAAAGAAAATATTTATTGAACATATAGAAAAGGAAATGAGAAGGAAATCAAAACACATCACTACAAAAAAAAATCAAAGAGACACAAAGGAAGGCAGTAGGGGTGTAATGAGGGACAAAAAAACCCCACAAGACATACAGAAAATAGTGTCAAAACAGCAATGCTAAATCCCTTTGTATCACTAATTACTTTAAATGTACATAGATTTTTTTAACTTAACCTTTATTGTATTTTTTACATTACCTTTTACTTCCCTTATACCTCTCTCCCCCCAGCAATCACCACACTGTTGTCCATGTACTTGAGTCCTTTTTCCTTTTTCCTCAATCCCTCCACCTCCAAACCTACCCCACCCCCCAGCTATCATCCTGTCCTCTATCTATGAGTCTGTCCCCATTTTCCTTGTCATTTCGGTTCATTAGATACCACATATGAGTAAAATCATACGGTATTCGTCTTTCTCTGACTGGCTTATTTCACTTAGCATAATGTTCTCCAGGTCCATCCATACTGTTGCAAAGGGTAAAATTTTCCTCTCTTTTAGAGCCAAGTAGTATTTATTCCATTGTGTAACTATCCCATAGTTGTTTTATCTACTCATCTATTGAGCAACACTTTGCTTCCATATCTTTTTTTTATCTTTATTTTAATTGTTCAAGTACAGTTTTCTGTCTTTTACTCCCATCCTGCTTCTATATCTTGGTGATTGTAAATAATGCTACAGTGAACATAGGGGTGCCTGTGTTCTTTTGAAAAAGCACATAGATTAAAGTTCCAGTCAAAAGACATAAACTGGCTGACAAGAGTTTTAAAAAGGACCCAAATATATGCTGCATACAAAAGACTCACATTATATCTAAACAACACAAATAGGCTGAAAACAAAAGAACTGAAAAAAGATAATCTGAGCAAAAGGTAACAAGAGAACAGAAGTGTCTGTACTAATATCAGATAGACTTTATGTCAAAAACTATCAGAAGGGATAAGTATATTTTAAAAGACAATCAAGGTAAAAAGGACAGTTCACCAGGAAGATATAACAATTATAAATATTTGTTTGCCAAATGTCAGAGTTCTTAAATTTATAAAGCAAACACTGACAGAATTGAAGGGGGAAAATAAAGTAACTAAATACTAGTAGGAAACTTTAATTCCCTACTTTCAGTATTAGGGGAACAACTATACATAATAAAATAGAGGACTTGAACAACACTATACATCAATTAGACCTAACACACATACATAACACACCACTCAACCCAACAATAGCAGACCACTCAACCCAACAATAGTAGAGAACATATTCTTCTGAAGTACACATGGAACATTCTCCAGAATAGACTTTATGTTAGGCCCCCCCAAAAAAATGAAGTCTGAAAATAAAAAAGACTGAAATCATAGAATATCTTTTCTCAACACAATGGAATAAACCTAGAAGTCGTTAGCACAAGAAAAACTTTAAAAATGCAAATATATTACCATTCTCCAGAAAAACAGAAAAAACAGTCTACATATTGATACATAGAAGGGATTTATTATTGGAGTTGACTGACATGATGATGGAGATTGAGAAGTCCTAAACACATTATCTGCAAGCTATACAACCAGGGAAGTTAGCATTGTAATTTAGTCCAAGTCTGAAGTCCTAAGAACCAGAAGAGCCAATGCTATAATTCCCAGTCTGAAGCTGAAGGTCTGAAAACTCGGGGGGTGGGGGGTGGGCAACTGGTGCAAGTCCCATAGTCCAAAGGCCCAAGAACCAGGAGTTCAATGTCAGAGGGCAGTAGATGGATGTCCCAGCTCAAAAAGAGAGACAGTTCACCCTCCCTCTGCTCTTTGTTCTGTTCAGGCCCTCAAAAGATTAGATGATATTTGCACACATTGGTGAGGAGGGTGGATCTTCTTCACTTAGTCTAATGATTCAAATGTTATTTGCTTCCTGAACCCCATCACAGGCATACCCAGAAATTATGCTTTGCCAGTTGTTTTTGGTATCCCTTAGTCCAGTCAACTTGACATAAAATTAGCCATCACAACATGAAAATTAAACTACACATTCTTAAATAACCAACAGGACAAAGAAGAAATCACAAGAGAAATTTCAAAGTTTCTTGAGACAAATGAAAATAAAAATACAACATACCAAAACTTAAGGGACACAGTGACAGCAGTGCTAAGAGAGAAGTTTACAGCAGTGAATACTTACATTAAAAAAGAAGAAAGATCCAAATCAACAACTTCACTTTACAATTCAAAGAATGAGAAAAAGAACAAAGGAAACCCAAATTTAAAAGAAAAGAAACAACAAAGATCAGAACCAAAATAAGAGACCAGAAAATTCATAGGAAAAGTCACCAAAACTAAGCTCTTTTTTAAAATCTCAATAAAATTGGAAAACCATTATCTAGACTAAGAAAAGAGATGACTAAAAAATGAAAATCAGAAATAAAAAGGGTAAGAAAGTACTATGAACTATATGCCAACAAATAGTAAAATCTAGAAGAAATGGATAATGGATCTGTGGGGGTTGTGGCAGCACGGAGAAACTCCCAGACTCACAGGAGAGTTTGTTGGAGAAGCCCACAGGGCCCTAAAACATACACAAACCCACCAACCTGTGAATCAGCATCTGAAAGGGCACAATCCACTGTGGGAAGCAAGGGAAGTGACACAGTGGGATGAGGAACTAGTAAGCAGCATTTATTCCCTCTCTGACCACTCTCGCACAGGCAGCCCCACAATGCAGCAAAGAGGGTTGCCCTGCTCTCGTGACTACCTAAAGCTCCACCCCTTACCACATAACAGGTATGCCAAGACAAAGAACTATGACCCAAATGAAAGAACAGATCAAAACTCCAGAAAAAGAACTAAGCAACAAGGAGATAGACTGTCTGATGTAGAGTTCAAAACACTGATAATCAAGATACTCACAGAATTGATTGAGCTTCATTGCAAAACGAAGGAAGAAATAAAGGCTATACAAAGTGAAATGAAGGAAAATATGCAGGGAACCAACAGTGAAGGGAAGGAAACCAGGACTCAGATTAATGATTTGGAACAAAAGGAAGAAATAAACATCCAACTGGAACAGAATGAAGAAACAAGAATTCAGAAAAGTGAGGAGAGACTTAGGAACCTCTGGGACAACTTTAAACATTCCAACATCCGAATCATAGGGGTGCCAGAAGGAGAAGAGGAAGAGCAAGAAATTGAAAACTTATTTGAACAAATAATGAAGGAGAACTTCCCCAATCTGGCAAAGGAAACAGACTTCCAGGAAGTCCGGGAACCCCACAGTGTCCCAAAGAAATTGAACCCAAAGAGGAACACACTAAGATGCATCATAATTAAGTTACCCAAGATGAAGGATAAGGAGAGAATCTTAAAAGCAGCAAGAAAAAAAGAAGACAGTTACCCACAAAGGAGTTTCCATAAGGCTATCAGCTGATTTCTCCAAGGAAACCTTGCAAGCAAGAAGGGGCTAGAAAGAAGTATTTGAAGTCATGAAAAGCAAGAACCTACATCCAAGATTACTCTATCCAACAAAGCTATCATTTAGGTTAGGACAGATAACATGCTTCCCAGATAAGGTCAAGTTAAAGGAGTTCATCATCACGAAGTCCTTATTATATGAAATGTTAAATGGACTTACCTAAGAAAAAGAAGATAAAAAACTATGAACAGTAAAATGACAACAAACAACTATCAACAACTGAACCTAAAATACAAAAACAAAAAAAGCTAACAATTAGAACAGGAATAGAATCACAGAAATAGAGATCAGCCCTGGCTGGTGTGGCTCAGTGGACTGAGTGCCAGACTGAACCAAAGGGTTGCCGGTTCAATTCTCAGGCTAGGGCACACGTCTGGGTTGCGGGCTGGGTCTCTGGTTGGGGGCGCATGAGAGGCAACCACACACTGATGTTTCTCTCCCTCTCTTCCCCTCTCTTTAAAAATAAATAAATAAATAAAATCATTAATAAAAAAATGGAGATCACATGGAATGGGGAGGGGGAGAATATGGGGGGAAGCTACCGGGAATAAAAAGCATAATAGGTAGGCACAAAATAGACAGGGGTAGGTTAAGAACAGTATAGGAAGTGGAGTAGCCAAAGAAATTATATGTACTATTCATGTACATGAACTAAAGGGGGGACAGTGGCATGCTGGAGCGGGGGCAGGGGTGGGAGGAGGGGATAAAGGGGAGAAAAAATTGGAACAACTGTAATAGCATAATCAATAAAATACACTTAAAAAAAAACTGAAGAGGAAGTAAAATCCCAAACTCATTCTACTAGGCCCTCATTATCCTCATACCAACGCCTGACAATGATGTTTAAGAAAATAGACCAATATTTCTGATGAATGTTGACATAAAATTTTTTAACAAAATACTACCTAGCCAAATGCAGCAGCAGCATGTTAAAAATATACACCATTAACAAGTGACTTATTTCTGGAATGCAAAGATAATAGCTGAACCTACAGAATGGACAAATACCATACACACACATATATATGGTGTGTATATATATATTTATCAAATTATGTCATATATATATTTGTCAATTATACAAATGAAAATATTTGACAAAATTCCACACCTTTTCATGATAAAACTTTAACAAACTAGGTATAAAAGGAAGTTTCTTGATGTAATAATGATCATATATAAAGAGTAGACAGTTAACATCATACTTAATAGTGAAAAACTGAAAGCTTTTCCTCTATGGTCATGAACAAGCCAAGGACATCCACTCTTTCCACTTCTATTCAACATAATACCAGAAGTCCCGCCAGAGCAAACAGACAAATAAAATGCATCCAAATTGGAAAGGAAGAAATAAAATTATCTCTGCAGATGATATGACCTTATATATAAAAAAATCCTAAAGATTCCACTGAAAAGCTGTTAGAATAAGTGAACTTATCAGAGTTGTAGCACACACAATCAACATGCAAAAATCAGTTGTGCTTCTCTACCCTATAAATGAAGATCTGTAAAGGAAATTTTAAAAACACTTCCATGGACAAGAGCATCAAAAAGAATAAAATTCTTAGGAATAAACCTAAGAAGGTGAGAGACTTGTACACTGAAAAGTAGAAAATATTGCTGAGATAAAATAAAGACAGTAAATAATGAGTGGAAAATATCCCATGTTCATGGATTGGAAGACTATTGTTAAAATGTACATCCCAAAGCAATCTACAAATTCAATGTAATCCCTATCAAAATCCCAATGATGAATTTTTCAAAAACAGAAAAAGCCATCCTAAAATTCATGTAGAATCACAAGGGACCCTGAATAGCTAAAACAATCTGGAAAAAGAACAAAACCAGAGGACTTGCACTACCTCATCCCAAAACTTACTACAAAGTTACTGTAATCAAAACAATATGGCACTAGCATAAAAGCAGATATATAGGCCAATAGAACATAAGACCCCAGAAATTATCCCTCTTATATACGGTCAAATGATTTTCAGCAAGGGTGCCAAATCCATTCAATAGGAAAGGACATCTTTTCAACAAATGGTGTGGGGAACTTGGATGTCCATACGCAAAAGATGAAGTCAGACCCTTCCCATTCACTGTGTGTGTAAAATTAACTCAAAATAGATGATGAAAGAACTGAAACTACAGAACTCTTAGGCAAAACAAAAAACAAAAAACACACCCCCCCCCAAAATAGGGAGAAACCTTCATGACACTGCATTTGGCGATGACTTCTTGCATGTATGACACCAAAAGTACAAGCAACAAAAGTAAAATAGGTAAATTGTACTACAGTCAATCCTCAATTCTCAGTCATCTCCCATCTTGAACTATTTGGTTCTCAACCAAGTTGTTCATGGAGAAAATGTCTCAGTTGTTGAATAAAACTTCAGTTCTTGACCTGATGACTCCTGTATAATCAGTCACCTGCATGATTGTTTTTGAATGAATCACTTCTTGAACAGCCTTCAAGAACAAATTAAGTTCAAGAGCCAAGGTTCCACTGTACATCAAAGTTCAAAATGTTTGTGTATCAAAGGACACTATCAATAGAATGAAACGGCAACACACAGAAAGGGAGAAAATAGCTAAGCGAAATAAGACAGGTGATGAAAGACAAATACCATATGATCTTACCTTTAACAGGAACCTAAACAACAAAACAAACAAACGAATAAAATATAACCAAAGACATTGAAATAGAGAACAGGCTGACAGTGACCAGAGGGGAGAGGGGAGGGAATTTCAGGGGAAAAGGGGAAGGGTTTACAGGAACAAGTATAAAGGAAACATGGACAAAAACTATGGGGGGTGGAAATGGGAGGGAGGTGGGGTGGGCTGGGGTGTTGGGCTGGGATGGGAGTAAAAGACAGAAAACTGTACATTAACAACAATTAAAAGAAAAGAGAAGAGAAAAGAAGAAAGGGAGAAAATATTTTTAAATATATATCTGATAAGGGATTAAAATCAAGAATATGTAAAAAAACATCTAAAAGTCAAAACCAAACCCAATTCAAAAATGGGCAAGAAACTTGAGTAGATATTTCTTCAAAGACATATGAATGGCAAATAAGTATAAGGAAAGATGCTCAACATCACTGATTATCATGGAAATGCAAATTAAAACTATAATGAGATAGCACCCAGTACGATGGCTACTATTTAACAAGAAAACAGAAAAAAACAAGTTTTGACATGGATGTGGAGAAATTGGAACACTTGTGCATTCTTGATGGGATTGTTTGATGGTGGACCCCCCACAAAATGGAATTTATTTATTTAAAAAATGTATTTTTCTTACATGTTTAAACTTCAGTCACCTTCAAAGTACTCTCCATTTGATGCAATACACTTATCAAGACTTTTTTCCACTGTTCAAAACAGTTTTTGAACTCATCGATTTTGATGCCTTTTACTGCTTCTACCATTTTTTGTTTCACTTGTTCCACATCTGCAAAACGTTTCCCTTTGAGGACTTTTTTTCATTGGGGGAAACAAAAAAAGTTGTTCAGGGCAAGATCTAGCAAATAGAAAGGGTAAGACACAGGGGTCATACTGTTTTTGGTCAAAAAAACTGCTGAGTACTCAGTGTGAGTTAGGCAGGTGTACTTGTAAATCACTCATCATGAAATGGGCAAACAAGAGTCTTCAAAAAAATTCACTGAAGCCAAACACAGCCTCTCACAACAATGCCAGCTGGTACACTGATACAGATGGGTTTCTAGAACAACTCACCTAGTAGCATAAGCCTGTACCTCAAAGGGCCTGCCCTCCAGAAGATAATTCTAGTTTTTGGGAGAATCCCTCTCCAAAAAAGGGTGCAACCACAATCAAAACAATATAGTGCTTCCTCTCTGCACTCCCAAGTTCATAGCAGCATTACTCAAAATTGCCAGGAGGAGGAAGCAACCCAAGTGTCCATCAACAGATGAATGGATAAACAAAATGTGATATACACATACAGTCGATTATCATTCAGCCTTAAAAAGTGAGAAAATCTCGTCACATGCTAAAATGTGGGACATTATGCTAGGTGAAATACGCCAGTCACATAAATACAGATAATATCTGATAACATTTATATGGGGTATCTAAAGTAGTCAGATTTATAGAAACAACATGTAAAATGGTAGTTACCAGGGCATGGGGGGAGGGAGAAATGGGTGAGTTGTTTAATGAGTATACACTGTCAGTCTTGCAAGGTGAAAAATTCTGAAGATCTGTTGTACGATAATAATATGAATATATATAATACTATTAAACACTACACTTAAAAAATAGTTAGCATGGTAAAAACTAAGTCATATGCTTTTTCTAAATAAAAATGTTTAAAAAAATACACACAGTATGGTTTTAACAGTTTAGGCTTTCAATAAAGTTTGTTTCTACAAGTGTATATTTTTCACAACTTCATTATGTTTTCTCTACATCTGTATGATGTGGGAATAACAAACTCTCTCTATACACTTAAAAATTCTAAGTAAGAATTTTATTGGAATGTTGGAAAGGATATTTTTCTTCCTGTTTTGTTTTCAAATTGTGTGCCACAAGCCCTGGCTGGCATGGCTCAGTGATGTGTGTAACCTAGACATTATATTTACGTGACTAAAAAAAGGTCGCCGGTTCAATTCCCAGTCAGGGCACATGCCTGGGTTGCAGGCCAGTTCCCTAGTTCAAATTGTGTATTACATGTAAGAAAGTAAAATAATTCACTTCTTACAGTATTCCAATATAATAAAATATTACAGTAACAAAAAATATAATATGTAATTAATAAAATGCTGGTTAAAAACACCATGAATAGGCAAGTTATAAAAGTTTCACTGGGGTATGTAAAAGTGTTCCTATGATCATTCTTTTGAAGCAGTTAGCAGAAATTGTATTTGTATTTGATTCATATCTTACCATTTTTTAACAGAACTCCTGGGGCCTTTGAAGAGAGGGGATATGCCGACTGAAGCTTTTGTTGGCCTATCATTAACACCTCAAGGAGAAGACACATTTCCAGATAACCTCCCCCCGTTTTGTTCTATCAACAGTCACATTATTCAGCAAAGAACACTGAATGTCTCTTCTAATAGGTAATATATGTTGAACTAAAAAAGTTGCTGCATAAAGGAAAAATATTTAGTATTAAACAAATTAAAGATTCCTCTTTTAAATGCAAACTAATAGTTAAGCAATGACATTTCAAAATGTCATAGAAAATAATGTGCATTTTCTCATGTTTGAGGCCTTGCAGTATTTTGGTCATGCAACAGCAGGCATGATGGAGATGGAATTGAATGTAAACCAAAAAAATTTTTTTAAGATTTATTTTTTAGAGAGGGAAAGGGACGGAGAAAGAGAGGAAGAGAAGCATTAATGTGTGATTGCCTCTCACGTACCCTCACTGCGGACCTGGCCTGTAACCCAGGGATGTGCCCTGACTGGGAATCAAACCAGTGACCCTTTGATTCAAAGGCTGGCACTCAATCTACTGAGCCACACCAGCCAGGGAGAATGTAAATAAAAATGTTCAGAATTAATGTTATGTGAGGCCAATATACATTATAATGTACAGAATTATTTGTTTTCTATTGTTAAATTTTAGGATTGCTAAATTATTAGATCAAACTATTACTTTTTTAATATTTAGTTTGAATTATATGTTATGCAGGCTTGCCATTAGTTTTTGAAATCTGATAAGTGATCACTTAATATCACTCAACTTACCACACTGGGTTATTGAGAAAATAAATATAAGGATAAATGTGAAATTAAAAACACTAAATAGTTATATTTATAATGAAAATTATAAGCCCTGGCTGGTGTGGCTGAGTGGATGGAGCGCCAGCCTGTGAACCAAAGGGTTACAGGTTCCCAGTCAGAGCACATGCGTGGGTTGCAGGCCAGGTCCCCAGTGGGGTGTGTGCAAGAGGCAACTATACATTGATGTTTCCCTCCCTCTCTTTCTCCTTCCCTTCCCCTCTCTCTAAAAATAAACAATTTTTTAAAAAGAAAATTATAATGTTAATTATGATGATGATAATTCGCTGAAGCAAAGATCAGCAAACTTTGTGTAAAAGGCCATATATTATGCTTGTGGGCCAAACAGACTCTCACAACTACTTGTAGTATGAAAGAAGCCACAGAAAATAAATGAATGAGAGGAGCTGTTACAGCTTATGAAACAGGAAGTGGGCAGGATTTGTAGTGTTGTCTGTAGTTTACATACCTGCTCTTAAAGATCCCAGTTATATGCAATAATTGTGAAGAGACCATATTTTTCATATATATGTGATGTATATGAATATGTGATATGATCTATCATACAGGAAATACATGGTATGTGGTAATCTGTGATGTTCTAGGAGATTGCTCCCATCCTCCCACCACCCCTAAACTAGTTCAGAACCTTGTACTTTTAGTAGGGTGTGACAGGCTATGAAAACCAATAGCTGATCTGATTTGGAGATTAAGAGTGGAAAAACCCCATCCAGCAAGCAGCATTGTCAATAAAAATAGCAAACTCACCCTCAGTAAAAGTAAATGTGATAGTTAATGAACAGGTAAAGCCACAGATCTACTAGTCTGCTTAAGTCAAGTCACAGAATAGTGGTCTAGCCAGATATTTAACAGGTTAATCCTGGACATGAGAGAATCATAGAGGGGCTAATTAAACTCTGCACATTCCTGATGTAGTTGTATGACCTCATTAGGGCTCTCTTTTGTCTTGCAGAATTCTAAATTTTTCCCTTACCTTCTTTCCTCCTTCACACCCAGTTGCCAAAGGTGCCTCTCTTTTTTGCCTTTGATTACCCACCTATCTCCTTCCCCAGAAGTTAAATACCTGGCCCCCCTTCAAGTAGCATGGTACTTTTCATTTTAGGCCCCTTCCTGTAGTACACATGCTCTGATCTAGAATACCAGGAGTTGGAGAGATCACTGAGATTTGGCGCCTTCTCCATTTTATTTACAATTATTATGAATTGTGAACATTCTATCTTCAAGTCATGCCAGAAGTGTGGTTTTCCTGTAGTTTCATTTCTCCCTTTCTTCTGTTTTGTACTGTTTATAAAGGAAGTATTGAAACTGTACAAGATCAACAATGAAAATAAAAATTAAAAAAAAAAAAGAAAAAATAAATAGTGCAAGTGGAAAAAAAAAAAAATAAAGGAAGTATTGGGAGCTGAAAAGGAAGGCAGCCACTACTATTACATATTCAGCTACCTGGAAGTCCTCCCTCAATTTAGTGTTTTAAAAACAATTTTGCTGCGGTATAATTTACATGTACCATAGAATTTACCCATTATAATTATACAATTATAATGTCTGGTACATTCATAAAATTTGCAACTACCACCAAACGTTTTAGAACATTCCTATCACCCCAATAGTTCCGTTATGCCAATTTATCATCAGTTCCCATTCCCATCTCTAGGCCAGGCCAATCATTGGTCTGCTTTCTGTCTTACAGAAAATCTATATAAGTGAAATCATATAATCTGGAAATTTCACATAAACGGAAGCATAATATGCTGTTTCTTGTGTCAGACTTCTTTCACTTAGCATTATGTTTTGGAGGCTCATGCATGTCACATCATGTAGTTTACATCTTTTTAATTGTGGAATAGTATGATACTGCATGGATATTTGTATATTAACTTACCAGCTGATATTTGAATTATTTCCATTTTTGGCTACTATGAACAATGTTGCTATAAATACTGACATATAAGTCTGTGAGTTGTCTTATGTTTTGTTCCACTGTGTACATATGTAGGAGTGGAATTGCTGAATTATATTGAAAGTTTATATTGTTAGTTTTAAGAAACTTCCAAATTGTTTTTCTAAAGTGATTGCATCATTTTACATACCTACCAACAAGGTATGAGGGCTCTAATTTCTCCACATCCTCACCTATGCTTAGTTTGTAGTCTTTTTTTTTTAATTTTTAAATATATTTTATTGATTATGCTATTACAGTTGTCCCATTTCTTCCCCATCATTCCCCCCCCCACCCTGCACACCCTCTCCCACCCACATTCCCCTTTAGTTCATGTCCATGTGTCAAAAGTTCTTTAGCTTCTACGTTTCCCATACTATTCTTGCCCTCCCCGTCTATTTTCTACCCACCATCTATGCTACTTATTCTCTGTACCTCTTCCCCACTCTCTCCTCCTCCCACGCCCCTGTTGCTAACCCTCCATGTGATCTCCATTTCTGTGGTTTTGTTCCTGTTCTAGCTGTTTGTTTAGTTTGCTTTTGTTTTAGGTGTGGTTGTTAATAGCTGTGAGTTTGCTGTCTTTTCACCGTCATATTTTTGATCTTCTTTTTCTTAGATAAGTCCCTTTAACATTTCATAGAATAAGGGCTTGGTGATGATGAACTCCTTGAACTTGACCTTATCTGAGAAGCGCTTTATCTTCCCTTCCATTCTAAATGACAACTTTGCTGGATAGAGCAATTTTGGATGTAGGTCCCTGCTTTTCAAGATTTCAAATATTTCTTTCCAGCCCCTTCTTGCCTGTAAGGTCTCTTTTGAGAAATCAGCTGACAGTCTGATGGGAGCTCCTTTGTAGGTGACTGTCCCCCCCTTATCCCTTGCTGCTTCTAGAATTCTCTCCTTCATTTGAATCTTGGCTAATGTAATTACGATGTGCCTTGGTGTGTTCCTCCTTGGGTCCAACTTCTTTGGGATTCTCTGAGCCTCTTGGACTTCCTGGTAGTCTATTTCCTTTGCCAGATTGGAGAAGTTCTCCTTTATTATTTGTTCAAGTAAGTTTTCCACTTGTTGCTCTTCTTCTTCCCCTTCTGGTACCCCTATAATTCGGATGTTGGGATGTTTAACGATGTCCCGGAGGTTCCTAAGCCTCTCTTCATTTTTTTGAATTCTTGTTTCTTCCTCGTTTTCTGTTTGGTTGTTAGTTTCTTCCTTCTGGTCCACTCCATTGATTTGAGTCCCAGTTTCTCTTCCATCACTATCGGTTCCCCATGCATCTTCCTTCATTTCACGTATTGTAGTCTGCATTTTTTCATCTAATTTGTGAGCGAAATCAACCAATTCTGTGAGCATCCTGATGACGAGTGCTTTGAACTGTGCATCTGATAGGTTGGCTATCTCTTCACGGCTTAGAGGAATTGGCTCTGGAGCTTTCATTTTTTTCTCCGGTTTGAGCCATTTTTGGTGAGAGTTTTGTTTTGTTTTGGTTTGGTTTTAGTCTGGTCGCGGCTATTCCATAGTGAGGGGTGGAGCCTTAGGTGTTCCTCAGGGCAGGGCAGCCCAGTCACTGGGTTGTGACGCTATAGGTGGGGGCGGGGTCTGAGAGGGAAGAATGGTGCCTGGTCCGCTCTCTCCTGGATCCAGTCCCTTCTGCCGCTTCTCCTTCGCCTGGATTGTCTGTGCACACGTCTGCTGTTGCGTAGTAAGGAGTGGAGCCTCAGGCGCTCCCCAGTGTGGGGCAGCCCAGTCGCTGGGTTGTGACGCTGTATGTGAGGGCGGGGTCTGAGAGGGAACAATGGCGCCTGTTCCACTCTCTCCTGGATTCAGTCCCTTCCGCCATTTCCCCTTTGCCTGGACTGTCTGCTCGTGCGAATGTGGGACCACCTGGTTAGCCAGCTGCCTTGTGCAGCCTCACTGGGTCTGCACAGTTGCCCCCCTCTGCCCAGGGTCTGCCAGCTGCCGCCTGTGGGCCCAGGGACTGCCAATCGCCGCCTGTGCACCTGGGAACTGCCAGCCACTGCTGCTTGCGTTCCTGGGTCCGCACCTCCACTTTTTCCTGCCACGACTCCGCCCCTCTTCCCGGTCTGGATGAATGGTTGTTGGACTTCCATACAGTTCAATTTTCTATAAGTTCCGGTTGTTTTCTTGTTTCTAAATATTTGTTGTCCTTAATTTTGGTTGTGAGAGGAGGCACAGTGTGTCCGCCTATGCCTCCATCTTGGCCGGAAGTCCTGTAGTCTTTTTTATCATAACCATTCTGGTTGGTATAGAGTGGTAGCTCATTATAATTTTAATTTGCACTTCCCTAATGACTAATGATGTTGAGCATTTTTATGTGATTATTAACCATTATAATATATCTTCTTTGGTGAAATATTTATTCAAAACTTTTGTCCATTTTTAACCGAGTCTTCTTATAACTGAATTATAAGGGTTCTTTATATACTCTCAATGTAAGTCCTTTATTAGATATAAAATTTGTAAATAATTTCTCCCAGTCAATGGCTTGCCCTTTCATTTTCCTAATAGTGCCTTTTGAAGTTCAAAAGTTTATTTTGTTGAAGCCAAATTTAGTTTTTTCTTTCATTGATTGTGCTTTTTTGTTATATATAAAAATTATTTTTCTAACCTAAGGACACAAAATTTTATTAACCAGTGTCCCCTCAATCCATGTAATTAAAAATAAAAATTAAAAAAAAATGCTATTCTATAACCATGAAAATAAAAGGAAAAAATCATCTCGGGTACCTGAGAAAAATTATATTAGAACAATTGGTTCTAAGACATATCCTAACAAAGCTCTTAGATTCCAATGATTAATTTTGAAAATCTTCAAGATCTCCTGGTAAAAAGATCAAGTAACTTACAAAGCAGAAAAATTAAACTAGCATTAACTGTTTCAAAAACAAAATACAAAGCAAGGCAAAATTGGAGCTGCAGTTTTTAAAAACTCAATGAAAGAAAATATGAACCAAGAATTTTGTATCCATCCAAGTCTTCCTTCAAATATCAAGCCTAAAGAAAAACCGTTTGCATGAACCCTTCTTGAGGAATATTCTAAGAGCTTCACCCAACCATAGATGACTCAGAAAACTTCAACAAAGGACTGATTGTGAACAATTCAATACATATAAACAGGAGATAAGTATGGGAGACTCATGTACAGATACTGCATGTTGCGATTAAGTACAAAAGATACAACTGAAAAGTGAGAGGAGAACATAATGAACGAGAAAAGCAGAATAAGCTAATGGATTGTTATATACAGATGGGAGTTTAAGGATGCCAATAAACATTATATATCACATAATAAAAAGCTAAGAAACTAAGACAAAGGAAACACCTAAACATGTCATAAAGAAACATAAGCAAATATGAACCAAATGTACATAATTATGAAATATTCAGGTCAAGATGGAGGCATAGATAAACACGGCTCACTTCCTCACACAACCACAGCAAAAATTACAACTAGACTACAAAATAACTACCACTTAGAACTGTTATAAAATCTAGTTGTATGGAAGTCTGACAACCAAGGAATTAAAGTAGTCACATTGGTCCAGACAAATAGAAGGTATGAAGGTACAGAGATGCACAAAGAGGCACAGAGAAATGGAATGAGTGGCCCCACACCCATGTGTGGTGGATAAAAATCAGAAGGGAGAGAGGGTTCAAGATGGCGGCATGGTAGGAGGACGCAGATTGCCCTCCCTCCTGCACATGGGAGAAAAACCTAACTGATCTACAGAAGAACAGAGCAGACAGCCAACAATACCACAGTATATATGAAAATAGGAGATCAAAATCTGTAGCAGACATTGGAAAACTAGACGTGGCAGCCGAGCGACCAGAAGCAGCCCTGAGACCAGAGGCGGCTCTGCAACCGACCGGAGGGGGCTCTGCAACCGACCGGAGGCGGTCCTGCAACCGACCGGAGGCGGCCCTGCAACTGGGACAGAAGCGGCTCTGTGAACGGAGCTGGCTCTGCGACCCACCGGAGGCGGTCCTGCGACCTGAGGCGGCCCTGGGGCCAGAGGCGACCCTGCAACTAGAAAAGGGGACTCTGTGGAAGACCCGGAGCTCACGTCTGTGATCCTGGGGTGAGTGCGCACAACTCGGGAAACTCTCGGAGCCCACGCCCGTAGTCTCAGGTGGGCACTCGTGCCCTGTAGGAGACCCGGAGATCACAGCAATAGGCTTGGGGAGGGATTATCTGTAAGAGATTCCAGCTGAAACCCATAAACTCGGGAAAGCGCGCCCTCTACAGGAGGCTCAGAAATCACACCCAAGGCCCTGCATGGAGAGTGTGCCATTAGCCCTGGGGTCAGTGCTCGGCTGGCACTGAGGACAGTAGCCCAAAGCTGACTGAGTGAGGAACAGGGAGAAAAGCGGTATGAGTCGCCTCGCAGCCTGCTACAGCCAGCAAGACCAGAAAATCCAGTTTGGCCTGTTTGAAAATAGCAAGAGATTTTTTTTTTTTTTTTGGTTTTTGGGTGTTTTGTTTTGTGGGGTTTTTTTTTTTTTGCTAGTTGTTTTTTGTCTGTTTAGTTGGGTTTTTGTTTGTTTGTTTCTTTTGGTTTGTTTTTTGTTTTTGTGGGGTTCTTTTCATTTTGTTTTGATTATATATTTTTTATTTTTTTATTACTTCTACCTTTTTTATCCCTCAATTCCTTTTGCTTCTCTTTACTTCTTTCTGGCTTTATTCCTTCTTCCTTTCTTTCCAATTCTATCTCTCCTTCCTCCCTCTTTTTTTCTCTTCTTTTTTCGCTTTATTCTTTTCTCTTTTTAAATACCCACGAGTGAGGCAAAAAAATCATAGAACTGTGAAAAAACCAGAGTTGGACCAAAAGAGGGGGTAATCCAACTGCTGATACAGTGGAAGCTGTGAACACCAGGATACCTGAAGGAGACTACACCACTGAATCTCACAGGTATTCCACCACAGAAGTTCACACCATAAACCCAGGTAGCCAGAACAGATCAATTTAAGAAGCTGAGGTTTACAAGAAGAGTGTCACAAACAATGATAAGACAAAGAAACAATCCCCAAATGAAAGAAAAGGGGGAAGCCCCAGAAAGAAGCCTAAATGAACAGAGGCAACTCAACTATCAGATAAGGAGTTCAAAGAAATGGTTGTCAGGAAGCTCCATGAGCTCTCAATGAGCTACCAGAAACTACAGGGAAGCTACGATGAACTCACTGCAAACTATATCAACATGAAAAAGGATATAGAAACTATCAAAAAAGGCCAAGAGGAAATGAAGAATACAATTTCTGAGCTGAAGAACACAGCAGAAGGAATGAAAAGCAGAATCGATGAAGCAGAGGATCAAATCAGTGAGTTGGAGGACAAAGTAGAAAAAAGCAGCCAGAAAGAGCAAGAAAAGGAAAAGAGGCTCAGAAAGAATCAAGAGGGGTTAAGAGAAATGCAAGACAACATGAAACGTAATAATATCCGTATAATAGGAATACCAGAAGGAGAAGAAGAGGAGCAAGGGATAGAAAACCTATTTGAAAAAGTAATGATGGAAAACTTCCCTAATTTGATGAGAGAAAAAGTCACACAAATCCAGGAAACACAGAGAGTCCCAATCAAGAGGAACCCAAACAGGCCCACTTCAAGACACATCATCATTAAAATGGCAAACTTCCAAGACAAAGAGAGAATCTTAAAGGCAGCAAGGGAGAAAAAGGAAGTAACATACAAGGGAGCCCCGATAAGGTTAACAGCTGACTTCTCAATGGAAACGCTTCAAGCCAGAAGACAATGGCAAGAAATATTCCAAGTAATGAGAACCAAAGGCCTGCAACCAAGACTACTTTATCCAGCAAGGCTTTCAATCAAGATAGAAGGACAAATAAGGAGCTTCCCAGGCAAAAGAAGTATAAAAGAATACACCTCTACAAACCAGTACTGCAAGAGATACTAAAGGGACTGCTTTGAGGAAAGGAAAAGAGAGAGAGAGGAACACAGGTACAAAAATGGCAATGAATCAGTACCTATCATTAGTAACCTTAAATGTAAATGGATTAAATGCTCCAATCAAAGGACATAGAATAGCTTACTGGATAAGAAAGCATGACCCACACATATGCTGCCTACAAGAGACCCACCTCAGGACAAAAGACCTACACAGACTCAAAGTGAAAGGCTGGAAACAAATTTTCCAAGCAAACAGACAGGAAAAAAGGCCAGGGTAGCAATACTCACATCAGACAAAATAGACTTCAAAAGAAGAGCCATAAAGAGAGACCCAGAAGGTCACTTCATAATACTCAAGGGAAGAATCCACCAAGAAGACATAAACATTGTAAATATATATGTACCCAACATAGGAGCACCTAAATACATCAAGAAAATCTTAGAGGACTTCAAGAAAGATATAGACAGCAACACAATTATAGTAGGGGATTTTAACACCCCACTGTCAAAAACGGACAGATCTTCCAAACAAAATATCAATAAAGATATTGTGGCATTGAACAGTACTCTAGACGAATTGGACTTAGCTGATATATATAGAGCCCTTCATCCCAAAGAAACTAAATACACATTTTTTTCAAATGCACATGGAACATTTTCAAAGATAGACCACATGATAGGACACAAAACAAGCCTCAACAAATTCAAGAAAATTGAAATCATACCAAGCATTTTCTCTGACCACAAGGGACTGAAACTAGAAACCGACTTGATGGGGAAAATCCCCAAACCATCAAAATCATGGAGATTGAATAGCATGCTATTAAACAATGAATGGATCAAGAATGAAATTAGGGAGGAAATCAAAAAGTTTCTGGAAACAAATGAAAATGAACTCACAACAACCCAAAACTTATGGGACACAATGAAGGCAGTCCTCAGAGGGAAGTTCATAGCAACACAGGCCTACCTAAAGAAGACAGAAACATTTCTAACAAACAACTTAACCCTACGCCTACAAGAACTCGAGGAACAACAACAAAGACAGCCCAGGGCAAGTAGAAGGAAGGAAATAACCAAGATCAGAGCAGAATTAAATGACATAGAGACTAAAATCACAGTCCTAAGGATCAATGAATCCAGGAGCTGGTTCTTTGAAAAGATAAACAAAATCGACAAGCCTTTAAGCAGGCTCATCAAGAAAAAAAGAGAGAAGACTCAAATAAACACAATCAGAAATGAAAGAGGAGAGATTACGACTGACACCACAGAAATACAAAGGATTGTAAGAAATTACTACAAAGAACTGTACACCAAGAAATTTGAAAACCTAGGTGAAATGGACAAGTTTCTAGAAAAATATAATCTCCCAAAACTCAAAGAAAAAGAAACAGAAAGCCTGAACAGACCAATAACAGCTGATGAAAGTGAAGCAGTAATCAAAAAACTCCTGACACACAAAAGCCCTGGACCAGATGGTTTCACAGGAGAATTCTACAAAACATTTAAGGAAGAGCTAACCCCTATCCTTCACAGACTATTCCAAAAAATACAAAATGATGGAAGACTCCCAAACTCTTTTTATGAAGCCAGCATCATCCTAATCCCAAAACCAGATAAAGACACAACAAAGAAAGAAAACTTCAGGCCAATATCACTGATGAACATACACGCTAAAATCCTCAACAAAATATTGGCAAAGCGCATCCAACAATACATTAAAAAGATCATACACCATGACTAAGTGGGATTCATCCCAGGGATGCAAGGATGGTTCAACATTTGCAAATCAGTAAATGTAATTCATCACATAAACAAAACAAAAGACAAAAATCACATGATCATATCAATAGATGCAGAAAAAGCTTTTGATAAAGTACAACACCCATTTATGATAAAAACACTCAGCAAAGTGGGAATAGAGGGAGCATTCCTCAACATAATAAAGGCCATATATGAGAGACCTACAGCCAACATCATACTCAATGGGCAAAAACTGAAATCTTTCCCACTAAGATCAAGAACAAGACAAGGCTGTCCACTTTCACCACTTCTATTCAATATAGTATTGGAAGTCTTAGCCACAGCAATTAGACAAGAAAAGGAAATAAAAGGCATCCAAATTGGAAAGGAGGAAACAAAACTATCATTGTTTGCAGAGGACATGATAGTGTACATAGAAAATCCTATAGACTCGGCCAAAAAGCTGCTCGACATAATAAATGAATTTGGCCAAACAGCCGGATACAAAGTCAATATCCAAAAATCAAAGGCATTTTTGTATACCAACAGTGAAACAGCAGAAGCAGAAATCAAGAAAAAAATCCCATTCGATATAGCAAAAAGAAAAATAAAATACCTAGGAATAAACCTAACCAAGGAGGTTAAAGACCTGTATGCAGAGAACTACACAACACTGAAGAAAGAAATCAAGGAAGACACAAACAAATGGAAGCATATACTGTGTTCATGGATCGGAAGAATTAATATCATCAAAATGTCCATACTACCCAAAGCAATTTACAGATTCAATGCAATACCTATTAAAGTTCCAATGGCATATTTCACAGACATAGAACAAACACTTCAAAAATTTATATGGAATCATAAATGACCCCGGATAGCGGCAGCAATTTTGAGAAAGAAGAGCAAAGTAGGAGGGATCACAATACCTGATACCAAACTGCATTACAAAGCCACTGTAATCAAAACAGCCTGGTACTGGCACAAGAACAGACACATGGACCAGTGGAATAGAACAGAGAGCCCAGAAATAAACCCAAGTCCCTACAGTCAATTAATATTCGACAAAGGGGGAAGCAACATAAAATGGAGCAAAAATAGCCTCTTCAACAAGTGGTGCTGGGAGAATTGGACAGCTACATGCAAAAAAATGAAACTCGAGCACCAACTTACACCATACACAAAAATAAATTCAAGGTGGATAAAAGATTTAAATATAAGCCATGACACTATTAAAATCCTAGAGGACAACATAGGCAGGAAAATCTCAGATATTTCATGCAGCAATATTTTTACTGATATGTCCCCTAAAGCAAGGGGCATAAAGGAAAGAATAAACAAATGGGATCTCATCAAAATTAAAAGCTTCTGCACAGCTAAAGAAAACAGTATTAAAATAAAAAGAGAACCAACTGTATGGGAAAACATATTTGACAATGATACCTCAG
The DNA here is from genome assembly GCA_039655065.1 of Glossophaga mutica. Lineage (NCBI taxonomy): Eukaryota > Metazoa > Chordata > Mammalia > Chiroptera > Phyllostomidae > Glossophaga > Glossophaga mutica. Next base: position 127,298,454 of record CM077308.1, read on the forward strand.
ATAAGGGATTAATCTCCAAAATATATAAAGAACTTACAAGACTCTACTCTAAGAAGACAAGCAACCCAATTAAAAAATGGGCAAAGGATTTGAACAGACACTTCTCCAAGGAGGACATACAGAGGATCCAGAGACACATGAAAAGATGCTCTATATCTCTAGCTATCAGAGAGATGCAAATTAAAACCACAATGAGATACCACTTGACACCAGTCAGAATGGCCTTCATAAACAAAGCAACAAACAGCAAGTGTTGGAGAGGTTGTGGAGAAAAGGGGACCCTAGTGCACTGTTGGTGGGATTGCAGATTGGTACAACCACTATGGAAAACAGTATGGAATTTTCTAAGAAAACTAAAAATGGACATACCTTTTGACCCAGCAATTTCACTGCTTGGATTATATCCTAAGAACCCTGAAACACTAATCCAAAAGAACCTATGCACCCCTATGTTCATAGCAGCACAATTTACAATAGCCAAGTGCTGAAAGCAATCTAGGTGCCCATCAGTTAATGAATGGATCAAAAAACTGTGGTACATTTACACAATGGAATTCTATGCAGCAGAAAGAAAGAAGGAGCTCCTACCCTTTGCGACAGTATGGACGGAACTGGAGAGCATCATGCTAAGCGAAATAAGCCAGGCAGTGAGAGACAAATACCATATGATCTCACCTTTAACAGGAACCTAATCAACAAAATAAACAAACAAGCATAATATAAACAAAGACACTGAATTGAGAACAGTCTGACAGTGACCAGAGGGGGAGGGGAGGGAGTTTCAGGGGAAAAGGGGAACGGTTTAGAGCAACAAGTATAAAGGACTCATGGACAAAAACTATGGGGGGTGGAAATGGGAGCAAGGTGGGGAGGGCTGGGGTGGTGGGCTGTGGGCGGGGTAAAAGACAGAAAACTGTACAATATCAACAATTAAAAAATACTGATAAAAAATATATATATATAATAATTAAGAAAATCAGAAGGGATACCTCAAGAGGGAGGGATCCTATCCCCACACCAGACCGCTCAACCCAGGGTTCCAGTGCCAGGAAGATAAATCCTCATAACTGCTGGCTGTAAAAACCAGTAGGAATTGGGGTGGCAGAAAAAACTGCAGGATTCTCAGGAGTCTCCTGTCAAAGGGCCCACAATGGAATTAGGACTTATACAGACTCAATCCCTCTGGGCTCCAGCACCAGAGCAGCAAATAGAAGGGCACCATTGGCATACTGGGAGAAATTGAAGTGTGTGGTATCATGGCAAGTGATGAGGGACAGCTTTCTCCCGGACAAAACTCCAGAGGCCAGGCAGCAAAATCATTCCCTTTGTGAGCCTTCCTCCACACAGAGCCACAGAGCAATGACACCATATCTGAGAGTCTATCAACCTCATTCACACTGATTGCCCCACCCAGAAGGTTACCTAGGGCTCCATCCCATTCAATTTAGTGGTGCATTTTCTACAATAGCCTGTTGCGAACCGCCCTGCCTGGTTTCAGAAGCTGTAACCACCTCCCGGCCCCCCCAAGGCTAAGGCTGAGTGAGTGACCTTGGGACCATAAACCACTAAGGAGACAAAGCTTATCTCCCTGGCAGGAGCACCACTTCTGCTTCTTTTACTTCATCCATAACTGGCCCCCAATGCTTGATTGGTTAGCCAATGACTGGTAAGATTCCCCAATGGGGACCAACCTAAGACAGGCACAATCATGTGGAGGCCCTCAGGGACTTGGGTGGCTACAGCAAAAGGGGGTGATAGACCCTCAACTTTGACATAGCCTGAGTCCTCATTCTGTCTGAAAGAAGTCTTCTAATATCTTGGCTGCCTGACTTAAGCCTGAAACAATGACAGAGTGTGGTGCAGCCCTGTGCTAGAAAGGGCAGGTTCCCCAGGTGATCAGGCCTAAGAAAGAATATATAAAATCCTGTGAAACCTGCTTTGCTAAGAATGCTCTCAATTAAATGATAAGAGTCCAAGCTGGAAATGAGTTTTTCCCAACGTTTTGTAGCCCTTTAGCTAACACACTAGGCCCTAAGAATAGGCCCTCATAGTTCTTTGTATGCTATCTATTGTTTGATCCTTACTGCCTGACAATGATTAATGAACTTTACCTGTATTCCTGTGCAAATTGAAACCCAATAAAAACCTGTCAAGGCAAGGGTCGACGCTCTCCTCTTGAGAGAGTGGCCAGGCCACTTCGAGGAGCTCTCCTCTTGAGAGAGTAGCTGTGCCATCCCTTTTCCTCCACAAGCCTCAGTAGTCCATGTGAATTTGTCTCGTATCTCATCCATAATGCTGTGGAAACTGTGGGCTGGTGCACATGTCAATAGCCCATGCTACTAAAACAGAGTCAAAGCAGCTCTACCTAATACATAGAAACAAACACAGGGAGGCTCCCAAAATGAGAAGACAGGTAAATACAGCCCAAATGAAAGAACAGAACAAAACTCCAGAAAATGAACTAAACAAAATGGAGATATGCAATCTGTCAGATGCAGAGTTCAAAACACTGGTTATTAGGATGGTCACAGAACTCACTGGGTACTTCAACAGCATAAAATAGACACAAGCAGAAGTGAAGGTTACACTAAGTGAAATAATGAAAACTTTACAGGGAACCAACAGTGGAGTAGATGAAGCTAAGAATCAAATCAATGATTTGGAACATAAGGAAAAAAACATTCAATCAGAACAGCAAAAAGAAAAGAATCCAGAAGAACAAGAACAGGCTAAGGAGCATCTGAGACAACTTCAAACATACCAACATTTGAATCATAGGGTGCCAGAGTGAGAAGAAGAGCAAGAAATTTAAAACTTACTTCAAAAAATAATGAAAGAAAACTTCCCTGATTTGGTAAAGGAAATAGACATACAAGTCTAGGAAGCTCAGAAAGTCCCACAAATAAAGGACACACGGAGGACCACAATGAGACACATCATAATTAAAATGTCAAAGGTTAATGATAAAGAGAATCTTAAAAGTAGCAAGAGAAAAGCATATAGTTACATACAAAGCAGTTCCCATAAGAATATCAGCTGATTATTCAGAAGAAACTTTGCAGTCTGGAAGGGACTGGCAAGAAGTATTCAAAGTGATGAAAAGGAAGGACCAACAACCTACATTACTCTATCCAGCAAAGCTATCATTTAGAATGGAAGGGCAGATAAAGTACTTCCCAGACAAGGTAAAGCTAAAGGAGTTCATCATCACCAAGCCCTTATTATATGAAATGTTAAAGGGACTTATTTAAGAAAAAGAAGATCAAAACTATGAACATTAAAATAGCAATAAATTCACAACTATCATCAATTGCATCTAAAAACAAACTAAGAAAAAAGCAGAACAGAAATGGAATCATAGATATGAAGATCATTTGGAGGGTTATCAGATGGGAAGGGGGAGAATGGGGGAAAGGTGTAAGGATTAAGAAGTACAAATTGGAAATTACAGAATAGAGAGTGGGATGTTAAGAATATAGGAAATGGAGAAGCTAAAGAACTTATATGCATGACCCATGAACATGAACTAAGGGGGAGGACTGCCAGAGGCAATGGGGTATACCAGGTGTAGGGGGAGAAAGGGGGAAAAGAGGACAGCTGTAATCACATAATCAATAAAATATATTAAAAAAAGAAATATTCAGACAGACTTGGGACCAAGAATATCAGTTATATAAATTAGTATAAATGTACTTACCTTGTCTAATAAAAGAAAAAGATTTTTAATTTGCTCATAAGCCAAGATCCAGCTATGTATTGCATACAAGAGATACATCTAAAATAAATTCTTTCAGAAAACCTAAAAATAAAGAGATGGGAAAAGATATGCCAGGCAAATGAAAATTAGAAACCAACAATGCAAATCTTGGTTATAGAGAGACTGGAATTTAAGCCCCAAAGCATTAAATATTGAAAAGAAATGCTACCAGCCAAATTTCATAACTAAAATATAATCTTACAAATATTTATGCACCTAATAACACAGAAACAACCTCTATGAAGGAAAATCTACAGCAAGAAAGAAAAACACCAATAATAGAGTCTTTAACTCATTGTTCTGATTACAAAATAGATTAAGTAGGCAAAAAGTAAAGAGAAATAATACCTAAATAACATAGTCAGTAATGAAGATATATATAGATGTTTATCAAATTCTGATAATGGCAAATAAATTTTTTTTCTCAAGAACCCACGGAATATTCACCAAAAGTGATCATATGTCAAGTGCCAAAAAGATATCACTAAATTCCATAAGGAAGAATTATTTCAAAAACTCTCTGATCACACACAAAGCAGTACAACTATTAATGTTCTTACCAAGAAACAAAATGACCTTCCTCCTAGAAGTTTTAAAACCTTCTAGTAAACAACTCTTGGATGACAGAGGAAAATATAACATAAAACAATTACAATGAAAACATTACTATTAAGAATCTATTGGATATATTTAAAGCAATCATCAGAGAAAAAGCCATAGCATTAAACACTTTTATCACAGTGAATGAAAAAATAAAATAAATGTACTAATTCCAACTCAAAAAATATAAAAATAATAAGCAAGTAACCCAAAATTAGTCAAAAGGAAGGAAATAATAAAAACAAAAGCAGCTGTGGCTGGTATGGCTCAGTGGATTGAGTGCCAGCCTGTGAACCAAAGGGTCACCAGTTCGATTCCCAGTCAGGGCACACGCCTGGGTTGCTTGCCAGGTCAGGCCCCCAGTAAGAGGTGCATGAGAGGCAATCACACACTGATGTTTCTCTCCCTCTTTCTTCTTCCCTTCCCCCCTCTCTGAAAATAAATATTTAAAAAAAAAACAAAAAACAAAAGCAAAAATTAATGAGCTGAGTGGAGGTTGGGAAACTTCCCTAAATATTTAGAGTCTATATTTTAGGCTTGTGGGCCTATGCTCTTTGCTGCAATTAACTCTGTTGTAGCACAAAAGCAGCTATTTTTAATACATAAACGAATGGACAGAGTTCTGGTCCAATAAAATTCTATTTACAAAAATAGGTGATTAGGCCATAGGTCATAGGTTATTGACCCCTAAGTAAAAGTTAAATAAAAACTGTAGAATATGAAAAAAAACTGTAGAATATGCAAGATATCAAATGTAGATTTTTTTTTTTTACATTTAAGAAAGTTTAAAAAGTTGACTTGATCAAAGAAAAGGAAAAAAACCATAAATGTACAAAATAAGAAATGGGACTCCAGTCAAAAGACATAGGGTAGCTAAATGGATAAGAAAACATGACCTGTATATATGCTCTTTACAAGAGACCCACCTCAGAGGAAAAGATCTACCTAGGCTGAGAGTGAAGGGATGGAAAAAAATATTCCAAGCAAATGGAAATGGGGAAAAAAAGAATCTGGGGTAGCAATATTTATATGCAACAAAATAGGCTTCAAAACAAAGGCTATAACAAGAGACAAAGAAGGTTACAACACAACGTGAGGGCGTAGTCCAACAAGAGGATATAATCCTTATAAACATCTATGCACCCAAAAAAGGAGCATCTAAATATATAAGGAAAAATTTGGAGGACTTCAAGAAAGAGAACAACAGCAAAACATTCATCATAGGGGATTTTAACAACCCATTGTCAACAATGCATAACTCTTCCAAAGAATCAACATGCTGTGGCATTGAATGACACTCTAGATCAAATGGACTTAATTGATATACACAGAACATTGCATCCCAAAGAAACAAAATATATATTGTTTTCAAATGCACATGGAACAGTTTCAAAGATAGACCTCATGGTAGGACACAAAACAAGCCTCAACAAATTCAAGAAAACTGAAATCATATGAAGCATCTTCACAGGCAATGCCTTGAAAGTAAAAACCAATCTCAAAGAAAAAAGTGAAAAACATTCAAATACATGAAGACTGAATAACACGTTAATAAATAATGAATGGATTTTCCTTGATCTTGTTAGATCTTATTAGATCGAGGAAGAAATCAAAGTATCTGAAAACAAATGAAAATGAACACACAACTGTCAGAACCTGTGGGACACAGCAAAGGCAGTCCTGAGAGGGAAAGTTCAATACAAGCCTACTAAAAAAGACAGAAAAAATATCAAATAAACCACCTAACCCTACATGTATAAGAACTAGAGGAATAACAACAACAAACAAAGCCCAGAGTGAGTAGAAGGAAGGAAATAATCAAGATCAAAGAAGAATTAAATGACATAGAGACTTAAAAAAAAATTCAAAGGATCACTGAATCTAGGAGCAGGTTTTCTGAAAAGATAAACAATGTTGACAAACCATTATCCAGACTCATCAAGAAAAAAAGAGAGGACCCAAATAAAATCAGAAACAAAAGAGGTCACAGATACCACAGAAATACAAGGGATTGTAAGAAATTACAATGAACAACTCTATGACAAAAAATTGGACAACCTGGGTGAAACGGATAAATTTCTAAAAACATACAATCTACAAAGGACACATGGACAAAAACTATGGGGGGTGGAAATGGGAGGGAGGTGGGGAGGGCTGGGGTGGTGGGCTGGGGTGGGAGTAAAAGAAAACTGTACAAGATCAACAATTAAAATGAAAATTAAAAAAAATAAAATAAAACAAAAACATACAATCTAGCCCTTGCAGGTATGTCTCAGTGGATTGAGCACCAGCCTGTGAACAAAAGGGTCGCCAGTTCGATTCCCACTCTAGGGCACATGCCTGGGTTGTATAGGCCAGGTCCCCAGCGTGGATGCATAGGAGGTAACATACATTGATGTTTCTCTCCCTCTTTCTCCCTCCCTTCCCCTCTGTCTAAAAATAAATACAATCTTTAAAAAGAATACAATCTTCCAAAACTGAATCAAGAAGCAGCAGAAAGCCTAAATAGATTAATAACAACTAGTGAAATTAAAGCGGTAACCAAAAAACTCCAGGCACACAAAAACTGTGGATGGCTTCACAGGCAAATTTTACCAAACATTTAAAGAAGAACTAACTCCTGTCTTTCTCAAACTATCCCAAAAATTTCAAGAAGAGGCAAGACTCCCAAACTCTTTGACAAGGCCAGTTTTATCCTAATTCCAATACCAAGTAAAGATACAAAAAAGAAAGAAAACTACAGGCCAAAATCTCTGATGAACATAGACGCTAAAACCCTTAAGAAAATACTGGCAATCTGGATCTAGCGATATACTGAAAAGATCATACACCATGATCAAGTTGGATTCATCCCAGGGATGCAAGGGTGGTACAATATTCACAAAACAATAAACATGATATACCGCATAAATAAAATGAAGGACAAAAATCACATGATGATATTGATAGATGCTGAAAAGCATGTGATAAACTCCAGCACCCATTTATGATAAAAACACTCAGCAAAGGGGGAATAGAGGGAGCATTCCTAGACATGATAAAGGCCATGTATAAGAAACCTACTGCCAACATCATACTCAGTGGGCAAAAATTAAATGCTTTCCCCTTAAGATCAGGAACAAAACAAGGGTGACTGCTTTCACCACTCTTATTCAACATAGCACTGGAAGTTCTATCCACAGTGATTAGACAAGAAGAAATAAAAAGCATCCAAATTCGAAAGGAGGATGTAAAACTATCATTATTCATAGATGACTGATAGTGTACATAAAAATTGTCTTCACAAAAGAAATTACTTGACCTAATATGTGGTTTGGCAAAGTAGCAGGATACAGAGTCAATATTCAGAAATCAATGGTATTTTTGTACACCAACAATGAACTATCAGAAAGAGAAACTAGGGGGTAAAAATCCCATTTACTATAGCAACCAGAAAAATCAAGTGCCTAGGAATAACTTTAACCAAGGAGGTTAAATACCTGTACTTGGAAAACTACAGAACAATGAAGAAGGAAATTAAGGAAGATACAAATAAATGGAAACATATACTGTGTTCATGGACTGGAAGTATTAACATCACGAAAGGTCCATACCACCCAAAGCAATCTATGGATTCAACGTAATTCCTATTCAAATATTCATGGCATATTTCACAGGTCTAGAACAAATATTTCAAAAATTTATATGGAACCATAAAAGACCCCAAGTAGCCACAGGAATCTGGAGAAAGAAGAACAAAGTTGGAGTGATCACAGTACCTGATATCAAACTATATTACAAGGACACTGTAATCAAAACAGTCTGTAATGGCATAAGAACAGACACATAGACTAACGGAACAGAATAAAGAGCACAGAAATAAAACCATGTCTCTACGTTCAATTAATATTAGACAAAGGGGGCACGAGCATACAATGGAGTAAAAATATCCTCTCCAAAAAATGGTGTTGGGAGAATTGGGCTGGTACATGCAAAAACAAAACAAAACAAAACAAAAAAAACCTAAACCACCAACTTACACAGTACACCAGAATAAACTCAAAATGAGTAAAAGACTTAAATATTTTAAGTCCTGTCACCATAAAAGTCCTAGAGGAAAACACAGGCAGGAAAATTTCAGATATCCCACCTAACGATATTTTTGTTGATGTATCTCCTAGGGCAAGGGAAGTAAAGGGTAAAAAAAACAAATGGTATGATATTGAATGAAAAAGCTTCTGCACAGCTAAAGAAACCATCAGCAAAATGAAAAGAGAACTGACCATATGGGAGAACATATATGCCAATGACACATACATTAGATAAGCGTTTAACCTCCAAAATATATAAAGAACTCTTATGACTAAACACCAGGAAGATAAACAATCTAATTAAAAAATGAGCAAAGTACCTGAATAGACACTTCTCCAGGGACGACATACAGATGGCACGTAGACATATAAAAGATGCTCAACATCATTAGCCATCAGAGATATGCAAATTAAAACCACAATGAGATATCACCTCACACTTGCCAAAATGGGCCATCATTAATAAAATCAATAAACAAGTGCCAGCAAGGATGTGCAGAAAGGGGAATCCTAGTGTACTGTTGGTGGGAATGCAGACTGGTGCAGCCACTGTGGAAAACAATATGGAATTTCCTCAAAAACTTAAAAATGGAACTGTCTTTTGACCCAGTGATTCCACTGCTGGGAACATACCCTAAGAATCCTGAAACACCATTTCAAAAGCACTTATGCACCTGTATGTTCATAGCTGCACTATTTATAATAGCCAAGTGCTGGAAACAGCCCAAATGCCCCTCAGTAAATGACCAGATCAAAAAACTGTGGTACATTACACAGTGGAACAGTGCGCAGCAGAAAGAAAAAAAATCCTACCTTTTGTGACAGTATGGATGGACCTAGAGAATGTTATGCTAAGTAAAATAAGCCAGTAGGTGAAAGACAGATATCATGTGATCTCACCTATAAGACAAATCTAATGAACAAAATAAACTAACAAGCAAAATAGAACCAGAGGCATGGAAACATGGAACAGGCTGACAGTGCCCAGAAGGAAGGGGTGGGGGGGAAGGTAATGGTGGAAAGAAGTAGAAGGGACTAGTCAAAGAACATGTGTGAATCACCCATGGACATGGACAGCAGTGTGGGGATTGACTGTGGGAGTTGGGGATGGGTAGGGAAGAGGAGGGCAAAGTATAACAGAATAACAATAAAAATTAAAAATAAAGAAATAGAGAGGAAAGAATTAACCACTGTAACATTTTTTTAAGTCATGAGACTACAGATTTTTGTGCAAATTTGAAAACAGAAAAATATGTAATTTCTTAGGTAAATACAGATACTTAAAAGTGACCACCATTAGATTTTGAAATCTGCAGTAAACCAATTTCCACAAAAGAATAGACAAAGTTCTTAAAGAACTATACTATAAAAAAAGATCAGGTTTGATAGGAGAATTTACCAAGCCTTCAAAGATCAGATATTCCCAATGCTCTATAAAATGGTCCAATACATTGAAAATAAAGGAAAAAATTCTCTAGTATTTAAAAATTACACATCGACATCATTTATGAGTATCAATGTAAAATATATATTTTTAACATTTTTTATTGTTGTTCAAGTACAGTTTTCTGCCTACCCCCTTCCCCACCATCTCAGCCCCCCACCTCCCTCCCGTTTCCACGCCCCCCCTTGTTATTGTCCATGTGTCCTTTATAATTGTTCCTGCAAACACTTCACCCTTTTCCTCTATAATCCCCTCCCTTCTCCCCTCTGGTCACTGTCAGCCTGTTCTCAACTTCAGTGTCTTTGGTCATATTTTGCTTGCTTGTTCATTTTGTTGATTAGGTTCCTTTTAAAGGTGAGATCATATGGTATTAGTCTTTCACCACCTGGCTTATCTCACTTAGCATAATTCTCTCCAGTTTCACCCATGCTGTCGCAAAGCGTAGGAGCTTCTTCTTTCTTTCTGCTGCATAGAATTCCATTGTGTAAATGTACCATAGTTTTTTGATCCGTTCATTTACTGGTGGGCACTTAGGTTGCTTCCAGCACTTGGCTATTGTAAATTGTGCTGCTATGAACATTGGGGTGCATAGGTTCTTTTGGATTGGTGTGTCAGAGTTCTTAGGATATAATCCCAGCAGTGGAATTGCTGGGTCAAAAGGCAGATCCATTCTTAGTTTTTTGAGGAAATTCCATACTGTTTTCCATACTGGTTGCACCAGTCTGCAATCCCACCAACAGTGCACTAGGGTCCCCTTTTCTCCACATCCTCTCCAACACTTGTTATTTGTTGCTTTGTTTATGATGGCCGGTCTCACCTGTGTGAAGTGGTATCTCATTGTGGTTTTAATTTGCATCTCTCTGATAGCTAGCGATACTGAGCATCTTTTCATATGTCTCTGGACCTTGGAGAAGTGTCTGTTCAAGTCCTTTGCCCAATTTTTAACTGGGCTGCTTGTTTTCTTAGAGTGGAGTTGTGTGAGTTCTTTACATACTTTGGAAATCATACCCTTGTCTGAGGTAATCATTGACAAATGTGTTTTTCCATACAGTTGGTTCTCTTTTCATTTTAATGCTGTTTTCTATAGCCGTGCAGAAGCTTTTTATTTTGATGAGATCCCATTTGTTTATTCTTTCCTTTATGTCCCTTGCTCTAGGGGACATATCAGTGAAAATATTGCTGCGAGGAATATCTGAGATTTTCCTGCCTATGTTCTCCTCTAGGACTTTAATGGTGTCAGGACTTATACTTAAATCTTTTATCCACGTTGTGTATGGTGTAAGTTGGTGATTGAGTTTCATTTTCTTGCATGTAGCTGTCTAGCTCTCTCAAAACCATTTGTTGAAGAGGCTATTTTTACTCCATTTTATGTTGCTGTCCCCTCTGTTGAATATTGATTGACTGTAGAGACTTGGGTTTATTTCTGGGCTCTAATTTCTGCTAATCATTTGATTTTAAAATAGGGAGATTATCTTGGATTTTCCAGACGGCCCTGATGTAATCCTTAAATGTGGAAGAGAGTCTTTAAATGTGAAAGAGGGAAGCAGAAGAATCAGTGTCAGATTCACTGTGAGGAGGACTCAGAGCTGCCCTTGATAATTTGAAAATGGAGGAAGGGAGCCATGAGCCAAGGAACACAGGCAGCCTCTAGAAGTTCCAGAAAGGAATGCACCCTGGTTAAGCCACTAAATTTGTGGTGATTTGTTACAACAGCAAGGGAAAACTCATACAAAGTGCTAGGATATGGTCTGTATTTTTAATAGATCATTTTGAATGACTGGGACAACTTGGTATCAGGGGAAGTTCTGGTGTACACTCTGTTTTTACACTTCACCGTCTAAATGCTGGGGCTCAGGGCTAACTCTGAACAGCAGAACTGCACTTGCAGAAGTTTAGCTCCCCAAAGATACTTAAAGTTTTTAAGTAACAAAATTACTTAAATTCTTTAAGTAATTCTTAAAAGAGAAATTCTTTTGTTGAAAGAATTTCTTTCAGTAGACAAAGAAAGTTTAAAAACAAAAAATAAAGAGTACAGTAAGTCAGTCACATCTTGGCCTCTGGAATAAAGAAAGGAAAAGAGAACAGGATGGAAGCACAACCTGCAGTCTAGGCCCACTCACCAGTAGTTAAGGATGCATCTGCTTCTGCTCACTGTGGAGCATTCAGCAAATACTCCATCCATCAATGAGTGAATGAACCATAAAACATCAGCCTACTCTATAAAATGTTCTCTTAATTTTAAATTGTTCCCAAGGATTTACATCCTTCATATGCTTACAAATCAGCAAATGAAATTTTAATTTCTGAGTAGCCCATGAGAAAATTCACAAACTAAATTAATTTGAACTAAATATAATGCAGAAAACAACTGAAAACTGATTTTGAATAGACTGTACTGCACTTGAGTTTATAAACAAACTTACTAGAATGTAAACCATGTGAGGGTAGAGATGTTTGTTATTTGATTTTATTATTCACTGCTGCCTTCTTCCAGGACTTAGAAAAGTATCTGGTAGTAACAGAAGCTTAATAAACATTTATAAAGTAAATAAAAGAAATATTTTTATAATACAAAAATCTAAAGGATATAAGAATATATAGCTGGCCGTGGCTGGTGTGGCTCAGTGGATTGAGCGCTGGCCTAAGAACCAAAGGGTCACCCATTTGATTCCCAGTCGGGGCACATGCCTGGGGTAGCGGGCCAGGTCTCTGGCTGGGGGCATGTGAAAGGCAACCATTGGTCAATATTATCTCTCACACATTGATGTTTTCCCCTCCCTTAAAAAAAGAAAAAGAAAAGAAAAGAATATATAGCTGGCACTAAGTGTGTAGACATTTTAGATATATAAAAGAATCAGGCACTTCCAAATTTAAAACAATTATATAATCTAGAGTATAAATGAGGGCTTTTTAAAAAGTCACCATTATGTGAATAAACTGAGACTTTATGCTTTCTATGTCATTAATAGTATTACTCAAATAGTTGGTTTTCATATTTCTGATGTGGCAAAAGACTGACTACTACCATTTAAATGGTTGGTTTTTCATATTTTTGACCTAGCAATTTAAATACAACTCAAAGAAAAATCACTTTAGAAGGGAAAAAAAAACATAGTGTGAGAATGGCACTGATAAATAAAATAAATGATCCTAGGATTAAAGTAAATATACTTAACTTTAGATTTGGCACTGCCCTAAATAAATTATTACATTTCAAATGGGTAAAACTGATTGCCTCCAATTTCCTATTTGTATTAAATTATTCTCTTCAAGGTTTACAACCTTTATTGCAAAGCAAGTAAACCTTCTATTTGTAGCAAATTTACTTAAATATTTACTATCATAAATTAATTATAATACTGTTTAATTTCCTGTTATTATAGCTGAATTCATACCTAAGAAGCTCCAAATAAAATACTGTCCCGTTAAAAATTCTTAAATTTTGGCTTATTTGATTCACATCTAAGTCATTTCCCTTTAAGTTAGAATAAAAAATACCTATTGATTTAGAATCCTTATGTATACCTCTAAACACTATAACTGATGAGATTTTTCAGTGTTTACAAAAAAAGAGTCAACAGAACGCCTGGTAGGTCTATATTTAGACTTAGGAGAAAAAAATTGCAGACTGAAATTCATGAAGATTGGCTCAAAACAACTGCCCCAGCCAACAAAAATCTGACAATTATTCTGTTGTCTAATTTGGCTCAGCCTAAGTTGACCTTGTTTATTCATCTCAGTCTTGTAATTCTTGTTAACTTGGCATAAAAGGAGAGAACATATGGCATATGTCTAGGAAATTCATTTCTGCATCTTAAACTGAAATAAATGTGGAGTGTACTGAACATTTCCAATGTGTACAGCTCTTAAGATGACAATGTATATTAGAACTGGTTAATTTCATATTACCCCCCACTTAGGTGTGTCACATTTGCTGCCTATAAAACTAGAAAAAGAGACATCTTTTTCTAAACCTCAGTATTTGACTAAAAAAAAAAAAAAAAAAAACAAAGCTAGCCAATCTTAAACATATTTCCAAAGAGGACAATCTTAAGCTCTCTTAAAACAAACAAAAATAAATAAATAAATGGTAAGAAAAAAATTAATGGTATCAGCATTTTGACAGCCTGAAGATGTTCACAGGTTTTTACTGAATCTCTAGTTATGCTGGAGAAAGCTGATCAAGATAATCTGAGAAAGATCATGGGAGCTGAAGAACAAAAAGAGTATTTCCATTTTCTCTCCAGCCTAATGTGGTCTCTATGAATTTTCTTATTTTTGTTTTCTGACTCACTAAATAAAGCTTATTGTGAAAGTGAAGTTACATTTTACTGTAGCCTGAACATGTCTCAAGAAAAACTCTGAGGAAATGAGCTCCTTTAGGGACTTATAGCTCTTTTATGGAAGAGAAGTTCTATAGTACTAGAACTAGAAAAGCAAAAATCTTAGAAAATTCCAAACTCCAAAATTTATATATTCTAAGTGTCAGTGTTTTGGTGTGGAGGGATTATTTATTTTAATTGTATTTTATTTATTATGCTATTACAGTTGTCCCAATTTTTCACCCTTTGCCCCCTCCACCCAGAACCCCCTACCCCCAGAACTCCCTCAGGCAATCCCCCCATCATCATTCCTGTCCATGGGTCATGTGCCATTTCCTCTACTGTACTTTACATCCCCATGGTTATTCTGTAACTACCTATTTGTACCTCTTAGTCCCCTCACCTCTTCACACATTCCCCCAGACCTCCTCCCATCTGGCTACCATCAAAACACTCTGTATCCATGATTCTGTCTCTGTTCTTCTTGCTTGCTTTGTTTGTTTTTTAGGCTCACTTGTTGATAAAAAATGTATTTATTGCCATTTTATTGTTCATAGTTTTGACCTTTTTCTGAAATGAGTCATATTACATTTCATATCATTATAATCAATGGTATGGTGATGATGAACTCCTTTAAGTTTTTTCTTCTCTGGGAAGCTGCTTATTTGCCCTTAAATTCTTTTTTTTTTTTTTTTTTTTTTTTTTGGGTGAGGTTTTGTGGTTTTATTTTATTTATTTTTTAAATATATTTTATTGATTATGCTATTACAGTTGTCCCATTTTTCACCCATCATTCCCCTCCACCTTGAACACCCCCTCCCATCCACATTCCCCCCTTTAGTTCATGTCCATGTGTCATAAGTTCTTTAGCGTCTACATTTCCCATACTATTCTTGCCCTCCCCCTGTCTATTTTCTATCCACTATCTATGCTACTCATTCTCTGTACCTTTTCCCCCCCTCTCCTCCTCCCACACCCCTATTGCTAACCCTCCATATGATCTCCATTTCTGTGGTTCTGTTCCTGTTCTAGCTCTTTGCTTAGTTTGCTTTTATTTTAGGTGCAGTTCTTAATAGCTGTGAGTTTGATGTCTTTTCACTGTCCTATTTTTGATCTTCTTTTTCTTAGATAAGTCCCTTCAACATTTCATATAATAAGAGCTTGGTGATGATGAACTCCTTGAACTTGACCTTATCTGAGAAGCGCTTTATCTGTCCTTCCATTCTAAATGACAGCTTTGCTGGATACAGCAATCTTGGATGTAGGCCCTTGACTTTCATGACTTGGAATATTTCTTTCCAGCCCCTTCTTGCCTGTAAGGTCTCTTTTGAGAAATCAGTTGACAGTCTGATGGGAACTCCTTTGTAGGTGACTGTCCCCTTATTCCTTGCTGCTTCTAGAATTCTCTCCTTCAATTTAATCTTGGCTAATGTAATTACAATGTGCCTTGGTGTGTTCCTCCTTGGGTCCAACTTCTTTGGGACTCTCTGAGCTTCCTGGACGTTCTGGTAGTCTATTTCCTTTGCCAGATTGGGGAAGTTCTCCTTTATTATTTGTTCAAATAAGTTTTCCACTTGTTGCTCTTCTTCTTCCCCTTCTGGGACCCCTATAATTTGGATGTTGGGACGTTTAACCATGTCTTGGAGGTTCCTAAGCCTCTCCTCATTTTTTTGAATTCTTGTTTCTTCCTCATTTTCTGTTTGGTTGTTAGTTTCTTCCTTCTGGTCCACTCCATTGATTTGAGTCCCAGTTTTCCTTTCATCTCTATCAGTTCCCCATGCATCTTCCTTCATTTCACGTATTGTAGCCTGCATTTTTTCATCTAATTTGTGAGCAAAATCAACCAATTCTGTGAGCATTTTGATGACCAGTGCTTTGAACTGTGCATCTGATAGGTTGTCTATCTCTTGGTCGCTTAGAAGAATTGGCTCTGGGGCTTTTATTTGTTCTCTGGTTTGAGCCATTTTTGGTGGGGTTTTTTTTGTTTTGTTTTGGTTTTAGTCTGGTCGCGGCTATTACATAGTGAGGGGTGGAGCCTTAGGTGTTCCTCAGGGCGGGGCAGCCCAGTCGCTGGGTTGTGATGCTATAGGTGGAGGCGGGGTCTGAGAAGGAAGAATGGCGCCTGTTCCGCTCTCTCCTGGACTCCGGTCCCTTCCGCCGCTTCCCCTTAGCCTGGATTATCTGTGCACGCACGCGTGCTGTTACGTAGTGAGGGGTGGAGCCTCTGGCGCTCCCCAGTGTGGGGCAGCCCAGTCGCTGGGTTGTGACGCTGTATGTGGGGGCGGGGTCTGAGAGGGAACAATGGCACCTGCTCCGCTCTCTCCTAGATTCAGTCCCTTCCGCCACTTCCCCTTTGCCTGGACCGTCTGCACGCGCAAACGTGGGAGCACCTGGTCAGCCAGCCGCCTTGTGCGGTCTCACTGGGTCTGCACAGTTGCCCCACTGTGCCCGGGGACCGCCAGCCGCCACCTGTGCACCTGGGAACCGCCAGCCGCTGCTGCTAGCGTTCCCGTTCCCGGGTCCGCACCTCCAGTTTTTCCTGCCGCGACTCCGCCCTCTTACCGGTCTGGATGAATGGTTGTTGGACTTCCGTACAGTTCAATTTTCTTTAAGTTCTGGTTGTTTTCTTGTTTCTAAATATTTGTTGTCCTTAATTTTGGTTGTGAGAGGAGGCACAGTGTGTCCGCCTACGCCTCCATCTTGGCCGGAAGTCTGCCCTTAAATTCTTTATGAGTATATTTTATCGATTATGTTACTACAGTTGTCTCAATTTCATGCATTTTCTGTGCTTCCACCTGGTACCCATCTTCCCTCCAGCAATCCCCTAACTCCTTAGTTCATGTCCATGGGTTGTGCATATAAGTTCTGTGGCTTCTCCATTTCCTATACTTTTCTTAACATCCCCCGTCTATTTTGTACTCACCAATTATGTTTCTTAACTCTCCGTTCTTCCCATTCCCCCTCTCAGCTGATAACCCTAGAAATCATCTCCACATCTATGATTCTGTTCTTATTCTGGTTGTTTGCTTAGTATGTTTCTGTTTTTGTTCTTTAGATTCAGTTGTGGGTGGTTGTGAGTTTGCTCTCATTTTACTGTTCATAGTTTTGATCTTCTTTGTTATAAAGAAGTTCCTTTAACATTTCATGTAGTAATAGCTTGGTGGTGATGAATTCCTTTAACTTTACCTGCTCTGGGAAGCACTTTACCTGCCCTTCCATTCTAAATGATAGCTTTGCTGGATAGAGTAATCTACACTGTAGGTCCCTGTTTTTCATCACTTTGAATATTTCTTTCTAGTCCCTTCTTGCCTGCAAAATCTTTTGAATAATCAGCTGACAGTCTTATGGGAAATCCTTTGTAGGTAACTCTCTTCTCTTGCTGCTTTTAAGGTTCTCTTTATTTTTAAGCTAAGCTTTGGAATTTTAATTATGATGTGTCTTTGTGTGGTCCTCTTTGAGTCCAACTTCCTTGTGACTCTTTGTGCTTCCTATACTTGTATGTATAGTTGTATAGGAAGCACAAATATGTCTATTTCCTTCACCAGATTGGGGAAGTTTTCTTTCCTTATTTTTTTCAAATAAGTTTTCAATTTCTTGCTCTTTCTCTTCCTGTGGCACCCCTATGATCTGGATGTTGGCACGTTTGGAGATGTCACAGAGTCTTCATATACTGTCCTCATGTTTTTGAATTCTTATTTCTTCATTGTGTTCTGGTTGAGTGTTTATTTTTCCCTTATGTTCCAAATCATTGATTTAAGTCCTGGCTTCCTTCTCTTCACTGTTGGTTCCCTGTGGATTTTTCTTTATTTCACTTAGTGTAGCCTTCATTTCTTCCCTTATGTTTTTTCTGTGCCTAATAATTTCTCTGAGCATCCTTATCACCAGTGTTTTGAACTCTCCATCTCATAAGTTGACTATCTCCATTCCACTTAGTTCTTTTTCTGGAGTTTTGTTCTGTTCTTTCATTTGGGCCGTATTTGTTTTTCTCCACAACTGAGCATCCTTCCTGTGTTTGTTTCTGTGTATCAGGTAGAGGTGCTTTGACTCCGTTTTAGTGTACCTGTAAGTTGTAAGGGGCAGAGCCTTAGGTATTCACCAGGGCGAGGCAACTACTTCACCACTTTGTTGGGGGAGAGGGGGTGGGGACAGTATCACTGCCTGGTCTCTGAAGGCTTGCCTGGCACTCCCCGTTTAAGGCACTTCATCCACTTCCCATATGCAACTGGTGCCCATGTAGCTCATGCCCTGGTGATGATTCCCAGAGCGGGTGGGTTTACGTATGTTCTAGAATCATATAGGCCCTTAAATGGGACTCTCCTGAGAAACTGGCAGTTTCTTCAGCCACCCCAACTCCAACTGGTGTTTACATCCAGAAGTTGTGAGACTTTATGTTCCTGGTGCTAGAACCCTGGGCTGCACAGTCTGGCCTAGGGCTGGGATCACTCACTCCCAGTGTATCCCTCCTGAGTTTTACGCATAAATGTGGAACTGCCCATTCTGATGTCACCTCTCCATGCCACACCATACCCTCTCTGCCCCAGATCCTTGTCTCTGCCCTCCTACTTGTCTGGGTGAATGTGGCAACTTTAAATCCTTGGTTGTCAGACTTCCATGCAATTTGATTTTCTGGCACTTCTGTGTGTTTTTGTTTGTTTGTTTAGAGTTTAGTTGTTATGCTTCTTGTGATTGTGAAAGGAGGTGAAGGATGTCTTCCTATGTCTCCATCTTGACTGGAAGTCATGCCATTAGATTCTAAATGGTATCTTTGCTGGGTAGAGCAATCTTGGTTGTAGGTCCCTGCTTTTCATGACTTTGAATATTTCTTGCCAATCCCTTTTAGCCTGCAAAATGTCTTTTGAGAAATCAGCTGACAGTCTTATGAGAACTCCCCTGAAGGTAACTAACTGCTTTTCTTTTGCTGTTAAGATTCTCTCTGTATCTTTAACCTTTGGCATTTTAATTATGACATGTCTTGGAGTGGGCCTCTTTGTATCCATCTCTTTTGGGACTCTGTGCTTCCTGAACTTGCATGTCTATTTCCTTCACCAAATTAGGGAAGTTTTCTTTCATTATTTTTTTCTAATAGATTTCCAGTTTCTTATACTTTCTCTTCACCTTCTGGCACCCCTATGACACAAAGGTTCAAACACTTGAAGTTGTCCCAGAAACTGCTTATTCTATCATTATATTTTTGGATTCTTTTTTCTTCTTCATGTTCTATTTTTTTTTCTGCTTCTTTATAGTCCAAATCATTAATTTGACACTTGGCTTCATCCACTCTGCTGTTGTTTCCCTATAAATTATTCTTTATTTCAATTAATTTATCCTTCATTTCTGACTGGATCTTTTTTTATGCTGTTGAGGTCCTCACTAAGTTCCTTGAGCATCCTTATACCCAGCATTTTGAACTCTGCATTTGATAGATTGCTTACCTTTATTTTGTTTAGTTCTTTTTCTGCAGTTCTGATTTGTTCTATCATTTGGGCCCTGTTTTTGTTTGTTTGTTTGTCTTCTTATTTTGACAGCCTCCCTGTGTTTGTTTCTTTGTATTAGGTAGAGCTGCTATGACTCCCTGTCTTGGTAGCATGGCCTTAATGTAGTAGGTGTCTTGTCGGGTCCAGTGGCACAGCCTCCCCTATCACCCAGACTGGGTACTTGAGGGACTCTTTTCATGCAGGTTGAGTATATTCTCCTTTTGCAGTCGAGCCTTGATTGCTATTGGCAGGTCAATGAGACAGATTTGCCCAGGCTAGTCAGCTGCAAGTACTGACTGTGGCCACTGAATACCAACCTCTGCCCTCTGTGGAGGATCAACTGTGCAGGGGCAGGGTGGTGGTGCAGGGTGGAGTCTATATCTATCCACTGGGTGCTCAGGCTCTGGGTTTTCCAGGTTGGTGCAGGCCAAGGTCAGCGCCATCTGTGTTCTGCCCAAGGCCACCCTGCATGAGCTATAAAGCAATCTGAGATGGCTGCTACTTGTGCTGGGCTTGGAGATTCCCGGGCAAAGCCAAGCTGTGATTCTAGGATGGCTGCTGCTAGTGCCCAGCCTAGGGCCACTTAGCAAGGGAGTAGGGGCTACTGAGGCCGGCTGTTGCTTGTTTGATAGGATTTAGAAGTTGTGAACAATGAGCCAAGACCAGGCATTCACAGTTAACAGTTTTGGGTGGTATTACAGAGTCTCAGAGGATCTCCAGGGCAGGGCAAACAGTGTTAGACAGGGTGATGAAGTTTCACATATGGTATCTGCCTGCTAGTTCTGTAGCTCTGTGGGAGGAGGGCTCAGAAAAGGGGCAATTGCCTCTACCTACCTTTCTGTCTGGGGGAGAACTATCCCACAGCTCCCACCTTGGTACCAGACACTTCAGTTCCTCCCAGTATGCCACTGGTGCCTTTCAAACTGCTACTCAGATTCACTCCCTCTGAGCTCCAGCACTGGGTAAGTCCATGTGTGAGTTCTTTAAAAGAAACTGCTTGAGACTCCAGAATTTATTCTACTGACTCAATCCCCACTGGCTTTTGCAACCAGAAGTTATGGGGACTTATATTCCTGGCAATGGAACACTGAGCTGTGGGTCCTGGTGTGGGGCTGGAACTTCTTTCTCTCAAGACATCCCTCCCAAATTTTTATCCACCACACGTGGATGTGGGACAAGCCCATTCCATGTCCCTACCCCTCCTGCTTGTATGGATGGATGGGGATTCTTTAATTCTGTAGTTGTCAGACTTCCATTCAACTTGATTTATAATGGTTCTAAGTTATAACATTCTATATTTTAGTTGTAATTTTTATGTGGTTGTGCAAGGAGGTGAGCTGTGTTTACCTATGCCACCATCTTGACCAGAAGTCTACTGTATTCTTTTTATTAACTAAGCCCAACAAAAAACATGAAAGTATAATTTCATGTGCAAAGCCTTATTAATATTACATATTTTGCAATCCTTATCCTTTATTAGTGGACTTCATGTGACATGGACCCAAGGAGGAACACACCAAGACACCTCATAATTAAGTTACCCAAGATTAAAGATAAGGAGAGAATCTTAAAAGCAGCAGGAGAAAAGGAGACAGTTACCTACAAAGGAGTGCCCATAAGACTGTCAGCTGATTTTTCAAAAGAGACCTTACAGGCAAGAAGGGGCTGGAAAGAAGTATTCAAAGTCATGAAAGGCAAGGACCTACATCCAAGATGACTCTATCCAGTAAAGCTTTCATTTAGGTTGGAAGGGCAGACAAAGTGCTTCCCAGATAAGGTCAAGTCAAAGGAGTTCATCATCACCAAGCCCTTATTATATGAAATGTTAAAGGGACTTATCTGAGAAAAAGATGAAAACTATGAACAGTACGATGAGAACAAACTCACAACTATCAACAACTGAACATAAAAGCAAAGACAAAAACTAAGCCAACAATAGAACAGGAAGAGAATCACAGAAATGGAGATCATATGGCGGGTTGTCAGTGGGGAGGAGAAGGAGAGAATGGGGGAAAAGATACAGGGAATAAGAAGCATAACAGGTAGGCACAAAATAGACAGGGGGATGTTAAGAATAATGTAGGAAATGGAAAAGCCAGAGAACTTACATGTACAACCCATGGATATGAACTAAGGTGGGGAAGGGATGCTGGAGGCCGGGCAGGGTAGAGGGTGAAGTGGAATAAAGAGGATAAAAAAATTGGGACAACTGTAATGTATAACCGATAAAATTAACTAAATAAAAAAACACATTTATAATTAACTCAGAAAAGGAACTTCCTAAATCTTAGGAAGGAAGCAGGAACTTCCTAAATCTTCCAAGAGCAGCTACAAAAAAAATACTACCACTAACATTGTACTTGGTAGAGAAAGACTCAGTGTTTTCCCATTAATGTTGGGTACATAGCAGGGCACACAACAATGTCTACTCTCACCACTCTTGTACAACCTTGTGCTGAAAGTCTTAGCCAGTACAGTAAGTCAAGAAAAAGAAAGAAGAAACATACAGCTTGGTCAAGAAAAAGTAAAACCATCCTAACTT
Source organism: Glossophaga mutica (assembly GCA_039655065.1). Taxonomy (NCBI): domain Eukaryota; kingdom Metazoa; phylum Chordata; class Mammalia; order Chiroptera; family Phyllostomidae; genus Glossophaga; species Glossophaga mutica. The sequence goes on from CM077308.1 coordinate 127,320,663, forward strand.
GCAAACTGCATGATTGTCTCCATGAAAATCCCATGGAATCTATAAAAAAACTCATACAACTAATAAGTGAGTTTAGCAAGGCACAGGATATACAGCAAACACACAAAACTCAATTGTATTTCTATATACTAGTCATGTACAGCTAGAAATGAAAATTTTTAATTTTGCAATATTTCCAAAATAAATGAAGTGCTTAGGTAAAAATCTGCCAAAACATGTACAAAATTTGTATGCCAAGTACAGTTTAATCAAAGAAAACCAAAATGAAGGGAGATACATATCATGTTTATGAATTGGAAGACTTGGCATAGTAAAGATGTCACCTGTCTTCTGATTGATCTAAAGATTTAAAACAAGTCTAGTCAATAGTGTAGAATTTTTTTTAGATGTAGACAGTCTGATCCTACATTTATATAGAAAGACAGAAAATATTTTAAAAAGGGAAATAATGTTGGAGGAATCATGCATGATCTTAGACTCTTTCTGAAGCAAGAGTCAGTAACCATTTTCTATCAAGGGTCTTTTAACAAATATTTTGAGTTTTGCAGTTCATATAGTCCCTGTCACAGCTACTTAAGCCTGCCTTTGTACCAAGAAGGCAGTCATCGACAATATGTGAATGAATGGATATAGGTCTATTTCAATACAAAAAACAGGCATGGGCTGGGTTTGGCCCATGAACTGTGGTTTGTAATTCCTTACTATAAGGCTACACTAATCAAGAAATTGTGGCATCAGCAAAAGGACAGACACACAGATTAATGAAACAGAACAGAGAGCTCAGAAATACACCCATACAGATATGCCCAACTGAGTTTTGACAAAAGTACAAAGTCAATTCAGTGGAGAAAGGATATTTTTCAACAAATAGTACTGAACAACTGGACGTCTAAGTGTAAAAACATTGAGCCTCAAACTAAGCCTAACACCTTATTCAAAAATTAACTTAAAATAGATCATAGATCTAGATACAAAATGTAAAACTACAAAACTTTTAGAAAAAACATAGGAGTAAATCTTCATTATCTGGAATTAGTCAAAGAATCCTCATATCTAACACTAAAAGCATTAAACACTGCTAAAATGGACTTTATCAACCTTTGATCTGCAAAAGACACTGTTTAGAGCATGAAAAGCAAGACGAGCTACATGCTAGAAAAAATAGGTGCAGATCAAATAACAGATAAACTGTTTGCATCCAGAATATATAAAGAACTCTGAAAACTCAATAATAAGACAAAAACAATTAAGATCGGCGAAAGACTTAACTTGAACAGACACTTTAATAAGTAGATATATGCATGACAAATAAGTACATGAAAAAATATTCAACATATTAGCCATGAGGGAAATGTAAAATTAAAACCATATTGAGATACCCCTGCAAACCTATTAGAATGTCCATAATAAAAACTTATTGACAATACCAAGCACAGGTTAGAATGCAGAGCAATGGGGACTCTCACACATTGCTGGTGAGACTACAAAATGCTACAGCCATCTGGGAAACAGTTTAGCAGTTGTCTACAATGTTAAACATACATTTATCATATAATCCAGCAATGCTATTCTTGAGTATTTGCCCTAGAGAAATGAAAATGCATGTCACACAAAACCCTGTACTTGAATGTTTATACCCATTTTACTCAAATTGCCAAAACCTCGGAAAATAAATATCCTTCAACGGGTGAATAAACAAACTGGTACACCTATACAATAAAATACTACTCAGCAATAAAAAGTAACAAACTATTGCCCAGGCCTAGTGGCTCAGTTGGCTGAAGTATTGTCCCGGACACCAAAAGGTTAAGGATTTGATCCCGAGCTGGCATATGCATCAGAAGCAACCAATTGATTTTTTCTCTCTCACATCAGTGTTTCTCTCCCTCTCTCTCTTCCTCTTCCTCTCTCTCTAAAACCAATGAACATATCGTAGAGTGAGGATGTTTTTTAAACATCTACAGATTTAAAAAAGTAACAAACTATTGATACACGTAACATCTTGGATGAATATCAGGGCATTATACTGAGTGACAGAAACCAGTTACATTTATAATGTATGATTCAAATTATATGACATTCTTGAAAATTGTATGTGTAAAATATTTTATTTGTATATTAAAGTTGGACTTAATGCTCTTCAAAGTGTCCTATGAAATATTTGGTTGTGGGAAAATTAAAATTAGTTTTCAATGTTTTTAACATTCTGATATTTAAGTGATTACATTGTTGAAATGTTGTAAGGAAATTTTTAATTACATTTTTAAAACCTCAAGAGTTTGAAAATATTTAATACTTAAAACTCTACAACATACTTAACCATATATTTTTTATCATTTTCCAATTAAAAAAACTCTTACACAGCAGGCAAATATTTAACAGAAGAAATGAACCTGAAAAAGATGCCTGTGCTGAATCTTTGATAGGTAAGTCCTGTATTAAAAAAGGTAATGGTATCCACGGTACCCAAAGTACTCAAAGTATAACAGAAAAATATCATACCTGGCAAGCGCTTTCAGTAAATGAATAAAAATAAGAAAGCGCTGGGCATTTCTAGATGTGCCATAAAACTGATCTTGGTTGTTATAATGTAAAATACCAAGTTACCTGCTTATAACAAGGACTTAATTTAAGTCCTTGAGCATACAAATGTGGGAATCTTGTTAAAATATTGATTCAATAGGTCTGGGTACAGCCCATGATTCTAAATTTCTATAAGCTCCCAAGTGATTTATATGCTCCTGTCCTGGAGATTATTACACTTTAAGAAATCAGGCTCCAAAGGTCACTAAGAAAAATAGAATAATTTTTTCCTAATCCATTAAGAAAGAAGTGTACTTAGTAAGTACTATAATATAAGGCAGCCATGAAATATACTCCTTAAAACTGGTACAAAAATGTGAAAAAGTCACAAAGCAATCACCTCCAGTCAAGATCTCTGGCTGAACTGGTGGCCTTCAAAGTACAATGTCTTCATGCAAAAGAAATTGCATAGGAAATTATGGAAATAAAAAGCACAAATAACACACAGATGACTGGCTGTGAAGGGGCAAGAGTGGTTAATATTTGAAAGTTCTCACTTGCCCCTTTCCATTGTCCCCTAATGATGACTCGAAGGTTGACCTACTCATTTTTTTTTTTTTTTTACTTTTCCCTCTGATAATGCACCAATTCTGCTGAACTAAATCTTTGAAATTTAGGAATGCAAATTTTGGAAGAAAAGAAGATACTCAGAGAAGGCCAAGAGAAGCATGTGGCATGAATAGACTTTATATGATTTTTTTTCCTTATGGGTAGCATAGGGAAGGAACTATTGAGAATACAAGAGAGCAACTTTAGCATCTGATGAAAGTGGTTAGGAGAGAAAAAGAATTTCTAAAGAAGTACTGAAGACTACCAGGCATGTAGCAGCGATCACTAACATTTTTTTTCACAAGCAGATCTACTAACTGTATGTCACAAAGCTATATAATATATGGTCCCAACTCTGACTCAAAATACTGTCACTCCAACTCTTCAGTTGTTCTCACTATTTCAAAGGGATGATTCTCATAAAGGATAAGCACTTGAATAAATAATTTAAAGTGATTATTTTGGCATTAATGGTTTAAAGATATGGGATTCTCAGTAGGAAAAAATGTGGTATTTTCCTTCTAAGTTTGTTTTCCCTTGAATTTGAAAAAAAGTGTAAGTTAATAGTGTTCGACAAGCCAGCAGTAAAGTTGAAGTTAAATGTTGATGGTTAGTAGCAACATAACAGAATATGAGATTCACCAACCCACATTTCCCCACAGAAACATTAATTTGACAACCATCCATGAACAAAAGTGCCACTATGAGAGCTTCAAAATCCAGGGAGAAAGCTGCAACACCCTAGTGGAGTCCAAGACCGAGGCAAAACACTCTGACAAGGCATGCCCCCACCCTGGTAGCAGGCCTGATGAATACAGACCTGTCTGCAGACCCAGGGACAGCCCCATCCCCCTGTGGACATGGCTGTAGTTGCACTCATTCATGGCCATGCTACCACCCCTAAGGACCTAGAGGGAACCACACCATGTATGACCCCAACAGTAGGCCCACTGTCTGTAGACCCAACTGTGAGCCTGGAAGTAACCCTATGACCAACTCCAACTGCTCAATCATGATCTCAGAGGCAGTCTTATCTGCCCAGGGACCTGGGAAAAGATACTAATCTGCATCCCTAGTAAGAGACCTGTCAACTATGGACCTAGAAGTAGCCCCTAGAAGTAGAAGTCACCTGGGGAGCTGGCAAAAGCTATGCCTGCTAGTGCCCCAGTAACAGGTCAGCCAACCAAGGATCTGCCTGTGAAACTGGAAGCAGCCTGATGACCTGGCCCTGCCCCTGCTCAACTGCAGTCCTGGAGGCAAGCCTGTCTCCCTGGTACCTGGAAGGTACCACTTTACATGTCTAAAATAGTCTGTAGAATAGAAGAGGTTCTCTCTCCTTTGAACGCACAAACACCAATGCAAGGTTATAAGGATCACAAAAAATCAGGCAAATAAATATAACACTACCAAAGGAAACTGATCAAATTCTACTAACCAACCCTAAGGAAACAGAGATCCATGAACTGCTCAACAAAAGATTCCAAAAAAAATCATTTAAAGATGCTCAATCAGTTAAAAATACAGGTTGACAACTTAAACAAACAAACAAAAACAATAGGAAAACAATATGTGAACAAGAGAAATAGAAACCATTTAAAAAAACCCTGGAACTGAAGAATACAATCACTGCATTGAACAACAACAAAAGAGAGAATGAAAAAGAATGCAGAAGCTCTACGGGACATATGGGCTTGATACAAGAAACCAATATATGCATCATGGGAGTTCCAGAAGGAGAAGAGAGAAAGAATGGGGCCAAAAACTTTTTAAAAGAAATATTAGTTGAAACATCTCAAATCTAGGGAGGAAACCAGACATCCAGTGTGGTAATTGCTGAGGAGAAGAGCAGTAGGGAAGGAGGGGGAGGGTATAATGGAGATAAATGGCGATAGATGGAGACCTGACTGGGGGGTGGTGAACATACAGTACAGTGAAGAGATGATGTGTTGTAGAATTGTGCATCTGAAACCTGTATAATTTTGTTAACCAGTATCACCCCATAAAATCAATAAAAGGGAAAAGAAACAGACATCCAGATTCATGAAGCCCAAAAGTTCACGAATAGGTTGAACACAAAGGAATTTTCATCAGACACATTATAATTAAATTGTCGAAAGTCAAAGACAAAGAGAATTTTCACAGCATTGAGAGAAAAGTGACTTGTCACATAGAAGGGAATGTGCAGGAACAGCACTACAATATTTCATGGCACATAAAAATTATATGAAATTCAATTTCAATGTCTATAAGTAAAGTTTTATTTGAACACAGCTATGCTTATTCTTTTACATATTGTTTATGGCTGTTTTCATGCTACAATGGCAGAACTGAATAGCATTTTGTGCGACTGCTTGGCACCTGCAAATTACAGTAGCACAGTTATGAACCCACAGCATTTCAAGTGCCATGCATATTGCCAGACTACAATTTTTTATTTTATTACTAGTGCATGCTCATCATATCAAAACAGGAAAAGAAAATTGGACTTCAGAAATCCTGCTTTTACAGTACAATGGAGTGTGGATTGTTTTGTTATCGAATCAGATATTAAAGCACTGTGTTTATTATGCAGTGACTTACAGCTACTGACAGATACCAATATTACCAGACAAAGAATTCATCATGATATCTGCTGCCCATGAGCAAACAATGGTCAGAAATATTAGAAAATTAGAAAATGTAAACTGCAGTATTTAATCATAGAAGAATTTCTCCACAAAATAAAAACTAAACATGAGGTTATGACTAAACTAAGTTTCTGAGTGGCTCATTTGTTAGTGAAACAAGGAAAGCTATTTACTGATGATGAGTTAATTAAATCATGTTTAATTATAGCAGCTGAAGAAATGTGTCCAGAGAAAATAAACCTATGTTAAGACTATCAGGCATTCAGCAAATATAGTTGCTCAAAAATTGAAAACATTGTAAGAAACATTAATACTTGATCTTAAAATAAGGCAAAAAAAAAAAAAAACCAACATGGAGAATGCTTTCAAGTGGTTTTCTTTGGTCAACAGATGTTATGGATATTGCTGTTTTTGTTTTTATTTTTGAGGAGTTGATGCCAAGTTTGGAGTAACTGAAGAATTAGCCTGTATTAACAGCCTATGTGAAACAACTTAGGGAAGAATATCCTCAAAGAGGTTAGGAAAACACTAATTCAGTATAACCTAAAGTGGAATCTGCTGGGATGTGTTACAACTGATGATGTTAATATATGTGGAGGAGAAAAAGACAAAGTTACAAAGCTTGTGAAAATTTGAGGTATTTTACATTCACTGCATTATTCACTCAGCTGGTACCTCACAAAAAATATTTGAATCTATCATGTGTTACTGAATCTATCATGTTTGAAGGTAAACTTCACTCCTGTGGGCTTACCCATCGTCAGTTTCATGAATTTTTGTCAAAAATAGAAGTTGAATATACTGACTTGCCCTGCAATGCAGAAGTTCAAAAACAACAGTGGTAAGTTTTTATTGTGACTTTTTAAGCTCTGTGTTGGAACTGCAATTTTTCTGAGTAAGAACCACCTTGACAACTATTATCTAACTGAATGGCTTTGTAGTTTTGGCTGCAAGCTTGATAATGCTTCCTAATGAATTAAACTTAAAATTGAAATGCAAAAGAGTTACTATATGTGAAATTTTACTGAAATTAAGTCATTTCAATGTTTTAATCACAAGTAATGTCAAGTTGCGTTGTCAAAAGTTAAATCAAGAAATGATATATATCACCGCACAATTTTGAAGTACATACATTTTTCTGATCTCATGCTAAGCTCCAGCTAGAGTAAAAAAAAATGTTCCAGTTTTAGCTTTTTAAGTCCTAAATCCTAGGAAACCACTAGTCCCAGAAAACTGGAACAATTGTTCTCCTCAATTCCAGCCACGTTCTTCAGACCTGGATGCAAATACTAAGGAAATTTCTGTATTTCAAAATTCATCAACTGCAATTGAGGACCTTCTACCCAACCTGAAACTGGAAGTGATTAATCTGCAAAGTAATGACATGCTAGAAGTCAAATATCAAAAGAAGAATCTAATATATTCTATTAAAAAGATGCTGTTCATGGATTGATATCAGTATTTGTACTTACCTGCTTGAAGGTGCATTTTGAAAGGTAAAATATTAATACATAAAATCTCATCAGAGATCGACATTAACAGATGAGCATTTAAAACAGAACAGTAACTTTGAACCCCAAATAAATGAACTGCTATGCCACATCTCCACAAAAAATTATACTCAATTATTATTGTAATTTGAATGTTGTCAATAAAAATATTGTAGATTTTTTCTCTTTCGTTATATAAGTACTTACATAGTATCTTCAATTTTCCCTCTTGGCCCTCAAAGCTTAAAATACCTACTATCTGGCCCTTGTCATAATTGTCATAGTTGACAAGAAACTAAATGAAGCAGTAACATTGGCTTTTATGAGAAAAATAAGCAGAAGTGGTATATATTTAAAAGACCATAACATATCAGAATCAGAAGTAGTCACTTCATTACACCAATCTCTTTAGATGTCCATCGAGAATCTAGATTGTAGATTTTAATGCACTTGCTATGGAAGTTAACTTTCCTTTATATGATAAAATTGGCATGGATTCAATGAAGATTAACAAAAACTAACTTGGTGAAACTTGATGTCTGTTAAAAATTAAAAAGTAAAGTTGTTAGCTCAAAAATAGCAAAATTACAGAAATAACAATATTACTATTTAAAATTATACAAAGTACCCCTGGCTGTCTTTATGGTCTATGGAAGACTCTTAAAAACATACATAAATTAAAGCAGAGTAGTTTGTTTTGTCTTAGTTTTATTTAGTCATAAGAATAATTTGTTGACAATTGGAAAGACAACATGTTGAATCAGTTTCTGAGATTGTTAATTTTATAGTTCTAGAAATCTTCCAGAAGAGAATAATCATCCTACAGTAAGATTTTAACTTTTATCTACTTAATGCAAAAGCCATTCAATTATTTTTTTAAATCCAGATGTCCTAGGCAAGTATTACAATCCAGATTTCACAGAAGGGATCCATATTGTATTTAAAATGTTATGAAATATTTTAAACTATATAGCTAAACAAAGCACCTCAGTGTATACAAAAACAATTGCCAAAATATAAGTTTAGGGTTACAGACAGAACAGTAAAATGTATTTTTATAAAAATATAATCACCATCAAGGCATTTCTTGGTGCTAGGACTACAAGGAAGAATAAAATGCTGCTGATAAGTTTTAGAAAACAGATTCTGGCCAAGATGGAGGCATAAGTAGGAAACCCTCGCTTTCTCACACAACCAAAAGGAGGATAACAACTAATCTAAAATTGATAAACAACTAGAAGTGCCATAAAATCAAACTGCATGGAACTCTGATAACCAAGGAATTAAAGAAACAGTCAACCAGACCAACCAGACCAGTAAGATGGGTGGACAGAGAGAACCCACAGAAAGGTGGCAGACCATGTAGGCGGGGCTGGCTGAACCGGAAACAGACTCAGAGCTGACTGTGCACTATGGCAGTTGCCCCAGTAGGAGAAACTCCCAGTCTCACATAAGGTTTTGTTGGAAAGTAGGGCTAGACCCGAGCAGACAAGCTGCATTGTTCCCTCTCTGGCCCCTCCCCCACAGACAGTGTCACAATGCAGCAAAGACAGTTGCCCTGCCCAGGTTAATACCTAAGACCCCACCCCCTTACAGCTTAATTGGTGTGCCGAGACAAAAAAATATGGCCCAAGTGAAAGAACGTAGCATACGCAACTCCAGAAAGAGAGCTAAGCAACAGGGAGATAAACAACCTACCTGATGGAGAGTTCAAAGCCCTGGCAATCAAAATGCTCACAGAACTGATTGAACTTGGTCGCAAAATGAAAGAACAACTGCAGGATACCCAAAGTTGTGGGTGAGCTCTGTCTGCAGGGTCCCCCATCTGCCATGGATAAGAATAAGTCTACCAAGACATGATCTGCTTGGGAAGGAAAGGTGGCCGATCTCTCCAAGGAGAAGGGCTAGAAGGCTGTTCCTCAGTGGGCTTTTATTGGGTTCAATTTGCACAGGAATACAGGTAAAGCTTACCAAAGCTTATCATTGTCAGGCATCCATATAAGGATCAAACAGTAGATAACATACAAAGAACTATGAGGGCTTATTTTGAATCAGGTCAGTTAGCTAAAGAGCTATTAAACTTTGAGAAACAAACTCATTTCATGCTTGGACCCTTATCAGAAAATTGAGGACATTCTTAACAAAGCAGGTTTCACAGGACTTTATGTATTCTTTCTTAAGCCTGATCACCTCAGGGAACCCTCCCATTCCTGCCCAGGGCTGCACCGCCCTCCAGCATTGTTAAGCCTCCAGGCTTAAGTCAGGCAGGAGAAGTAAGGCAGCCAAGAGATTAGGAGACTTCTTGCAGACAGAATGAGGACTCAGGCTATGTCAACGCTGAGGGGTGAGGGTTCATCACCCCCTTTTTCTGTAGCCCCCCAAGTCCTTCCCTGAGTACCCGCTTTGTGACCATGCCTGTCTTAGGGCATCCCTCCTTTGAGGAATCTTACCCATCACTGGCTAACCAATCATCTGCCTGGGGTCAAGCAGGGTGAAGTAAAAGGGGACAGAGGCAGCACCCCTGCCAGGGAGATAAGCTTTGTCTCCTTAGTGGCTTATGGTCCCAAGGTCTCTCACTCACCCTTAGTCATGGGGGGTTACAGTTTCTGAAATCAGGCAGAGTGGTTCCCAAAACAAAGTGAAATAAAGCAAAATATTCAGGGAATCAGCAGTGACAGGAAGAAAACCAGGACTCAAATCAACGATTTTGAACAAAAGGAAGAAATAAACAACCAACTGGAACAGAATGAAGAAACAAGAATTCAAAAAAAAATGAAGAGAGGCTTAGGAACCTCTGGAACAACTTAAAACGTTCCAACATCTGAATCACAGAGGTACCAGAAGGAAAAGAGGAAGGGCAAGAAATTGAAAAATTATTTGAACAAATAATGAAGGAGAACTTCCCTAATCTGGCAAAGGAAATAGACTTCCAGGAAATCCAGGAAGCTCAGAGAGTCCCAAAGAAGTTGGATCCAAGGAAACACACACCAAGGCACATCATAATTACATTACCCAAGATTAAAGATAAGGAGAGAATCTGAAAAGCAGCAATAGGAAAGGAGATGGTTACCTACAAAGGAGTTCTCATAAGACTATCAGCTGATTTCTCAAAAGAAACCTTACAGGCAAGAAGATGCTGGAAAGAAGTATTTGAAGTCATGAAAGGCAAGGACCTACATTCAAGAATACTCTATCATTTGCTAGCAGCAAAGCTATCATTTACAATGGAGGGGCAGATAAAGTGCTTCCCAGATAAGGTCAAGTTAAAGGAGTTCATCATCACCAAGCCCTTGTTATATGAAATGTTAAAGGGACTTAACCAAGAAATTGAAGAAGGTAAAAACTATGAATAATAAAATGACAAAAAACTCACAACTATCAACAAGTGAACCTACAAAAAGAAAAACAATGAAAACAAAAACTAAGCCAACAGCTAGAACAGGAACAGAATCAGAGAAATGGAGATCACATGGAGGGTTTTCAGTGGGGAGGGAGAAGAGGAGGGAAGGAATGCGGGGGAAAGGTATCAGGAGTAAGAAGCATAATAGGTAGGCACAAAATAGACAGGGGGATGTTAAGAATAATGTAGGAAATGGAAAAGCCAGAGAACTTACATGTACAACCCAGGGACATGAACTAAGGGTGGGGAATGCTGGAGGGTTGAGGAATGATGGAGGGGGGATAAAGTGGGAAAAATTGGGAAAACTGTAATAGCATAATCAATAAAATGTGCTTTAAAAAAGTTTTAGAAAACATAAGCTACTTGGGAAGGTAGACTAAATAAATAAAGGAAATAAATAATAATATCAGTTAACATAAGTACAGTGCCAAATGAGTGGTATATGCCTGAATGTACCAAGTACTATATTGGGACTTATAAATACCAGAAATTACCTGTTTCAAGGATGAGAATATGTACATTAATGTCTACCTAATATCCATCAATAATGAGAAATTAGATTGTGGCAGCAATGACACTCCTTTACTCTTAGTCTAATTTAAGTAAGGATGCCTCTTTTAAAAGCATCATTTTGATGTACTAAGCCAGGATCAGCAGGTATATCACTGCTTTGAGAGCAAATATCCACTTATTAAATACAGTATTCTTTATCATTAACTATAATAATAATAATAATAATAATAATAACAACAAAGTCCTCATAAAACTTCTCAACGCAGTGCCACAGTTCCCTGGACAACCACCACTCATCGGCTATAATTGGCACTTAGATGAAACAGTTGCCATGCAAGTTTTAAGGCATCATTTGAAGAACAGAAAGCACAATATAGGTATAGTCTACTCATTTGATTTCAGTGCATATATCAGCCAAAACATGTATGTATGAGAATAATTGGTACTTACTATTTTTAAATTTGTTTTTTGCTTTCTCTAGACTTTTTAGCACTTTAAGTTATGATTGTTTTAAGTATTTCTCTTTTTAGTGAGGATGTTAAAAGATTCTGTTAACAATTTTTGTTAGGGTCCTTTATTAAATTTTAAGATAATTAAAGTTTTGATCTTTTATTTTAGAAGGAGAAATAAGACTGCACAGAACAGGTAAAACACTTTCTATTACTGTTTCTTCTTAGACCTTACATTCCTACAGAAAAGCATACTGTGATTATTTTGAACTCAGGAAAAGCTGCTAAGTGGAAACATCTATCTAGAAAACTATTCAGCTTTTCATTATTTTAATTATTAAAATTATTGTAATTATTTTTAAAATATTTCTGCAAAATAAAATTGTGTATGTGGAATGTATACAAATGAAATTATATGTCTGAAATTTGCTTCAAAATAAGACAGAGGGGAGAAAGAAGGGATATAGATGAATTTAAGTCACCATGAGTTGATAATTGATGAAAGTGGGTGATGGGTAATATAGAAGTTTAAATATACCATTCTCTATACTTTGGTATATTTGAAATTATCCCAAATTATAGGTTTAATAACAAAAGGTTTGTATTAATGACAAAGTTATCCAATTAGTGTTTATTACATTCATGTATAATATTAACAAGTAATGCATGTGACTTGCCTCCCTATATTCTGTTGCTGACATTACATCAGAGTTCCTTTTGAGAGGAGATATCAATGCCCTGCTTCAGAAAGCTTAGGTATAAGTCAGAGAAATCATCATCATTTATTAAAAGCCCCCAGTGCATTATAGTAACTCATTCATTAGGACACTTGAGTCTGAATGATAGTTCCACAATTACTAGCATTATAACTTGGGAAAAAGTCATTTTGTCTTTGTAAACCTCAACTTCCTCATCTGCAAAATAGATATACTGCCCCATACCCCACAGGATTTTTATGAAACGCTGTGTGATCATGTATGTGGTAGGACTTTGTTAATTATATGGAAGTATATTAATAATAATTATCAACATCATTGCTTCAGTCTTCTTTATGGAGATATCTATTGAAATGAAAACTTTTTAAAATTCTTGATCTCTTTGGAGGGAAATGCTCCATATTACTGTTGACTGTATATGCATAATAATCTGCATGTAATTTGCTAAAGCTTAAATAAAAACTATAAATTTTATATATTTTAAAATAGCTTATTTTTAGAAGACTTGTTAAAGAAAAAAATCTACATCCTGTCAAAACTTTACAGATACGGTTAGGGTTGGGGTGGCGGGTTCGGGTGAGAATAAAAGACAGAAAACTGTACAAGATCAACAATGAAAATAAAAATTTAAAAAAAAAAAAAAAACTTTACAGATACACAAGTGTACATGATATCCAGTCAAGAAACTGACTTTTCAGGGATCTTTCTGGAAAAGTAATATAGAATAAGAAAAAGATCAGTTACATAAAATGGTTATCATAACCTAACTGGCTATAAGTGTTTGAGTTCAGATATTAATATTGCTTAAATTCAGATTAGCACTCACACGCACTTTAGATTCAGTCTTACAATTTCTTGTTTAGACATTATTATTAAGTACATATACTAAAAGTACAGATTTTAACAACCTATCATTGCTTGCAAAGGATTTTCTCATTCAAAATTTTCATGCACTACTTTAAAAAAAATTTTATTGTTGTTCAGTTACAGTTGTCCCTATTTTCCCCCACTGCTCTCCCCTGCCCTGCCTAGCCCCCAACATTCAGTCCTCTCCCCCGCTCTGTCCTTGTCCATGGGTCCTTAATACATGTTCCTTGATTTGATCCTTCCCCCTTTCCCCTCTATTATCCCCCTCTGCCCTCCCCTCTGGTCAACAGGATTTTGTGTGTCTTTAATTTTCTGTTGATAACTTTTTCAATATATATCTCTTTATCAACTATTCATCAACTTTAATTAATTGAATACATTCAATAAGAAATAATTTTAAGATGAAGTGATTAGTGCTAATGTTTATCAAGTGTTTATTATCTGACCAGCACTGGTCTTAGTACTTTAAATATTTTAATTCAGTTAGTTCTCACAACAACCCTATGAGGCAGATACTACTATTACCTTCCGTTAAGAGATGCAGACACAGAAATTAAGTAACTCCCCCTCGGTCACACAACTTGTGCAGTGTACTGCTGGAATTCAAACCCAAACACTCTGGCTCTACACCAGGGCAAATCAACTTCAGAGCAACTGGCATCTTGGGCTGGATAATCCTTTGTTTTGCAGGGACCTTCCTATACACTGCAGGATGTTTAGCAGCCCTCCTGGCCTCTTATCTGCTAGATGCCAGTGGCTCCCCCACTCATTGTGACAACAAAATAACGTCTCCAGGCATTGCCAAATGTCTCCTCAGGGGAGGGGGAAATCATGATGCTTAAAACAGAAAAGTTTATGTTAGCATATTTCACCACACTTTTTAAAATAATTAAAAGAAAAAGAAAGAAATGAAATGACTACAGGTATAACTGGCTTTAAGGAAGACTTTGGGAGGGATTTGTGCTAATGACAAAAGCTGAGAGAAAGAATTTGAGTTCCATGTTAAATTTTATAAGATAATTTTGAATTTTGTATTTATTGAGGTGACACTGGTTAATACGATTATGTAGGTATCAAGTGTAAAATTCTATAATACACCATCTGTATGTTGTATTGTGTGTTCACCAGCCAAAGTCAAGTCTGCTCCCTTCACCATATATTTAACCCACTTTGCCTTCTTTTACCTTCTACCTTTCGCCTAACCTCATTTTCCTCTGGTAACCACCATACTGTTAACTGTATCTGAGTTTTTGTTCATTCCTGTGTAGCACATAGTTCTTAATTTTGGTATTTTACTAGGTAGTTGATAGTGGCTCTTGAGGCAGTGATTCATAGAAAAGATAATGGTTTTACAAGTTCTGTATAAAATTTTATGAACCTGCAAAGGGATACTAACAAGAACCTCATCCATTTCCCATTTCTTATTCTTTTTTTCCTCCCCTACAAGGATTTTTAATTTTTTAATTAAATTTATTGATATGACATCAGTTAATAAAATCACATAGGTTTCAAGTGTAAAATTCTGTGATACATCAACTGTACTTTTACATTGTCTGCTTACCACCCAAAGTCATATCTTCTGCCCTCACCATGTATTTGACCCCCTTCACCCTTTACTATTCCCCCACCCCCTTCCCTCTAGTAACCACCATACTGTTGTCTGTGTCTGTGAGGTTTTGGTGTTTTTGTTTTTTCATTTGTTGCTTCCAGTTTTATATCCCACATATGAGTGAAATCATACGGTTCTTGACTTTTTCTGTCTGACTTATTTCACTTAGCATGATATTCTCAAGATCCATTCATGTTGTCACCAGTGGCAGTACTTCACCTTTTTTAATTTGGCTGAGTAGTATTCCATTGTCTATGTATGTACCATATATTCTTTATGCAATCATCTGCAAAGGACTTCAGGTGTTTCCATGTCTTGGCCACTGTGAATAATGCTGCAGTGAACATAGGGGTGCATATGTCTTCGCAAATAAATGTTTTCAATTTTTTCAGGTAGATATCCAGAAGAGGGGTTGCTGAGTCATATGGTAACTGTATTCTTAATTTTTGAGGAACTTCCATACTGTTTTCTATGGTGATTTTTTTACTAGTTTACATTTCCAACAGCAGTGATTGAGGGTTCCTCTTTCTCCACAAGCTCTCCAACACTTATTATTAGTCTTTTTGATAACAGCCATTCCAACAGGTATGACATGATCCCATTGTATTATCACAGACTTCAGAAATATCAAAGATCATACTAGAGTACTATGAAACACTGTATGCCACCAAATTCAATAACCTAGGAGAAATGGATAAGTTCCTAGAAATATATAATCTTCCTAGACTGAATCATGAAAAACATGAAAATCTAAACACATAGATCAACATTGAGGAAATTGAAACCACCATCAAAAATTCTCCAAAATGCTATAAACATAGGGGTGCATAGGTTCTTTTGGATTGGTGTTTCAGGGTTCTTAGGATATAATCCTAGCAGTGGAATTGCTGGGTCAAAAGGTATATCCATTTTTAGTTTTTTTAGAAAGTTCCATACTGTTTTCCATAGTGGTTGTACCAGTCTGCACTCCCACCAACAGTGCACTAGGGTCCCCTTTTCTCCACAGCCTCTGCAACATTTGTTGTTTTTTGCTTTGTTTATGATGGCCATTCTAACTGGTGTGAAGTGGTATCTCATTGTGGTTTTAATTTGCATCTCTCTGATAGCTAGCAATATCGAGCATCTTTTCATGTGTCTCTGGATTCTCTGTATGCCCTCCTTGGAGAAGTGTCTGCCCAAGTCTTCTGCCCATTTTTTAATTGGGTTGCTTGTCTTCTTAGAGTGGAGTCGTGTAAGTTCTTTATATATTTTGGAGATTAAACCCTTATCTGAGGTATCATTGGCAAATATGTTTTCCCACACAGTCGGTTCTCTTTTTATCATGCTAAGCGAAATAAGCCAGGCAGTGAAAGACAAATACCCTATGATCTCACCTTTAACAGGAACCTAATCAACAAAACAAACCAACAAGCATAATATAACCAAAGACATTGAAACTGAGAACAGGCTGACAGTCACCAGAGGGGTGAGGGGAGGGAATTTCAGGGGAAAAGGGGAAGGGTTTACAGGAACAAGTATAAAGGACACATGGACAAAAACTATGGGGGGCAGAAATGGGAGGGAGGTGGGGAGGGCTGGGGTGGTGGGCTGGGGTGGGAGTAAAAGACAGAAAACTGTACAAGATCAACAATTAAAATAAAAATTGGAAAAAAAATTCTCCAAAATGTAAAGGTCCAGGACCAGATGGATTCACTACTGAATTTTACCAAATATTTAAAGATGATTTGATACCTGTCCTCAAACTCTTCCAAAAAATTGAAGAGCAATACTTCCTAATACATTTTATTAGGAACATAACACTATACCAAAACCCAGTAAGGACAACACACAAAAAAGAAAACTACAGACCAGCATCTCTGATGAATACAGATATAAAAATCCTAAATGAAACAATAGCAAATCAAATAAAACAATACATTAAAAAATACATCACAATCAGATGGGGTTCATTCCAGCGGCACAAGGATGGTTCACCATATGCAAATTGATCAATGTAATACACCATATTAACAAAATAAAGGATAAAAATCATGTGATCATATCGGTCAATGCAAGAAAAAGCATTTGACAAGATACAACATCTATTTATGATTAAAACAATCAATAAAAAGGGCCATATATGACAAACTTTCAGCTAATATCATATTCAATGGTGAAAAACTGAAAGCTTTTTCTCTAAGATCTGGAATAGGACAAGGGTATCAACTCTCATCGCCGTTATTCAACTTAGTGCTGGAAGTCCTAGCCAGAGCAATAAGGCAGAAGAAACAAATAAAAGTCATCCAAATTGGGAATGAAGAAGTAAAACTGTAATTTTTTGAGGATGACATGATTCTTTATATATAAAACCCTAAAGACTCCATTTTGAACAAGAATTTTATGAAAGGATTCTGAAATTGGAATATGTTTAAATGTAAGACTAGTGGTGAGTGATATTATTTGAAAAATGACACAGTGGGGGCATTTTTGAAAGTCTGGAGATAACCTACTTAGAATTGAAATGGTAAAGGGGAAAGGTAAAGAGAGTAGAGATAGTTGTACACAAATTGGAGACATTCGTCTTAAAAGTTATTCCTTAAGTCATACCTTGCAAGTTCTTTTTGCTTCTAAGAGAAGCCTTTTAGAAAAATACCATACTACATTATAGTATTTTAAGTGGCTATATCTCAAAGAAAGCAGGTGTAGAGCTGGCAAATAAGGGAAACGTGTATGTATGCAAGTGCTTGTGGATCCTGATGAACACAAACATTTTTTAAGAACCTGGAAAAACAGGTAATAAGAAGAATGAGTAATTTAATAGTGCCTGGGGCTTGCATGTGTGTTCTGGCTTTTAGCTTTCAGTTTGAAAACAAAAAATCATTTATATTAAGCACTGGTATTTAAAAAACATAAGCTCCAACTCGTGGCTTATAAGCTACAATATAAAATTCTACTTTTTACACTACTAGAATGGTTATCAAGAAATCTAGATTTAGCTTTTGGTCTTAATCACTAACTAGCAGAGATCCTAGGTAAATTATTTTCTAATACTTGTATATAATTGTTTGAAGGCCAGATTTTGCATAGCCAGGAATTACCATCTATTTCAGCCATATTCTTGATGTTCTATAGGGTCTTCCATCCAGGCCTTCAGACTTCTCCTATATTAGTAATTACATTTTAAAAAGTAGGAATCATAGAATTAACTTCTGAAGGCTCTATGGAGATTTAAAAAAGCCTTTTCCTTTGAAAGATTTTCTTCAAAATTATCCTGTTTTCAAAAAAGACATCAGAAGATTTCCAAGGTTTCCATGAGAGTCTGTTTCATGTTAAATAACCCTAAGTTGTACTCTATTTACTTTAAATGAATATTTTGATGATTAATGAAACAATATATTTTGTATACTCAGCTATTTAATAATTATTAAAATAAAGTATATTCATTAAATAAAATTTGGAAAACAGAAACGCACAAAAGTTTACCCATAGTCCTACTAGTCATATGAAAATTATGGTTTAATGTGTATTTGTTTCCAATTTCTTTTTTTCCCCAATATGTGTTTTATTTGTTTTTATAACAGCAGAAATTGTATTGTATATACATTTCTCTTTGTTTTTGGTTTGGGGGTTTTCAGTTTCACTTTACTCTTCAATGCTCCCACATATATAGTCTTTGTTTTTAATGGGTAAATTTTATTTCATCAAGTATCAATACTATGGTGCTCCTTAACCATTCCTCTTTTTTGTTAAATTTATATTATTTCCAATTTCTTCTTCTTCTTAATTAATTAATTAATTAATTTTCAGAGAGAGAGAGAGAGAAACATCAGTGTGTGGTTGCCACTCATGCACCCCCCACTGGGGACCTGGCCCACAATATATGCCCTGACTGGGAATTGAACTGATGACTCTTTGGTTTGCAGGCCAGCATTCAATCCACTGAGCCACACCAGCCAGACCTTATTTCTTTTTTTTATAAATAACCCAATGACAGATATTCTTAGGTGTGAAGTTCTTTCTATGTTTAGGATTGCTTCCTTGGTATAGAGCTGTAGCAACAGAATTATTGAACCAAAATTTATGAACTTTTAGGGCTCTGAATAGACTATAGAATTGGTAGTTTTGTTTTATTTTTTCCCCTAATTTGAGAGGAGGTGATTTTGTTTGGTGATAGGAGGTCATACTTTCAGCAGAGGCTTATTTTCATTTTATTAAGTGTTGAGACTGTGCTCACTCTTGACTGACTGGCAACATGTTAATTCATGTAATAATTTAATGCAACAAAAGGGTTCTTCCCATCCCTGTCCCTCATTTGAGTTCTACATATAGTTAAGTGTATTTTCTGAGCCACACCCTATTGCTGTTACCTAATGTTGGGTGACAGCAGGTCACTTTATTTTTGTATATATTTATTTTTAAAAATTATTGAATTTATTGGAGTGACACTGGTTAATAAAATTATATACATTTCAGGTGTACAATCCTATAATATTGAATACATCATCTGTATCTTGTGTGTTCACCACCCAAAGTCAAGTTTCCTTCTGTCACCATTTATCACTCCTTTTCCTGTAGTAATCACCATACTGTCATCTGTGTGTATGTCTAAGAATTTTTTTTAATCCTTTAACTTTTTTCACCCAGGCTTCCAACCTCAAAAAGTAAAAGTGCCCTCTGATATCTGTCATCTGTTCCATGTATCCAGGCCTCTGTTTCTATTTTGCTTTTGTTGTTGTTGTTTATCTTGTTCATTATATCCCACATATAAGTGAAGTCATATTTGTATTATTTGTATTTCTTTGACTGGCTTATTTTGATCTTCAAGTCTATCCATGCTGTCACAAAATGAAGAATTTCCCTTTTCTTTTTTTATAGCTGAGTAGTATTCCATTGTGTAAATGTACCACAACTTTTTTAACCACTGCTCTACTGATGGGCACTTGGGCTGCTTCCAAATCTTGGGTGTTGTAAATAATGCTGCAATGAATATAGCTGTGCATGCATTCTTCTGAATCAGTGTTTTGGGTTTCTTTAGATATATTCCAAGATGTGGAATCTCTGCATTATAAGGCATTTCCATTTTTAATTATTTGAGAAAACTCCATATTTTTTTCCATAGTGAATGTACCAATACACATTCCCACCAACAGTGCATAAGGGTTTCCTTTTTTCCAGATCCTCACCAATGCTTGTTTGTTGATTTATTGATGGTAGCCATTCTAAAAGGTGTGAGGTGATATCTCATTGTGGTTTGAATTTGCATCTCTCTGATGATTAGTGACATTGAGCATCTTTTCATGTCTAGTGGCCATCTGTATGTCCTCTTTAGAGAATTGTCTATTCAGGTCTTTTGCCCATTTTTTAATTAGATTGTTTGGTTTTTTGGTGTTGAGTTGTAGAAGTTCTTTATACATTTTGCATATTAACTCCTTATCTGATGTATCATTGGCAAATATATTCTTTCATAGAATGGATTGTCTTCCATTTTGTTGATGGTTTCCTTTGATGTGCAAAAACGTTTTAGTTTGGTGTAGTTTCATTTGTTTTTCTTTTGTTTCCTTTGCCCAAGAAGACGTATCAGAAAAAATATTGCTATGGAAATGCCTGAGCTTTTTTTGTCTACGTTTTCTGGTAGGATTTTTATATTTCGAGTCTTATGTTTAAGTCTTTATTTACTCCATTTAGAATTTATTCTTGTGTATGGTGTAAGAAAGTGGTCTATTTTTTTTTGCACATATTGTCCAATTTTCCCAACACCATTTATTGAATAAACTATCCTTATCCCATTTTACATTCTTGCCTCCTCAAACCCTATTTCTGTTACCTAATGTTTTAAATGTACACAAACTTTAATAAGCAAACTCTGCAGACAGTTAAAGTTTGTTTTGCTACAAACTGGATTTTGGTCTATTGTGCCCATAATACAGGCATCTTTTATTATGTTTTTCCATGTGTTACTAATGGTTTTTTATAAAGTTCCTGATTTGGTACAACAATAATTAAATCCCAGAAGTATACTATTTTAGAGATAAAAGAACTCTTACAGTTTCTTAATCTGAAACTTTTTTCATTTTATTGGTGAGAAAACTTAGGTGCATATGGGTTAAGTGTTTTGTCCAGTTGCTCATTTAGTGGCAGAGCTGGGATTAGAATTTAATTATTTCCCTGTGAAGTGCTTTTATCACCACAGCATTTTGAATGTGCTGACAAATAACATGTGCTCCACAGGCTGCATTATGATTGACTTCTATCATTGCTTATTCCTATCACTTAAGGCTCTTGTTTATAGGTATGCTGGTGGCCCACCTGTGTGACAGGAGATGCTTTCCTGAGCAAGTTGTCCAGTTTTCAAGTTTCACCATTGAATATTAACCCTGTGCCTTGCATATTTAGGATCATATGGGAATTTCTTTTTAATCGATATTCCAGAGTTCTGGTGTTGGTGTTCTTTCTAGAAAATGAAATGTTAAATTGACTACCATCTAGCACTTGCCAAAGGTTGGCTTTAGGCTTCTGTTACTTATAAGAGACAGGTTGATAGATAAGCTAATATTCTATAAATTCCCAACTTCCTCTGTGTTAAGGAAACCATCAGAAAGGAATGTACTTAGAAAAACATGTCATTTTACCTTTCCACAGAAATGCCTTCACTGAACGATTATTCAGCATAATTCCCTAAGATTTTATTGAAGATTTATAATAAAAAGATCTGTGTGAATAGGATTTCCTTTTCAAAACCGTACATATTGAAGATATGTTTAGTATGTTTTTCAGTTTTCTAACACAAGCATTCTTGAGTGTGAATTGAGTGCAAGAAATGTTTCTATCCAGATGAATTTACTATCTGCATATTTTAAGAAATAAAGTCAGTAAGAACAATAGTAATGAACAGTGTTTTGGAGTTTACAGAATGCTTTCATGTTATCTAATTAGACATAACAATACTGTGATTTATTAAATATAATTATTCCCACTTTTCAATAAGGAAATAGGTATAAAGAAATAGGTATATATGGCAGTGAAGAAGTGGCAGTATATGGGAATGAGATAGTTGTCTACAAGTCCTGCATTCTTTCTATTACACCAGTATGCCTTCTAAAGTAAACTTATTTCCCTTTATTTGCCTTAGTTTCCCCAAATTCAGAGCTAACCTCAGTTTTAATTTATATAAAACAGCACAGATATTGAACAGCATCTCTTACTTTGTAACCTTTAATTGACTTTTCCTTTGAGTAATGTTATTTTAGATATTCTATGTAAAATAATTTTGTGAACTGCCCCAAATCTTTCAGAAAGCAGATAGATCATAAATACTAAGATAAATTGGTTCATATATATGAAGAATGACCACTGTATCATGGTTGTGTTGACATCTTTGTTTTTCACTACTTGTTTATCTAACTCTCCACTAGGAATATATTGACACATTTAAAGTTTTTTTTTTAAATAATTCTTTGGATAAAAAAATAAGTATGAGAATAGTTTATCATTTATCCATGTGAACAAAGAGCTCAAGAAGTAGATTATAAACTTTATGATAAAAGTATCGATGATACAAAATTGCTACTTCTAAATCACACTTTTAGCCCTGGCCAGTGTGGCTCAGTTGGTTTGGCATTGTCCCACAAACCAAAAGGTTGTGGGTTTGATCTGCAGTCAGAGCTCATGCCTGGGTTGAGGGCATGAAAGGCCCAGCTGGGGTGCAAGTGAAAGGCAACTAATAGATATTTCTCTCTCACATTGATTTTTGCTCCCTCTCTTTCTCCCTCCCTTCCCCTTTCTCTGGAATCAATAAAAGAAAAAAATTAAATCACACTTTCAGAAACTACATACTTCAGTTATATAAGGTTTTCATTATAAATGAGGATAATTGTCAATATATAATTATTGGGGGGATATACATATGTGCATATATATGTGTATATATATTTTACTTTCCTAGGTGATAACAAAGACTGAAAGAACAATATAAGCAACATGTTGCTATACCTTTCATAATTCATCAAAAAATGAGTTTCCTACCATTTCCAAGTCTAAGATTTCTTCTAGACAGTATACTAATGAGTGGTTCAGGCAAGACAATATAGATATATAACAACATGATTTATTACTTACTTGTCTATGACCAAAGTCTGTGGTAGGAAACCAGAGGTATGCTTTATACCTAGGAACTAATTCCAACATACAAGCCCAAGTTAGCCTCTTTAAAGTTTATCCACAGATCAACAGAACAGAATTGAGAGCCCAGAAATAAACCCACATATAAACAAGCAAGTAATTTTTGACAAAGAAGCAAAAAACATACAATGAAGAAAAGAAAGCCTTTCAATAAATGATGCTGGGAGAATCAAAAAGCCACACATAAAAGAGTGGAACCAGACTCCTGTTTGTCACCATACACTACATAAACATTAACTCAAAATGGATCAAAGACCTAAATATAGGACCTGAAACAAAACACAGAAGTAAATATAGTCACTGAACTTAGGGACTTTGGCCTTTGAGAAGATTTTATGAATTTGACCTAAAAGGCAAGAGAAGTATTAAAAGCAAAAATAAATGAATGGAAATGAATGCAACTACACCAAACTAAAAAGCTTCTACACAGCAAAATAAACCATCAAAACAGAAAGGCAACTAACTGAATGGGAGAAGATATTTGCAAACAACCTTGGTTAATATCCAAGGTATATAAAGAACTCACATAACTAAACAATAATAAACAATCCAATTCAAAAATGGGCAGAGGACCAGAACAGACAATTCACCCATGAAGACATAGAAATGGCCAACAGATATATGAAAAGATGTTCAACTTCATTAGCTGTTAGAAAAATGCATATCAAAACCATAACGAGATACTACCTTCTGTGAGAATGGCTATTATCAAAAAGACTAATAATAAGTGTTGGAGAGCTTGTGGAGAAAGAGGAACCCTCAATCACTGCTGTTGGAAATGTAAACTAGTAAAATCACCATAGAAAACAGTATGGAAGTTCCTCAAAAATTAAGAATACAGTTACCATATGACCCAGCAACCCCTCTTCTGGATATCTACCTGAAAAAATTGAAAACATTTATTTGCGAAGACATATGCACCCCTATGTTCACTGCAGCATTATTCACAGTGGCCAAGACATGGAAACACCTGAAGTCCTTTGCAGATGATTGCATAAAGAATATATGGTACATACATAGACAATGGAATACTACTCAGCCAAATTAAAAAAGGTGAAGTACTGCCACTGGTGACAACATGAATGGATCTTGAGAATATCATGCTAAGTGAAATAAGTCAGACAGAAAAAGTCAAGAACCGTATGATTTCACTCATATGTGGGATATAAAACTGGAAGCAACAAATGAAAAAACAAAAACACCAAAACCTCACAGACACAGACAACAGTATGGTGGTTACTAGAGGGAAGGGGGTGGGGGAATAGTAAAGGGTGAAGGGGGTCAAATACATGGTGAGGGCAGAAGATATGACTTTGGGTGGTAAGCAGACAATGTAAAAGTACAGTTGATGTATCACAGAATTTTACACTTGAAACCTATGTGATTTTATTAACTGATGTCATATCAATAAATTTAATTAAAAAATTAAAAATCCTTGTAGGGGAGGAAAAAAAGAATAAGAAATGGGAAATGGATGAGGTTCTTGTTAGTATCCCTTTGCAGGTTCATAAAATTTTATACAGAACTTGTAAAACCATTATCTTTTCTATGAATCACTGCCTCAAGAGCCACTATCAACTACCTAGTAAAATACCAAAATTAAGAACTATGTGCTACATAGGATCGTTTAGAACAGAAAGTATTGTAAAATCAAATAGGTGGAATCAGGTTAAATGTAGAAGGTGGGGGTAGGTAGGGTGGGGGTGAGTAATGGGGTGGGATAATGGGGACAACTATAATTACACAACAAGAAAAAAAATAGGTGGAATCGCAAATGACCCAAAATTTGCAACTTTTCATTGTAAGAGTCTTCAGATGCTTCCATATTTCAACTAACATCCTGTCCTTCCTTCTTTGCCTTTTTATGCTTCATATATTATTTCTTTCCACTGATTTTTATAAATACTATATCAAAATTTTAAGTGTAAGATATAGTTTTCTAGTTTACATATATAATGCATTTTAAACTGTTTTATTTTGTTTTTGAATATTAAAATTAAAAATATAAATATTAAGTCAATTCTTTTTATTCTCTGCATAAACATGATGTTAATTGTTTTTATTTGTTTGCTTTCAGGAAATTGAAGATGGTGGTTCTCCAAGAATGGTTCACTTTGGTTTGGTGTAGACAATATGAAATTTGTGTTTTAAACTTCCCTGTACGGAGTAAAAAAAGAAAAGAGTATAAACTAGTTAAGTTTAAACTCAATTAAGAAATGGGCAAAGGACCTGAACAGACACTTCTCCAAGGAGGACATACAGAGGGCCCAAAGACATATTAAAAGATGCTCAGCATCACTAACCATTAGAGAGATGCAAATTAAAACCACAATGAGATACCACCTCACACCATTGAGAATGGCCATCATAAACAATTCAACAAACAACGAGTGCTAACAAGGTGGTGGAGAAAAGGGAACCCTAGTGCACTGTTGATGGGAATACAGACTGGTGCAGCCACTATGGAAAACAGTATGTAATTTCCTCAAAAAACTAAAAATGGAACTGCATTATGACCCGGCAATTCCACTGCTGATTATACCCTAAGAAGCCTGAAACACCCATTCAGAAGAACCTATGCACCCAATGTTCATAACAGCACAATTTACAATAGCCAAGTGTTGGAAGCAACCTAAGTGCCCATCCATAAATGAGTGGATCAAAAATACACCATTGTGTATGGTACATTTACACAATGGAATGCTACACAGTAGGAAGAAAGAAGGAGCTCTACCCTTTGCAACAGCATAGATGGATCTGGAGAACATTATGCTAAGTGAAATAAGCCAGTTGGTAAAAGACAAATACCATATGATCTCACCTTTAAGTGGAACCTAATCAACAAAACAAACAAGCAAGCAAAATATAACCAGAGACATTGAAATCAAGAACAATCTGACAGTAACCAAGGGGAAGGGAATAACACGGTGGGGAGGGGGAGAGGGAGGGTCATCAAGGAACATGTATAAAGGACACATGGACAAAGCCAAAGTGGGGTAGGAATAGGGTGGGAGATGAGGATGTGTGAGGCAGGGGGAAAATGGAGACAACTGTACTTGAACAATAAAAAAAGAAAGAAAAAAAGAAACTAGTTGAGTTTAAATTTAGAGTGTTTTTCCCCCTGGCTAGTGTGGCTCAGTTGGTTTGGCATCATCCTGCAAGCCAAAAGGTTGTGGGTTTGTTTTCCTTGATGCTTCTCTCTCATATTTATGTTTCTTTCCCTATCCTTCTACCTCACTTCCCCTCTCTCTAAAATAAATAGATAGATAGATAGATAGATAGAGGAGATAGATGGTGGGGTTTTTTTTCTTTCTTTCTTTTTTTTTTTTTTTTACAAATAAGGGGACTAATTGAGCCCTGGTTGGTATAGCACAGTGAATTGAGTGCCAGCCTGTGAGTGGTAAGGTCGCTGGTTCAATTTCCAGTCAGGCACATGCCTGGGTTACAGACTGGGTCTCCAGGTGGGGGCATGCAAGAGGCAACCTATTGACACATCTTGCACATCAGTATTTCTCTCCCTCTTTCTTCCCTCTAAATATTTTTTGAAATAAATAAAATATAAAATAAATAAATAAATTGTTTTGAAAGTCAAGTTTTATTAGTTTCAAAAACATGCAGCATAATGGCAAAGTGATCCTAAGTAAAAGTGCTTAACTTTTTTCAATAATGTAAAATTTTGGAAGGTTCTTAAATTGTAAATTACTTGGTGCTTCAAAAGTAGTATACTTAAACTTGGTTCTTGCAAGTATTTTAAACATTTCCTCTTGTGATCTTACTTATATTATTAATTTGCATTATGAAGAGTTAAGCAAGTATGACGTATTAAGCAAAAGTTTCATCCCAGGCCCATTGTTGAGAGACAATTTTCTGTGGGTCTCTTAAATGCTGTAAGACACTGACTCTCCCTTGGAACAAGATACTGTCTCCCCCTGGAGCAAAGGGCAGGCATACTTACTGCCAGTCATAAAAGATCTGAATTCCTTAAACTCACAATTCCTATCTTTTACACAACCCAATGAGTGTGAAGATGTCATCTATCCCTCTTTACATCACGCTGCAGGAGTGAGACTCAGGAAATCAATGCCACCTTCTGCCCCCGCCCCCAAGTTGATACCTCAAGTACTATTATTGTGAGAAATAAAGTGTCCTTTATCTCTGACTGAGGAGTCTCATGTGTTATACCAGCATGAAACTAGTTTGATAATGTGTTAGCTTGAAGTAAGGTAAAAATCTCAGACCCTTCAAAGTTCTTGACACTCACTCATTAGTAGAAAGCATGTATTTTACAACTATCAAAGTCTATAATAGAGTGGGGAGGGAGTATAAGGGGACTAAATGGTAATAGAAAAAATTACAATAAAGATTAAATTTTTAAAAAAGGTGAAATTGAAATTACATTACTCAATTTGCTACTGCTCTGGAGAAGTTTTAGTAATACATAGTATGTGAGCTACGCTAACAAAAGATGTAGAGCTACCAGGAAATTTTCATTTTATTATTCCAGTCCTTTATTACATTAATCAAAAGTTAACTAATTTTTTAAAGAAAAATTTGTATTGAGAAAGATAGTTTTTGTCAAGATGGCAACATTGTCTCCAGATTTTCTAGTAAATAGTCATTAACCAAAAATACAAATGAAATTTCCTGATCTACCATACCCTTTCGTTTATTTGACCACTGTCTTCTTCAATGAGGTGAGAGACTAGTAGAAAAGTTCTATACCATTTCCAGGTCCTATGTGAGTAGACCACAGTCTATACTAAAAAGTAAAAAATGGGATATTAAGATAAAATATGAATATAAATAAAACTACTTTGTTATATAATGATGATGATAAGTTTGCCAGTTGTGTAGGTGAAAACTAAACAACACTTAGTTCTTAAATAAATTGCCTATTTTTCCACTTCATATTCCTCTGGAAAAATTAACTCATATATATAGAAATCCAAATTTAGACAGTGGTAAAAATATATTATGTATGAGGTCTTTGACAATGTCCATGGTTTATAAATGTTATGTATTCCAAATAGTATGAACCTGGTTGCGTTTATTAATTAAATATTCTAATAAATTGGTATTCTTGTTCTGCTACAGACTGGCAGGATTGTGAACAAGCTCCCACAGCTCTAAACTGGTACCAGTGGCAAAGACAAGAATCGCTAGGCAGCAACTGCACTAGCACTGATGGACTCACAGTTCCTCCTTTAGGAATAGGTCTGAAAACTTTTCCAACTATTCTCCAAAACTTCAAGACCCCAAATAACTCCGCAATAATTCATATTAACTATGACACTGTGCCTGATCACTAGAATAAACTATGTTTGGAATACCTATTATTTAGTAAATGGTTTCGGTTCATTACAAAGTCAAAAAACCAAAACTGGTATTATATTTGCAGTATTTATACTGTCCTGCTCTGTCCGCCTGGAATTATCCATTTGTCTAGTGTAGCTCTAATGTATCCACCCTGTAAAGTCTTCACTTAACTTTGTGCTTATATGACTTTAAGTGAAATGATGTATAACAAAGCCACTTTTACCATAGGCTTATTAATATAAGCAAGAGTTAAGTTCCTAGGACATCTTATAAATATTATAATTAAATGATGTTGAATGATGTTATTTAAGGACCTACTATATACAGAGGCAAAAGTACATTTACAGTTGTGAGTATATGAAACACGGAGTTGTATTACTTGTATTGTATTACTATTTGTTATTGTATTATTTTCCATGCCAAGCTATAAACCTACTTTTGCCCTTCCCTGTATACTTCCTACCCATTGATCATTTAGTAGCCATCTCAGGTACCAGATCAACTGTCACAACATCAGAGTGCTTTTGTTCAAAAAACTTTTATTTTAATAATGGCCCCAAAGCCCAAGAGTAGTGATGCTGGCAATTTGGATATGCCCAAGAGAAGCCAGAGAAGCCTTAAAGTGCTTTCTTTAAGTTAAAAGGTGAAAGTTCTTGACTCAATAAGGAAAGAAAAAAAATCACATGCTTAGGTTGCTAAGACCTATGGTAAGAATAAATCTATCCATGAACTTGTTAAGAAGGAAAAAGAAATTTGTGCTAGTTTTGCTGTCGCATCTCAAGCTGTAAAACTTATAGTCACAGTGAGTGATAAGTGCCTAGCTAAGATGAAAAGGCATTAAATTTGTGAATGGAAGACTTGAACAGAAAACGTGTTCTGATTGATGGTTAACGTGTTACACTAGAAAGCTTTGAATCTATTATAGGAAGACTTCATCAAGGGATCCCCTTCAACAAATGACATCAAGCCATTTACTGCAAGTAAGCGATGGTGACACAGATTCAGGAACAGGTTTGGACTGAAAAATATAAAAATTATTGGAGAGGCTGCATCTGCCGATAAAGAAATTGCTGCCACATTTCCAGCAGAGTTGAAGAAACTGATTAGGATCTGGCACTCATCCGTGCTTTCCATCATCCACGGGGGGTCTTGGAACATATCCCTCATGGATAAGGGGGACCGGTGTCTTTTAATAGTCTAGAACTATAATCCCAATTAAATAACCACCAATTTGCTTTTTTTAAGTCATGTAATTTAAAATACAATTCTATTTTTTAAGCCAGATTTTTAAAATATTTTATTTATTTATTTTTAGATAGAGGGGAGACGAGGAAGAACAGAGAGGAATATCAGTGTATGGTTGCCTATTGCACACCTCCCACTGGGGACATGGCCTGCAATCCAGGCATGTGCACTGACTGGGGATCAAACCAGCAACCCTTTGATTCATAGGCCAGCACTGAATCCACTGAGCCACACTAGCCAGGGCTAAAATACAATTCTTTAAAATTTCAGATTTTAATTTTGCTTTAACAATCTTCTTCAATATTCTATACTTTCAATGTCAACTTTTCAAAGAAAGCAGTATATTCCTTTTCTCTCTCATACTTATTCTAACATAAACCATACCCATATTTTTTCATGAGTTATACAAATTTATCAGAACTTCTATTTTTAACACTTTTATTAAAGTAATTTTATCTAAGGCTGAGGCCGGGCCGGTTGGTTAGAGTGTTGTCCCAGTACATCAAAATTGTGAGTTTGCTCTCTGGTCAGGGCACATACAGGAGGCAACCAATGAGGGCATAAAGAAGTGGAATAACAAACTGATGTCTTTCTCTCTCTCTCTCCCTTCCCCTCTCTTTCTCTCAAAAAGAAAATCAATCAATCAATTAATTAAATAAAACTTTAATAACTAAATAAATCAAATATTTTTATTTTAAGTCAATATTTCTGCTCTGTCACTCAACTATGTACATACAATGACAGTTTGAAATTGTTTTCATACAATCTCCTGTTAGGAAAAAAGTATGCTTTATTTAAATTTTCTTTAAATATTCCTTAACTGTACATTAATTTCAAACCATAACCCCTATGCCATAACAAGCTTCATTTTTCATGCTCTACTTCAACATTCACCTATATGGATATAATTTTTACCTCATTCACTCAAAAACATAATCATAAGCTAGCAGAGCAATGTTCTTATAGGATTAACCATTTTTAATGTAAAAATTTAACTGTATTTGTGTGATGAGGAAATTAAAATTTTAAAAAACAAAAAACTTTTATATAAAAATAAAAAGTATCTTTGCAAATTGAGTTATTCCAATAAAGTGGGAAGCATCTAAATAGTTAATGGCACTATATCACCACATAAACCATCAGACACACCATTTCCATGAATCCCAATGAAAGTCTGAGTAAAATATGTTTATGAGACTTATTTAAATTTAATTTGGAGAAGTACACATTAACCAGTCAAGAAGCATGTCATTCACCCTGCATAAAATAACTTATCCATTGAGCTTTTTTTTTTTTTTTTCCCCTGAATTGCAGCCGTATTTCTGTCAGTTCAAGGGATAATCTATATTTGAGGGATTAATCTGACACAAGGCAGTGAGCTTAATCCTTCAGTATATCATAATCTATTCTGCATGCTAAGAGGATTTCAAATTTTAAAACTATACAGGAAGCAATACTATAAATGTACATAGAACAAGAATGATTTTCCTAAAATAGTTAGGTTTTAATGTTTATGTAACATACTTCTTTATTTAATGTCAAAAATGTCCAAAACTGTCTACATAACATGAACAAACTTCTTTATTTACAAATGTCAAATATACATCATATAAAATTTTTATGAGGTAGAATTAAAGTCTTCATTTGATGGTATTTTTTATAAAATAAAGAAACAAATCTGAAATACAGATTCATTTAAGGGGCTTTTATCTAGAAATCAGTACATTTTCATTTGTAATCACTTAATAAAGTTGTCACAATCAAGAAAGGAGAGAGATGCTCACATAATTCACAAGTAGACAAAAAAATTGCCAGACTAAAAACAAAATCCCTTCTTTTACTCTGTAAATATTTGCATTATACATAAAAAATAAAATTTCTCATGATATATTCCAGAGATGCCAACAATTTCTTCTCTGAAAACCCGCCCTGCTCATAACCCTGGAGGGAACAGATCCCTTGTCCCATTTCATCTTATCCCTTCACTCCCAACCCCACCTCCAGAACACAACTGACTGAAGCAGTTACTTTCTCCTGGGGATTTGGAATTAGAACATGGGAACTAAATTGTGGGGAGAAGAGCCAGAAGTCATGTAGACTCTAGATCTTAGGCTGTCATTTTGAGATGGTCATGATAAGGCCATGTGCAAGTGCATGTGTGGGCAGGAAAGTCACTTTATAATGAGTCAGAATAAAGAAGTAAATATGCAGAAAATGTCAACAGCCAGCGAGGTCCAGCAAGCTGTTTCCTCAAGGCTGCCAGCAGTTAAATAAAATGAAATGCCCATCTATGATATCCACTCTCTCCACCCTTTTACTTGAAACTTTTGAATAGCTTTCTGCTTTTACAACCAAGCATTCCTTGATTATGAAAATGATTCATAAAACTTTCATACACAGAGTTTGAAGAAATAACTAAGGACTTCCAAAAACATGACAGAATGGAGAAACACATTCTTTCAAATTTCCTTTAAAATATCTGAGGACTACTGATTTTTCAAAAGTGAGAAGGCATGAGACAAATGGCACCAGTAAACATTGTGCTCTATGCCTCAACAATTTGCAGTAAGGCACTCAAGCTGTGAAGTTTCCTAAGCCCATAAGACACTTTTTAGCCTTATTCTTAGAGGATGGTAATGTTGAGATTCAATACAAGTATCTACCTATCTCCTCCACTTTAGTATGATTTTATTTTTTTAATCTCTTAATCTTAGATCATGTTATTCTTTCTATCATTTGAACATAAAATAGTTCCCTCTTATCTGCAGTTTTTCTTTCCACAGTTTCAGTTACATGCATTCAACTTTAGTCCAAACATATTAAATAAAAAAATCCAGAAATAAACAATTCGTATGTTTTAAACTGCACACTGTCCTGAGGAGCGTGATGAAATCTCATGTCATCCCCCCTCCATTCCACCTGGGAAGTGAATCATCTCTGTCTAGTGTGTCCACGCTGTACATGCTACCCACTTACTAGCCTACTGGTTTATCAGATTGACTGTTGTGGTATCACAGTACCTGCGTTCAAGTCACCTTTATTCTACTTAATGGGCTCAAAGCACAAGAGTAGTGATGCTGGCAATTCAGATGTGCAATAAAGTGCCAAAGAGAAGCCATAAAATGCTTCCTTTAAGTAAAAAGGTGTATACAGTACAATAAGATATTTTGAGAGACCATATTCACTAACTTCTATTATAGTATATTGTTATAATTATTCTATTTTATTATAGGTTATTGTGGTTAATCTCTCTGTGCCTAATTTATAAATTAATATTTATCATAGATAGGTATGTATGTATAGTGAAAATCATAGTCTGTATCAGGTTAGATACTATCTGTGGTTTCAGCATTCACTTGAAATATATCCCCTGCAAACAAGTGGGGACTACTATACTTATTTTGTCACTTACTGAAGGAAGTGTTGAAGTTCTCACCTACAGGTAGATTTGCCCATTTCTCCTTTCAGTTCTACCATTTTTTGCATCATGTATTTAGAGCTCTATTGTAAGGTGCATAGATGTTTATAACTGAAGAGTGTTCTTGGTCCTTTATCATTTTATAATATCCCTGGTAATTTTCCTTGCTTGGAAGTCTATTTTGTCTGATATTAATATGGCCACTCCAAGTATTTTATTTGTATTTCCATAATATATCTTTTTCTATCCCTTTAATCTGACTGTATTATATTTAAAATGGGTCTCTTATAGAGTACAATACAGTCTTAAAATTATCATTGATTCTGACAATTGCTATCTTTAATTGTTAGACTGTTTATATTTAATGTAAACATTGGTATGTTTAGGTTTAAGAATATCATTTTATTGTCTTCTATTTGTCCCTCTGTTTTCATTTGTTTCCCTTTTCTCACCTTTCTTATGGAGTGAATATTTTTTAGTATTTCATTTTACTTACTGTGTTCTTATTATAGCTCTGTATATTTCTTTATTATACCTCTGCATATATTTTTAGTGGTTGCTCTAGGGATTATAGTGAACTTAACTTACCAGTCTTAGAATCATTATTTTAACAATTCAAGTGCAATGTAGAAACATTACCATCATATAAATGTCCCTTTACCTTTGCCCTTTGTGTTCTAGTTATATCTCATATATTGTATCACCGTACATTGAAACCCCATTTGGTAGTGTTTTCAAAAATTTCAACTGTCAAACATATTTCAAAACAAATTTGTTTATTATATTACCCCAAAACTTACCATTCCAGTTGTTCATACATATAAACAGATTGGTACCGCTGAAATGTATCATTATCTGTTTGGTCCTCATCTCTACCCAGTCAGTAACCTTTTTTCACTCTCTAGTCAATCCCCTCCTGTTCTTCACTCCTTTCCTCAAGCCTCCCATCCTGCTATTTCTCCCCTTACTCTGAGCAAATGTTTTCCCTCTTAACTTACTGATAAGGAACACCAGCCAAGAGCTCCCCAAACTCTTGCTATCATACTTAAACTGGCTTGCACCTATCCTTGTCCATCTCCCAGGGCTGGGTTAAGGGGCTGACTGACCAAAGAGCTGCCTGAGTGCCAATCTACAAGAAGCACTATAACATCACTGGAATAAATTGATAATAAGGGACCATTTAAAGCAACTGCTTCATAACCAAGCAAATGTGCACTAATCTCGAAACCACCAAAGTTGACAGCATTTGATAGAAAATTTTTAAATACTTCTTACCAGCCCCAACCTATCTCCATCAAATATTTTTGCAAATTTTATCTATTAGATTGTACAGTACTACTGAAGGTTACCAATTCTGATCCAAATGGCCAACAGGCACTTGAAACTCACAGTCTCAATCTGCAGAAAATTTGAAATTAAATCATGCATTGCATGGTGCTATTTACCAGAAATAAGTAATTTATTTTTTTAACTCCAATTTGAAATCTTTAATATGCCACACAAGAAACTGTCTGGTTCATAAGACAGCATAAGAAACTGACTACAGAACTATGCACCTGAAACCTGTATAATTTCGCTAACCAGTGTCACACCAATAAGTTCAATTTAAAAGGGAAAACTGACTACAGAACCAAAACACAGAAAAGAAGCATGCTGCCAACACAGAAACCAGAAAAATAACTTTAAAGTATATTTTGAACAACACTTTCCCACTTTAATAATTTATTCAACAATATTATTGAGTACCAGTTATGTGGGACATATAACAAGGGAAGCAAGGTTCCCTGACTTTGGGGACTTAAATTCTAGGAGAAGCAGATAATGAATAAACAGATGCAGATAATAAATAGTAATAATTATTTTTTTAAATATAATATATAGTAATAAATACTGTTTGTTAAAAAACAGGTGATATGATAGAGAAGACTTGAGCTGGAGAGGCTGTTAATATAGACTGAAAGTAAGAGAAGGCCACACTGAGGTACAAAAGATGAAAGGATAAAAGAAACCAACCATGCAAAGATCAGGTGGGGGGAACAGAAAATTCTAAGCAGAAAGAATAAGCAAGTCCCTAAACAAAAACAAGCTTGACCTTTGAAGAATAGGAAGAAAAAAAGGCTTCTGTGACTGGAATACTACGAGCAAGGAAATAAATCAGAGGAGAAGATAACAGAAAGGTAGGGAGAAGTCAGATCAAGTAGAGCCTTAATGAATATGAACAAATAATGCTACCTCATTGCATTTGGTAGGAAGGCAATAAATTTTTTGCAAAATAAAAAAGCTACCATGTTAAGCTATGTTCTGTGCATCTGGTAATCTTTTATTATGAACATAATGACTTATCTAATGTTTTTACTATCTTCAATAAAATAAATTTTGAAAAAGTATTTGAAGGGGTGTCTGTTTAGATTTTGCTTTCTACTTTCCCACTGTAATCACAGAACAGGAATCTCTTCCCTGAGCTCTGGAACTCATCTCTACCCACCAGAGCCTCTGACAGCTCTCCTGTACACTGTGTAAGAGAAAAGTACACATCATACTACATCAGTGAACCCCTCTCCTCTGTACCTTCAGTTGCTTCCTCATAAGCAAAGAACATATGTCAGAAACTGTTTAAAGTCATGCCTTTAAACAGTCAAAAAGTGCTGAGTATTATTGTGTATTTACCATTAAAGATTGCCAAAGCCTGACAGAGTACTAAGGCTTTGAATGTTCTGTTAACATTCATAATGTTAACATATGTATGTTATGTATGTTAATATGTTCTGTTAACATACATAATCAGAGTAATTCGAAAGTTCTCATCCCCTTATTAGAACCACTTACCTTTATTTGGGTAGCTTTATTTTTTTTTCATTTCTAAGTATATTTTATTGATTGTGCTATTACAGTTGTCCTGTTTTTTTCTCCCCATATCCTCCTCTACCCAGAACCCCCATTCCCTCCAGCAACCCCCCGCCCCATTAGTTCATGTCCATGGGTCGTACATCTAAGTTCTTTGGCTTCTCCATTTCCTATACTGTTCTTAAGTTCCTGCTGTTTATTTTGTACCTACCAATTATGCTTCTTATTCCCTGTACCTTTTCCCGTTCTCCCCCTCCTAGACCCCACTGATAACCCTCCATGTGATCTCCATTTCTGTGACTATGTTGTTTGCATAGTTTTTGTTTTTGTTTTTTAGGTTCAGTTGTTGATGGTTGTGAGTTTGTCACTTTACTGTTGATAGTTTTGATCTTTTTCTTAGATAAGTCCCTTTAACATTTCATATAATAAGGGCTTGGTGATGATGAACTCCTTTAAATTGACCTTATCTGGGAAGCACTTTCTCTGCCCTTCCATTCTAAATGATAGCTTTGCTGGATAGAGTAATCTTGGATGCAGATCCTTGCCTTTCATGACTTTGAATGCATCTTTCCAGTTCCTTGTTGCCTGCAAGGTTTCTTTTGAGAAATCAGCTAATAGTCTTATGGGAACTCCTTTGTAGGTAACTGTCTCCTTTCCTCTTGCTGCTTTTAAGATTCTCTCCTTATCTTTAATCTGTGATAATTTAATTAAGATGTGTCTTGATATGTTCCTCCTTGGATCCAACTTCTTTGGAACTCTCTGAGTGTCCTGGACTTACATGTCTATTTCCTTCACCAGATAGGGGAAGTTTTCCTTCATTATTTGTTCAAATAAATTTTCAATTCTTACTCTTCCTCTTCTCTTTCTGGCACCCCTATGATTTGGATGTTGGAATGTTTAAAGTTGTCCCAGAGGTTCCTAAGCCTCTCCTCATTTTTTTGAATTCTTGTTTCTTCATTCTGTCTGGTTGAATGTTTATTTTTTCCTTCTGTTCCAAATTATTGCTTTGAGTCCCAGTTTCCTTACCTTCACTGAGGGCTCCCTGTATATTTTTCTTTACATCTCTTTGTATAGCCTTCACTTCTTCCTTTATTTTGTGTCCATACTCAATCATTTCTGTGAGCATCCTGATTACCAGTGTTTTGAACTCTGCATCTTGTAGGTTGGCTATCTCTTTGTTGCTTAGCTCTTTTTCTGGAGTTTTGGATCTGTTATTTCATTCAGGCCATATTTCTTTGTCTCAGTGCACCTGTTACATTGTTAGGGGAGAGCCTTAGGTATTCGCCAGGGCAGGACAACCCAGGTTGCTGTGTTGGGGCACTGTACGGGGGCAGGGGGTCAGAGAAGAAACAATGCCACTTGCTCAGGTCTTGCCCCATTTTCAGTCACTTCCCCCACTATATTTGGGTAGCTCTAAAACCATGTACATACCCAGTTATTTGTAATCCACACCCTACTTCCTATGGGTGTGAGATATATCACAGTTTGAGAATGAATTTTTGGATCATCTATAATTCCGACTACCATATATCTGAATCCTGGCATTACAGCTTATTATCCTGCCAAAAATAATGATGCAAAAACTGGCAGAAATACTGATTTGTCTGTCAAGAAATCTTTTTAAAATAATACATTTTAAAATTTCCTAGTCAGCACTTAAAACTTTCAAAGGTTTCTAAGTAGAATATGTTCTTTAATATGGACTATAATTTAGTAACAGCAAATGACTAATTTTTACTATGCCTTCACAACTGGTAAGCTAAGATAAATATTAAGGATACATGTAATAGTCTAATAAGATTAAAATTTACACAAGATGTACTTTATTTAGTAAATTTTAATTAATTTTAAAATAATTTGTTTTGATAATGCACATATGGTGATAGGTATGCAAATTGTTTGCTTTCTCCTCTGATCCCCAATCTAAAAAAATACCTGCAGGTTATAGGGTTATAGGGGCCTGTAATAATTTTCAGCAAATTGAAAACTTTGACTTTGGTCATGCTTTGAGACTGTCTGAAGTAACCATGTAGCGTAGAGAGTTTATGCTTCAAAAACAAGCTTTCAGAGAAACATCGCAGCTCATTTTCTGTGAACCATGTTTTGTCCAGCTTTTTTTCAGCCATTTGTACAACAAAATTGACCCTTGTCATCATGTATCACTGACTTGGTCATCTCATATTCCACGGATAAGGAGGGAACTATCAATTACAAAAGAATTTTTTCTTTTAACAGTAATAGTAAGGATAGTCCAATTTTTGAAAAAAAATTAAATATTACCCAATATCCCACTTCCCTAAAAACAAGCAGCTTTTCCTTTTAAGTATCTTGTGCCTAGATCATAATAAGCATTTAATAAATGTTATATCTATTACTTTGCAGCCTCTAGGAGTACTCCCCATGTTGCCCTGTGTCTTTGAGAACTCAATTGTTGTAACCCAAGAGTCCAGGAACACCCAAGAGGAGGGGGGGAAACAAGTCACACTAGCTTACATGAAAATGATTTATCGTTGACACTGTTCTAGTTGAGGCTGCTGTGTAGCTGCAGTTCAATAAAATATCTATGTGCTGATGCAGAGCCTTCTGCTGAGAACTATTCCTAGGATTAGAGCTACTGTTTCCAGGGTAAAATATTGCCTCTTCTCCTACCTAACCCTTCCTATGGGCTCCATGGTGTAATGCTGTCTGTATACTCTATACAAAGGAACTTGTCCTTTGGCTTTATAAACTACATTTGATGTGGGTTAAACCAACACTATAAATAGGGGTAAAAAAAGATACCTACACAGTAAAGGGGTTCATACGTAGTTTTTAATATGATACTTTCATTTTGAAATGAAATCTTTGAGATTGTTTCCCAAGACAGGTGACTTTCTAGATATAGTATGAATATGGCTGACATAAACATATATGTCTTTCATTAAAATTTTTGCCCTGCAGATGTGGCTCAGTGTATTGAGTGCCAGCCTGTGGACCAAAAGGTCATGGGTTCAATTCCCAGTCAGGGAACATGCCTGGATTGTGGACTGGGTCCCATCAGGGCACATGCTGGGTTTGCAGCTAGGTCTCTGATTGGGCGGGGGGGGGGGGGGCATGCGGAAAGCAACCAACGGATGTTTCTCTTGCACATTGATATTTCTCGCCCTCTCTTTCTGTCTCCCTTCCCCTCTAAAAATAAATAAAATCTAAAAATATATGAAAAAATACTTTTTAAAAATTCTCAAAAAATAAATTTTTTTAAAAGATCTCAAACCTCAAGTTTATCACTTTGCTGGAATTTTCTATAGGGGAAGAAAAAAAAAACCTAAAACATTTTCCTTCTCATTTGGAATTGAATACTCATACAAAGTGGAGCAAAAAGAGGTTTACAGTTGTTAGTATGCAAAACCAGAGTTTATTCTTGTATTATTATTTATTAATTATATTATTTTCCATATGAACTGTAAGCCTACTTTGCCCCACCCTGTATATCAATATTAAAAGAAATATACTAAAATCATTTGACTATGTTTTAATTGCCAGCCCTTAGATTTTATAGATATGCAGGGATTTTTATAGTAATTGCTTCCTATTTCTCCTTACTTTAGTTAACCTGAGAGAAAATATCAGGCAAATGCATGACAACTAAATGTTCATATACTTGCTTTTGTAAGTAGTAACTGACACTGTTGACCTTCTTCCCCTTTTTTTCTTTGAAATATCAATATACTCTTTGAACTGTATATGTAGCAACTAAATATCAGTAGTTTGTCATTCATTTCACAAATTGGCAAGTGAAACAGAATTCTCCTGGCCCTCCTTAAGCAGAGAAATTTATTGTTGAGGGAGAAGCAAGGACTGATTTTTTAGGTACTGTTTAACTGTAAATACTAAGTGCCTCTGTGTAATCATGAACTGTCACTCTGAAAGACCACTTTTCCCTTTAATCCAAGAGAGAGTAAGGGAATTACTGCCTTCATGGGGGAAGGTGGGTTCTGAGTTATCTGGCCTGATAGAACATCATGCCAGGTCTTCATCTCCGGTGCTGGTTCTGTCTAGAGTTAGGGTTTTGGAAGATTCCTTCAACTACCTGGACATCTTCCTGTTAATCATATTGTTTCATTGTGGACTCCTCTGCTGATCTGCCTTAAGAAAGCAAAAGCTTCCCCTAACCATTTTATGGTGAAAAAGCAATGAGCCATTCAATAAATTGTGCTTGCATTTTCTTTCCTGGCTGGAGGAGCACCCCCCTCCCTGCAAAAACAGGTTGTGCTTCCTGACAATTGCATTTAGAATAAATGAAGATAAGAATTTGAATTAGCATAACCTATGATTAACCAAAAACATGATTAATACCAAATTGCAAATATGATGTGGTTAAGGTAAATATTGGAAAATACGGTAAGTTAAAATATAATAATTTGCCCTGGCTGGTGTAGCTCAGTGGATTGAGCGCGGGCCTGCGAACCGAAGGATCGCGGTTCGATTCCCAGTCAGGGCACATGCCTGGGTTGCCAGGCCAGTTCCCTCCAGGGGACATACAAGAGGCAACCGCACATTGATGTTTCTCTCCCGCTCTCCTTCCCTTCCCCTCTAAAGATAAATAAATAAAATCTAAGAGGGAAAAAAAAATTTAAAAAAATTAAAAAATAATAAAATAAAATATAATAATTTATTACAACCCTTTATTATGTACCTAGCACTTGATTAGAATGAAGCACAAAGATGTATAACAGAGGTCCATCTGCCTTCAGAAAACTTACAGGCTAAGTGAAGGAAACCCTAGTCAAAACAAAGAACTGAATGTCAGCTACCCTCTAAACACTTGTGAAACAAATGTTCATAATTAGGCAATAGTTTGAGGAGGCTGAGATGATCAGGAAAGGCCCAAACTCTGATAGGCCTTTTCTTGTACATTCCAGAATTAACTGGACACCATTAGCAAGGTACACTTACCATGAAAGAGGAGACCAACCTAACTGCCAAAGGAGGAGGGAGAGGAGTAAAGTTAGATCTTGGGAGAATCAGTGAGATTGGTGGACCTAGATGATGAAAAGTCTTCAAAGGCAAAGGAACCTGAATTCAGAGTAACATACAGAATGAAGCCTCTATAGACTCTTAGAGAGAGCAGTAAAGGTTAAGACTAGTAGTAACATATAGGACAGGCATATAGGACTAATAGAGAGAAAGACAAATAAATATAAGTGACCTCAGGAAGTTGTGAAGGGCGGGTGTGACATACAAAGGTGGGTTAAGTTTTATATCTGATGAGATTGAGATGATCAGTTTGAATATCTTTAAGAGCCAACACAGAGGTAACAGGTAAATCTTTCATCACCAGAATGAGCGAGCTTTCACAGGTAATGAACACAGAGAAGGTTAGAGATGGAAGACACCACAGGTTAGAGGACTACAGAAAGAACTAGCAAAGCAGCCAAAAAAGGTGAATACTACTTTACATACAAATGATAAAATGACAGAAAGCTTTACTCTTGCCAGGCAGATCATAGAAACTAAACATATAAACTAATTATTTTTTAAGGTTTAAGAAATGTTATATACCATGTAGTCATGACAGTTCACTAACATGTTATCACACAAATCCTAAATTTTTAGGTTGATATGAAAGATTATACTCCTGTGTATAAGTCACACATACATCCTTTCATAAAGAAGAATTTTCTAAAAAGGAAACACACTACTTACAAAAAATGAATCCTGTTATACATAGGTGAGTAACTGACTCAGAGATACTATTATAAAGTCTCAGAAAATAACAGTAAACGAAAAAAACTATAAACTCATCACTTATCATCACAAAAAGTTACATCGCTGGAAGGACCACTCTGACTGATGAAACAGACAAAAAAGGGTTGCCACAAGGGCAGTTGAGCTGAGAGAACAGACTTTGTTATATGCAATAATAGAGGTAACAGCAGCATGGATAGCTACATTTTTAATAAATTATCCTTTATTATCAATGTTCATTTGTAAACTGAAACTATTTACATTAAATTTCTCAAATTTATGAACCCATCTCTAGATTGTTTACAGCCAATTCCTTTACATAATCAATATGCCATCATGATGAACAGTCCCAAGATTAAATGCTAACTACAGTTGTAACCTAAGAATGTGAGGAGCTCTATAAATAGGATAATCTATGTCCCAGTTTGCTTGGGATGATCAGCTCACACACACTTTTTAGGAAGGATCAGTAGTAGCACCCTCTTTCACTCAAAGTATATATAATAATGACATGGACCCCATATCAGTGAAGCCAAGCACACAGGAAACTTTCATGAGCTGTACTTATTTTTAACCTTATGTTTATTTCTATTTTATAAAAATACCTGTCATAATCTATGAACAAGTCATTAGAAATTATCTAGCTCTGAGACAGCTAGGGACTGCCTCCTAGTGGTGGGGTGATTCTTGGATATCCCTGAGCCCCTCTGTTTCAACATCTTGTCAAGCCTGGTGATGTTCCTATCAGCTTCATTCCAAATTCCTCCACCCCATATTTGTTCCCCTTGTTCTTAATAAGCTCTATGCTTCTTCATTCAAGCCAAACTAATAAGAAATGTATCCCAAATATGAAAGAACATTCTCTATATGTGGAAGATTTTACGTTATAGAAAAAATAAGCTTTGATTTCCTCTAAAATCAACAACAAGAGAAATACAAGTGGCCTGCTTTTGCTGCTTGTATTTGACATAGTATTAGAAGCTCTTGCCAGAATAGTTAGCATATAATAATAATTATTATTCATATTGGAAAGGAAGAAATAAAACTCTATTGACAGACAACATGATCTACTACAGAAGAGACCCTAAAGAATCCAAGAAATAAATTCAGCAAAGTTGCAAGATACAAAATCAACAGGCAAAAATCAGTTGTATTTCTATACTAGCATTGAACAATCTCAACAAGAAATTAAGAAAACAATTTCATTCTTAATATTGAAAAGAATAAAATACTCTTCATACTCATTAGGAAAGCTACCATCAAAACACACAGAAAATAACAAATGTAGAGAAATTGGAACCTTTATGGACTATTGATAGGGATGTAAAATGCTGCAGCCACCATGAAAAAACAGTATGGTGATTCCTCAATTAAAAGTAGAATTAGCATGTGATCCAGTAATTCCAATTTTGTACCACATACCTGAAATAACTGAAAGCTGAATCTCAAACAGACATTTGTTGTTATGAACTGAATTGTGCCCCCCAAAATCACAAATGGAGGTCCTCAACCCCAGTTCATCTCAGAATGTGACTGTATTTGGAGTTTTTGGCATTTAAAGGAATGATTAAGGTTAAATGAGGTGATGTGGAGGGCCCTAATCCAGTATGACTGGTGTCCTTTTGAGAAGCGGAAGAGATACAAGGATGCCCACAAAGAGAAAAGACCATGTGAGGACAGAGAGAGGAGGTAGCCAACTGCAAACCAAGGAGAGAGGCCTTAGGAGAAATCAACCCTGATGATACTTTGATCTCAGACTTCTAGCCCCTGGAACTGTGAGAAAAATCAATTACTGTGTTTAAGCCACCCAATCTGTGGTATTTTATTATGCAGCCCTAGTAAACTAATAAATTTGTATACCTGTGTTCAAAGCAGCATTTTTCACAACAGCCAAAAGGTGGAAGCAACCCATGTTTCTATCAACAGAGGAATGGATAAACAAAATGTGATATATACAATGGAATATTATTCAGCTTTTAAAAAGGAAATTGTGACATACTATAACATAGATGAATCTTGAGGACATTATGCTAATTGAAAAAGTCAATCACAAAAGACAAAAAGAGAAAGTGTATAATTCCACTTTCTTGAGACACCTAGAGTAGTCATAGAGACAAATTCATAGAGACAAAAAAAAAAGAAGGGTGTTTGCTGTGGGCTGGGGAGAGGCAAGAGTAGAGGGTTGTCCGATGGGTTTAAAATTTTAGTTTTGCCAGATGAAAAGAGTTATGAAGATTAGTTGAACAACAATCTTAACATACTTAACACTACTGAACTGTACTATTAAAATGGCTAAGAGGGTTAATTTTATCTTAAATTTTACCATAATTAAAATTTTTAAGAGAATACTTAGAAATAATCTTAACCAAGGAGGTACAAGACTTATTGACTGAACACTATAAAACATTGCTGAAAAACTTAAGACATAAATAAAAAGATGTTCCATGTTGATAGACTGGAAGACTTAATATTGTTAACATGACAATAATACCCAAAGTAATATACAGATTCAATGTAAAATCCCAACAGCATTTTTGGAAGAAATAAAAAAAAAAAATCCTAGAGTTCACACAGAATTTCAAGGGATCCAGAAGAGCCAAAACAATCTTGAAAAAGACCAAAGTTGGAGGACTCACACATGATTTTAAAACTTACTAAATGCCATAGTTATCAAAAGAGTGCCATGCTGTGATAGACAAATAGACCAATGGAATAGAATAACGAGCCCAGAAATGAACCCTTGCATATGAAGTTGAATTATTTTCAATAATGGTGCCAAGAGCATAAAATGGGGAAATG
The DNA here is from genome assembly GCA_039655065.1 of Glossophaga mutica. Lineage (NCBI taxonomy): Eukaryota > Metazoa > Chordata > Mammalia > Chiroptera > Phyllostomidae > Glossophaga > Glossophaga mutica. Next base: position 127,364,972 of record CM077308.1, read on the forward strand.
ACAGTCTCTTCAACATACAGTGTTAGGAAAACTGAATAGCCACATGCAAAGATGAAATTAAAAATTTACCCTGTCCCATGTACAAAAATTCATTAAAAGTGTATCAGAGACCTGCATTTAAGGCCTAAAACTACAAAACTCTTAGATAAAAACAAGGAGAAAGCTTCATGATATTGGATTTGGCACAGACTTCTTGGAAAGGACAACGAAAGAAGGCAAAAAAATAAAAACAGATAAATTAGACTGCAACAGAATTAAAAACTGGATACTATCAACAGAGTAAAAAGACAGTCCATGGAAAGGAAGAAAATATTTGCAAGTCATGTGTCTGATAAGGGCTTAATATCCAGAATATATAAAGAACTCCTATATCTCTGCAAGGAAAAAAGCAAATAACCTGATTTTAAAATGGGTGAAGGACTTGAATAGACATTTCCCCAAAGAAGATACACAAATGGACAATAAGCAAGCACATAAAAAGCAGTCAATGTCACTAATCATTAGGGAACTGCAGATCAAAACCACAAATGAAATACAACTTCACACATGTTAGAATGACTGTTGTAAAAAATAATAATAGACCCAGAAAATAACAAGTGTCAGCAGGATATGGAGACATTGGAACACCTGTGCATTACTGGTGGGAATGTCAAATGTATAGCCACTATGGAAAAGAGTATTGGCATTCCTCAAAAAATTAAACGTAGAATTACCACATGATCCAGGAATTCCACTGCCATGTATGAGATTATATACCCAAAGTAATTGAAAACAGGGTTCTGAACAGATATTTGTACACCCATGTTCATGGCAGCACAATTCACCAGAGCCAAAGGATGAAAACAACCTGGTGTCCAACAACAGATACACAAAATGGTACACACACACAATGAAATATTTACCCTTAAAAAGGAAGGAAATGCTATACTTTGGATAAACCTTGAGGACATGATGCTCAGTGAAGTAAGTCAGACACTAAGGACAAATATTGTCTGTTTCCAGTTATATGAGGTATAAAAAAATAGGCACATTCATAGAGACAGCAAGTAGATTAGAGGTTACCAGATTCTGGGGGGAAGAGAAAATGGGAAGTTACTGTTTAATGGGACAGAGTATCTCTCAGGGATAATGAAAAATTCTTAGAAATAAGACAGTGGTGATGGATGTATATTATGAATGCAATTAATGCCAGATAAAATAGTTAAATTACATCCATTTTTAAGAGTGATGAGTGCTCTTTCTTCATATAAAGCAAGAGGCTGTTGTCAATTCTGGAGCTACAATTAAGCAAATAAACACCAAAACAAGTGATACTGTATGTGTAATACCCTTGAGTTTTTCAAGGAAAATTTGAATAGGAAGAGAAGGACCTACCTGAACAAAGCCTTTTATGTGGATTGCACAGCTGGCACTGGCAACAACATTATGCTTAAAAAAAACAATCTTCCTGTAGTTCATTGTAGAAAATAACCCATGATATTCCCTCTCCATCTGTATCTAGAACTATACGCCACCCTGCTAATGCAACACACTGGTTTCCTTTCCATCCCCAATACCCATCATCCCCTACCCTTCACAAAGCCTTTGTCCAAGGGTCCTTCTGATGAGAGCCTCTCTGTGCCTCCATTCATTTCTCAGGTCTCAGCTCCGGCATGACTTCTTCAAGGACATCATCCCTGACCTCCCTCTTTTGGTCATTTGCCTTTATGTATCCCTCTCTTGGTAACATGTATTGCTCCTTTGTAGTGCTGGTCAGATTGTCATTCATGATTATCTGTGCACTTAATTCATTAAGGTCAATTTCTCCCAATAGACTGTAAATTCTGGGAAAGCAAGGACCTTTATATACCCAGTGTCTAGCATGATGCTGACACATAGTAGACACTCAGAAAACACTTGTAGAATGAATACATTTCTGTCCTCATTATTTCCAACTACTTCTTTACCCCTAAAAAAACCTATCTTCTAATGTGAATAAAAGCCTTGAACAGGGTGTTAATAGTGGTACACTAATATCAAATTAGAATAACTGGAGAAAAAAAGTATATTACAGTACTCAGCATAGAGTCAGTCTTGCTAATAAAACAAGGAAAATGTAAAAAGCCTAAAAAAGTTAAATTGGTAAATTTGTTATATATGTTTCATCATAATAAAAAACAAAAAAAGCCTGAAATTAGACTTTAATTAGATCAATATGATAAAATCCAAATAATCTGAAATCATTCTTCCATTCAGTCATTCACTCGCATCTTACATAGCACACACTATGTGCCAGGTACTTGGCTATATTGTAGAGGTATGGTGATGAACAGGCACTTATAATAATGTGTTAATAACATTAATAGCTAATATTTTTAGAGTACTCTTACATGTTCACAACAAAATAGGTAACTGCTATTATTATCCTCATTTTACAATGAATAAACTGAAACTTATAAAGAATAAGTAATATACAAAACAATATACTGCTCAACTCTATACTCTCAACCATTATTCTTCCAGTAAGAGTAGTAGCTACTATGAGAGGACATAAGGCAATTAACTTATTCTCTCAGGATTTCTGGATGTCTAGGTAAAGACTTGAAAGTTATGTAGGAATTTGGTAAGGAGAGGGTATATGTTAAAAAAGGAAGTGTTTCTAACAGCAGGAGTAAAAATTCTAGAAGAAAAAGCAAAGTTCAAGCAGCTTTAGTGAATTGCCAAAGGTGAATTGCCAAAGATAAGACTGGAGTAAGCAGAACAGAGAGGTTTTGTTTTGGTTTTATCTGTAGTGAAATAAACCACCACAAACTTTAGTGGTTTAAAACAACCACCATTTTGTTTTCTCTCATTATTCTATAGGTTGACTGGGCTCAGTCAGGCAGTTCTAAAGCTTCATGCGATGTCACCTGTGGCTGAAATCACCCAGAAGTGTTCTGGGTATGGAACTTGTAGATTGGCTCTCTCACTCATCGGGCACCTTGGTGGGGACATTTAGAAATCTGGATTCACCTCGGATGTCCAGGCCTTTCTCTCTCCAGATAGTGCTCCAGCACAACTTATTATGAGGCTCTTTGGGTGCAAAAGTTGAAGCTGTTAAATATTTTTAAGGCTTGGAACTGGCACAGTATCACTTCTGGCTACCCATTATGTACAGTGAGTAACAAGGTCAGCTCAGATTCAGTATGAGAGGGGACTGAGCAAGGGCATGAATCCTGGGAGACGTGGTACATTTGGGGCCATCTTTGGAAACTAGCTACCACAGATTTTATGCGTAGGTGCAAGACTGGAGAAAGAGAAACCACTAACAAGGTTATTGGAATAGACTAGGTGAGCAATTACAACAGCATTTTGTATTTGCATTTTTGATATAGACAGGTAGAATTAATTAATGGCTATTCAGTTATAAAATGGACTGAAGTTGGTGAGTAACTAACACTGAGAGATGAGGAAGGACCAAAGTGGTTGGAATGTAATGACTCTCTGGTTTCCTTCTTCTGGTTATGGGTTGATTGAGCTGTTATTCATTGAGATAAAGAATAATATAAAATGAAGAGATTTGGTAGTAGAGGTACTGTGGTATGTCCAGTAGACATAGAAATTGGGTCTACAGCCCTGGCTGTTGTGACTCATTGGTTTGAGCACCGCTGAGCCAAAGGGTCAGTCAAAAGGTCGCCAATTTGATTCCCAGTCAGAGCATATGCCTGGGTTGCAGTCCAGGTTCCCTGGTTGGGGGCATGCAAGAGGCAACTGATCAATGTATCTCTTGCACACTGATGTTTCTCTCCCTCTCTTTCTCCCTCCCTTCCTCTCTCCCTAAAAAGTAAATAAATAAAATCTTTAAAAAAAAAACGAAAGAAATTGGGTCTGCAGATTAAGACTAAAGATACACATTTAGAACTAAAAATGTGGGAGTGAATATTTAAGGAAGAGTGTTGGTATGTTAAGTAAGAAGGCAGTCCACATTAGAAATCCTAAGGAACAACAATGTGTAATGCAGCAGAAAAGAGGGAGTCACAAAGAAGACTAAAAAGAAAAGACATTAGAATAAAAACCAGAAGAGTAGCATGTCACAAAAAAACAAGGGAAGGACTTCCGGCCAAGATGGAGGTGTAGGCGGACACACTGTGCCTCCTCTCATAACCAAAATTAAGGACAACAAATATTTAGAGACAAGAAAACAATCAGAACTGATAGAAAATTGAACTGTACGGAAGTCCAATAACCATTCATCCAGACTGGTAAGAGGGGCGGAGTCACAGCAGGAAAAAGAGGAGGTACAGACCGGAACACAAGCAGCAGTGGCTGGCAATTCCCAGGTGCACAGGCTGGTGGTCCCCGGGCACACAGGCAGCAGCTGGCGGACCCCGGGCACAGGGGGGCAACTGTGCAGACCCAGTGAGGCCGCACAGGGCGGCTAGCTGACCAGGTGGTCCCACATTCGCGCGCAGACAGTCCAGGCAACGGGGAAGTGGCGGAAGGGACTGAATCCAGGAGAGAGCGGAGCAGACGCCATTGTTCCCTCTCAGACCCCGCCCCCACATACAGTGTCACAACCCAGCGACTGGGCTGCCCCGCTCTGAGGAACACCTAAGGCTCCACCCCTTACTACGTAATAGCCGAGACCAGACTAAAACCAAAACAAAACAAAACAAAAAACACCAAAAATGGCTCAAACCAGAGAACAAATGAAAGCCCTGGAGCGAATTCCTCTAAACTGTGAAGAGATAGCCAACCTATCAGATGCACAGTTCAAAGCACTGGTCATCAAAATGCTCACAGAATTGGTTGATTTTGCTCACAAATTAGATGAAAAAATGCAGGCTACAATATGTGAAATGAAGGAAGACGCATGGGGAACCGATAGAGATGGAAGGAAAACTGGGACTAAAATCAATGGAGTGGACCAGAAGGAAGAAACTAACAACCAAATAGAAAACGAGGAAGAAACAAGAATTCAAAAAAGTGAGGAGAGGCTTAGGAACCTCCGGGACACCGTTAAACGTCCCAACATCTGAATTATAGGGATCCCAGAAGGGGAAGAGGAAGAGCAACAAGTGGAAAACTTATTTGAACTAATAATAAAGGAGAACTTCCCCAATCTGGCAAAGGAAATAGACTACCAGGATGTCCAGGAAGCTCAGAGAGTCCCAAAGAAGTTGGATCCAAGGAGGAACACATCAAGGCACATCATAATTACATTAGCCAAGATTAAAATGAAGCAGAGAATTCTAGAAGCAGCAAGGGATAAGGGGACAGTCACCTACAAAGGAGTTCCCATCAGACTGTCAGCTGATTTCTCAAAAGAGACCTTACAGGCAAGAAGGGGCTGGAAAGAAATATTTGAAATCTTGAAAAGCAGGGACCTACATCCAAAATTGCTCTATCCAGCAAAGCTGTCATTTAGAATGGAAGGACAGATAAAGCGCTTCTCAGATAAGGTCAAGTTCAAGGAGTTCATCATCACCAAGCCCTTATTATATGAAATGTTAAAGGGACTTATCTAAGAAAAAGAGGATCAAAAATATGACAGTGAAAAGACAGCAAACTCACAGCTATTAAGAACCACACCTAAAATAAAAGCAAACTAAACAAACAGCTAGAACAGGAACAAAACCACAGAAATGGAGATCACATGGAGGGTTAGCAACAGGGGCGTGGGAGGAGGAGAGAGGGGGAAAAGGTACAGAGAATAAGTAACATAGACAGTGGGTAGAAAATAGATGGGGAGGGCAAGAATAGTGTGGGAAATGTAGAAGCCAAAGAACTTATGACACATGGACATGAACTAAAGGGGGGGAATGTGGGTGGGAGAGGGTGTGCAGGGTGGAGGGGAATGATGGGGGAGAAATGGGACAACTGTAATAGCATAATCAATAAAATATATTTAAAAAAATAAAACTAATACAAAATAAAAAAAAAACAAGGTAAAAAGAAATTTCATAGGAGAGACGATGCCTACTAGTATCAAATGTTAGAGAGATTGCCTACAATTAAGACAGAAAATTGTCCTCTTGGATAACAAACATATAGGTTATTAGTGACTCTGGCAAAAGTAGTCTCATGGGGAAGCTTTGTTGTAGTGAATTAAGAACTGAATAGAAGGTTAGAAGGTAGAAACAAAGAGTAGACAATTTTTTCAATAAGCTCAACTATTAAACAGAGGAAGACATAGTGATTGGTATAGGAAGAAAAAGAAATCAAGAGAGGATTTTTTTAAGATGGCAGAAATTAAAGAATGTTTAAGTTCTATTGGGATGAATCCAATAGGAAAAGAAAAAGTAGCTGAAGATGCCAAAAGTGAGGCCTCTGAGGAAGAAGAGGATAAGATGCAGAACACAGAAACAAAGACTTATCCTCAGACAGAAGTAAAGAATATCAGGCCTAGCACTGGACAGGAATAAACGAATGGCTGTGAGTTTGGTGTCCAACCTTTTGGCATCTCTGAGCCACACTGGAAGATGAAGAATTATCTGGGGCAACACATTAAATAAACAAACACTAACAAAAACAAAAAGTCTCATAATGTTTTATGTAAATTTATGATTTTGTGTTGGGCTGTATTCATAGCTGTCGTGGGCCACAGGCTGGACTCCCCTGGTACTGTGAGTATAGCACAAATATAAAGTGCTTGTAACTGAAAGTCAGGGGCATTTTTCTCTGATACCTTCTACAGAATTTTCTCAGTGAAGTACAAAAATAGGAGGTTTGAGAAGAGTGAAAGAGGTTTTAAATAGCCACTATCAAGACTAGGTTAAAGAGATGATTAGGAAAACACAGAAATACAAGGTAGGAGCAGAAGTAGGTTTACAGTTGTTTGTATGGAAAATAATACAATAATTAATAATTTAAGTATAATCTCTGTGTTTTGTATACTCACAATTATAAGTCTACTTTTGCCCTACCTGGTACTGACAGAAAACTGAGAACCCAAGGCCAGGCTGCTAACTAAGACTCTATGGTATTCTCAGTTGGTTCAACTGTGTGGTTTTCCCTTATAGCATTCAGTAATTGGGTATGGAAGTTATGTGGATGAAAGAGAAAGGAGGTGCTGAAGAGGCATGCTGGATGGAAAACAAAAAAGTTAAAGATTTTAGCAAAAGGTCTATTGATAAGTTTAAACCATTCCACTTTATTCAATACATAGACTCACACCACCATTATTTTATAGTTTGTCAAGGTACATATTGTGGTACTTTAGGTGCTAACGAGAGGTGCTGCATAGTATGTAGGAGCTCCCCATTCAGAGTGCCTTTCATTTTATTTATTTATTTATTTATAATTGACATACTAGAGTGCCTTCTTTTTATTTAAGTACAGTTGGTATACTATATTATATTAGTTTCAGGTTTGCAATATAGTGATTTAACATTTATATACCTTACTATGTGATCACCATACTAAATCTAGTAATTACTATCTGCAATGGTGCGAAGTTCTCACACTATTACTGACTATAGTCCCCATTTTACTCATTCCCCTACCCACTGGCAACCATCCATTCAGTATGATCTCTTCTTCTGTGAGTCTGTTTTTGTTTTTGTTTTAGATTCTATGGAAAATAGTATAGAGATTCCTCAAAAGCCTAAAAAGAGAATTACCATATGACCCAGCAATTCTATTCCTGGGTATTTATCTAAAAAAATCCAAAATGCTAATCTGAAAATATATATGCACCCTATGTTCACTGCAGCATTATTTATAACAGGCAAAATATGGGAGGAACCTAGGTGTCCAGTAGCAGATGAATAAATCAGGAAGATGTGGCATACATATACGTTAATATTACTCAGCAATAAATAAATAATAAAATACTGCCATTTGCAACAACATGGATGGGCCTAGAAGGTATTATGCTAAGTGAAACAAGTCACATAGAGTACCTTCTTTTTAAACAGCCCTTGTAGGGGACAAACCAGGGAACCAAACCAGCCACTCCTAAGGATCAATACCTCTATTCACAGCTGAATAAAAGAAAAATAATAAAAGCTACACCTGTAATTTAAAATTATCTAGTATTCACATTAAGAAAGTAAAAAATAGGTGAAATATTTTAATAACATATTTGATTTAATGTAGTATATATAAAATATTTCAGTAAGCAATTATCATAAAAACTTACTGAGATATTTTACATGTTTTTACTAAGCCTTTGAAATCCAGGTGAATTTTATGCTTACATTGTATCTCCATTCAGACTAGCCATATTTCTCAATATCTGCACACATAAATGAACTTTTTAAAAATTTTTATTTTAATTGTTGATATTGTACAGTTTTCTGTCTTTTATTCTCACCCCAACCCACCACCCCAGTACTCCCCACCTCCCTCCCATTTCCAGCCCCCCATAGTTTTTGTCCATGTGTCCCTTATAACATAAATGAACTTTTCCAAGGTGCTCTGAAGATTTATTGCAATCAGAATACCAGATATAAATAATATATAATAATTTAATAAAAAATCAATTTGCTCTTAAAATTTCAAGATTTGAAAGTCACATGTGGCTAGTGGCTACTGTACTGGACAGTGTAGCTCTAGATATATGACTGCATAATATCTAGAATTATGATACACCTGTTGAATTAACAGGGCCATTAAAGTTCTTCCTTAGATACTATCATCCTACTCCTGTAATCATTCATAATATATACTTACATAGTATAATTCAGATATGAATGTTCAGCTATTCCCAGGCTCAGAGAGTCTAGACACATGTATTGCAATCAGATCATCCTAGACAGAGCTTTGGTTCCCAGTGAGTTCATGCTGGCCACCTGCCTGGAAACTATCAGCCTCTGCACAGCCACTGGCTGATATTTGCTGTCTCTGTAGGCAGGTGTGGCAGGTGGAAGACAACTGCACAGACTGAGGGTTCAATTTTCTTTACTAAGTTAGTTACCACTCATCTACCAATGTCCCAGCTCCCAAAATTATGTTGATATCACCTCTCATATTCTCTTTGTCCTTATGGAATTTCTGCCTTTCTTTGTTTCTTGGCATTCATTTTAGTATATTTTCAAGAGACAGCAAAAATAAACACATATATTCAATTGACTATGTTTATCTGGAAGTTGCTTTCAGGATTAGGAGCTGATTTATTTCAAAATCTACAAACTCATCATCAGAAGATAACTTACCTACACACATAGACAAACTTTTTCAAACTTCTTTAAAGATTTACTGAAATCAAAATTCCAGGTATAAACAATATATATTAATAAAAATCAATTTGCTCTTAAGATTTCTCTAGTAAGAACATTTTGTATTTAGAATACTCTTGTGCATACAATGAATCGGCTATATTAGCATAACAAGAGAGAAAGATGATGTTATTGAATGTGAACCCTGCTTCCTTCAGATGAACTGTAAATAAAAAACTGTCTAATCACAATTCAATTGTGTTGTGTGAACCTTAAGTAAACATTTGGACTGGAATCATTAGAGCTATTATTTTTTTATGGGAGTTTGCAGAACTAACAGATTCAGTAACTGTTAACCTGTTACTGTTCTGACTAAACCTAACGGGTACCTAATTTACCAGCACCTTCCAAAGTAAAAGTTAGCAAGCATTGTCAAAAGAGAGATAGTCATCATATTATAAAACTTGTAATAAAATAGACTATGCTCATTAATATGGTCTGTGAGAAGACAAATTTCTTCAGCTGTATTGTGAATTTCTTATTTTAAAAACTTATTTTATTTAACTTTGTATTCTAAGTCTGTTTGAAAGGTAAGTCCCATTTTAAAAATGAAGATAATCCAGTCAATTTTGATTTGTTCTTTTAAGATTATTTTTGCCCTTGCAGTTAGCGTTGGACCAGAGCAGCATGTTCTAGTCTTTTCTGTTAGAATCCCACCCACACAAAACAGCTCATTGTACTTTTTCACCAACATTTTTCCCACCTCAGAATTTTTAAGTCAATACGTACATTTCTATTTTCTCATATAAAGTTAGCACAATTCTTTAATTCAAATATTTATTGAATACTACTTTGTACCAGGCACTGCTAGATTCTAATAAAAAGATTAATAAAACATATTCTCTGTCTTCAAAAACCTCATAGCCTTGTATAGGAGACAGATACATAAAGTAATAAATACACAGTAATACCATAAGTACTGCAATAAGTGTAAAGTGCTATGGGAAGCCCAGAGGCAGGATGGATTAATTATTTCTGGGAATGGCGGTGGAAGGAATAGGATTTTCCCTATGGGAAGGGGAAGAAGGAAGACTATTCCAAACAGAAGGGAAAACATGAAAAAAGATGATAAAATACACAGCTTCTTTAAAAAACAAAAGTAGCCTGGTATGGCTAAAACATGAGATTCCTGCAGAGTAATGGTAGAAACCACATGAAAGAACTTGAACTTTTTGTTGTAATGCAGGACATGAAAAGCCATAAAAGCAGGAAAGGGAGGTGATTTGTGCCTTAGAAAGAAAACTCTGTGGCAGTGTGAATGACTGACTAGAGAAGGGGAATAGAAGGAAGGCAGGAAAACCAATTAGAAGTCTATTGTACCAGACTAGGTAGAACTCTGAGCAGTAATTGTGGAACTGGAGAGAAGGGAATGAATGGATTTGACATGCATTTCAGGAGGAGACTCACTTGGATATGACGGCTATTTGATTGGAGATAGCAAGAAAACAAGAGTCTAAGATTCTACCATGTATTTTGGCTTATATGATTAATCTAAACCAAAGGAAAAAAAACTAAAGATTTCAAAAATTAGCTTAACCTGATATATCTGTAGATATTTACAAGGCATTCAAGTAAAGAGATACAGAGGACAACTGGAAATAAGGATATATCAGCCAAGGAATATAGTCAATACCAAAAACAGAGGTTTTTGGAATTAGCAACATAAAGATGACATTTGCAGTCATGTGAGCATATGAAGTTTCAAGAATGAAGAAGAGGAACCATTGCCAAATACTGCACACTACAAAAAGTCAGAGGATAAATATTTAAGGCAAGACTTTTAAAAGCAATCTTTTATAAAGAATATTGGGAACCATTTTCTTGATCATGAGGTAAGAAAGGATTTCCTCAACGAGACATGCAAAATGTACCAATCAAAAGGGACAAGATTAACAAATTTAGCTACTTAAAATACCATAAGAGCCCTGGCCAGGTGGCTCAGTTGGTTGCAGCATCATCCTGTGCACCAAAAATTTGTGGGTTTGATCCTCGGTTGTGGCACATACAGGAGTCAACTGATTGAAGTTTCACTCTCTCCCTTTTTTCTCTTTCCCTTTTTGTCTCTCTCCTGCTCCTTCCCACCCTCCCCCCCCCCATCTTTCTTTCTCCTTTTCTCTCTAAACATATCATTGGGTAAGAATAAAAAAACACCATAAGAAAGAATGAAAGTTCCACAAAATGGGGAAAATATCTATAACATATATAACTGACAAAGGACAAGAACGCAGAATATGTAAAGAGCTCTCACAAATCAAAGGGAAAGGATAGACAATCTACCAAAAAAAAAAAAAAAAAAAAAGAGGGAAATATTAAGAACAGGCACTTCACAAAAGATATCCAAATAGACAACAAATGTAAGTCATGGCCCAATCTTACCAGTAATCAATACAATTTAAAACCACAATGAGATGTTACTATACACCCAAATTGACAGAATTTAAAGACTGTAACAACATTAAGCTTTGACAAAGATATGGAGCAACTGAAATTCTCATACACTATTTGGAAATATAAATTAATACTACCAATTCAAGAAACTGTAACAGTATCTAGTCAAGTTGAAAATGTGTGTCCCCTGTGGCTCAAAAACTCACTCCTATCATATACTTGCAGAGGTATCCAACCTGCGGCCAGTGACATGTGCAGCCCAGGATGGCTGTGAATGCAGCCCAACACAAAATTGTAAATTTACTTAAAACATTATGAGATTTTTTTGTGATTACATGTAACAATTTATTTAATGTGAGGCCCAAGACAACTCTTCTTCCAGTGTGACCCTGAGACGTCAAAGGTTGGACACTGTTGTGAGAGATCGGCATCTTTATGGACATCAGGGTACACAAAAAAGAATGTTCAGAGTAACATCATTATAACTGCCCTAAACTGGAGACACCCCAAATGCCTATCAACAGTAAAACAAATCAATAAATGTGATATATTTACATAATGAAATATTATACAGCATATAGCAATGAAAATGAAGAAGCTACAGATATACACAGTAACATGAATGAATCTAATAAACATAATGTTAAATGAAAAAGCAAGTTACAAAAATAATGCAATGTAATTCTATTCATATAAAGTGCATGTTTTTATATATGCATATACACACAGTTAAGTTAAAAGAGAAAAGCAAGAAAACAATTACTACAATGAAAGGATAGTAGTTACCCCTGGGAAACAGCAGTGATTGTAACAGGCAAGGGATACTCACGGAATTTTGGGGTCCCAATAATGTTATATTCCTTGACCTTAGCAGTAGTGATTACCTGGTGTCAATTTGATAATCATTTGATAAAACATACATATAAATTTTATGAACTTATAAATATATTTGATACTTAAAATTTTAATGAGTAAAGTTTTGAAAAATCTCTTGACATTTAACAAGAGGTATAACAGTGAGAAGTATCCAAAAAGGTTTTGATTCTAAGGGTGATTAAAAGAGATTAAGAAAACAGGCTATTGAATCCATTTAAAACTTTGAATACCACAAAGAAAATAGATCTGAGATGAATTACACTTAAATCTGTTTCAAGGCTTATGACTGGATTTCATTCTTTCATTCACTCAACAAACACTATTGAGACCTACCTTGTGTCCAGCACTGTGCCAAGGTCTGGGTATACAGGAAGTCCTCACTTATCCTTGTTCTAGTTTCTGTGGCTTTAAGAGAAACAACATAAAACAAACGAAACCAATTTTTACCACAGACTAAATGATATAAACAAGAGTTAATATCTTATTTCATCAATGTTATAACAAAATGACTTTAAATAAAACAATGTTATTTGAGGACCTGCTGTATAGGAAACCTTACTCCTATTTCTTAGGCTCCTCTCAGCACTAGGACCCCCACTGACTTATAATCTCTCTCAGGATAAAAGGTTGTTATTTTACAGACTGGAATACAATCGTAGGAGAGGAGGTGATCTCAGTTCCACAATGTACAAATGAAAAGGCATGCAGAAATTATCAGATGCAGATCTGAGTGTGTGATAAAGTTTATGCCTCTATTGAGGAGAGACAGGGAGAAAATATATACTAGATATTTTCTTCTCCAAACATTAAATAGGAACAGACAATCTTTATTTTTTTATATGCCAGGTAAGAGCAAGTCTTAAGAAGTCAGTACCAGAAATAAAAGCATGAGATAGAGTATTCTTAAAACCTAAAGAAACACAATTTAAACAAGAATTCTACTTTTTGCTTTTTAATAAAAGAATTCTAAATCTATACAGTGATGTGATCTCTGAAAGATAAAATATACACTAAAAAGATAAGGATTTGGTAGGATCAGTAAGATTTTAAATATCTATTTACAAATAAATGAAGCCTCATATACAGAGATTCTAATCTAATCTCAACTCCATATCTGGTTTATGCAACTTTCCCTGGATTAGCACTCCTAAATGTATGTAGCAAAGCAATATTCTATGGAGCAAAAAAGGCTCAGCCAAGAACAAAAAATACCACTCATAAAAATGAACTAACCAGTAAGGAATTTAAAAATTACCTAGAAATTAAAAATTAGTAAGGAACTAAAATTAATAAGGAATTAAAAGGGGAGATAAAAAGACCTGGTATTGGACTAGTCTTCTCATTGAATACTCAATTAATATTTTGCTGAACATTCATAAAAATGAGACTGAAATGATGTCCAGAAACATAAAGGTAGTAATGTACCAGGAAATAATTGTCAGTTACCAATACTCAAATTTTACAACTTGGACTTAGATAAATCATGTTTTATGATGTCTGTCTGGTAACCTGATTCACAAGTGATTTGATGTGTTGCTTTTCTTTAAAATTAATGTGTTTGAATATATGTTAGGTAGCTCTTGTAGCCGAAAGAGCTTTGAATTTGAAGACTGAGAACCAGCTCCTCCAATAAGTAGCTTGAGGTAACCTCTGTAAATGGTTCAATATTCACTTGATCCAGAAAATGGCACAAAATCTTGAAAATCAAGAGGCTCAAATCTTCATGCTCACTTTAGAACACTAATGAAACTGCCCAGACCATCAAGGGTATGCATATCTGAAGGATGTCACTTTACAGAAACAATGTGTGCCATTCTAACATTACAATGGTGGAGTTGGCAGGTGTGCCCAGGCCAAACAGGGCTGCCCACAGGGTTAGTGGCCCAAGAAGAGTGCTGAAGTTTTGCTGCGCATGCTTAAAAACGCAGAGAGTAATGCTGAAGTTAAGGGTTTAGATGTACATTATCTGGTCATTGAGCACATCCAGGTAAACAAAGCTCCCAAGATGTGGTGCAGAACTCAAAGAGCTCATGGGTGCATTAACCATGAGCTCTGACACACTGAGAGGATCCTACTGCGTGGGGGTGGGGTGGGGTTGGGGGCGGGGTGGGGTGATATTGTTCCTAAACCAGAAGGCGAAGTTGCACAGAAGAAAAAGATATCCCAGAAGAAAGGGGACAAAAACTTAAGGCCTGAGAGTAAATTCAGCATAAAATAAATGCTAATAAAAGATTTTTTAAAAGACTGAGTACCAAGCTCTGCCACCTACCAACCCTGTAAGCTTTGTGTAAATAACTAAACCACTCTGAGCCTCACACAAACCAACCTCACAAGACTGAGAACAGATAAAGAAAAGAATATATGTGAGTAATATCAGATAAGCTCCAAAGCATGAGAAGCTCAGTTCCAACTCAACACGCTGTGAAAACTTTCTGAAATATTTTTATTGCAAAAAGTTATATAAAAGTAGACTATAATGAAGTTATATGCATCCTCATTCAGCTTCAACAATTAACTCACGACTAACCTTGTTTCATTTATACTTCATCCATTCCCTCTCTTCCTCCATCACTTTAAAGCATATCATTAACTTCCTAAGAGCCAAATTTCAACAGCCTCTTTTCAGTGAACGTATATGTACATGAAGTCCAACAGAGGTGTATGACCTAGGAATATGGATTTGAGAGTCATCGGTAATAAAATCAAGAGCTGAAACTATATAGCTTTGGATGAGATCAAATATTCATGCTTGGGAAACAAGATGCACTCCTTTGGTGCCCCTTCATTAAAAATATAAATAAACATAAAGCACAACACCTCCATCAAAAAAGAAACTCTATGGATTTTCAAAGGCCTATGAACTTTTATATCCTATTATTTTAATTATTTTTCTGCCTTAAAAAGGTGTCCCTATATCAGCCACTGCTCTGAAGGATTCATGAAAATCCCTAAAACATAGACATAATTTATGTAACATCAAATTTAAACACTGATATTGTAACTAACTTCAAATTTTGTTTTCCAAGTATTTAAGAACTTTTTGTTTGTTTCGAGTAATTTCCCTTCTTCAAGTGTATATGTTTGTTTTATACTTTCTTTTGTATGTATTATTTCACAATAAAAATTTTTAATGAAATTTTAAAAGACAGTATGTTCCTGTATTTAAATATCTATGATAGAAGATGGTATGTTTTACAAGCATTTAGAGCTCTGAACATGCATAAGAATATTTGTGTCCTAAAAATATTTCATGAGCTCTTTAGACACCAAGTTGTTGAATTAGAGACCATGTATTCCTACATTTAAATTAATTTTACCCCAAATGTCAAAATTAGTTCATTTATTTTTGGATTCTAGAAAAAATTGTCTCAAGTTTTTTAAATACTAACTTTATAATCCACTTAAAAAATTATAAAATAGTTTTTGTAAGCTGTTCAATAAAGAATAACCTTTGCAAAACGAAATATTTATGACCTTTGGAATAGACTGGAATTTTGTGTCTTTGATTATATTAGCCACAAGTAAATTACCTAAAGGGGATAGAAGCACAATTGATTTTCAGTGTTTAAATTTTGATGGATTGTCATTAATCAAATTAAGCTTAAGTCCTATTTGATCAGAAAGAACTCAAATATTTTAAGCATATCCTTTCTTTGAAGTAATAATCCTAGAAACATGAATGTATAATTTCACAATTAGAGGGATATGCATTTTAGTTGTGAGCACATTGTACACTTCCTTGCTCTATTTTTTACCTAAGGAAAAAATGGATATACTTAAAAGCAGTTTCAACTTTGGTGATATTATATAACTGCCATTCCACCTAAATTACTGGAAGTTTTCTGGGAAACGTTTTTTATCT
Organism: Glossophaga mutica; assembly: GCA_039655065.1. Classification (NCBI taxonomy): domain Eukaryota; kingdom Metazoa; phylum Chordata; class Mammalia; order Chiroptera; family Phyllostomidae; genus Glossophaga; species Glossophaga mutica. Next base: position 127,381,277 of record CM077308.1, read on the forward strand.
TTTAAAACTTTTGAAAGACTGTACCTAATTTAAGTACAATCCAACTTATTTTAAAAATATGATTAAAAATCATTATGTCAAAATGGCATGTCCTTTCCCACACACACACAATATTTTTTTCAGATATCAGTAAATATTAACAGGATGATTAATAGGCATAATTGATTTTTCAGGAATTATATACTAAACAGAGCCTCCCCAAAGCCTCTCCTTTTCAAAAAGTATATTCCAGACACCCACACATTTAATTAAACTATTCTTTCTTAAAAACAACGGTGTAGTTCTCTTGTTGTCAAATAAGCAATGCATAATTATGCAGCATTCGTTTTCTAGTTAGTGGTTTTTACTTTAAGTATGGTATTGTTGAATATAAGCATTCCTTAGTTAAACTTAAGAGCTGTTCATTCTCATTGCAGACACTAAAATGTATAGGAGAAGGGAGAGAAAAGTGTGGAAAATATAAAATAACTTCTTGAGAAGTTGTTCAATTTCAATTAAGGAATTTTACAAAGATATCTTGTTGCTTTGCTTAAATTAACTCTGCAACAGAAGCCAAGTGATTTTTTTTTTTGGTCTTGAATAGTAATAGATTTTCTTTACCAATAATGTATATATTAACTATATTTAATATATCATATATATTTTTTATCTCTAAATTTTTAGTCCCTATCAGTGCTTAATGACATCAATAATAATTAATTCTGTCAGAGTAGTGAATTTGTCATTTATTTTCACAATTGAAAAAATTCTCAATTTTGCTGTGAAACTATTTTGAACAAAATACATGAAAAACTAGCAATTTTGACACAAGAAATGAAACCACTCAGTTTTTTTGGGTTTCTGTAATGCAGCAGGCATGAATTTGCTGACATTCAGGGTCTTTTCACCTGTTTTTCCTCTCAGGTGTAAGGATGTTTTCCTTAAAAAAAAAAAAAAAAAAAAACTCAAATTTAGGGAACTCTAATTAGCTACCATGAACGAATACTGAAAAACTCTACAACAAACTGACTTCACTCACTCTTTTCAGAGCTTCAGCAAATTAGCTTGGTGCTCTGGAGATGGCTTTAAGACTTTTTAAATCCAAAAACTCACAAATATGACCTATTCTTTTCCCCTGAAGCACCTCACACGTGTTCACTTAATGGCGTACTTTTTTGCCCTTAGAGTACGAAAGGAGAATACAAGCCTTGAGTTTAGAAAACAGGAAGATTTCGTTAGGCACTCAAAGAAAGGCAGCTGTTGGCGTCTAAAAGTTGCTAAATGTTCTGAAGTTGCTAAATTTCCTTGAGCTGCTTCCACTCTAACTACTTCAGCTGTGTCAGGAATACTAAAACCCAAACTGAACAAACCTCTGTCGGAACAAGGGGAAGGGACTGAGGACGGTTCTCCCAGAACCTGCGGGTTAACAGGTGGCCAAGCTAGGAGGAACCTCCGCGCTCCTGCAGCCGCTGCCTCCGCCCGGCGACTCCCAGCCAGCACTGCCGCCCTGGCCTTGCCCCCTTGGCTGCCTCCAGCCTCCCCGGTCAGGGCCACGCTTCTACTCCGCTCCCTCCAGCTCCCGCGTCCTTGCGACGGGAGGTGTACCAGCCAGGTTATGGTTTCCACTCGGCGCTGCGGGACCTCGGCACACGGTTGAAGGTGCTGGAAGAAGCACGTGCCTCTCCTCGAAGCCTCGACCCCGGGGCGGGAACTCCCGCAAGGCCTCCGTGTGCCTGGCCACTGGTCCCCGTCTGCCTAGGCACTCAGACACCGAAGCTTCTAGACTCTGCGGAGTGGCCGGGCCGCCGGACGCGTCTGACCTACGTGCTCGCTTCTTCGACCCAAAGTGTTAGGTTCTGGACGGTTCCAAGACCAGTGGGGCCAAATAACGAATGCTACAAAACCGAGGCCCGGGGGTTTGTTTGGGTACCTTGCTCCAGGGGCCACACAGTTGTCCGAGCAGGTGCAAAGCCAGGTCTCCTGGTTTCGGTCCACAGAGCCGCCAGGAGTACGGGTGGGCCACCCAGAACGCACCTCCAGCTGCGGGAGGTGGCAGCCTAGCACCTGGGCCTCGAACGGCACTGGCAGCTGCTGCGTCAGCCAGGGCGACCCGCGGTGGGTCAGGCAGGGTCGGCTGAGAAGACATCAGGGAGGCCCGGGCCCGTGTGGAGAGAGCGGGACGCCTCTTTGCCCGGCCGCCGGACCAGCCTCAGCTGCACGTGTTGACCGCGCAACCCGAGGGGCCACGGCGCCTCCCGCAAGCGGGTCTCCGCCTGGCATTTAAGGAGGAGCCCGCGCGGGCGCGGCCCGGCCCCGGGCTCTGGGTCTCCCTCAGGGGGCGGCGCCGTGGGTCCCGGCTCTACTGGGCCGCGGCTGCGCCCCCCAGCGGGCCTTGGAGGAGTCGGGGCTGACGGGCCTGTCAGAGTGAGAACGCACGCGGGGTCCCGGCCGGGCCTCGGAAGTCTGCAGGGAGCACGCGGCGAGAAGGCTCCTCTCCAGCGGGGGCTCGCAACCGGGAGCCCTCGCTCCGCGCGGAACCTGGGGGAGGGGTCGCTCTCCAAACCCGACCTCACGTTGTGTTTTCAGGTCTCACACGGAATAAAAAGAATAGGGTGTGTTGGTAACTTCGCAGGGAACTTTTCGTTTTTTCCTTATTTCCTTCCCGCCGGTGGAAAAGTTGAGCAGCTTCTCACACCCAGGAGGTTTCAGGCCAGAGTCTTGAGAGCTCAGGGCTCTGGGTTTTGTGTGTGTGGAGCGGAGGTCATCCCATTCCATCTCCACCCCTATCTACGTCTTCCCTCAGGGGAAGGTGGAACCGTCCTTTCCGACTCCCTACTTCAAGCCAAAGTGATGTGTCAATGTCGACTTTCTAGATTTTGTGTTTGCGTTTTAAACTTCACAATACGAACAAAGATAATTTGGCTAATTCTGGGAAGGGACTGGGGCTTTACAAAAACATAGCACGTGGAAGGAATGACGCGGATCCCCCAGCCGTCGTGAAGCCACCCGGGGCAGCTCAGCAGAAAGGAAGGTTGTCTGCTGCCAACGTGCAGGACTTGGATTTTTTTTTTTTTCCCCCTTTTTGGCTTAGCTCTGAGAGCATTACAGAGCTATCCTTTCCCGCCTCCCTACCCTCTTCCCCTCCCCCTCTTCTTTCTGGTGCAGGCAATTAGGGTGAAGAAATCAGTGCCAGGCTCCTGCTCCAGCCTCTAAAGAGAAAGGAATTGCTTGGGGAATTGAGTCCTGACACCTGTCTCTGCCCGAGATGGCGAGAGGGGGTGCGGGGTCAAACCGCCTAGGGGAAGAGGCCGGACCGACTGTGAGGGGAGGACACTCCCTGAGAGGACGTTTCTGGGGACTCCTCTTGCTAGTCTTCCCGCCCTATCCTTCGGCCTCCAGCTTCACAGAGATAATTAACACGAGGATTATTAACACGGGAGTGTCCCTCCTTTTAGCGCTGCTCCTCCCCAGACCGGGTGCTGGAATCAGAAGAGCCACACTGACAAGCCGTTCATTAATCTGAATTTATTTTCGGGAAATAATGTAGATAAAGGGAAGGAGGGGGCTGCCTTACATTTCAACAAGTAATTTGTGATCTTCACATCGGACAAATTAAATTTACGAATTACTTTCCCACCTACTGGACGAAATGGCCAAAGCCAAAATTGATACACAGGCGCGGGCTCTCCGCAGATTTAAGAGGATGAAGGTGCACTAAGAACTCACTAGACAAAACGGGGGAGGGTGCTTAAAGAGAGAAGCTGACAGGAATGGGAACTGGGGTTGGGGGCCTGGGTTTGTTTTCCCATAATGCTGCATTTTTTATTTTTTTCTTTCGTTTTGTTTTTTTTTTTTTTTTGGTCTCTAAACCGGAACTGCGACCCTGTGCTTAGACCTGGTGGACTCAGCCCTGCGCCCCAGACCAGCCTAAGCCCCCTTCCCTGCAGCCGGACCCGGCTGCTCCCTCCACACTCCCGGACCCTCCGGTCCTCTGCGCCCGGCTTCCTGGAACCAAACGGTTCTCTTTAATAAATACACATAGGAAACAAGTGTGAGGGCAGGGCAGCTTTGCAACAACTGAAAAATTAAAAGCGCCATCGTTTAAGGAAGAGACGCAGGGGGGACAGAGGGATATATTTTTGCTTTTGTTTTATATATATGTGTGTATATATATGTATATATCTTAAAGTTCTATTTCCTGGGCGCTAAAATGAGATATGCTCCATTCAACCAACAGCAACTAAAAAGTGTAAGTGGTCGCTGGGACGGACCCCACTATGTACAGTATTCCCACACAGGCGGAAGCTCGAGCCAGTTCTACGCAGGGCGGGGCTGAGCGTGAGAAGCTGGGGGGCGCCCCTCCCTACGGCCCTGCCCGGCCCCAGCGCGTCCTGCTGGGAAGGAGGAGAAGCCGGGAAAGCTCTGGCCTGCAGGCGGGAAGCGGGCCGGGGCAGAGGAAGGGGCGGCAGCCCGCACGGGAGGAACACTTGGTGGGTGGCTGGGAGCAGTGTGGGTGCACTCCAGTGGTCAGACACATGCCAGTTAGTGACTCCAGGGTCCAGAAAGAATAAATAAAAGTGTAGGGCTCAAACAGCCAGTCAAAGCGAAGAACTCCGAAGGCTGCAAGTGCATACTAACTGTCCAGAATGACTGGAAAGGGGTGACTTAGAAGTTCGTCAGGGGCTGAGAGGGAGAGGCACAGCTCTCCCGTATAGAACTTGTGGGCCAGGCCAAAGCACCAGTCCGCTCATCCGAGGGGTGGGCGGGCTTGCGCACCCCTCCCCCCTCCGCCCCAAGCAAATGGCACAAAGATGAGAGCGGCAGTGCAGGCAACGGGCATCGTTTGGGGGCATGAAAATCATGTCTAGAGAAGCTGAGGCAAAGGCGGGCGGTGCAGCAGCAACAGGACGGGAACCAAGGAGGGCGTAGGTAGTTTCACTTCTCTTCCTCTCCCTCTCCTGGGCTCACAATACCTGGAACCGCCATGAGGCTTGGTCTTTATAGTCCAGACAGTCGGGCGAGTTGAAGTTGAGTTTCCAAGCCGAGGAAGCAGCGGCGGCGCCAGGCTCCTTGTAATCCAAGCAGTCGGCAGAGTTGAAGGCGAGCCCCGAGCTGCCGTAGCCCTGGTGGTGGTGATGGTGGTGGTGGTGGTGGTGGCCTGAGGACTGGCTCAGTGGGTGGTGCGCGTGGGGATGGTGGTGATGGTGGCCCGCCATGGAGGAGGGTGCCATCGGGCTGAGCTGGTGTGGGTGGTGGTGCGAGTGCATGGGCGCTAGATAGGAGCTGCAGTCCACTCCGCCGAAGTAGGAAGAGGAGGGCGTGGGGTAGCCCTGGCCGTAGCTGCCGCCCTGGCCGTAGGACATGGGGTAAGAGGCTGCGGCAGAGGCCGGGCCTGCGGCTACCGAGCGCTGCATACACGATGCGTTACTAGGCGCGGTCAGTGGCTCAGGCACCGACACAGACGCAGGGGCTGAGCTGGGGGAGATGGAGGCAGGACTCCAGATGGATGAGGCAGCGGGCGTACTCAACGACGACGGCACCGCCACTGCCGGATTCCCGCCCAGGCCTGCAGCCGCTGCAGCCGCTGGGTTGGCGGAAGCGCTAGAAGCCGAACTAGAGGACGAGGCGGAGCTGGACACAGCGGGTGGTGTGAATTGGCCGCTGCTTTCCGAACCCGAGCTCTCCCGCACCGGGGACGACTTCTTCTTGGCTGGGCGACTCTTGGTCCCGCTCCCACTCTGCTGCTGCTGGCGGCATTTGGCACGACGGTTCTTGAACCAGACCTGAAGCAGCCCGGGTAGGGGAGAGCTTATCAGTAGGCTTGTAGACCTTGCTACTCCTCCGTCCCTTGGGCCCACCACCCCGCCCAGAATCTCGCCTCCGCCCCTCTTCATCACTAGCCCTGCCAGCCCCAGCCCCAGCCCCAGCGTTCCCAGCTCCTCCACCCTCCCTCATCCTGATGCTTAACGACCCTCCTCAAGCCAAATAGGGATGTGCCCCATCCCGACCCCTAAAGCAACTCTGCCCTAGGGCGGAACATATGCTTCTGTCCAGCCGCAAGTTCAGCTCTCTCTAAACTGCTGCTGTTGGCTGCTCCCCAGCAGCCCGTGTTATTTTTGGAGGTCCTGTCTTCTGGCCTAGAGCTCAGGAAACAGTGGAGAGGCTCAGAGCAGGCCGCGAAGTACGGGACAGTCACCACGTTTGAGGTCGGAGTCAGTCTGCCCCTGGATGCCCGGTGCTGGGCAGGCGAGAGTTGGGGTGGGAGCAGGAGCAATGTCGGGAAGCTAAACAGAGGCAGTACTCCGGAGACTAGGGAAGGAAGCCTGGGCAGAGTTTCTCTGGGCTTTTTGGCTCCGAGTAGGGAACCAAATAGTACAGTCAATCATGAAGTTCTCACTCATCTTGGAAGGCCCCGGTACTTGGCATTGCATTCCTGGTTCTTTCTCGAACCTCCGGGGAAAGAAGGCAGGATAAAAGGCCCTTGCGGAGAGTTCTAAATTATAATCCAAACAGTATTTTCGGAGCTCTTTCATCGCAAAAACAGAAACAGCAAAGCCAAGAGCCCGTTTTTGCGTTCAGCATCTTCTCGGAGCAAAAGAAGCATCTAATCAAACTGGCGCTACCCGTGGAACGCACTCCCAGACGGGGCACGAGGCTCCAGCCAAGCTCCACTCTTCCATTTCTAGGATCCCCAGCATGCAAGGCAAGGGCTGAGGCCGAATTCAGGACCCGGAAGGAAACTGCCAAGTCCTGGGGCGGCCCAAGAAACAGAGGCAATGGTCGGACCCCCGGGGCTATTTATCTTCGGGAGAGCCTCATCTGTCCTCCCCCACCCATCCTAAAAAGGACTTTGATACCTAAGGCGCCCCCAGGGCCAAGGGCCAAACCCAGGCTCTAAGCTAGTTCCTTTAACTTTGCTTCCTTTTCCAGGTCCAGGCCCAGGGCTGCTGAGGGGTGGTGGAGGGTGTCTGGGAGGGGCTGCCCAGTCTGTAAGCCCACCCCCAAACCAGACCAACCCTACACCCTAGCCCTCTACTACCAGCCCCAGCATCCCTACCCTGACCCTGGAGTGTCCGGCGCACGCACCTGGACTCTGGACTCCGGCAGGTTGATCTTGAGCGCCACCTCCTCGCGCATGAAAATGTCAGGGTAGCGAGTCTTGGCAAAGAGCGCCTCGAGCACGTCCAGCTGCGAGCGCGTGAAGGTGGTGCGCTCCCGCCTCTGCTTCCGCGGGGTGGCTGAGGGGACACGCGGGAGCGCCTCGGGTCAGCTGTGACCACGAGGACCCGCGCCAGAGGATGCACGGACAGGCCCTTCCCCTTCGCAGGCCTGAGAGAAGCCATTGCAAAAAGAAAGCCAAGCCCAGTGCAAAAGAAACTCCCCCAGAGACCGAGCCTGAGAGGCCACAGGTGGTAGAAAGTGCATGTGTGTCACTTCAAGCCAGTATCAAGACTCCGGGGCTGCCCCCTTCCCTGACTCTGGGAGGTTAATAAAGGAAGACAGAGTATGCAGTCTCCCTTCTTTCACACACACACACACACACACACCCCACACCCTGGCTGGAGAGTGGGAAAGGGGTGCATAGACACACCACCTGGAAAACACTTTTCTTTCTGAGGGAATAAATGGGAGTGAAAGAAAAAGTGGCAGCTAGGAAAGAAAGCCAGAATCCCTCTCAAGCCATCCACAACAGCAGTGCAAAAGCTAGTGCAGACAACTGGTGTTGAGGACAACTAAGGGAGAGAGAACCCCCTTCCTCAGCTCAGCCAGTCGCTTGGCATCAGGGAAGCTTGCCTCTTTTTGCCAGGGCATGGTCAGTGTCTAGATTTCTCGTTCAATGTTGGGGGGAAAGGAAGAGAGTCACACATGCACACACCAAAAAAAGGCACCTCTGGAAAACGAATCCCTATGTGGGTGGTGGGGTCACAACAGGAGACAGGAGAGGGTGCACATTGCCCATTTCCAGCACCCTGGCCCACCTCACCATCCTGCCCTGTGCCCAGCATCATAAATAGTCAAGGCAACCAGTTCCCTGGGTCTGCAAAGCCACAAAATGTGTGCTCAAACTCCAGAGGCTGGTTGTCCTCAAGGAGCTGGCGCTCACCAGGATAGCCCACGGAGGGATGCAGGAGGTCCATGGCCGGCCCGGCCAGGCCCAGCCCGTTCATGCCATATGGGGGTTGTTTGAGGTAAGACATCATGCTAACAGCCGTGTGGAGGCGCCCCGACGGATCCAGGGGGCCTGGCGCAGTGCGGGGCTCCCACCGCTCAGTACTTCAAGCTCTGTTTCGTATATGGACTCGGCCTATGGAGACAAGAGACACAAGGAAACAGTCATTAGCAACCATCTCGGCTTCCTAGTCTTGTCAGGGACAGGGAGCCTCGGCATGGGGAGGAGACACAGGCTACAAGCTACACAGGGCAGTCAACTCGGTTCTACGAGGCCTTAGACCAAAGACCAAGACTTCTTTGCGAAGCAAACTTTTCTGGATCTCCATTACTTCTTTTCGGGGTTAGAATGGGCCAAATATACTTGTAGGGTGTCGCTAGGAGTGAGGAGAGATTAAAAGCAGGGCCACGCTGGGGAGGTCAGAGCCTGAACCGCAGAGTGTGCAAAGTCTAAGCAAATTCTAGTGCAGTGAGAGCCGGCCCCATTTGCACCAGGAAAGGTTCACTGGCCGCCCTGTGCGGCAGGCTGCCCAAAGGATAAGGGGTTGTTTCGTTTTGTTTGAAATCTTTTTGAAATCGAGACGAAAAGGTAGAGGTTACGTCTCTGGGAAGCATGGCCCACTTAGGAGATTACGTTCCTCCAAAGGTCTCAGAGGCTAAGTGCGGACCCCAGAGCCCACAGCCACCCCTCTAGTTGGCCTCTCTGTGCTCAGCCGTGGAAAGATTGCTCACCCGAAATTCCACTACGCTCCAACCTCAGTTACGGGCCCAGGTGCCGCAGAAGCGGTTAGAAGACGCAGGGGCCACTGTAGCAGTGAGGTTCTAAGACGCGGCCCTAGGTTAGAGGTGCCCGTCTCGGGCCTCAGGCCTGTCTGCACCAACTCAAGCCGGTTCTTCTTCCTGCGGGTCCTGGTGGTGGACAATAGGGTCCAGGCGTGGGGCTAAAAGGTGACCCGACCAGTTCCCCAAGGGCTCTTGCATGTTTGGGAGGCTTGAGGGCAGCAGGTCCCGTGCGCTCTCTGTCTTCCCTACTAGCTGAACTCCCGGCCCCGGCACCCAATGGCGACCGGAGAACTAGGCCTCCGCGGCATCGCTCGGGCTGACCCGGATTGGAAGGTCAGCCTGGTTTCCCCAGTTGCCCCGAACCTGAGGCATTACTCTCAGGAGTAAGGAGCTAGTGCTAGGGGAGTGGATTGGAGTCCCAGGAGACCTGCCGCTTCATCCCGCTTCGTGGGAACTCAGCGCAGGCCTGAGACCTGGGCTAGGGAGTTCAGGGAGAGAAGTTAGAGCTAAAGAAGCCTCCCGTTCCTATTCTTCGGGACTCATGGCCTGGGCTGGGGAACCCAATTTGCAGGAAAGGGGAGGAAAGGGAAACAGCCGGGGCAATTCTGCTAGGCTGCAACGTGAGTTTCAAAGACTTTCTTCAAACTTAGCACTTCAGCTCGGTTACTTCGGAGGAGGCGGGGGCGCAGGGCCGCAGCGGAGCTCCGGGGTCCTCCGCGCACCAGGAGGGGCGTCCGGCCGCTCCCCGGCCCCGCCCACCTGCGGGGACCCGGGGAAAGGGGACTAATCTGAGGAGCGAGAGGTGAGAGCACTCCGCGCGCTACCAGAGCCCCAGCGGCCCCGAGGCTTTCTCCTTACCTGCCCTCAGCTGCCGGGGCTGCTCAAAATCTACCTCGAACCCTCACCGACCCGCCGGGCAGCCAACCTGCAAAACAGAGCGGCATAGGACTTACCCGCCGGGCTGGCGGTTGTCTAGGACCCCCGGATTTCTTTCTTTCCCCAACTTCCCTCCTCCTTTCTCCTTTCTTTCCACTGGCTTTGTGCGTGTCCCTCCAGGTTTCACTTTATTGCAGACACTTTGTTTGCGAAACCCTACAAGCTCCCGAGACACTACTTCGCCCCGGACCGCGCCGAGGGGCCCCAGGGGAAAAGGTAGGAGTGAGAGAAGCTGAGTTGGGGGACGGCTCGCGGTGGCCGCTGCACTCTCCGTACAACGTGGAGGCATTGGGGGCTGGGGAGGTCCTGCAGAGTCACTTTGCAAACTAAATAAATCAAGCGATTTACCTTGTCGGAGTAGCTTGTCTTGCTCGGTTGTTTAGGTGATTGGAAATGTAGCCTGATGAAGATTGATCACCTTTCTACTGCCCTCCCTGGGTATGTGAACGCGAGGTGAGTGCGTAACGGGGATAGGCTGCCAATCCCCGGCCCCGCGCGGGCTGAGTGACAGGGAGCGGGGCAATGGCAGCCCGAGCCCGGGGTTACCTCCGCGCGCCCCCGCCCTCCCCCTCCCTCTGCACCCCGCCCGCGCAGCCCGCCAGCCCGCCCCGCCCCGCCCGGGTCGCGCGCTAACTCTAGGGCTTGGCAGGCAAACGCGGTGCAGAGCTGGGCGACGCAGGCTTTCGCAGCGCCCGAGCCCTGGCCACGGAGGGGGACCCGGGTCCCTAGGCCGCCCAGGGGCCCCCGCCCTTCACTCGCCCTTTCAGCGCCCCGGAGGGAGTGGCAGAGAGGAGGCGAGGTGGAGAACCGGTTCCCTCGCTTCCCCGCGCGCCACCCGGCTTGGCGGCCGAGTTGTGGGCGCGAGGACTTCGGCGCCCCGGGCTGGAGGAGAGCGGGCCCTCTGCCCCTCACGCGGCGCCGCGGTCCCCAGCGTCTTCCACCGTGCCGCCACCTGCAGACGGATGCCGCGGGCGGCTCGTGCCGGCACAAGCTATACTCTGCGGAGCTGCGGGTGCGCCGATCCCGCTTCAGCGCCTCAGTACTCCCGCGCTCTGGAGCAGCACTCGCAGGGCGCGGCCCCGCCACTTACCTGCTCCTCGGCGTCTCCAGGGGTTCCCAACACCCACGAAGGGTGTTTGCAAATCTTAAACTCTTCTGCAATGTTGCAGCCCAGCGTCCCCTTTCCCTTGCACACTGTGCTTCTGAATCGAAAGATTTTAATAGGAAGCTCTCTCATAGTCTGTCTCTGTCTCCTTCCCAGTCTCCTTCTACCAGGGACAGTCCGGTGGAAAATGTGGCCACAGACCCCCGCCTTCACTTTATGTCCCTCCTGCCACAGAAGGAGCCTCCCTGAGGCGATTTTCCCGTGTAGTTCGTACTGGCGAAGCCCATTTCCCAGTCGAACAAACTTCTCAAACACATCGACCTGAATGGACTTGGCAAAGCGCAAAAAAAAAAAAAAAAAAAAAAAAAAAAAAAGTGTTTTCGGCCCAATACTAAGCAAGGCCGTTTTAAATGACACCTCCTCCTTAACATTAGGCACGACTTTACTGCCTTTCGAGGAATTCCTACCCCATTTTCTTAAGCCCTGTTCCCCTCTACCCCTACGAGAGGAGTGAAAAGTTTGGACTGGAGTAGGTTTGAGGTGAAGGCGAGTCAAGGAGCTGCCGGGCGAATCGTGATGGCGAGCGCCAGCGCTGCCTGGGCTGCGGGGTCTGGAACCCACAACGGATCGGGCGCGGGGCGAGAGCAGAGGGACGGGAGGCCGCTGAGTGAAAAGGGGCCGTGGCCGCCGCTCATCAAAGTGCTTCCCCCTCCCCCAAGCGACACTTTCCTTTGGAGTCCGAATAAAATACGGTAACAGAATATGATGGAGGGCACACTGTTTCCTTAACTGCTTCTCAAAGGACCCGGGCGATCTTCTTAGGATCTTTAATAAGGCTTTGGTCGGTTCTTTTGTTGATCTCTCAAAATCAACTCCTTCTAATTGAAGTTGGAGCTGAAAGCGAGCTAATGTTCAAAGAAAGTGGCCGCCAGACCAACGAAATTACATTTTTTTTGTACGATGAGGGAACATCTAATCAAAGGGGCCAAGGAGGAGGGGTGGGAGTGGGGAGTGTGAAGGAGAAAAGGAGGTTTTACAAGATCCTTCTCTGGTTCACAAAAGTCAGCGACACGGGCGCTTCTCTCCAGAACAAAGACACCGCGGCCCATTCATAAAAGGGAGAGAAAGACACACAGAGAAAACAATAAAAGAAACGAAAGAAAAGGGAAAAAACACGAGAAAGAAAAGCTTAACGAGGAAAAGAAACTGCGCAGAGCGCAGCGCTGACCGGGGCAGGGACACACCTTAGGCTCGCGCAGGCCCCGGCGGGGTGTGTAGCCGCGAGGCCCGCGGCTCAGAACCTCCCCCCCCCCACCTGGATGGTGCAGAAGTTTAAAGAAAGAAACGAAATACACGCCCCCCCCTTAAGTTCTGGGAAAAGGCGCGGGCTGGATCGCACAAGTTTGGGGGGGAAGCGAATGCGGGCGTCCTGGGGCGCGCCTTGGCAAGCATCTGCGTCCCCAGCGCAGCGCTACCCCAGCCCGGGCCTGCGCGCTGTGTGCCCAGGTTAGCTCCCCAGGGCTGAGGTGCGTGCCCTGTTCCGGGCCCACTACGTCTCGGGCTCCTGCTTCCTCCGGCCCTGTTTCGTCTGCAGCTGCAGCGCGGGGCTGAGACCCGACGCGGAGAGGTGGGGCGGCTGTGCGCGCTGGAATGTGCTCAGGCGGTCCCCAGGGCCCGCCACGCTGGAGCCCGGCGCTCTCGGGTACAGATGCTGCCACGGTCTCGGGGAAGTTGGGAGGTATCAAGTAGCACGATCCCACTCCCCCCCGCCCCTAATGAGAGTATTTATCTAATCCTACATTACCGGCGAGTTTTCTTAATGCTCTACCCCTAAAATCCCGGGATTAAGAGAAGAAAAAGGAGAGCGGGAGGAGAGGAAAAGAGAGGAGAGGGGAAGAGAGAAGAGATGAAAGTTTCTTGTTCCCGGTGTAGAGGACTGTCGCGGCCGTCGCTAGGCAAATGTCCAGGTGGGAGATGCTGGGCCAGAAGCCGAGGCCGTTTCGGCAACGGCCGCTTCGCTGGGCGGGGAAGAGGGGGCATCGTAGGGGGAGGGCAAGCCGACCCAGCCCAGGCCCGCCCGACCTGGAGGAGGCGTGAGAGCTGGGCCCCGGAACCCGGATCCAGCATCCAGGTGACCTCGAGGCCGAGCCAGACTCTGGAGGACACTTGAGACAGGGGGAGGGATTTGGCTCCTGGGTTCAGGGACACCGGCCAGGGGCGGAAGCTCTAAACCCGGCCCAGGGCTGCGCCCCAGCCGCCGCCTGCCAACGCTCCACCTCCTCCGAGACCCCCAGGCCCGCAGCTCCTTTAGCCGCAGCGCGGGCTTTCGGGATCCCGGCCTCTGGAATGAATTGCAGGGTTCGCGCCTGCGCTCCGGGGGGACGGCCTCAGGGCACAACGCGCCGGAATCCGGACCCAGTGCCCGCAACCACAGCACGACCCGGCGGGTCCCTGGGGTCCACGCCCAGGCGCCACTCCCGGGCGTGAGGGCGCCACAAAGCAGCCCACGTGGAAACTCCCGCGAGGACCGGGCCTGGGGCAGAAGGGGCAGCAGATCTGAGGCTTGGCAGGTCGAGGGTGCCTCGGCCCGCCGCCTCTCAGTGGGGCTTCTCGGGAGGGAAGGTTCCCAGAACGCAGCGGCAACGGAGTGGGTGACGCCGGTCGACCAAACCCCAGGCTGCGCTGGGCGGGCAATTTCGCCCGCCAGCTTCCCGGGGCTGCGAGCCGGCCTCTGGGAGCTGCCCCGGAGAGCGGCCGCTCGCTCTGCTCTCCTGCTCTAATACAGAGGGCAGATATCTGATTTCATTGAGTTCCGATAACTTTTCAATAACTTAAATCCTTCTCATGAAGAAACTCAACAGTAGCAAGTTTCTATTTTCATTTTGAAAGACTGGCAATTGAAGGCGGCTGCATGCTTTTCGAACGGAACTTGTGTGTGTATGTATAAATGCTTGTGTACGTACATATATGTATGTATGTGTGTGTGTATGTGACCTAGGCAGAAGTATAAATGCTAGTGGACTGTATTCTCTGTCTCCAGACTTGTTGAATGAGTCTTCTTTGTTTCAAATACCTCTCTAGAACAGTGATGGGAAACTGCCATAAAATCGCCAATTTCTGTTGCTCAGAACTTCTTATTAAAAGTTCCTTTTCCCTTATCTCATACACACACACCTGCATGCACTCACTCCCCCTCCATAACCCTCTTCCTTTTACTTCAGCACCTACAGACTAGCCAGTTATCGGAAATCATAGTTCAGTTGAATGCAACTGAAAATAATAACATGGAAAATTCATCCAGATATTAGCATATTTTTCAGTGCTGTAGAATCAGAAATTTCCTCAAATCTTTAATAACAGATGACCCTTTACAAAAGATGGTAGTTTACACTGCTTAAGAAAATATGACTAATTGCTTTTCAATTTGAATTCATGTGTCAGCAGGACCCCTCTGGGATGGTGTAAACTTATTCAGCTCCAAATACAGTCCAGTATTCTGCCCTGCGTTCAAGGAGACCATTTTTTTTCCACATGAAAAGTCTTACAGATACACAAACTTCTCTTCAAACCTGTGTTGGTTTCATTGCAAGGAAATAGCAGAGTGTTTAAGGTAAGAAAGTTTCTGCTTTTATTGAAAATTTATATATGACCTCAGTATTGTAATAAATAAACAGATAACCATTTTCACACACAAAAATGACAGTGCTATGCAAGAGAAGAAAATATTAATTGGGGGATTTACTCATAGTGGCAAGACAGACTTTTTATCAATACAGAATAAATATTAACAGCATTCTTGAGCCAATGTTGAGACCCAACAAAATATAGGAACCAAGCTAGATGTAATAAATAATTATCCCGAGGAAAAGATGGCGCATTCTCAGAAGATAAGACCTCTTTGTAAACTGATGCATGTCAATTAGTCCCATCCTCACAGCTCACCTTCAAATCACAGGACTTGTCTCAGGCTAATAATGTTAAAGGGCCATCCTCTGAGGAAAGCAGAGGAAAGGAACTCTACTATCCTTACAGTGAAATGCAAAACAACGGCAGAAAATCCCCCTGGTAAATAGAACAGTTTAATAAGTAGATTGAATATGATCTAACTATAAAATTTAGGGTTACATATGGCAGGACTGGAAAAAATCATTCATGACATTTTTCTTATCCCCCTCTTACCCCCCTCCCACCGTCATTATGCTATTAACAACCAAAAAATGTTTTCAAATTTCCTCCCATCAAAAAATGAGGGTAGGGTGTTCTGTTCTTTCTTCTTTGAATAGTTTCTTGAACACTCCCAATAATTAATCACTCACAAGGTGTCTGTGCGAATCTGTTTCACATAATTTCAAGGAAATGATTAACCCACTCAAAAAATCCTTAAAGCTGTGTATATTATCTGGAAAGGAGGAAAAAGGGTGGTGGTGGTGGTAAATAAGTACAATCCAGCCAAACGAAATGTTAAAAGTTTTAAATCAACAACGCGTCTGACTTTTTCTGGTCTGGGGACCCAACACTAAAATGTTGGCAAAGAGTCTGGTCCGGCTGCTATTGAAGAACACATTTCTCTTCTTTCTTGGCCATCTTGCCTTTGTTTTGCTCCAGAGTTCGCTCCAAATGCTCATCTTCTTCTTCGGCCCTGCAAGTCGAACAGGAAACAAAATTATTTTTCTTCACGGAGGGCAAATCGGCACTCCCTTTTCATCCCGCACTCCGTGCCTCAGAGGGTATGGGCATCAAGGGGCCAGCGGGAGGCTTCCCGGCCCACCAGAGACCTCTGGACTGAAGTTTCTGAAAACTTCTGGGCCCCTCAGCAGGCGGCAGAGCCTCGACCCCGACCCCACAGCCACTCACTGCTTCTCTTGTGCGTCTAGGTCCCTGACGAGCGCGTCGCGCTTGTTCACTAGAGCCACCAGCTCATCCAGCAGGAGTTGCTCACGTCGCTTCTGGGCCTCAGTCTTCTGCCAGTCTGCAGAGGACAGGAGGCTCGTCATCCGCCCGCAGGACCTCTGCAGACCCCTCCCTCCCCTTCCCGCCTTTTCCAATTCCCTTTTATTTCCCCGCAAACCATATTGCAGAACCACTAGCTAGTATTTTGCGGAGAGTTTGTCAGTCATAGTAACAATTTCACCTCTAAAACCCTGCTTTCTAAAATTCCCCGCAGATGGAGATGGCTATGGCTGAGCTGGAACCAGACAAGGGGACCAGGTGTGAGCCAGCGGCCAGCCGGAGGCGCGCACCTGATTTCAGCCCAAGTGGGGGAGGGAGAGCTGGAGGCCCGGAAGAGGTCGGCCCGAGGCTCGGTGGTGGGGGATGTGGGTAAATGAGGAGGCGGGAAGCAGAGATGGGCGATAAAATCATTCTGAAAAGGCTAGAGAATATGCTTGAGAACCTATTCTCCTCCCCCACCCCCAAGCTCACCCCATACAGCCCATTCTTCGCTAATTTCCTCTTCGCTCTATTTTAGCAGTTGGATGTATCTCACACTGGGCGCCATATGCTTCACAATAACTTTAAAAGTAGTGAATCGGCTAATTAGCATTTTTCTTTGAAGTAAAAAATAAATTTGCTCTGCAATATTACACTGCAGCTCTCGATCGCATCACAGCCAGTTTTCTTTTGGAGAGGTTGGCTGGGGCTTTCAAATCAAAGCACTTTTGCAAAGGAAAAATCACATACTTCTTTTTGAAACCCCATGTTAAAGGTTGGAAAATCCGATGGGCAGTGCCTTTTTTCCATGGGTAGGGGCAGTATTTTGGTTTTAGGGTCCAAGAATATATTTCATAATTTTTGCTGGTCTGCTCTTAAGATGAGCAGCAGTTTGGTTTAATAAAAACAGGACCTAATCGAACATTTAAAGCACTTTTGAAACCAAAGCCAACTGCTCTCTGGCCAGACTGTAAGGGCTTGTAGCTGTCAATCAACCCCCAGTCTACCCCGCCTCCCTCATTAGGAAGGTAAACAATGAAAAGAAGAAGTAGATGATGAGGCAGATAGCAGAACAAATGAGGACCTAGAGGGAAACAGGACACCAACTTAAAAAAAAAAAAAAAAAAAAAAAAAAAAAAGCAAGCCATAGCCACTGACTCATGCAGCCCCTTCCCCCAGCAAAGGCACTTTCCAAAAAAAAAAAAAAACAAAAAAAAAAAACCAGAAAGAAGTGCAATCCTTTCGGGTTTCTCTTCTCTCCATTGCCCTGGGCAATCATGTTAAAACTCACATGGCTGGTGCTTATTCAGATAAACCTAACAATGCACACCGCTGGTTACCATGTGAATCTTCAGAAACCACACAAGAATGTGCTGGTTCAAATCCCCCCTACCCTCTCCAAAGCAAAATTTATTCAAGACAGCAAACTGCTCAGCAGCTTTATGAAAGCAAATGGTGCTAGAGGGAATTCTATCTTGTATTTACAAATTAAAAATTAGATGCATCATCATGCAATAAAGGTTAAAATAGTAGCAAGAAGCTAAAATGGTTTATTCAATTTTATCACTATTCATTATAAGCTCAAAAACATATACATATATATGTAATATGCTATATATTAATTATCTACATTCAATACAAACATCACACAAATAAATGGTCACATTGCATTCTCATAAAAAAGAAATCTTTAAAAAAAACTGTACTTAATAAAAAGAAATACTCCATAGTATGGAGAATAAGGAAACCATTACTATGGAAAGATTTTTTTCTAACCCCCCAAATTTTAAAATAATAATGGAGCAGCAAAACTGAAGAAAAGCCCTATCATAATTTTATTCTTTGGATTAAAATGCTACTGAGTTTCAGGAATGCTGGACAATTTCCTAATCTGGTTCTTTTTCTTCATCAGTCTCATTCTATACAGCAGATATATTCACAGACCTCTTCAGGTTGGGAAGATCTTAAAGGTCATCTAGTCTAATTTCAGGTAACTGTAGTTCTAGAAATGTTAACTCAGAGAAAAGCCTGCTAAATTTATAAAAGATTTGTAACTGAATTTTGTAATTATTAAGATCACTAATTTTGATGACTACCAATTTTTCCATTCCAACAAGAAATCCTTCTGATTATAAAGCTTTAATTTATAATTTGTTATTTCTAAAACATTTTTATAAGAGTTTTACAACTGGAAAATTTTCTCTACCATACACTTAAAAACTATAGTTAAATTGAAAAATACAAACTTTTTTGAAATAATAAAATTTTAATAACAGACATATAATTTCTTAACTAAATTATCCTTTCTCTGCACTTGACCAGTGATTTTTAAGGCTTTAATTAATAATCATAAATATCAATAGTTCCTTAATTTTAAAAAAGTAAGGCTTTAACAATATATATGAGGGAAAACATTTTTAACTCCTGAAATAGAGTAATTTAAAAAATCTTAACTTTTCTAAGCTCAATTTCCCATAACTGTAACAAAAACATTATAAAGTTATAAGTGTTTAGGTACTTTTCATTTCAAATTTAATTGACATGTTAATTTAATATGTTCCAGCATAAATGAGTAAGATTTTTCATAATAAATCTGTTATTACTATATTAATATCTACCTACAAAATATTAGTCATTATAGAGAAAATAGCTATGTGTAGTAAGCACATTTTATATTAGAAAAACTATTTTTTCTTTGGATTTGCTTTTCATGGGAGTAAATTTATATATACACATAATTGTCCGAATGCTAGTTTGGGACATTAAGTTAATTATCTTGATGGCTTTTTAAAAAAAATTAATACCTTTAAAACTGATCAAGAGTCACATTTGTATGGTCAAGTCTAAATTTAAAAATTAAAAAATTCCTTTTTAAGATAGCTTCAACTACATATAATGTCACATTTTAAAAACTTGTATGTAAGTTTATGTGTTACCTGTTACATGTTTTAAGAAAGTATTATTCACCTATAACTCCACTCACAGCTAGCTAGCAGCACCGACTTGGCTTGGGCAGACTACAATGTGCGTTCTGATTAATTTAAAGATTCCAGTATACTTTTGCTACAAAAGCCATATCCTCTCACAACAAACAGGATTAAGTTTTGATGCTGCATTTGAGCCAAAGTGTTGAAATAAAGACATTCTGTTTATGTCCATGTGCACTGAACTGTTTTGTTAATTTAAAAAACTCTTTTTTATATATAGGGCCAATTATTTATTCCCTGATTCAGTTTATTTGCTAAAGTTGATAATTATCTTGGAAAAAAGGCGAAAGAAATACCTATAAACACTTTCATAGAAAGGACCTAAAGTTCTTGTAGTAAACCTTCCACCTTGCCACTAAAAATAAGCCGGCACTTTGATGAAAATTAACACTAGTTTTGTAAAGAGCACATTGGGGGATTGCAGTCAAGTCTTATCTTTAGTTCCAGTCAACTAGCAATCCTGAAAGAGTTTGCATCATCATCAGAGCAGGCCATTTGATAGGATTCTACCGCTGTACCTAATCAATCTATGGAAGACTGTGGTTGTGCTGTGCAACAAAGCTAAAATAGATTTACAAATGGGGTTTTAGGGGATAAGCTCCTCCACAGGATTACATATTGATTTTAAATATAAAAAGCTTATCATATAAACCATAACTACAAAAATAGTGAACCTATGCATAAATCCCTTTAGAAGAGCACCCACTTCAAACTCTAAGCCAAGAATAAATCAAGATGTACAAAATCCTAGAGAAGATCCATTTCTTGTGCAGAAAATGAACATACCACTTTCTAAAAGCCCACCCCAATGTGTACAGAAATGAATTTATCTTTCCTGAGGGGGCATTAAATAATCCGGAACAAAAATAACTATAGGAAAAGTATCTGAAAAATGTTTGTTAGCTTAAGGGATCCTACAACTTAGCTCAGTAGAGTGAAACTCCTGCTATGAAAAACACCTCAGGGGGAAAAAAGGCAAAAAGCAGGCGAAAGTGAGTACAGATTCTCAGAAGAATGGATGTAGTGAATATTATTATTATTATTTTGCTCTCAAACCAAGCTGTTCATATTTCTTTCAATGTGCTATGTCTATTAATATTGTGTGCTTTTCTCCCAGTGAATGGTTTCAGCAGCAGATTTATTTGAAAAGATTTTAGTTTATTTAGTACAAAAACCATCTTATGGCTACTACATAGAAGAGGTGAGAAAGAACAGAGGACTGAACTTTTTTAAAACAAAGGAAAGCAAAGCAAAACCAACTAGTGTTGCCTGTTTGTGTGTTTTCCTATAGTGTTTGTACATTCCAAAAGACTACTGACCTAATTGTGGATGTGTCACGTCCATTCTAAGGGTTGGCTCAGAACTGACCATCTCGATGGGCAGTGTCTCTCAAGGTCAGCTCACTTCTCGTAATGCCCAGGCTAGTGCGACAGGCCTCTCTCTAAGAAAGTGTCTTTATTTGTAGTCAACAGGCTGTTTCTTTCCTCCAGGCCTCTCTCTCTCTCCCCCCCTTTTTTTTCTCTCAAGCAGCAACAGAAACTGGCTGAGAGATTTAAGGCACAACCACATATGAAACAATGGTATTAGTTAAAAATAAAACAAAACAGAATTTGAAAAAGTTATTTTCTTCCCTCTTAAAAAATGCGGCTTTCTACTGGTGTTCCATACGTACAAGAAGTGTAAGCAGATAAAAATGTTATATTATTTAAGATTGTAGGTCTGGTATGTAGGGATAGGATCGCCAATAAAACTGGGATCTTTTATATGTGTCGTTGCCCTCCTTTTAGATGGTATTTCGTAATAATATTGGTTTTAGTATAGAAGCAATATCTGCCTTAAAAGTCAACTGTATTGTTCAAGCCGTATTTTAGGGATGATTTCACTTACTGCACATGAGGGAGTTGGCAAAAAAAATTTTTTTTTTAATTCTCTGTATTGAGTGTAGTGTATAATGAATCTATATATAAACTATATAATGAATTATATGTTATGCATAGTATATACACACATATATTTTAAATTGCACACACAAATATATATATTATATAAATAGTATTCGCTGTACCTACCTTTCACTATTTAGCTTTACAATCTCTTAAAAACTATACAAAAATTACATACAGATGAAAAATACCATTTAGTATACTTGTATATTTTATTTCAATGGCAAGTTTCACAGAAGTTCTTAAATAATTTTGACAAATTTTATAGTCATTTTCAGTGGTATAATTTGATACATTTGGACTGCTACTTGAAGGAAATTAGCTATCTGAAACCTTTTAAAATAAATCTGATTTCCAAATGAGGATATGTAAGTGTTGTTAGTCACATTTATCAAGTGAGATTATGGGCCAAAAAGTAATTAAAAATAAAACTTCTATAAATATATAAGATACTATTTAGATAAATAGCATGTATTTTATCTAGTAACAGTATTAATTAAAATGTTTTAAAAATATATGGTTTCATTTATCTTCCCTTTACAAACTTAAATTTCCAGTTTTTGAACTAATTAGAATTGACTTATTATAGATCAGGTACCTTATCAGGTAAAGAAGGAAATTACCATGGACAGTCAATGGGTTAAGAGGTCAATATAGAATAGGAAAATCAATTTGCATTGATTAGACAAAAGGTCCATTTTACAGAGCCCAAAGGATTAGCTTTTAAGCAGACAGACATCTTTAACTATAAAACATTTTCAACTAAGTATAAGAACAGCATTCTAAAACACCCAATAATTTTTAAAAAATCTTATTAGTATATGCCATAATTAAGCTAGCTGATGTTTACTGATATTATGAACCATGCTTAGGATCAGTATATAATTCATTTAAAGCCTTTATGGAAAAAGTGTGAAAGTGTTTCATTTACATCTTATGCCAATCTTTGCTTGAATAATCATTTAATAAGAGTTGGAATCTTAAGAACTATAGTAGACTGGATAGTGCCATTTTTCAGGGTTGGCATCAATTAAATTTTAAGGTAAAATTAGGAGTTTGAATGTGAAGAATCAAAATGATAAATATTTCTCAAACCTCCCCAGTGGAAAAACTTTAAATTGCACATAGTAAAATGTAACTAAATCATTTAACTCCCAGTTTTCATTTTATTGACATTTAAGCTTACTGACAAACATTAAGGAAATTCTGTGTTTAATAGCAGGCATAATGATTATCTATCTGAATTAAGGTCCTTAGGTTTGATATGACTAATTTTTTTTATTCTAAGGCATTTATTTGCAAATTCTGTAGGTCTCTAGTCAGACCACACCTAGGGAGACCAGAACTATATTATTACACTCTTTAAATCTCTCGACAACTGACACCTCACATACCTCACTACACCATAGCATTTCTTACCTTCAATGGCTAACATTGCCCGCAATTCCCGATTCAGCAGCTCATACCGTCGTTCTAAATCATGTTCTTTTTCCCTAGGCAAGTGGCAAAAGTTCATCAATATGCTAATTACTAAATCATTAAACACTTAAAAGAACCTTTAGGTTACATTGATTTTAGGACTCATAACTGACTTTTCTCTTTAACTTTAAGCTACTCCAAACAAATGATACACAAACCTAAAACCTTCCTCAGGTTGAATATTTACTAGGGCTAAAATTTTTCTAATTTTGAATTGCACAGAGGTATATTTTAATCTGCAAACAAGTAGTCTCATTCTTCAAAACTTCTTGTATTAAGTGCCAGGTAGAAGAGTATTCTGTAAAATGGTTTTCATAGTTCACAACACTCTTTTGTCTAGAACTCTATGTGCAAATAGGAAGAAATGTAACAATTCTGATGGTGCAAATTTAATATGGTGACAATTAAATATCTGGGATTAGTTAACTTTTGTACTTCTTCATAATTCTTTTATCAAGTTCAGACATAGCAGAAATGACAAATATAGCTGTTCTCCCTAAAATAAAACACTTCAGTAAGCTGGTTCTTTCCCAAACTAGGTGGCATAATATAAGAACCTTGCTAGTTAGCAAAAAGGAACAAACATTAAGTCCTATAGTAAACTAAATGCTAAGAACTAAGAATGCTTACATTTGGTCTGTCTACGTTTTACTGTAATTTTTATAGTCATAAAAAGGTCACTTCTCTGTAATTCATTCAGCTTTTATCCCCAAATTTAGGGTAACATCATTTGTAGAAGAGAAAGGTACTTTTGTCTTTATTAAGAGTTATTTTAATTTTTGACTTAACGTTTGATGTTAAATAAATTTCTTTTTTTTCCCCCTCTAAACCATTAATATATACCAAACCTCCTTTTTGTGTACAAAGCTTTACTTCTTAAATACAAAAATTGTTTATATTCATTGGCTTTCTGTATAATAAACTTTTTTAGTATCACTATTTTAAAATTCTTACTGTTCAGATGAAAATTGGTTATATACTATTTTTTTCATATAAAATAAACTGTAATCTCTAAGGAAAGAAAAAAAATAAGCCTAATAAATATGAAACCCCAAACAGTAACAAAAAGCCTAAGATCCATCAATGTTGTAGGGAAAAAAAGCAGCTGTGAGTACTTACAGGAGGGAAAGCTGGTTCATTCTCCTTATTAAGGCATTTTTCTTATTAACTAACATAAACCATTCCTGCATCATAGCTTCTTCTTCTTCTGTGTTCCTTCCTATAATTCAGGAAGAGTTATTTCTTCTTATATGACATTCAGAAGCAAATAATAGTTTAGCAGAAATATTGTTTTTAACATGCAACATTTTAGCTACCCCGATAGTACAAATTAAACAGTTTACAACAACGTAAGATTAAAGTCCAAGGCCTGAAAAAAGAAATCGATATTTAAAAATTCATAATCTTCTAAATTCAATCTTCTAAAGCTGGTATTATTCAGAATGTATACTTCAGTCCCTCTGAACATATCTATAGACCATACAAAAGTGTTCCAACTTTTAAATCCTCCCCAGGGGCTGATTTGTTATTATATTTCAATGAGGAACTCATGGCGCTGACAAACATGTGGTCATGATAAAAAAAATTTTTAAATCATTATGAGAATTACAAGACTAGCAGGAAGATCAGAGAAGTCCAGAGATTTTGTGAAAGCTTCTACTTGTAACAACTTGAAAATTTTTTTAAAATTTTCTCTCCCAAGTAAACTAAAAATATAGTGCATATACCATTCTGGAAGTCATCATCCCTAATAGGGTGAACTCTTGCAAATTATTTGAAATCCATTGTAAATGGCCAGGTTACAAAAAAATGCCTATAGCTATCTGAAAAAGCACATTATAATGAATGTAATAATGCCAGTAAATCAGAAAACATTTGAGCAGAGAGATGGCATAACATTTTAGACTACAAATTTACTAATTGCACATTTAAAATTCACTTTTCCTAATATCCACTCCATCATCTACACCACTGCCCTCCCCCAAAGGCCATTGTATCAAGGACTGTAATATATAGTACATATTTGATATTATTCATGTAGAAGTAGACCACAATAATACTAAAAAAAAAAAATTAACCCCCCCAACTTGTTACCTACTTTCCTTTCAAATTAATTGTACCTAGTCAAATCTACAATTTTTTTCCTGAATTTTACCCATTATTGGTTTATTGTTTTGCTAGGCCATTATTTAATACTTCAATCCACCTTCTGTATAGCTTCATAGGGTTAATTTAAATATCTAATAACAAATTAAATACCCCAGCTAAGACTCAATATCCCAGCTAAGTCTCTAAGTTTTTTTTCTTTTTAAGCAAGATATTTTCTTTTACTTTCCAAACACATTTAAAAAATTCAAACAGTACAGCAGTATAATTGAGGAAAAAAGTCAAGTCCTCTTTCACCAACCTCACCCTTCCCCATTCCCCCCTCTACTCCCCTTCCCCAGAAGTAAGCACTATTACCATTTAGCATATCTCCTTCCAGACCACATAGCTGTCTATCACACACAGATATAACTCATGTATAGATACATACAGGTGTCTTTTCTTGAACATAAGTGAGATCATATTATACAGGGGTTAGCAAAAGTAGGTTTACAGTTGTGGGTACATGAAACAGTTTATTCTTGTATTATTATTATTATTATTATTATTATTATATTATTTATTAACTTTATTATTATTATTAACCTACTTTTGCCCACCCCTGTATATTGCCCAGTGATGTGCTTTTGTCATGCTGTTTAAAGATCTACTTCATTCTTTTTAATACTTGCATAAATTATGGATGTACTATTTAATTAACTATTTCCACATTGATAGAAATTTGAAGTAAAATTTAGAATGAAAATAGAGTATAAAGAGCTGTTTTGGGTGCAAAAGATTAAACATACACTCCAGAGAATCCTTGTAAAAATAGATATCTGTTGTTCATCATTAAGGAGAATAGTGAGGATATGTGTCTCTTCATTAAATGCTCTTAAAACTTTGTTATAGAGCAGACAGGATAGATTTTTTTAGAGTATGAACAAAAGTCTTTATTGTTTTACAGTATTTTTAATCTCTCTTTTAGGGTAGCTGGTTTTGTATTCACTTTAGACCATGTGATGTCTTGACACTAGTCATGTGATATATGCTGTGATAGGAACAAATCCCTGGGTAGCAACAAAAGAAGAAAGAGTAAAAAGAAAAAGCTTGCAATTTGGAAAAAGGCCAATTGTGCCCTGGTGAAGGCCTTTTTGATCACTGAAATCACACATGTGTGCAATATTAATAGGTGTGCAGTTTTTATGACATTTTATTTTCTGATTAAAGACTTAATTCTTGTGTTCATAATCTAAGTATCTTTTAAAAATACAGACGTATTAAAACTTTGTTTTGAGTTTAACTTAACCTATAATTGAGGCTTTCAGGGAATACTAGAAGCAACTAGCCTACTCTTAAATTAGCATTATTTTCTTCAATGGGAGAATGCGTCTTGACAATAACAATATTGATGTGGTACTATGTTATTTTCAGTTTGACTCATGCCTATGATTTCTAGGTGAGACTAAAAATCCCCCTCCCCTAATTGTTAGGAAATAACTAGTAATATAAGAGTTTTATATTTCAAAAGAAAATAAGCCTAACAATAAGAAATACTTAGACATATTACATATTGCTACAGAGATTATATAAATTAACTGGAAAACCATAGTTAAGGTTAAATCAATTATGTAACTCCTTATCTGAGATGGTACACGTTGATGGAAATCTATACTTAACTGAATAAAAAAAAATTAAACTTTTTCCTAATACATCATTACACTATTGTTTTTAGGGATTTAAAAATTTTTAAATTTAAAAAGCTTTTAAAAGCCAGTAAGTTGAACCATTACAAATTAATCCTGACTTTAATAACTGGTTAAAGACCCCTTTAGCTTTATAAGTAACAAAAAATATTAAAGCCTGTGATCACAGTAAGCTTTTTTCATTTCTCCTCTAACCATTTGTTATTTAATCCAATACTAGTAATCCAATTTGTCCATCAGACTTTTAAAGGGCAGAATGCAACTTCCTCAGCTTAGACACTTTTCAAAGTACAATATATTTTTCAAATGAATGCTGGATGTTTCATTTTTCCCAACTGTTCCTAGCTCTAATGCATGAGGAAAAAAAAGAACAAGATGAACATTGTTCATACTGATTAAGTAAGAGCTCATTAAAGAGCTGTCAGTGCAGTACTTTGAATATGCATGAAGCATATAATCAGATCTAGTACCGTCACTAGAGGAGAATACGGTAAGTACAAAGGATTGATTTAATTACTTAGAGTGGGCTGTGGTGGTAAAGCAGTCTTGTTAGTGCGAAAAGAAAAAGAGGCTGTATTCTGGCACTGTTAGAAAAAAGGCAGTTTTAGCTTCTGCCACAATACGTAATCTCAGAATAAAGCACTTTACATTGTAGCTTAAAATGAAGACTGTCATTATTTTATAAAATGGCCATAAATCATTTTTTGTTTCACTTTACATGATTACTTCTCTTTTAAAATCATTTTTGATTTGTACTTACCACTATGTTCACCACTACATTATCACCTTACAGTCAGACACTGATACTTCAAAAAATTCTTTTAAATTTTATGAACTGAAAAATTAAGACATGTACTATCAAAGACCACTCTGAAATTTAAACAATGTCGAAAAACTACAAGTCAGTGTACAGTTAGTAAAATGTGAAAGATTGCCTGAGTTATTATATTTTAAAATACAGTACCTCATGTTTATTATAAATATACAACCAATAAAAATATCACCATAACATTGTTTCCTTATAGACTTCTGTTTATTCTGCCTCTAGGAATGCAGTGTCTTTTCTGACAACACAATGTCTTCAATTAAGGTCAGTTTTGTCTTTTAATCAATTAGTGTAGCTGGAATATGATTTGTAAAAATTGTTAAATAATAAAGAATAATGATAATGGCAGGAAAAGTAACTATGTAAATATGACTTCAAATCATTCTTCCTATCACATAGTTAACAAAAACCACTTAATAGAAAGCAGCATGATACAGAGCACTACATATTTCATACATGTTAGTTGACTAGAGTAACCACTTTTATATATCATTTTCTCAAAAAAAAAAAAGATTTAAAGTTAAGGTTTAATTTCATTCAATAATTCATCCAGGAGTTTGTATATAGTTTTCACTTATTTTTTTCAGAAGTAGTGTTTTCAATGTACATTTTTTAAGTGAATAGAAGAAGAGTGATGTCAAAAACCTAAAATCTTGAAACAGTTTGGAAGACTGTGTACCAATTAACTTTCCTAATTAATCTTTCCCCATAAAATTATCTATTTAGAAAGACCTACTTTTAGATAGTGAATTCTTATATAAATGCAAAATAAGGAACAATACAATTTTAGCTAGAAAAAAGATAAACAGGAAAGAATGAAAACACAAAGAAGCAGATTGTTGTACATATAAATAAATTGAAGATTTTCCACCATGAAAACATTAAAGAATGCTGAACTCTTGCCATGGCCCCATAGCGGAGATGGCTGACTAGTGATCAGATATAGGCCCTTAAAGGGCACACACAGCAAACACAGCAAAGCCAAACCAAACATCAAAACAAAAAAGTTGCCATTATAAATTGTCCTGATGGTATGATTACATGAATATGACCTTTGGAAGACATAATATATTACAACAGAGAGACACATGAAGGTGTCTAACTAACTGGAAAAACATATTTTAATAATGAAGGAAGTGAAATCTGGCAGATTTATCTACCATATGAGAAAGATGAATTTACTGAAGTTATGTAGGGTCATGAACACGTGCACTCCACAGCCAACACTTGCAGGGCTCTGGTGCCCCAGTTTTAGAAAATATTTTAAACTTAGGAAATATAACTTTATTATAAAAACAAATTTACTATATGAGAAAACAGCTAATAAATGTTTCTACTCCAAGAATATCCTCAAACAGCAATCAACATAAAAGAAGCTAATAACCTTTATTGATGATTTCTGTAGCAGTTGTCTTAAAACTATTTGCTCTGCCTGATGTATTTATTATAGCATTAAGAATATAAAATTTGGGGAAAATCCTGTCTCCTTTTGTTTAAGTACAATAAAAACTAACACACTGTCAAATTAAACACATCTTTCATTTACCCATTTAGTAAAACAATGTGGGGATTCAGGGTAACATCTCTGTGCAGATAACTTCTGACAGACTTCTACATATATACTTTTTACAGGAGGAGGCAGAGGAAACTCCGACAAAGTACCAACCCCCAACAAACTTATATGTAAGAAGAAGCCATTTCTCAAGGTTGAAAACTAACAGCAGTCTTCTTGTACCGACTCCTTAGTAGAGTCAAAGAGCCTTTTTATGCCAAAGGTCAGTGCTATATTTCTCAAAAGGCAACTAAGCTCAAACTGAAGATAGAAAACAAAACATGGAAGTAGTCTTCATGGGAAAATTATAAATGATAAAATTCACTACATTTATTTACAATTTAGCATTAAAAAATTACATATGGGATGGGGTTGACCTCTAACTAGTGCTAAAAGCCTTTAAAGGCATTAATGTAACCCCCATTTCAGGTAACACATGATTATCTTGACTATCTATAAATAGATACTTGGCTAAAGGTAGAAAACACTTAGGACAGAACTCTGAAACTATGTTTTTAAGGTACATTTAAAATATTTTGTAAAATGGGATGGAATAAGTTAGTGAGTCACTTTTATAGGCATCATCCAACCAAATGGACTGGATTCTACTTGGAGAATCAATTAGGCACCCTCCACTACCGGGAAAATGTGAATGTGAGCCATGCTTACAGATGGAGAGTGTCCCCAACCACTTCGCCTCTCGAGGCCCTTTTTGTTTGGACTGTGCTTGGCAGACTCCTCTCCACCCCCTCTGTGCACTACAGCCTTCTCACAGTCACATCATAGACGTGACAAAAGAGGGGCTCTAGAGGTGACAGACATTAACATTGAAGAAGACCACAAAGAGCTGAATAAAATTATTTCTTGAGAAGTAGTAACAATGTTTTTAGATTAATGTAAGATACATGATTTTAAATATGTATGTACTTGTCCCTAAATTATGTATTACAAGAGATCTTTCTAAATTTTTATATGTTCAAGTAGGTCAAAATTTCTAGTGGGGAACCTTCTGATTGAGAGAATAGGCCTTCTTCTTCTTCTTCTTCTTCTTCTTTTTTTTTTTTTTTTAGGTCATTTGGTACATAGCTTTACATAGGGTGGTCTGGGACACAATCTATAATTTAAGTATTTTATGGAAAAGCACCTGACTCATAATGAACATTAGAATAAAGGCCTCTTGTAAATAAATTAAGGAGTACCTTTATGAATGTTTACCTACATTAATTCCTAGAAACTTCTTGGATACACTATAAATTCTGGTAGGTCCAATCTATTTCCATCTATAGTTTTTGTGACTGGTTAGATCTGTCATTTTGAATGTAATGCAAATAAGATGAACATTAAGTCTGTATCCATAATGGCTTTTGTCCAGTTTAGTTAAAAAAGTGGACTGAGTCCCTTAATCTTAGACTAATTAACCTCTCTAAACTTCAGTTTCTCCATCTCTATAAGAATAACCACATTATTTACCTCATATGGTTGTTAGAGGAATTAAATGAGAAATGTAAAGTCCTTAGCACAGTACTCAATGATGATGATAATGAAGAGGGTGATGATGACACGTGGTAAGCTAGGAACTGGAGATACAAAGATGTGGTCCCCTCCTCAAAAGCATTCATAGTCTAGTATAGAGACAGACACATAATTAGGAATAGCTGGAGGGAGAGTAAATTTCTAAATTCTGTGGACATGAATTAATCTCAAATCTTTGTTAGTTGTACAAAGTCTACAGTAAGTCATTGGTCACAAGCAGGATAGGTGAGAAATGTGGGTGGATCAGTACAAACTCATCTCTGCAGCTGGAAAAACAAAGTGAATGCCCTAATGGGTCATCACTGTCACTGGTGCAAAGGAAACACACTCAGAACCATGTGACACAACAATGTGGCTATGCTCCAGGTAATGACAGTCTAGTTATTTGCAGTGACTTTTAGAGATTTAACAACAAAGTAGATCGTGGATACTGCTTAATATTAAAAAAAGGTAAATATTAAGATTAAAAATTATGGGCTGAAAGAACAGATTGAAAAATTTACTGGTTATTAAAATAAAGTTAAAAAAGAAAATGACAATTGCAAGTATAAGCTGATGTAATTTTAAAAGAAAATCCTTAACAAAAATCAAATATTTATAAAGTGCCCTGGCTGGCATGGCTCAGTGGATTGGGTGCTGGCCTGTGAACTAAAAGGTTGCCAGTTCGATTCTGGTCAGGACACACGCCTGGGTTTCAGGCCAGGTCCCCAGTTGGGGGTGTGTGAGAGGCAACAGATCGATGTTTCTCTTATACATCACTGTTTTCCTCCCACTCTTTCTCCCTCCTTTCCTCCTCTCTCTGAAAATAAATAAATAAAATCTAAAAAAATATAATATTTATAAAGCAAAAAGCTTCATTGAGAAAGCAAGTTTTCATCACTTTTACAGAAAAAGATTTTGATGTTAAAACAAAGCAACCTTAAAATCAGATTATCAAATTGGTAATATAGATAAGATAGCTAAAAGTGATAAGATAGCTATAGCTGATTTACTAAATGCCAGGTGAGAAGAAGAACTGATTCTGTTCAGAGTGTAGATTAAATACATATAATTTTAAAATATAGATGGACAAACCAGGTAGATATCCTCCAAAAAGTCTTTTCTTTTTAAAGATTTTATTTATTTTTAGAGAGAGGGGAAAGGGAGGGAGAAAGAAAGGGGGAGAAACATCAATGTACGGTTGCCTCTGGCACACCCTCATCTGGAAACTTGGCCTGCAACCCAGGCAGGTGCCCTGACAGGGAATTCAACTGGCTACCCCTTGCTTCACAGTCTGGTGCTTAATCCACTGAGCCACACCAGCCAGGGCCAAAAAGACTTTAAATGTTTTTTTTTTTTAATTTATTGATTTGAAAGAGACAGACGGAAACATTGATTTGTTGTTTCACTTTAGTTATGCATTCATTAGTTATTCTTTTTAAAAAAATCTATTTATTTATTTTGAGACGGGGGAAAGGAGGGAGAAAGAGAGGTAGAGAAATATCAATGTGTGATTGCCTCTTGCATGTCCCCCACTGGGGGCCTGGCCCGCAACCCAGGCATGTGCCCTGACTGGGAATCAAACCAGCAACCCTTTAGTTGCAGGTCAGCGCTCAATCCACTGAGCCACACCAGCCAGAGCTCATTAGTTATTCTTTTTTTTTTTTTTTAAATATATACTTTCAAAGATTTTTTTTTTTTAAGATTTTTATTTATTTATCTTTAGAGGGGAAGGGTAGGAGAGGAGGAGAGAAATATCAATGTATGGTTGCCTCTCATGAGTCCCATGCTGGGAACTGGCCTGCAACCCAGGCATGTGCCCTGACTGGGAATCGAACCGCGATCCTTTGGTTCGCAGGCCCACGCTCAATCCACTGAGCTACACCAGCTGGGGCTCATTAGTTATTCTTATATGTGCCCTGACCAACTATTGAATCCACAACCCTGGCTTACTCGGACAATGCTGTAACCAACTGAGCTACCCAGACAGGGCCAAGGCTTTTTTTTTTTTTTTTTTTTAAAGTTTCTACAAAGATGTATAATGTAGTCAGTTAGCTACTCCTTTTAGTAACCTCCTTCTGTGTTGTTTAAAGTCTTTAAATGTCCTTTAAAAATCATACCCAGGGTGTCCCCAGAACCTAGTTTCTAAAAAAGGATGAGTTCAACCCCTAAATCCCAATGTACTACCTGCAGAGTGACTACTTCTACTCTGTACCTTCTTTGATCATGCTTGGTTTCAGCCAACCAGGTAACAGGGACTTTCTTATGTACCTTCTTAAATACCTTTATTTGGTAAGAGAGAGCTGAAGGGAATTATGCCTATCCCTTTCTAGCCTATGGCCACATTCATTCTCAAAACACAGAAGCCTAATGAAAGCAGGATCCTGCAAAACCATCTCCAGCAGCCTTATAACCTGCATAGGGCTTCAACAACTACACAACACTTTGAATCAAATGCAATGAACGCTGTTTTTCAAGATCAGACCGGGTGACTAGTGTGTTTCAACACTATACTACTTCATCTAATGCCCCTCAACCTTCTCAGTGGAGCCATTCTCTTCACCAGGATACACAAAAGACCTTCATGATGGACTTGTGTTCACAGTGCTGTTTCCTAAAGCCCTGGGAAAAACAATGTCCTAGGCCATCTATGTCATACACCTCCATTTTTACATCACTAACAACCAATAATTTTCTCATCAGCTGGCAATAATAATGATAATGATGATGATGACAGCACTGAATACTGAGGTTATGTAACTTACCTAAAGTAACAGAGCTAGTTAGTGATGAGTTCATTCAAGCAATCTGTCTTGTGAACCACCACTGAGGCACCCTACTCGACATAGGCAACCAGTCTTAACAGAAAAGGCCCTTTATTTAGAATTCAGGCTAACCTTGACAAAGCCTTCAGAGTGGTTCTGATAAACAAAACAAAGAAACAAAAATCAAACCTTCAAGCTTCTCATAAACAAACAATTTTGTTCACTTAGTTCATCTATTACTAGAAAGGATTTTGTTTACTCTTCCCAGAGAGGTCGCTGGGACTTAACAATGACATCAGAGCAGTACATCAGGGGATGTCAAGAGGGCTCAGCCTTTCCTCCTATGCAGATGTGTCCATAAGATTCTTGAATTATTGTTTGGTGAACAATGTCTCCAAACATGGGATTCCAGAAATAGACCTGCTCACTTGTTGGGCAACTATAAGTTGCTACAACTCCGGTTGAGCATTTAAGGGATTCTTCAATGAAAATGGCCCAAGCAAAAATGCTCTGCCTAGCACTGAATTATGAGGGTGCACTCAAGTTCCAGATTTGTTCTTTAAGAGATATGGGAACTTGGGTAAATTACTTAATCTTCTGATGCCTCAGTTTCCACATTTGTAAAATCGATATAATGATTCTACTATATAAGGTTTTTAAAAAGATTGAGTCTATATATATATATATATATATATATATAAAACATTTAGAATAGTGCCTGGCTTATAATAAATGCTATTATAAATGTCTTCTTTCTCTCATATACACACAGTACAGAATCATATTCTTTTTTTAAAAAAAGGATTTTATTTATTTATTTTTTTGAGAGAGGGGAAGGAAGGAAGAAAGAGAGGGAGAAAAATATAGATGTTCAAAGGAAATATCGACTGGTTGCCTCTCACATGCCCCCCCCCCCCACACACCAGGGGGCCTGGCCCAACCCAGGCATGTGCCCTGACTGGGAATCTAACGGGGAACCTCTGACAACCAATCCACTGAGCCGCACTAGTCAGGGCAGAACCACATTCTTTATTCAAGTTTTAGAGTTACCCTTGGTGCCTGATTATTGATGGAGCAAGGCAAGGAGATTCCACCTGGCAGTCTTACAGTTTTTCTGATTGCTTCTGCAAGCACCAAAAAACCTACCCACAAGAAGCAAGTACAATGGGCAATCTGGTGCAAGTCTTAAAATGTTAGTTCCATTGAGCATGACATTTCTAATGTCTTTACATATCTATTTTACTGGACCAATCAACCAAAAAGCATCCTGCTACCATTTCAACTTTTTCATTCCCCTAAAGTATGGAAGCCCATCAACTACCCATCACCCAGTTTTCTTAAAGGTGCTACTCAAATGCAACCCCGCCATGAGACATCCTTATTCCCAAGGTTACACATGTTCTGTTAAGTCTATTCCAAAGGTTCTCTGGCTAATATACCAGTTTTTTCAGTCAGAAATTCAGAGAGAAAAAAATCTAATTTGTGACTTGTAGAATCTCTAGAATTCCCAAAGATAAAGTTATTAACAAATTTTCTCCTCAATTTAATCCCTAGGATAAGTTCAATTCCCTCTTTAATCGTGATATAGATTTTTAGATACTCCTTAGGCTGAAGAATATAATGCTACCCAAAAAGTCCCTCTCAGATTCTGGTAAAAGTCCTATGGGCCAGTAGTTAGCTGTGCGTCCTTCTGTTATGTTGTATGTCCTCTACCTCACTCTACAGCTCACTTAAAATAAGTGAGAACAATCACATCTAAAACACTTAACCCACATTCCTACCCAAAGTCATGATTGAGACAGCCACTCAAGATGGCAGCATAGGCAGACATGGCTCGCCTCTTCACACAACTACATCAAAATTACAACTAAAATATAGAACAACCATCACTTAGAACCATCAGAAATCAAGTTGAATGGAAGTCTGACAACTACAGAATTAAGGAAACCACATCCACCCAGACTGGTAGGAGGGGTGCAGACATGGAACCGGCTAGTCCCTCACCCACGTGTGATGGATAAAAATTCAGGAGGGATATCTTGGGAGTGAGGAGTTCCAGGCCCCCAGCCCAGGGTTCTAGTGCCAGAAAGATAAGTCCCCACAACTTCTAGCTGCAAAAACCAGAGGAGACTGACTCAGTGGAAGATACTTCTAGAGCCCCAAGCAGTTCCTTTTAAAGAACCCAAACATGAACTCACCTACTCAGATTCACTCCCTCTGAGCTCTAGCACTGGGGTAGCAGCTTGAAACGCACCAATGGCATAAAGGGAGGAACTAAAGTGTCTGGTATCAAGGCAAGCAGAGGCCATTGTCCCTTCTCTAAACCCTCCCCCCACAAAGCCTGCAAGCTGGTGCTGTATCTGAGATTCCATCAACCTGTCTGACACTGTTTGCCTTGCCCCAGAGATCCCCAGATACTCTTGCCCACCCAAGCTGCTTTTCCATATGAATGGCTAGTCTTGGCTCATCTTTCACAACTTTCTAAAACCTCTCACACAAGCAACAGCTTCCCTCAGTAAGCTCTAGGCCCCACACTAGCAGCAGCTAGCCTAGATTCACAGATTGGCTGTGACTGGGAATCTCCAAGCCCAGCAAAAGTAGCAGCCATCTCAGATTGCTTTATAGTTCAGGCAGGATGGTCCCAGGCAAAACACAGGTGAGGGATGGCCCTGGCCTGCATCATCCAGGAAATCCCAGGGTCAGCACTTCCAGTGGACAGCTACAGACCACACAAGAGCACCACCACCCTGCCCCTGCACAGCTGATCCTCCACAAGGGCAGAGGTTGGTGATCAGTGGTCACAGCCAATCCTTACAGTTGACTGGCCCAGGTAAATCCCTCCCATTGATCTGCCAACATCGACCAAAGCACAACAACAAGAGGAGGGTATATTCAGCCCACATGAAGGGTGTACCTCAAGTACCCAGCTTGGGTGATAGGGGAGGCTGTGCCACTGGATCCTACAGGACACCTACTACATTAGGTCACACTACCAAGATATGGAGTCAAAGCAGCTTTGCTAAACACAGGGAGGATGCCAAAATGAGGAGACAAAGAAACATGGCCCAAATGAAAGAACAAATCAAAACTCCAGAAAAAGAACTAAACGAAATGGAGATAACAATCTATTGGATGCTTTAAAACACTCTTTATAAGGATGCTTAAGGAGCTCAGTGGGTAAGGACTTCAATGCATAAAAATCCAGTCAGAAACGTAGGACACACTAATTGAAATAAAGAAAAACGTACAGGGAAACAACAGTAAAGTGGACAAAGCCAAGAATCAAATCAATGATTTGGAACATACAGAAGCAAAAAACAACCAATCAGAAAAAGAAGAAAAAAGAATCCCCCCCCCCCCCCCGCCCGCCATGAGGATAGTATAAGCAGCCTCTGGGACAACTTTAAGAAGTCCAACATTCACATCATAGGGGTGCCAGAAGGAGAATAGAAAGGGCAAGAAATTGGAAATCTATTTGAAAAAATAATGAAAGAAAACTTCCCTGATTTGATGAAGGAAATAAACATGCCAAGTCCAGGGAGCACAGAGAATCCCAAACAAGATGGATGTAAAGAGGCCCGCTCCGAGACACATCATAATTAAAATGCCAAAGGTTAAAGATAAAGAGAGAATCTTAAAAGCAGCAAGAGAAAAGAAGTTAGTTATCTACAAGGGAGTTTCTGTAAGACTGTCAGTTGGTTTCTTAAAAGAAACTTTGCAGGCCAAAAGGGACTGACAAGAAATATTCAGTCATGAGGAGCAGAAACCTACAGCTAAGTTTGCTCTACCCAGCAAAGCTATCATTTAGAATAGAAGGTCAGATAAAGAGCTTCCCCAATAAGAAAAAAACTAAAGGAATTCATCATCACCAAACCATTATTATATGAAATGTTAAAGGGATTTATTTCAGAAAAAGAAGATCAAAACTATGAACAACAAAATGGCAATAAAAACAATTCTATCAACAATTCAATCTAAAAAACAAACTAAGCAAACAAAAAGAACAAAGACAGACTCATGGATATAAGTGTTTTGATGGTTGCCAGATGGGAGAGGGCTATGGGGGAATGTGTGAAGAGGTGAGGTGGTTAAGAAGTAGAAATAGGTAGTCACATAATAGCCATGGGGATGTAAAGTACAGTACAGGGAAATGGAGTAGCCAAAGGACTTATACACATGACCCATAGACATGAACAATGGTGGGGGCATTGCCTGAGGGGGTGTGGGGTGGAGGAGGGAAGAGGGGGGTAAAATGGGGAAAAATCAGGACAACTGTAATAGTATAATCAATAAAATATACTAAAAAAAAACAGTCATTGTCAACTTCAATTCTGTTTAGTACTCACAATATTCCTCTTAATATTATTGAGTTCAGAATTTAGCAAAATAGCTCCCTAGTCTACATCAACAATTTTGTAAGGTTTAAAACAAGCACTTGCATGGAAACAAATTGTTAAAACTTCTAAATTTTGACTCCCTGTAATTTTATTCTCATGATAAATTAAAATATTATGACTACTTTAATAACTTATTTTTGTGGAAAGTTATTTTGTGGGTGAAATACAAAACTATTTTTATTTTCAATTTAAAAACATTTATATCACTCTGAGTATCTTCGTTGACTTATGTTTAACTTTCCTTACAAAGCTAGATCCTTCAAAAGCACAACAGATACAACTATGACCAGGTCTGTCTAGTGGAAGAAAACAAGCTTGCTAGTGGGGAAGAAATGCTGGGGCTCTACACAATTCCTCACTTTGGCCACCAAGTGGTGCTATTAATTCAGAGTGAGCTGGCATTGGGGGAGTGGGGTTGGGTAGCTTTGGGGTGGGTAAAGTATATAACCAGTCGGTAAAAGCAGGACTCACAAGTTAGATGTTCATAGCCCTGTGTACAGTGAATTTACATATTTCCCACTCAATGTCACCAGCCTAAAAACAGGAGAAAACGAATTCATATACTTTTATCTTGATGGTAAAGTCCATTATATTCCCTCAGGATAAATAACTGTTTATATATACAGATTTGTATCAAATGTTATCAACTCGGCTGCAAAGATAATCACAGAATTCTTATTAATCTTCCACTCTCTGTAACTGTCTTCTAAATCCCCCATTAAAAAAAAAAAAAACAGTAGTATTAAGCATTAAAAAATATATGATTTAATTAAAAAAAATAGTATCAGCTCAACAGTTTTCCCTTGACTTCTATTATAAACTTTCCTGAGGTAATATCTCCTCTGAGTGGATGAATGACTTTCACATTTCAGCTTAAAAGTGACATGTGTGGACAAGGAACAGATGCAAAGACTATATATGTTCAGTTTTCTTATGCAATGCATGGGAAGACCTATGAAAAATGTTAAAAACATAACTAGTAGCTAAAATAAAGATATAATTTACAATCCACTACAAGAAAAACTGGTAATGTTTCCACAATGGAATGAACAGTGGTTTGACAGCAGAACTTCATGAGCTTGTAAACAATAAAAAGAAGGTCATATCAACTGGACAGTTAGTTCTATCTCAAAGATTAAGACCTAGTAATGGTCAGTATATCCAATTATCTCTGTACATTAACGTCTTTTTAAGAAAAGTGTTTCCATGTGGGGAAACTGGGAGAAAGGTATTGGAGCAGAGGTTGCATCCCTCTATAAACTCCCGTGATTTTAACTGAACTGAGGAGGCAATCCTACATGCTTAGCCATCTCTGATGTCATTTTTAACAAAATAAAAATTATGAAATCTTTGTTAAGCTTCTTGGGATAGAGTGTCAAGATGAAACCAAAGAGGAGAAAATGTATTTGTAAAGTAGGTTCCTACATGGATGTCTTAAAATAAATTTTTCAACATACAATGCTTAGGTTGTTTATTTCTGGAAATGATTCACAGAACTCAATTAGTATACCAATTCAATGAAACATACAGATTGAAGGGTCTAGTCAAATTCCTAATGCTCCCTCCTACTTTATTTAATTACAAAAATGTTCATACAATTATTACTTACTTTTTATATGTAAGTCAAGGGTTAAAAAAAAAATCCCACAACTTTCCAATCTTATGCCAAAATGCCAAACCAAGTTCTTCAGGCATTTCTTGGGGGAGAGAGTGAGCATGCATGTGTGTGTGCGTGCGCATGTGCACATATAAGTGTTAAGGGGAGCGAGGTGTCATGAAAGAATGGGAGATGTGCATATTACCTAGCAGCTAAGGAAATGTTTAAAGATAGAAACAACAATAAATAAATTATCATTATGATAATCACAACAACTACTTTTATATTAAGTGCTAACCCTTTGCCAGGTTCTTTGCTAAGTAGTCATATAAATTGTATCTCTATCTGTATGAATATATTTTACCTACCAATAACCTTATGAAATAGGTTGTATCAGCCTTTATAAAAATTAGACCACCCAGATTCTGGCCAGGGTCTTGCTGATTTTCAAGTCTATGCTCTTAAATCTATACTGTACTACTTCCTTAGCACTTGTAACACTGTGAGTTTAGCATATTGTTAGCCCCTTTTTCTCAAATGTGGTCTGTGGGTCATCTATATTAGAATCAACCAGAATTCAGGGCCTCGCCTCAGATTCACTCAATCAGAATTTTTTAGGCAGGGCCTGGGAATCTTTATTTTTAACAAACTCCTTAGGTGTTTTTTATGCAAACAAAACTTTGAGAACCACTGTCTTAACCCTTTCACAAATAAATAACGAGATTTTTTTTTTTTTTTTAAGAAAGGGTGATATTCCACGTATAAGATGTTATTTTAGCATTGGCATGACATTACACAAATTCAATTTCACATTCAGAAGAAAAACATGTTGCTGCCAAATCAGTTCAAATGCCTAAATTTTGTTTCATAGATAGTTGCTGAGAAAAACACATTTTCCTGGAATTTCTCTCTTTTAAGTGTTAAATTTTTTTTACTGTAGTCTAGAATAAGGATGTACCTCACTTTAGGCAACAGACATGTTCCAAATGGAAAATTCTGGTGATGTGATAATTCTTTAGGTTCAAAAATTGTATTTCATATTTTCAATTCAAAATTTCTAGTAGTGAAAAGTACTTTTTAAATATCACTGGTAGAAATTATATACATTTGTCCTTCTGGATAAATGAACAAATATGAATCAGCAGATGAAAAAGTTACCTATATACTTAAAGACTGTATACAGTAAAAAGCTGGGACATACATACAGTGAGTGCCAAGGAGAGAAAAAAACAAATGTTTCTATTGCATGAACTAGAATAATTCTATAACAGTTGATTTCTACTACTTTCCTTCTTTAAATAATCCAAATAATGAAATGCAGATAGAAATATATTAAAGATGTTTGATGAAGTTGAACACATTTTGAGAGTAAAGAAATTCTGGAAGTATGACAACTTTAATTTTTTTAGTTTTAATTTTCTGCATAACTACAGAAGGGAAAGACTATGGAAATAAAAGAATTTAGGAATGTTACCAATTTTTAAAATTGAAGGTGTAAAAAAATAAAGAGCAAAAGTACTTTAAACACTTTAAAATGTAAACTCTCTTTTTAAAACAAATTTTACTATTTTCTTTACATTGTATTTCTAGTCACTGTTGTTTTCAACGAAGGCCTATTCCAATATATTTGCAATATATAATAAAAAATAAAATATATAAATGTGCAAAAAACAATATTTATTATAATATTTAACACTTGATGCTGATGTCATTCCTAACATATCAGTGTTTTTCTTTTATCTATCTATCTATCTATCTATCTAGCTAGCTAGCTAGCTAGCTAGCTAGCTATCTATCTGTTTATTTTAGAGAGAGGAGAAGGGAAGGAGAAAGAAAGGGAGAGAAACATCAGTGTGTGGTTGCTCCTTGTGCGCCCCCAGTTGGGGAACTAGCCCATAACCCAGGCATGTGCCCTGACTGGGAATCAAACCAGCAACTCTTTGGTTCGCAGGCCCACGCTCAATCCACTGACTTACACCAGCCAGGCATATTAGTGTTTTTCATTTTTTGGTAGTTTATTTCAAAGGAGACCTTGACAAATTTAAGTATTAAAGAGAGTATATAAATAATAATAGTTGACACTTATTGAACTTGGTATATGTACCGAGCACGTTGCAAATGCTTGACATAAGGTATCTAATTTAATTCTCCCAATTCTCTTAGCTGCCACACCATATTGCCTTTAACTCAGTGTGACGCAATCTGAACTGATTATATTCAGTGACCAGGGTTAAGTTTCTACCCTCAGTGTAGTGCCTTAGACATAATAGGGCTCAAAAAATATTTTTTGAATAAAAGAAAATCACAAGACATAGAAGGTTAAAAGAATCTCATTCTTTATGGAAACTGCAGTTAGATTTTTTGCCCCAATTTTTATTTTTAAAGCCATAGTGTCCTTATTCTAATAAAGTAGAAATTGAGGCTCACAGCTATGAAGCTGAGCTAGTAAGCAGGAATGAATATAGTAAACTAGAATGAGATCCTGGCTATCATTCTCCCAGCCAGGGTTCCAACTCACTGCTGGAAGGACTGAGTCCATGTTTTCAGAGGAAGGTATATACTGAGGATTAAGTGTTGAAGAAAGTCTCACCTATAATTATGCTAACAGCAAAGGAAAACAGATGGGCTTTGGTCCTAATGGACAGGAGCACCAGAGAGAAGGTTCACATGGAGACCTTGGAAAACTGGGCCCTGACTCACTATTTCTTCCACCTGGCTATGACTCTGCTAATTATGCATGTGACAAAATGATTGTTTGACATGCTCTTTTATGCTTTTTATTTTTCTAAATATTGGATTAGAATGTAATTGTATGAAGTTGTATCACTCCTTGCAATTAGAAAATGATTCTATATTATTTTGCATTCTTAGAGTTAGATGACACAAAGTAACTAAAATCTTGACATAGCTGAAAACAGAGGCACTCAAACTAGACTTGCAACACCACAGTTACCAAAAGTATGTTAGCATTTTCCTTCCAGAAAGGAATCGATTTTATCAACTCTTAGAATCTATCAAAGGATGAGCTCTTTGCCTTTGGAAATTGTGTTAAACACTCACTTTGTAAAAAATTTTCGAACATACTTTTTTAAAAAACTGATTTCTTTATTATGCACAGATTCAATGTCCTATGAATTGTCAGTTACAATTAGTTTAGTGGAGAACAACAGGCTAAATCTCCACTATTACAGAACTTTAAAGGTGACTTTATTTACTTTACAGAACCAAATTCCCTTACTTAATTTGTTTCTATTTATAAAAAAGTTCCTTTGCAGAGACACTATTATAATCTTATCTATTTTACATTTTATGTCAGTAGAGATCAAATGGAAACATCCTTCTTTAATAAGCTAAAACTTCTAATTTTCTATTTTACCATGTTATGTAATGATTTTTAAAAAATATCATTAATGAAAATTATAGTTAAGCTCCTTTTTTAGTTTTGTAACCCAAATACCAATATAGATATCTGTTAGTTTAATGAGTATTTTTCAATGGTATGGCTTCTTATTGTAATTTGTATAAAAATAGACATGCGTCTTTTAAAAAAAGAACCTCTACAAAATGGAGACATTTTATCACATGAATTCTAATTCTCATCCTAGCTGTAAAAAGCATAGTGATATTGTACTAAGTGATAGAGAACAAAGAATAACCAGATATTAAGAAACCCTCTGTTGTTATATTTAGTAGACAGTTTCTGCTTTTTTGCTGACTTCACTGACTGAAGTTGTCCAAGTTATTTCTGTTATTATAGGGTTTCTGCCCCTTCATTTTTTAGAAGTGTGAATAAATTACAGAGGCAATACCTTAAGCAATACGAACAAAGTTTAATGTACAAAAATTTAATTTTCAGGATAAGATAAAATTTAAAGAATAGACAAATATCAGAAATATATATGGTAAATGTGGAAAACATCATCAAATTTTTTCTCCCCACACAACGTGAAAGTATTACTGTATCAAACTTCCTTTTCTGGTTATTTATTAGTTGTAGAGAATCAGTTTAATTCTAAGTTGAGATATCTTTGTATATAAAAATGTCCCCAGTTTTGGTTGTCATTGTCCTTTTCCAGATATGGGTGTGGTGAGAGATGGAGCTGACTAACTCCGCATCTCCTCACAAGTGTGCAGTGATTGCTGGGGAAAAGACATAGAGCTAGTGAAAAATGTTCCTTACGAATATGTAATTTAAATCACATAAAAGTATATTTCTTTAAATCTAAGAACATATTTTTATAGTATCTATTCAGGCAATCTTAACTTTTTGTTATCCATACCCTAAACATAAAACTACATAAACTGCTGTTATCTAAGTCATAGAATCAAATATTCTATATACATCCTGTTTTAATGTTAATGAATTTATAAACACAAATAGCTAGCATCAAGGCTACAGTGAAAAGCAGAACACTTCAAGCATTTAATACAGCTAAAGGGGCAGATTAGAGATCAATAACAAAATCACCTGGTAAAAACGGAAAAAGGTGTTGCATTAAAAGGCTTTTTGCCTTACATGTGAAACAATACTGAGAAACCTGTATTTTAGCACTTGTACTCAACAGGCACTCCAAACTATGCAAAGATGAGAACAGAAACCCATCCTTTCTAATAATCTTGTGACAAAAGCTAAAAGACATCATCCTATTAACTAGTGATCTCAACTGCTAATGCGGAGTACTTCCTGGTGCCTTTTATGTAGAATGCTGCTATTAAAAAACCACTAAACATTCACTGTGAACAACACAGAATCATTCATCTTTTATCAGCATCTCTTGTTAGAAGAGTATGAGTGGGTCTGAAGGTGTCATTGATATTATGGAGTGGAAATTAATCAGAAATTTTTCTCATATTTTCCTCATCTCACTAATTTACTTCTGTACAAATTTCCTCCTGTTAAAAAGTTCATACCCAACCCCCTGTTGTACTCTTTTAAGTTGAGAATATTCAACGAGTGCGTCCACTGAAAAGCACCAGGTCCTAACACAAAAAGCATTCGAAATTCTCATTTAGTTGTCTTTATTTTGCTAGCGCCATGTGGTCCTTGAAGATGTAGAAAACACGGGAAGCCGAGTAAAGATCAGAGCAAGCTCATTAGCATTCTGACAAAATTGGAGTGGTGGAGATGTATAGTTTGCCTAGTTTGTCGTTTTGAAAGCTACCGGTGGTAAGCTTTCTATTTCATTGTGCTTTTGTCTTTTTTTTTTTTTTTTTGTGGGGGGGGGCAGTTTCAAAGCAGCAGGGTATTTGTTAGCCCTAGGTTTGCACAATGCATTGTGGGAACCTTTCCTGCACATTCAGTTCTATATAGTATCATTCTAGTTTGAGTCAAAAAGTTTTTTTTTCTACCATTTATAAAAAAGGGCATGTATGTGAATCTTAGTACATACCCTCAAGGTGTTTATCAGAGCTTTGCTTTTCTCTTTTGCCTGAATCATAAAGTCAAAAAGAGTTAGAAACAACCTACATGATTTAATATTCAATTTTTTAAAAATGATGCTACTCATTTCAGAACACAACATTAAAACACTAATTTATTTTCACTCTGTCACAAACAACTAACAAGCAACATGCAGGACTGATTCACTTAGTTAAAATTGAAAAGCTTACTGCTCACTGTAATAGACCTCAATTCTATTTTTGAAAACAGTATAAAGAAAAAAAAAAGTTTGTGCTTTAGAATTATGTAAATAAAGAATACCACTTAGAAGGCTTAAATAAGTTATTACCCTAGTTGTTTGATTTTCATCGTCATCTTCTTTTTCTTTTCTTTCTTGCTTTCTTCCTTTTTTTTTTTTTTTTAAACATAAGGCTCACTTTGAACAGCTAAATGGGCTACATTAATGCTACTATTCAACATGAATGTTTCCAAGTTGCAATGAAATGGATAATGGTCTTTGGGGATGAATTTATCTACTAAATCCTTGTGGTTGCCCTCCTATCTTGGATGATGACCCAAAAGAATGTCAACAGTTCATTTTCCCAGAGAGCTGGAAGCAGTCCCTATGCAAGCCATAATCTGCACATTCTCAAAGAACCATTTCAAACATTATATTTCACAAGCAGTTTTAAGTGATTTTCCTCTCATCCTAGTATCCTAACAGTACTTGAGATATCAGTACCTCTGAAATGAGAGCTAAACAAAGTTTACAGATAAATTCTACATACAACATAAATTTTAAAATT
Organism: Glossophaga mutica; assembly: GCA_039655065.1. Lineage (NCBI taxonomy): Eukaryota > Metazoa > Chordata > Mammalia > Chiroptera > Phyllostomidae > Glossophaga > Glossophaga mutica. Next base: position 127,426,213 of record CM077308.1, read on the forward strand.
TACTTTCAATATACATTTTAAAAACACGGTCGTCTTGTTATAATAGTATATTTATGGCACTGAGATAAATGTCTAGAGATTAGTATTTTTCTGTGAAAAAGGTACTTTTTATTATTAGTCATTATTTTGTTTAGAATCAACCCTTATTTATAAACAGTGTTTATAGTTTTTCTTAATTAGTAATTATTAAACCCAGGGAAAGCTAAAGAGCAGTGGGGAGTGAAATATAGTATAAGTGTCATCTGGTAAAATTTTAACAGTAAGAATTTCTGTTTGAAGTCACTTCTATATGAAATCTCCAACACAGTAGCATTTGGTTATTTCACATATATTTCCTTTGTACAGTAACAAACCATTAGACTTAGTATGTTGTCAGTTTTTATATATCAACTATTCATATTATATTACAGCACATAATTATAATAATGTAACTTTATTTCTATTTTAAACTCTAATTTTTACCCCTTAAGGGTTCTTTTTACGCATTCTTCTACATTTTAAAGGTATAAATTCATGGTTATGGTGTGAGCCTAATTATATAGTTAGAATATTAGACCTAACTTAAGGCTTAATATTTAAATGTATCGCAGCATTGACTGTTCTACTGCTAGCTTTAAAGCTATTAAAAAATGCTGTTACTATAGTAATAATGACTGAGTTAGTTCTATACTTTGCAATATGAGTATAGCTGCAAAATCATTTATCTACTTCACTGCATTCTCCTACCAAAGTTTCTTGCAAAAAATCATTTGGACTAGCTCTATCAAATTAAAGAGCAGTCAGGAGTGTCTAAGTCCAGCTTTAAAACAAACATCTTAACAATTACTTAGCCATATGGAAAATAGGGTATGTCTCTCCTGAAACTATTTGAAAAATGTATTTACTATCTTGAATTTAAACTTCATTAGAAAGCATTTTTGACTTGCAATGCCAAGATTGCTGAAATATCACCCTGCTAAATAACCATGAAAAGACATGTAAAAAAGCAGGACTTTTTAAAGCTGCCAATTAACAGTTTCTATATTTTAAAGCAATTACATTTGCATTTATAACAACTTCAAAGTCCAAAAAACAAAGTGGAGTTAAAGCATTATGAATAAACAAATACAGTTGTATACTGAGATATAGCTACACACATGCTAATATACCTTTTTTACATTATACCAAATTTGAAGCTTCTTCACAAGTGTTCACATTGTACTTGCGTTTGGGATCCTATGACGTAAAGGCCAGATGCTTTTCACAAATGACCAACAATTGTAGAATAAATTAATGATTGATTTTTTTAAAGCTTTGATGGAATTAAGCATACTTCTTTTCTCAGTGTGCCTATGTGAATGTTTGCCTGTTAAACTTTTTTTTTTTTTTTTTTTGACAAGTGAGGCCACCCGGCAGAAAACAACTGATGCAAAACCCAGGAGTAATCCCTCTGTTTAGTTCAACACTATGGTTAGCCTTAACACTGCCTCTATTATCCAATGGATTTAGAGAAACTTTCATTTATTTGTTGGCCTCAGTTTTCAATTCTGTTGCCCTCTTTAAGGAAACCTAAACTTATTCCTATGTAAATACATTTGCATAATGGTACAATGAAATGTTCTAGAAATTTTATTACCCTACTAAGGTAAATAGGGACTACGCACATATGCAGTATGAAACATAAGTGAAACAAGATATGTTTTTACTAAGGATTTTAAAGCATATTACAATAAACCTGTGATGTTCATGGTACAAGACTAATGTAATTATTGCCAAAATATTTTAACAATATACTCACATCTATTTTAAGAGCCTGAAACCACTGGAACCTAAGGCACATATTCCATTATTACAAAATCAGTGCAAATTTAGCATATTAAAATGTGTCATTTTTTTCTATAGGAATCTTTTAAAACATATTTTTTATTCTATATAACATTTTACATTCTCTAATGCTCAGAGTCTAAACTAAAAATGATTTATTCTATTCAGATAAATCAAGTAGAATATATATTTTTAGTTTATTTAGGGGATTCAAATTAGAGATTCATTTAGCTATATATTCACTATACCAAATAGTCCAATATAATTTTAAAAATACATTTAAAGGGGAAGGATTTACAGGAACAAGTATAAAGGACACATGGACAAAAACTATGGGGGGCGTGGTAATGGGAGGGAGGTGGGGAGGGCTGGGGTGGCGGGTTCGGGTGAGAATAAAAGACAGAAAACTGTACAAGATCAACAATTAAAATAAAAATTAAAAAAAATACATTTAAAAATCTACATTGTTTTTCTTGAAACATTTATTCATTCAACTTA